>OZ038383.1:40570353-41189867 GCA_964036045.1 Eutreptiella sp. 'Long Island Sound 2002' | reverse complement strand
CTGGGCAGCTCAAAAATGGAAGTTTTCGAAACTTGTTTTTTTGATATTGTGATCACCTAAAATGGCCATCCAAGCTATGTAAAGCATGTTTTAGGCCATATTTACGTGTTTTTCACCCTATTTGGGTATTGGGCGGGGGGGGGGGGGGGTTGTCTCCCAAGGGATTGGTACACAACCTGCTTATTCAGTTTTTCACCGTGGGCAGCTCAAAAATCGAAGTTTCCGAAACTTATGTTTTTGATATTGTGATCACCTAAAATGACCATCCAAGCTATGTAAAGCATATTTTAGCTTGTATTTATATAGTTTTTCCCCTATTTAGGGTGTGTGTTGCTTGGGGTAGACCTGGGGTAGATTCTCTGCGAGGTGGACTTGCCGAAGGCAATAGAATTTTTGAAACTGATTTTTCTGATATTCTAACCATCCAAAATGATGAAGTATCCTATGTAAAGCATTTTTTCGCCCCTCTTTATGTGTTTTTCACCCTATTTGGGTGTTTGGGGGGGGGGGGGGGCTCCGAAGGGGGCTGGGGCACAACCTGCTCATGCAATTTTCCAGCCTCGGCAGCTCAGCAATTGTCGTCCCTCTCCCCTCTTCGAGGTGCCTTGCCGATCGCAATAGAATTTTGGTGCAAATTAGGCATTTTATAGGCTTCCCTAGTGACGTAGATTAAAGTCAATATGTTAATTTTTAATTTTTAATATATGAAGGCGTTAATATATTAATCTCGCAAATGTTAAGAGGTTAAAGTCAAATTTTTGCGATTGGGCCATTTGTACCGGTTCTTCCATGCACATATGCGGACCTATAAGGGGTGTTACGTGGTATATTGTTGCACAACGGTATAGTAGAGAGGTTCCAATGTTGTGTTGGTGGGTGTCTTGGACACCCCCCCTCCGGTTGCCCGCATCCCCCCCCCCCCTCCACACCACCATGTTCCCTTGTATAGCCCTTGTTATGCCTTTCTCTCGGGACACCCTTACCGAGCTTAACATGACGCTGGTGCGTTTGAGTGGGGCCAAGAGTTTGCGGGACCCTTTGGTCTCCCAACTCCTTGGTGAGTGGGTGGCCTCATCCCCTTTGGCCCGGGCCCGATGGTCCGAGGCCATGGAGGTTGGCTACCCCTCCCTTATTCGTACTAAGCAAATGGAGGCGGTGAAGCAATATGCCTCCCACCTCTTCCCGGCCCCGGACCTCATCGGCCTCCTCATGGACTTGAACGTCCCCAAGCTCGGCTTCCGGCACGTGTCGGAGTACATGAGCCGCCGTGGGTCGGCCTACACAGCCGCAACGGGCCTCCCGTTCCCCCGCCCCATCCCCACTCGGGATACGTTCACGGACACGTGGAAGGATTTGGTCACCCCCTTTGACCTACGACCACCCGTGTCCGTCCCCGATCCCCCCGCGAGTGGGCGCTCTTGGCCGCTACCCTCATGGGCCCAGTACGTCCAATCACGCCCATCGCTAGTGGACACCATCGATTGGACAAGGCCCCTCACCTTCATTGTGCGTGGGGATGCGTACCCGTGCGCCGGTGGTAGTTGGACCCAACTCTCCATAGGGCTCCTCAACCACGGCGCACGAGGCCGCACACCCGCGTACTTGTGGGTGATAGGGATGGCCGTGTGCGGGGACCATTCGTTGTTTGTTAATTTTTGCATTAATTTCCCGAGATTAATATCCAGATTTCGGTTAATATTAACGCCGACTGAAAAATTAACTTAATATTCATCTCGAGAAATTAATGTAAATATTAACACATGGTTTTTTTGGAGGTGTTGAAGTCTATTGATGACCGCAAGGGGGTCTAGTGGGCAACACCTAGGGTGCCCGGTGAGCTAGCCATTCGGGATGACTACCCCCTAGTGCACCGCTTCATTGGCGCCTCTAGATGGCCCATAGTGGGCTCTACATACAAAGTATACAACATCAATGCACCTTTTCTTGTATGGAATGGGAAGAAACGCGCACGCACACACACACACACACACACACACACACACACACACACACACACACACACACACACACACACACACACACACACACACACACACACACACACACACACACACACACACACACACACACACACACACACACACACACACACACACAAACAATGAGGTCGGCACCCCCCCCCACACCCAACCCCTCCCACACACATCCCTCCTTGCTCCTTCCTCTCTCCTCCCGTTGCCCTTGCTCTTAAGGTTTGAGAGGGTATTCCCTTTCTTTCCACAGGTTATTTTTTTGAAGAAAAGATTGAAAATTGTTGAAGATCGTTGAAAATTGAGCAAGGAGAAAAAGGTTGTAGGTATGTGTGTGTGTGTGTGTGTGTGTGCATGCATGTGTGTCCATTGTGGCTAGTTTCTAGGTTGCAGAATGCCCCAAAGGAGATAAAGGGGCTAGTGTGGGTTCTAGGGCTGTGGTGTGTGGGGGTGTGATGTTTGGCGCCAGCATGCCAGCATGCAACCCCCCCACACCCCTAACCCCCCCCCCCCCCGGAAGTCTCCCGCCCCCCCGGGTGCCAGAAATGGTGAGGTGGTTGTGCGTTGCCCTGCACACCACAGCCCCAAACACACCGCCTTACACCCCACAGCCCCACACCACGCAGCTCCACACCCCACAGCCCCACACCCCACAGCCCCAAACATGCCACAACCCCACACCCTGCAGCCCAACACACCACAGCCCTACACCCCACAGGGCCACACGCCACAGCCCACACGCCACAGCCCCACACACCACAACCCCACACACCACAACCCCACAAGCCACGGCCCCACACACCCCAGCCCTGTACACTACATCGCCACACCCCACAACCCCACACACCCTAGCCGGACACCCCAAAGGCCCACACACCACAAGCGCACACACCAAAGCCCCCCATTGCCCCCATTGTTTCCGTTTAATTTTTAGACCGCCGGTCTTAATTTCTTGAGATTAATATTTAATTTTTGGACCGGCGTTCCAAATATTAGAAATTAACCGATAATATTAACTTACCAGAAATTAAAAAATCGTCCCAAAAATTAATTATGCCCCCCAGTCCCTCGTGCACTGATTTTGTTCACCCACAATGCACCACAACCCACCACAGGGCTGCAATGCACCCCCACAGCACCCCCCCCCCACCCCATGCAACAGCCCCACACACCACAGCACCTGACACCAAACCCCACACATGTCCACCACACACCCATATACCACAGCCGTACCCACCACAACCCCACACCACAGCCCCACAGACCACAACCCTAGAAACCTCAGCCCCACACACCAGAATCCTAGAAACCACTCCCCCACACAGCACAGCCCCAAACATCACACCCCCACACACCGCAGCCCTAGAAACCACACCGAGACGTACCATAGGTCCACACACCACAGCCCCACGAACCCACACACCCACACACCACAGCCCTAGGAACCATAACCCTAGACCCCATAGCCCCAAACATCACACACCACAATACCAAGGGGGGAGGGTGGCATTGCCAATGAAACCTGAACTAGCCCCTTTATCTCCTTTGGGGCATTCTACAACCTAGAAACTAGCCACAATGGACACACATGCATGCACACACACACACACACACACACACACACACACACACACACACACATACCTACAACCATTTTCTCCTTGCTCAATTTTCAACGATCTTCAACAATTTTCAATCTTTTCTTCAAAAAAATAACCCGTGGAAAGAAAGGGCCCTCCCAAACCTTAAGAGCAAGGGCAACGGGAGGACAGATGAAGGAGCAAGGAGGGATGTGTGTGGCAGAGTTCGGGTGTGTGGGGGTGCCAATATCATTGTGTGTGTGTGTGTGTGTGTGTGCGTGTGTGCGTGTGTGTGTGTGTGTGTGTGTGTGTGTGTGTGTGTGTGTGCAGAAAAAGGGGAAGGGGGGATATCCATTTTGGTAAGGCACAACAATTATGCATGCCCCGTAGCATGTTTGGCTTGTTGTTGTGCATTTTTTTGGAGGGTTAATATTTGGAGAATAGGGTTAATATTTGTGAGATTAATATTAATGCCGGCGACCCTTTAATTTTTAACTTTTCAAATATTAATGGAAAAATTAAAAACAAAAATTAAAGCCGAGAGCCATTTTAACATTTTGAAACAACCACATGGGTAGGACCCCCCCACCAACCCCCGGGGGTAAATGACACCCAAGCCCGAAAGGCAACCCGTGGGGGTCATAATTTTCATGACAAACCCCCTAACCCCCCCCAAAAAATTGAAACTTGAGATTAACGTGTTAATTTTTGGCCAAATATTAAAGATATTGACTTTAATCTAGGTCACTAGGGTTTGCTTGCTCTTGACTACAATTACAAATATTTGTGACCTAGAATTGTGCCCATCGTTGCATGTCAAGTGTGTGAATTCCCCTCCCCTGTGCTAGCTTTGTCATGTAATGCGGGTGCGGAAACAAGGCAATGATGCGGTGTGGCAAGAATTTGCTACTCCCGCAGCCGCGCCCCGCCACGTGAAGTCCGAAGGTGCACCCTCAACTCGTTAGCAAGTGCATATTGAGCGTACAACCAAGAATTCAAAGACCGGCAACGGTTTTGAGATCTCGTTTCAAGCCCCCACCGGAGCCGCGGTTGCAAAACCCCCGCCTAGGCTTGCGCCGATCATATCCCACACCCCATCGGTCGCCTCTGAGAGGAGGGGGAGGAGGGATGGGCGGCAGACGGTGAGGAGGGGCAGTGGTGGATTATCGATCGGGTTTTGCATGTGCATGTCGGGGGGGGGGGGGTGCAAAGCCTTTAGGAGACACAAACACTCAAGAGTGCATGCGATGTAAATGCTATGTGCATGTCATGTGCGTTAGTGATGGAGCATGTCTCCCTTGTGCTCGCCCCGCCCCTGAATTTGCCCCCCCTCGTGAAAAGGTTTGTGCATTCCCCACTTCATGGTAGTCTACCTGCCCTTGGCTTAAGTTCGAACATGGAGTGATGCATTGTGAAGCATGCTGTACCTACTCCCGGCTCGGAGCCCAGCCTGAGTGGATTTCGGAAATTAAGAACTGCAAATGGGACAAGGTTGCCAAACATCAGAATTCTCAGAATGCTGTCTCTTTGGCTCTCGGGGAATATGGCAGTAAGGTGAGGAACGTGACTCACACTCTTCCGCTTGAGACGAGGCAGGCTGTTAGGGCACTCTTTCGCCTTGTATACCTTGTTTATTGTTTTACGGCGCGGTATGCTTCACGATGTGGCTAGGTATATTGAAGCCGGTGAATTGAATGGTGCGAGCATCATCAAGACATAGCACTACCGTGCGTCCATAATTGATATTTTGCAGCATGTTGCTGCCGATGTGCGCATGGAGGAGGCCAAACCCCTCTCCCAAGTCCCCTTTTTTGCTCTCACTTCCGATTCTTGCACCGATCAGTCTACAAAGAAAGAGGAGACGTTGTATGTCCAATACCCCCTCCCTGATGAGGTAGTGACACTCATTTTTCATTACAAGCATTGGAGGGGGGGGGGTGCACAATTGATTTTGCGAGCCTACAAGCGTACACTGCATGGTGGCATCGTTGCATTTCATGCTTGATGTGGTAGGGGCATGTGTTGGTATGTCACAGATCATGCAACTAAAGAGGCGGTGCAAAGCCCTTGAAGATTTGTATGTGGAGAAGTGCCCGGAGGCACTGGAAAGGGCTGAAAGATGGGAGGGCCCGGGATGGGCTGATTTTCAAATGGATTGCGATCAGTCTGCTCCTCTGCCACGCTTTCTGGATGCCCCTTTACACGACATCGATTCTGATTTTTCTACTACAACCACCGATTTCCTTCAAGCAGTGCAGAGTCACATCCACACTAGCTAAGGCCACCCGATTTTTTGATTTTTCTAGGTGGCTTGCCCAATCTGGTGGTGCTTTGGTGAGCTATGGGAATGAGTCCGTCGTGCTGATTGCCACACATTTTTCGGCTGTACTTGGTCCCCTCCCCAAGGACGTGCATCAATTCACGGATTTGAAGGTCCGTGTGTGTGATGCCCCAACGGCCGGGACCTTCCCATTGTGCCATGTGTTTTAGGACACACCAGAGCCTCCCTTGTCAAGGATGTGGTGGCAGCTCTCTATCAGGTTTGGGATGGTGTTTTGACATGGGATGCTTCCGACTATGGCCAGATTCAACGATTGATTTCTCTGTCGTTGTGTGCGGTTGATTGTACTGCCGTTGTAGAGTGAAGATGGTCAACGGTGAACCGATCCAGCCCGACCCATCCCAGCGCAGCCTAGCTCAGCCCAACCGGCACCGCCGAGGACCTGATTGTAGTGGAGGTGGAGGAGGAGGAGGGGGAGTAGGAGGAGAGAGAGGAGGATGGGGATGAGAGGGAGCGAAGGGAGTGGCTGCATGGGCAGCAGCATGATAGTTGGGAGGTGAGGGAGAGGGAGGCCAGTGAGTGGCCCCCGATGTAAGCACATGGGCATGAGCATGGGCATGACACAAAATGCAAACTAATTCCCGAACTTCTTTCCGTAACCCAATGTACGTTGACCCTTCTAACCATACCTTTAACCCACACACCCCAAACTAACAACATACAAGCAAACTGACGTATGTCCCCCACCCCAACCCCCCTTGCACTCGTACGGCGCTAAAAGAGGGGCATTGCGGGGGAAAAAAGACAAAGCCCCCACAAAAGATCAAAAAACCCCCGCACAAGGTCCGAAAGAACAAAACATGTCTCGACCCAATGGGCAAAAATAAATTCACAAAATGTATGGCCCAAAGAAAAAAAGCCAAACAAGAAGGAGTTGAAAAAAAACACCCAAAAGACCCCAAGGTCAACCAAGCGCCATGTATCCATCCTCCTTTCCCGACGCTAACCCAACAACCTTTAGCCCCTGCCTTTTTTTGAATGCGCCAATTTTTCAATTGCCCAATGAGTAGTGTTTTTTAAAGAGCAGCACAAAAGTTTGACCACAGCCGCGGTCCATTGTGCATTCCCCAAACCCGATTAACCCCCCCTTCCCCTCCGGCAGTCCATGGGCAAACCCACCGAACAAAACCCTGGCTGCCGGTATATACAAGTATGTACAAACACATTCTTTTGTAATCCAAACACCAAACCAATCATTGAAACGGTGGAAAAACACCACTTTGGGTCACAAGGCCAAAGCGACCAATCTTCAAAACACTGAATTGTTGTGTTTTGAGTTTTTCTGATTGGTTGAGATGTTGAGTGACACCGTCCTTGTTGTGAATTTACACCATTTCTTAGGAATTTATGCCATTTTCCTTGGGAATTTACGCCGTTTTGGGGAAAATTTTACACCCATTTACACAACATGGGGGCCGGCCGAAAAGCCTGTAAACCCCTGTAAATTACCGGCTTGAGTCAAACCCGCCATGGTCAAGATTGCAATCCCTTGGAGGGGCTTTCTGTTCCAAACCCCGTGCGGCAGGTACTTTGGCGGCCAGAGAATTCAAGACTGTCATCTTGTGCCTGGGATTCAAGGGTTCAGAGATGGAGTTTCTCCGCCGCACAAACCGCATCACTCAGCTCTCTGCCTCTCTGAATTTCCTGCAGTTCTTGACGCTAATCCGAGAGTTCAGAGGTACTGTGCTCTGCTTTCTTCCATGTGCAGCCCCCACCTATGAACCCCCCCCCCCCCGGGCGCCTGCATCACTGCATCAGCCCCCCCCCCCCCACCACCACATAACTTGCATTACCCGGCCCCACGCTCCCCTGCACTGTATCAGCCCATGTTGTAGACACCCGCAGCAGTGATGGAAGAGGAACCTGAGCCAACGAAAATGATGATTGGACGATGTGGCGTTGACTGTCGCGCGGACACCCTAGAACCCCGGGCTGCCAATGCAGTGGGCGTTTGCACATCCTGACGGCGCTCCGGCAGTGCTTTGTCAACTCTCAACCCCCCCCCCCCCCTGGTGTTGTGGAAAGGGCGACAAGGGGGTTTCATGAGGACACCAGAGACTTGCAGCCATGTGCTGCCTTTTGTTTATTGGTGTGAATGGAAATGAGGCGGGCCACTGCAGAAAATTTTCCTAGTCCAAAAAGAGAAAAGAGCAAGACGGGTCTCCCATGCATCGTGAGTGGCACCTGCTATTTTACCACCAAAGAAATAAGAAGATGTTGACCCTAACCGTCTGTGTCCACCAAAGCCTACACACCACTACATTGCTGGGGTGGCCCACACATTTCCCACGGATTTTTTGGAAACCTTTGGCAAAGTTCCCATGGTGAAACTTGCCATCACAGGATAGACACCGCTGAACCCCTCCCCCCCAGCCCTGTGTTACAATTTCTCACATCAGATGTGGTGGAGATCACCCTCCATGTTTTTTGGGACTGATTGATGGTGAAGCCTGATGGCACTGGCAGGGGAGTGGACGCCGCGGAGGCGAAACAGCAGTTGTGAGCAAAGGGATGACTGTTCCACTCTTGCCCACCAAAAAAAAAAAAAGCATTTTCCTGCCGTCTGGAGACAAAAAATTTGCACAATTTCCACTCCAAATTCAAACAAGTGCAAGGGCACGCCCAGAAGTACCAACCGGCATACTTACTTAGCCTTTGTGGCATAACAGCCACCCCTTCCAACGAACGAAGGTTTGTTACCTTGAGCTACAAACAACTTATGCATGCCCAACGACTAAAAGGAACCCCACCGCACCCACTGAACCTCACGGGTTCAGGGTAGGACTGCTGCTGGGGTGACAGGCACGACCAATGCTAAGGGGCTTTGTCCACGCTGGATGTTTCCATTGGGGCCTCAGCCTGCGCTCTCGATCCACGCCCATGGACCTCGCGCCCCTGGCTCGTCAGGGACTACTCCCTTCTCCATTGCTTGTTGTGGGCTTTTCATTGGCTGTCCTTGGCTGTTGCTGGTTGATCGTTGGTCCTAAGTGCTTGAGGTGCCTGCCCATGTCGGTCCTTCTTTGCCACAGGACTGATTGGTGCTAGCAGTGGGTCAGAAGGCGAGTTGCCCCGCCTCGGGGACCCCGGGTAAACCGAATGCTTTGAACTTGCATGGCTGGTGCGCACGGGGTGGGGGTTCGTTCGCAGGATCCTGCGACATCAGCAGCGGGGGAGGGGGGCATACCAGCTGCCCTGCAAGCTACACCTCAAGTGAACCAACGTACTTGCGTACTGCGAGATTTGAAGATTAGGGTCCTTTGGATCCTGTGGACTTTTTCTGTCACAACCTGCCGCCCGAGACACAAGCATGGAGACGAAAGAGCAGACTGTCACAGCGTGCAGTGGGACAGCGAAGAATGATAGATCCCTGTCAAAAGCTGTTTACGGGTCGCGAGTCTGGAATGAGGTGGACGTCTTGTGGGCAGCACCAAATGTGCCCCGTAGGCAGTAACACGGGGGCTGTGTGAACTGCAAGTCTGTCTGCGGAAACCTCTCGAAGCCTTGCAGCTTTCCTGACGGGTATTTTGGTGTGCGGCTGCGCCTTGCTGCTGCCCATGGATGATGCATGAATTTGTCCACCTTCACACATCCGACTCTTGTGCACTGGAAGCTGCGACACATGTGGTTTAAGCTGTGGGTGACACGAGCTCAATTGTTTTCCAGTAAGGGCTCTGGGTGTTGGGTGCAGTGAGCTTCGACAAGCCAACCCCAACTCCTTTGGGGTAGGTCAGTGTTGGGTGTTGCACCGCTCCTCTGCTTGTGCTCTGCTTCACTTTCTCTGGGCTCAGGAGATGTGGATCTGGACCAGATCACCGAGTTCAAGACATGTTTTGACATGTTCGATGCGTCCGGCGATGGAACGGTGGACAGCTCGGAGCTGTACCAAATCATGCGCTGTCTGGGGCAGAAAGTCACGAGGCAGGAGGTGCAGGTATATGCCCCAAGCGCAGCCGTAGCTGAGTAAGTCTTGGGGGTAGCATTTGGCATGTGCCAGCAGTTGTTTGAGTGGCCTTGCCTAATTCATCTTGACAACGGCTTTTAAAACTGTAACGCGATGCATTTTCGGCACTTTGCACAGCTCTTTGGTATGGTCCATCTTTGCTGGCGACAATCACATGATGGCAGTGGACATGAGCATGTGTACCACAGTGTCAATAGTCATTAAGGCAGAAAGCCGGAATAGTGCCATTTTGTCGATGAGTGACCCACTTACAGCATGAGCACATGTGTGCGCACAGTACGTGTGCTGCAGCAGCAGCACCATTTTGACGGTACTTCCAGACACTGGGATAATGTGGCAGTGCGCTCAGCAGTCTTCACTAATTCTGTGGCCGCCTCTGCAGTCAAGTACAGGTGTTGCGGTCCGCAGACCTTGTCACTTGGTGTCATTGAGGAATCAACTGCTTGTGTTGAAAGAAATGCTTGTGACGTCTTACCTACGGAGATAGCCCACGTTGGATGTGGCCAGGGGGGGAGAGAGTCAAAAACTGCACGTGCATTTTTGTGCATGTCTTATGTGCATGTCTTATATGCATGTCTTATGTGCATCATTGTGCATTATTATGCAATACCATTTGTTTTTTTTCTGTGCAATTTGGTTCTGTTTACATTGGGAAAAACTGCCCAGCAAAATGCACCTCCACAATGTGTTATTGCAGAAGATGAAGTAAAGAACCATGAAATGCTTCTGCCGGTAGAACGTAAGGGAAACCTTGTGGAACACCTCTTGCCAACCGACAAAAGGTCATCAGATATCACCTCGAAGGGGGATTGTTAGATCTACCACCGGCGCGTTTACTGCCCTTTTGGGGGTCATTCGTGAAGCATACCCAAATGTATGATATCGGATGTCCAACTCCTTGTAAAATCATCATTTAAATGATTCTCCAATGAAATTTTTCGATTTTGACCCCCTCCACCCCCCCTGTACCCGGGTGCCATGGGTGGTCACAATGACATACAACCCATTTTCGAAGTTGGACGATTCGCCCTTGGTGCTGAAAACTGCTTGTGCAGTTTTGGCCCCGATCTTTAAGGTTTCTTGGCTTTCAAAAGGGCCACACAGGGCTGCATGGTCCTTTTGCAGTCTACCTTGGCTGGACTGCCCCAACATCACCATTCTATCCTCTCTTCAAGAGGGTACCACGTCTGGCGGTAGTTCTTGATGTGCACAGCGTGTAGCACAGTAGAGTTTTTTGCTGACACGTATCCTGAAATTAGTCAGATTTTTATGGGTATCTCAACTATGGCATTAGAATGACGAAACACCCCACTCTCTCATTACTCTCCCATTAGATCCCACCCAGTCAGATTTAGACTCCGCAATTTCGCGGCTGGAAATCCTCTAGACCCGACGTATGGAGCCTCAGTGGAAATAGGTGCGGACTGAGGCCGCTGTTGTTGATTTTGTGTGTTTCGCAGTCAATGTCAAAATTGCTGGATGGCAGTTGTACCAAGATGGCAACAACTGCCAAAATAGGGCGCCAAAATGCATTTGCCCCTGCGCTGAGATGCAAGGTGCAGCATTGCTGCACTGCTGCTCCTGCATATCCCCCGTGCATACAGTACGCATAACTGACTGCTGGGCATCTGCCCCATAGACACATGCGGCATGCCGCTGTCTCCTTCGGCGTTTACAGAGGATGATCGCTGCAGTGGACACAGATCGGAGTGGGACGCTAGATTTCGCAGAGCTTTTGACGCTGGTGGCATCACACAAGGACGCATTTGACTTGTCACAATTGTGTGCGTATCGGGACGCCTTCTTGATGTTCGATGCAGACAACAGCGGCGGCATTACCAGTGTGGAGGTCATGAAGGTATTGTGTTCATGCACAGCTGGTCTCTTTCTGCTGCGGGAAAATCCTAGCCTGTACATATTCGAAAGCTCCGTGCAGTACAGTCAAAGGTTGCGATCTGGGTGGCCCTATTCAACACCGCAGCATCTATGACATTGATCTTGCTGTGCCCCAATAATTGTGTAAAAGGTGCTTGGGCTGCTAACCCATGCTCGCAACAATTGACAAGGGTATAAACATACAGCACTACACTTGTTGTGGGCTTGGCGTTTGATTTCTGCGATTTGGAGTCCTGCGAATGGTCTGGTATCTGCCTAGTGTGAGCGTATCACCTCCTACACCCCCAAACTGCGTACACAACGACATCGGGGGAAATTGCATCGTATTTACTGGGAGGAGGATGCTGGTGACGGTACACGTTCGCACGGCGCATAGGGTGGGTGCTGCCAGGGGCTCAAAGTGGGCCATTGGCCCAAAATGGTGGGACCATGGTCCAGACTGGACCATGCAATAGTCATGTCAATTCTCATGGCTCAAAAGCTTGCAACTGTTGATGGTGCGCAATTGTGTCCTTTATTGCTTGATGGGAAGCACCATTTTCAAGATTTTTTGTCTCTTTTTTGGGGTTGCTTTGGATTGGTGTTGTGCATCTTGCGAGTGCTGGTGGGCTGGAGGTTGGGTGTGTTGAAGGAGGGGGCTTTCGAGCCGTGACTTCCGGGAAAGCCATGTGCTGTTTGCCCGCCGTGCGTGTGCGGTGCAGCCGTCACTGCTAACACTGGATGTATTGAACGGTTTGTCTTCACCTGAATGGTCCAGCCACCCTTTCCCATTTGTGCTCTGGCTTCGTGTAGGTCTTGGAATGCGTGGGTCAAACCCCAACCAAAGAAGAAGTGCAGGCGATGGTGAAGGCTGTGGACGGCGATGGCAATGCGGAAATTGAATTTAATGAGTTCATACAATTGATGGTAGCCCAATGCCGCTTTCTCGTTATGCCCCCCCCCCCCCCCCAAGAAGCACCCTGCACATGCTGGAGTGGCTGTATTGGCCCACTGTAGTGGAGGTCGCATTCTAAGCACTGTGTGGGCTCTGCACATTGCACCCCACGGTCTGCACACTGCATACTGTGCACACTGAGCCTGGCACGGCGTACTCTGGGGACTGCACGCTGTGCACTCCACTGTGCCTGTGCATTTTGTACAACAAGGCCCGTGGTTCGCCCAGCCCGCCCACCCGCTGCAAGACGTGCACACTAAGTGGTAGTCCTAGTGGTACAGTGATGGGACAGAATGACAATATGAAAATCATCTTGTTCGGCTGCTTGGTAAAAACAGCCAAAGAAAGGTCCTACTGTGCCTGCTCTCCTTTGCACCCATATGGCATCGGCATACTAACATAATGACATATTTTTCAAAACCAACTTACGGATTTAAACAAAGAGGCATTCCCGTATTTTATAGCGCCACAACTTCGTGCTGCAACCAAACGACATTTGTTCCAACCAAACACACCTGAAACAAAGTTAAAGTTTTTTATGCCCTGGTTACATTTCATTTCTGCATGTTTATATACTTGTTCCGACTTATATGCACATTAGCAAAATTAACACAGCAACAACATCTAAGTTTCTCTATACTCCTATGTAAACTTGCACAAATGCTTCTAGCGAAAGCAAATAAATGGAATAAATTTTTTTGTGCCATTTTCAACATCAGCGCTTTGGCTAGGCTTGGGAAGGTCTCGCTACGCTCCACCTCCCCAAGCCTAGGAATGTTTTTTTTTGCGGTCATTGGTCTAGATTGCTCCACTATTTGTAAACCTTTTTGCTATCAACGGTTGAACTTGCTACGTTGAAAGCTCCTATCCAAGACCTCTACAACCACCGTTCAAGTCATACCACAGATGTTCAACCTTTGTTTGGATGCAATGAATCAACTCCGTTAGTTGGAGGGGGAGCTATATTTCGGTGACCATGATGTTTGCAAAATCAGGCCTCAAAAATCGGATTCACAAATGATTTTTTCCCCAAAGCAGCAAATGCTCTGTTTGTCCCACCTTTAGCGCTTGCCGACACCACCAGCCTATTGCTTCTAATTGCGTCCTTTTTGGTTTCAACCGGCCCTTATCATCATGGGGCGGTGGTTTGTCCCTGGGTCCATGCACCACAGCTTGCACCATGTACTGCAACGTCCGCAAAACCCCCAACTCACAAACCGCCCTGATTATGGCACTTGACCGGGGCACGGACCATGCATTTTCAGGTCTATTGGTCCGCCGTACGCAGCCATATTCGCGTTGGTCTATGGGCAAACTCCAGGTGACCGCAAGATACAACTTTCGAACAATCTCTGTAAAAGTTGTAAAGACAACGTCCATTTGTAACACAAACAAAGTACTCTTTGGCATAAATTTTGCGACCAACATTCGGGGCTGCCAAATACTACCCCACGGTCATTCTCTTCTACATGTCTCAAAGATCGTTACGAGCTTCGTCCCAAGGCGTAACTCCACCACATGTCCCAATGCCGCCCAAAATACGCGACTCTGTATCTTGAAAAAACTGCCAAATGTCAAACCTTGGACGCACAAAACGGCTGCATTTTATAATCTCGCGGACCTGGATACCAACCCAACACGTGCTATGCACCACGAAGGACCTTGATGAAAAAGGTTTGAGGGCAGATGGATCCGGGGCTCCTTGCAGTACCACTTTCGGGGAGACCCATCA
This sequence comes from Eutreptiella sp. 'Long Island Sound 2002', assembly GCA_964036045.1. NCBI lineage: Eukaryota > Euglenozoa > Euglenophyceae > Eutreptiales > Eutreptiaceae > Eutreptiella > Eutreptiella sp. 'Long Island Sound 2002'. The sequence continues at coordinate 41,175,432 of OZ038383.1, read as the reverse complement.
TGGCCAAAAAACACAACTTGTTTCCACTGCTGACAGCGCGCTCCTAAATCCTCCACTTGACAGCCTCCGTTCTATGACCACACGAAGGCACGCACAAAACCGCATGGTACAGATCGAAGGGCAACAGTAAGGCTTCGATTTGGTTGGGAGGCAGCCTCGTACCTCAAGGTTGTATTCGCACAGCGCCAAATTCTGTAACGTCCACGATTGAAAAAAAAAACTCACTTTTTCGTAGAAATTGGTCTCCCTCAAACGGATGTATTTTGGCGCCACCGGGTCGTTTGGAGCTAATTTTTTTTTCCGCGACCCTGGGAGCTGTCTGGAGACGATGGTGTTTGAATCTGGGCCAGATGAGCCACGAGCATGGCGCCATCCCGGTCGCCAGGTGACCCACGTTTCGAAAAATCCGAAATTTTCCAAACAAAAACGCTTCGCCAAACAGCGAAAGCAGATCGGGTTTTCAATTCCAAATGCTACATAGATCGTTTCAATGCCGTTCACAAATCTGCAGTCGGATTTGGATTTTGTCAAAATTCATTTTTCGTGATTTTTTTTTCCGGATCCTAGGATGTTGCAGGTCTTTCCAAAAAGGGCTCCTGCTTCGTTGTACTCGGCCTGCCATCCACCGATGTGGGGTCCGTTGGTCCCCAACATTGTTCTAAGTCTCCCCTCCTGCAGAAAATTTTGCTGACAATGCAATAGTGGCTGTTGACCATCGGGCGCGGCGGGGCCCCTCCCCCACTGCGGGCACGGGAGAGAGCGCGGCATAAACGCCGTGTACGCAAAAAGATTTGCTGGTCGTCCCATCAATGCGCAGTACGGCGGGGCACATTGAGGCCTGTGCACCACAGGAGTGTGCAATCCGTGATACGCAACTTGTATTTTGTTTTGGCTTTGGTGTATTCTGCACACACATGCCTTTGCAGGCAAATGCGCAAACGGAGCAAGAGCGGGTGCAGGAAGAATATGAGCGGTTGAAGCAGTTCGCGCAATGTGGAGAGTGTTGTGAGCGGGTATGTGGTTTTCCGTCGTCGTAAATGCGTAGGGCATTTTTTCGTGGACAATTTTGTTTTGTGACAACACGTCCACCTCCGGCCACCCTCTGACCGCCGTCGGTTACCCTCCAACCGCCGTGGGTTACCCATCTGCCACCGTTATCTTCAACTGCTGTCGGTTACCCTCCAACCGCTGTTTGTTGCCCTTTCAAGTGCTGTCCAATCATGAGCTGGCTACTGGGTGGCTCGAATTTTTTCCTTTTGGGTAAAGACGTCCTTTGAGTGTGTGCGTGCACAGACGTGGATGTGAGGAGCGGTGCGTGCAGACTGCGTGGACCGCATGCCCAACTGTTTGGAGGGTGACCCCCAGTCCCCTCTCCGGGCTGCCCCGAACCTCCCCCTCCGGACCTACAAAAGTGCTCGTTCAGGGTCTGGAACCCCCCCCCCCCGTTTTTCCGTGGGGGGGGGAGGGTTAAGGGCATTCCCCCGATTTCTTCATAATGTCTGCGGTGGCAAAATTTTTGATACCTGATGAAGCGACCCTGAGAGCGGCCTTCTTCTAACAGTCTGGGGCATGCCCTTAGGGGCTGGGGAAGGCTCAATTTTGCCTTCCCCTCACATTGGTGTGCGCCACCATTCAGTACCCCCCCCCCCCCCGGTTTTGGTCTGGAGGGGGTTTTAAGCATGTTATGCAATTTCCGAGAACTCCCCCCGTGTTTGCAAGCCTGAATCACACCGATTTGGTGCCAAGGTAGTGTTTTGGCTAAGTGTGGTGCCAAGGCAGATTTGTTGCTGAGGGTGGAGGCTCATGTGTCGTCTCTTTGTCAATGATCTTTCATGTTCCAGTGGATCTTTCAGCGTTCATGGAAGCCACCCTGCAGTAGTCTGATGTTGTCGTTTTGTTGCTGTGAGTGCTTCCATAGCTGGGTGTAACAAATGAGAAAGTTTTTTGGGGTTTGTCGTTGTGGTTGCGGATCTTTGCGTTTTCTTGCATTCATGGCGCTATGCATTTATCTTGCAGTGAGCCCAATCCTCATCCCATCTGCCCCTTGCCATGGTCATTCAGTGTGTCCGGACCCAATACCACGTTGCGTATTTCTCTTAGACTGCCACCATCGAATGTGTGGATTGCCACGAGATCTACTGCAACGAGTGCAATCGGACGGTGCATAGCCGTGGCCTGCGCCAAAAGCACACAAATCAAATATACATCACTGTCTGTGGGCAATGCGGCTGGCTACAGGCAGTCAAGGAGTGCAAAGTATTGCCCTCATTCTTTATGTTCTGCCCACTCCCAGTGCAGACCACTCCCCGATTCCGTCGGGGTCTGTAGGGATCGCTTTCTCAGGTCGAGAATACATACAATCATAAATGAATACGCGGTCATATGACAGGCACGTGGGTGGACAGGTGGGCAGAAGAAAATTTCAGAAAGGCCTGTGGGATGAAGGCAAAGGGAGGGGGGGGGGCTGTGGTGGTAAACATAGTTTCGGGGCAAACTAGTATTTATTTACCATGGCAAACAAAGCACCACGTGATGCAGGCCGAAAGAGTGCTGTGGTTAACCTTTCATCAGCCCCAGGGCATACGCATACTACCTTGGGTTAAGGCCCCTCACCCGCACTCTGCGGCGGACAAAGGTGCACTAGCTCGGAGCACTAACGCAACCGACTGCTATTGTGGCGATGGCTACCCCACACCAGGGGCGAAGCGGTGCCTCCTCAAGCAACAGACGTGTGAAAGCCCTCCGCAAGCTCTTGCTTCCGCCAAACACAAGCCAAGCTTACAATGCTCAAGGCACCCCAGTACCAACGTGCATGCGGTTGCGCGTTGCTTGTCACCACCAAGTCACAGCCCAACCTATTTAATGGGCTAGCTAGGCACTGCTGGGGGGGCGGGCAGGCCAAGATCGCCAAAGGCAGCAACAAAGAAGTGCGGCGGGCCCATAGGCTCCCGCATGCGGCACGAACACCCTCATGGGCAGTGGCAAAGAAACAACACAAACACACACACACACACACACACACACACACACACACACACACGCACGCACACACACACGCATGCCGCCGTTGATTAACGCCGCCGACATGCCACGCCCAGATGGTTCAACAAAGACTCTCCCAACATCTCATAGACCCTTGGTTGCCGCAACAACTGTTCAAGGAGACACCAGGCCCCGCACTCTACACGGCGGTTATAGCTGCTGAGTCCAGCCTACTTAATGGGTCAGCTAGGTGCAGCTGAGTACAGCACCACACGATCCGAAACACCATACCAGACACCGCCAAGCGCCAGACGATCGCACGCGGCATCACAATTGGCGGGAAAGCCATTTTTTGGTGCCCAACCCCATTGCATCGTCGCTTGCTGCAGAATTTTGAGGGAAAATGGTAACAGTGCCACCCAAACTCTTGCGCTAGACGCACTCATAAGACTACGCCCTGTAGCTCGGCCTATTGCTGATTGAGGACGTGGTCTGTAGCCAACCATGACCATGCTCCCCTCCCAGGAATGAGCCCCCCACAGCACCCTCTGTAGTGGAACGTGTCGGGCTGCCCCTCTAAGAACCCGAGCAATTTCAGGAACAGCTGGGTAGACGGCAGGGAGAGGCACGCCAAACAACCCCTCACATGGAAAATTTGCATAAAATCCCGGGGGTGAGATTGAATAATCCTGACTCCAGGTCCAACCATTTTTCCAAGAAAAATTTCTTGGTGACAAGGACAAGAGTGGTATTCTCACCACTGGCCCTACCAGCAAAAGGTCATCGAGATAGTGGAGGAGCACCACACCGTCCGGCACAAGCAGGCGGGCAAAATCCCCCAAAATTTACGGGCACAGATGGGGAGATATTAATGACCCAATGCGTAGGCTCCCCGTGCCGTGTGCGAAAACAAAAGACACTGCGGAACCAGGAGGAGGGGGGGGCAACTCCAAAATGCACTGCTTAGGTCAATGTGTGTGCAAAAGAGGGTCCGGGAAGGGGGGTGGTGGACGCTAGCAAGTGGGCTATACCCTCCCAAGACGGATGTTGGAATATGGGGGGTTCCTTGATACCATTCTTTGTGTCATGAACACAGTCATTTGGTGTGCATTCGGCGGAGCATTGCAGAGACGCGCGCTCTGAAGAGCATGTTGTTAGGAAGATTGCGTTTCCGCGGAAGTGCTCTGAAGTGCGTACCTTGGTGAAAGTATAGTTGAACAACAAGAATATTGGCATATATGTCTGCCCCACCCGCATGTTTCACAATTGCAGTTTTTGCATAACGAAATCACAGTCAATTGATGCCCAATTTGGGGGGTTGTAGAGAGATAGAATGTTGCATGAGATCGATCCTGAAAACAGTATTCGCAGAGGAACATGCTGTGGCGAGTGCACCTTTGTCAAAAGCAACAATGATCTTACCGTACATATCTCCCCCACCTACATTCTTCACTGCTGCATGTGTTGTAAGGATGATCGAGAAGGGATCTGAATCACATTGTGAGCGGGTGCTCGGTGACCGTTGTGTGTCCCCCCCCCCCCCAACGGTCAAAATTACTTGGTAGTTATTTGCCAACATGTTTCAAGTTGTACTGTGCACAAGCCGTTGTGAAGGACCATTTTTTGAGGTATGGCAGCATGTGTCGCATTTAACATGATGGTTGCATTGTACAGTTGCAGGCATCCAAATTGGATATGAAAATGTACATGCGCCATTTTCACTCCACTTGAGCAGAGGAGAGCATTGATTTCAGTGTTTTATCAGCTTTTCAGTCTTGATTTTCCTATGTATGGCACAGTGCATGCGCGAGGAAGAGAGAAATTGCTTATCCACCCATTTTGTAGGGGTAGGTGGAACATGGCCAGAGTTTTTGGGCAAGTTTGTGTGTCTGCATTCAACCTATTGTCCAAAAAAAGATTAAACACAAGAGCATGACAAAAAGAGAAAACATCTCCCATGACCCAGACCACAGGAATCCGGTGATGTGTAGTGCTCGTGAGTCGCGCTGCAGCCCAATACAGTGCGAGATCGCAATCCAACCCAGGCAAATGTTGTTGATGGTTGCGGTTTTGCAAAGGGTGCAACGTAAGCCTGCGAATCCACAGTGTGTTGCACGGACTTACAATGCAGGATGCCCTGCAGTATCAGTCTGGTCTGGAATCTGGTACCTGTATCAAATGAATGCAATCCCTGATCCTTTTTGCAGGATTGCTCTGAGTTCTTCTGCCAGCAATGTTGTGTGCAAGTGCACCGCAGGGGCAAACGAAAGCAGCACACCATGATTCAGGATCTTGACACTTCCCGGTACAAGGTGTGCTATTGCATGTCTCTTTTATGTGCCGTGATCCTGTGCATGACCGGCGTTCACGCCACGTGTTTGTGTCTGTGTCTGTGAGTGCATCTGTACATGTGGCGATTCAGGATTTCGTGCAGAGACTCTTTGTGCAGGACATTTGGCATCTTGACATTTCCGACGGTTGTTTTGGGTTGGCTCAGGTTCTTCAAAGCTCCTTTCAGATTTGACTCACTATCTGAAATCTGAAGCATATAAATCACCGCAGTTTCCACCAGTCAATTTTCTCTTTAACTTCGGACAGTGTTGGATATCTGGGGCCTGGATCTCCTTTTTCCCCGCGACGCTCGGCAGCCAATGATTTCGTTGCCTGAGAGTGGAAGTCATTTGTTGGGTGTGTATGAGCCTCCGTTTGATGCTTGACGGTCATTTCATTGAGACGTCCGGGCATTTGCAAATGCAGCACACCCTGGTATCAAGTTTGCCAATCGACCCTGCATCGGTTGTGTGGTCCATGAGGAGCATCAAAGTTGTTGGATTTTTGCACTTGTGCCTTCGGGGGCATGCGCGAAGCACATCCCAAGCAACTGGATTCGGCATGTTTCTTGATGTAAATTCGTGAATTTGGGCGACAGGCCAGGCCGATCCCTGCAGACACATCGGCTGACTTGTTCAGGGTCGGCTGTTGGCGCTTGGGAGGCGGGGGCCGCAAAGTCTGACGCCGTGCGTTTTGCTCAAAGTCACGGTTTTCTATTTGAAATTTCGTCGGTCGTGTGCCGGGCACTTTTGTTGCGGCCCTCTCTCGGTAGGGTCCCTGGGCGGAAAGGCTACAAGGGGCGCTTCTGCAATCTATGGCCGTGTGAGGGTGAAAAGGTGCATTTTTCCGTCCAAAGGCGCATTTTCTGGGAACCGGGTAGTGAGACCTTGTTCAAGCGAAAATGCCCATCCAAACGGTGTCTGATTTTGATCGATTTCCAACCATTGCAGTCTGGGGTATGGCTGTTGTGCGGTCCCTAGGGCAGTCCCAGAGGCATGGGGGCGGATGTCGAACAAGTTACTCCTTGTTATTATTGAACCTCAAAATCGCTTTGTTTCCATTTTTGCTGGCTTTGCCTGGGGATTCATGGGGGGAGGGTCCCACCGGTCGATCAGAAAACCTCCATTTCCCAGCCCCAGTGGCGTTTGCGGTGAATTGGTTGGCCAAACGGGCAGGTTGGGGTCCCAGGGCCAGTCTGGGCGGGGTGGTCGTTATGGTGTTGCGGGGTACAAGAGTACAAAGTCTCCCATGGTGTGTGGTCTACGAACCCCGATGCTTCGAGGTGCCCTGTAGATGCCTTGCCTCTGATTCGCTGCTTTCGTCAAATGGTCGGAATTGATAAATTTCACGTGGTTCGCCGTCAGACTAGCGTGTTGCTTGCTCCATGCCGCTGCATCAATGATGAAGAGCCTGTTTCCTGTCGGCAGGTCTTCAATTTCAATCACAAAAACGCGTTCCGCATCATCGTCCCGCATCTGAATCTTGAACGTTGGAGAGATCGAAAGCACGGGCTTCTGCCTGACCACTTAGTGGCCCTGGCCGACGATGTGGCTGCCATTAAGGAGATGTTTGCAGGCACCAAAAAGCAGTATCACGGTGTGTGTGGTGTGTGTCGAGGCCTTGCGTGTCTGGCTGAGGCACCCTACCTTGCCCCGGCTGTGCTGCCGATATCATGGCATTTGCTGGGATGTGGAGAATGTCCGGGGTAACAAATCTGAGCCCACCTTATGGGCTCAGAGCCCCCGCTAGCCGCAACCTTCACACACCCCCCACAGCAACCACCAGAACCCGCAGCCCCCCCAGTCAATCTGTCCACCCCCTGCCGGACACACTGCAGGTAAAACTGCCAGGAGGAGACCCCCAACAACCGCAAAGGCCACCCCCCCCCCCCTCCTCTTCCCCCTAACCCCGGCTGGTGTCCGGCCTAACTGGGGCCGGACACCTTGACGTGGTGTGGAGGCATGGTGGGAACTCCCCAGCACGAATGAGCCGGAAAAGGGGGGCGGATGTGCCACCTGTGATCAGACCATATCCATTGATCCTTAGCCACTCCTCAGCAGGCGAGCCGCCTTTCTGTGATGCTGGGTGCTAGGACGCATGCATGGGGGCTCTCTCCATGTGCTGAGGATTTGTGGGGGTTCCATATCCACCACCACCAGCAGCAGTGCTGTCCGCTGTCCACTGTAAGTCACACCCAAAAAATCTCCTAGTTTACTCCTCTGATGAGCAATACAACACAGTATTTGAACAAGGAGGGTCTCTCGGTCACAGTGCTCATTCAATGCAAATAATTTTTGGCAACACTAGACGTGTCATACGAGGTGCTTTTTGCCCTGCTTGTGCGATGCCCTTTGCGCTCTACATGCTGTTGTGCTATGCAAGAATTCACATTTGAACATTTGAACGTGGACATGTCCTTTTACTCAGCCTTTTTGATCTATTTGTGTGCTTCTGTTATTTTCATCATCTTTGCAACCTTTCTAGCTCTTCTTTTTTCATGCTCCATGATACTTGGTGACAAATTGCAACAAATCTGTGGTATTGTAGCTCCAAGCACACCCAATACTTCTTGCGAATCTTCTGTGACCTCCCGCTCCGGTTTGTGTCCTTGTTTGTATTCGTTCCCGTACTCTTTGGTGTTTCCCACGCTGTTTTGACAGATATTGCTTCGTTAGCAAAATCATCCCTCGCTGTACGCGATGTGCATTCCCTTTGACAATGGCTAGGATTTATGCATAGTAGATCGCTTTTGTCCGCATTTCTGTTGTGCCACACCTCACTCCCTTTCAATGCCAACCACCTTTGTCCGACTGTTCGAACTATGAGCATCGTTTGCACCCTTGCCGCACAGACACCAATTTGCCACTGCTCACACAACACCATCTCAATAGGCCACTCCCCACCTTGTGCGCCTTGTCCTTAGATCGGCGCCTTGTTTATTGCACACCCGTGGTTCCTACCGCCTGCTTAGACCACACATCGTGCCGCAACAAAGTGATCTACTTGCGACGGGCAAGAAACACCTGCCATAGGCAGCGGGCTACGCTAACTAGCTGTGTTGCAGCCACGCTCCTGCAGCTACTACCATTGCCCACCGCCTCGATTTGTCCCGCCCCACCTACTCCTACATGTCTCAAGCACCCTGTATATCGAATTGGAGTTAACCCCCCCCCATCGATGGGCAACATGACGAACCTGCTTTTGAATGATTTTGAGGATGGGTCATCCATACTCTTCTCCTTGTCCTTCCCAATGTTAACTTTTAGGGTGCACACCATCAAATCGGGGGGCAGCCATCTGCACCCATGATGGTTCAGGCTGCACCTTGATCGGTCCAACTTTAGGTTTGCTTGCATGGAGTTCACATCCCACAATTGGCCGTGGCGATTCAGTTTTGTGGCGCCGCCCGGCTCTCGCGGATGCGGCAGCACTTTGGTATCCCTCTTGAGTGTGGACCCACACCCCGTGGATGATCTTGTGGCAACGATTGTGACCCCCCAATGCCCTCAACGACCGCCTTCAACAACGTGCGATTCCACGTACACCGCCTTGCATCTATGTTGCTGCTGCGATGAACGCATTTTTTTCCTCCTTTGCTCTCTGGGCACAATAGAAGATGTCCTACCTACATCATTGGGGGTGCTTATCCTGCGGCGCTTGCGGCGCGCAATTTGGGTAGTTGTTCTAGAACAGAGGTAACATAGTGGCACATCAACACGTGCATTTTTATGTAGTGTTTACCCCCATACACCTCTTCCCCTCCCCCTTTTTTGTTACTATTTTGAATTTTTTGGGCCTCTTCCCCCACAAATGATGCAAACGTTGCCCCCAAAGAAATGGAATGGGTCGTGTATGAAGTTTGAGTCATTCCCGCTTTGGGCACTCCTAAGATGGCAAAGGTTGGGTAGCATGAGGGTGATTGCCAGCCGGGACCCGACGCCAAGGCGGGGGTGCGGGGGACCCCCCCCCCCCCCATCTACAGACCCAGAAATGGTTCTACAAAACAATGGGGTTTGTGGGTTTTGGAGGTATTGTGCTTAACTCAGCGAAGCGAAACCTGTGGCGGTGTGTAAGAGTGCTTTAAGCGCCACACCAGGTCAAGACGAGGCGCTATGCAAATGTCGTTTGTTGCTTATTGAAGATTCCGCCCCCAAGCTCAGACCCGGCTCGATTTGGCAATGTTATAGTTTGTCCTTTGTAGAGAGCAATGGTGTCCACAGCTCAACGTGCATGGAAGTTTTTTGTTGCGGTATATATTTCTTGGATAGTGTGCACTAAAGCTAATTACGCTTACCCTGCGGCGCGCCCGTGGCGCGCAATAAGCGCTGCCACTGCGTTGTGTTTATCACGTTGCAAATATACCAACGCAAGATGCTACCTATAGCACCACACTGTTGATGCTGGAGCGCATGTAAAGCTAAGACGCAGCTTTTGTGTTCTTTCACTTTTTGGCCGCGCCATGATGATGACAAATATGTGTCTCACAGGGTGCCTGCCTTGTCTCACCCTGTCCAAGGCAAGGTGTGGTCTTGGTCGGTGAGAGGTGACGACGCAAAGGCGGACATGATGTGTCATTTTGATGCACCGAAAGTCAACATAGGATGAAGACCAGCAATAGGCAACACTCCTGAGAATGGCACGGTGTGTATTAGAAAAGCCTGCAAGCCGTCAAGGCCGTTAGTTGAGACAATGTACAACCCACAGATGGCATGTGAGAGCGGGCCTCCGCCAAAACGAGCGATTTCGGCAACAAGCTGGAGCAAGGCGTGCAAGGTGTAGGTGGTCCGCCAAAGCGGTTCCCCGCCGGTTCGGTGTTGTAGATGGGTCAAAAAGATCAATGATAAGGTCAAAGGACCAAAAGAGGATATAGCAGAGTGAAGTGCAAATAAAAAGGTAGGGCAAGAGGCAAATAGGTTAACACGCATAACGGATGGGAGGTACATGTGTGTGCGCATCATATTAGGTTTATAGTCTCGGCTCTAAGTGGACATAGGCGGGCAAAGGGTTCACCACCCCTAGGGATGTAGACCCTCCATCGTCATGAGCATATGGCGCAAGGCGAGTTGGGCTACTAGGCACCAATAGCAGAGAAGTTGCGCAAACCAAGGTCATCTAAGATGATGCAGCCGAAACGTTCTATTTCCAATAGGCAGGCACCCGTCAAGCAAGTTCAGAAAATCCAGCCGTCAAAATATAGATCCAAGCGAGTGCCCCAAGAGCGGGTAAGATAGGGGGTGTTGGATCCATATTTGGCGGAGCTACATACTCGGTGGGTGAGGCAAGTTAATCCCCACTTCTTAAAAGCTGCCCATGATTCTGCATTGACCCTTTGGGACAATTCCCCTCCTGGGTCCGACGATGCCCTCCACTAGGCGTTGTACATGGGGAAGATGACCTCCGTATCAAGTGTTGGGAATGTTTTACACCCAATGGCCTCGTCTTGACATGTCAAGCGACAATGCCAAACTCCACCGACCGCCGCATTGTCCCCCATGTTCTTTTAGCAGTATTCACCGACCCGCATTTTTTGTATTATCTTCCTCTACCGCCGGACAACCTAATGCGGCGTGTAGTGGAGACACGCAGCCCCAATTACCATCCCTTTGAGGGGGCCAAATTGCACGCGTCCATCATGCACATGCTTGGAATCAAAGATGCTTTGCAAGTACATGGTGTGTCAAACGCTACCATCAAAACCAAGCTCAACGACACCGATTGGGGACAATCTCCCGGTAGGAGAAATCCGAGATTTCAGCCTCTGACTCTCTCTAGCTATCAGATTGTCTGCACTCACGGAAGCCAGCCGGTGAAAATTTTTTTCGCGATCATCAAACCCGCTCCATTGGATTAACTACACTGCTCATTCCTATCATGGGTGGGCCATTGTTCGAGTTTCCTCCCGGGAGCCCCATTTCCGAAGAGAGCATCAACTGTGGATGTAATCGCCATCATCAACATGGCAGCCGCGTATAAGGCTTCACTCATTCCATTTGCTGTATATCCAAGCTACACGGTCGTGAGGTGTCCCCTACTGTCATGGGCTACGCCCCCCGTCTTGGGTGTCATTACATGAGGGCACATGTTGATGTTAAGTTTGCCCAAATGGATGAGGATATACGCAGTCGCGGCTCCCCATTCCTGTGGGAGGTGGAGTCTCCACGTAGCCTTTCGTCTCTTTCCTCACCATCTCACCCCGTGGCCCATCTCTCCATGGCCATTGATGTCGATAATGCCCCCCCTTCCTGTCCATGTTCTCATCTGTGCTGTGAGTTCGGGGCTACCCCTAGAGATGCTACATGCAACCAAGACACCCTTGCTTGTGCACCTGCTGATCATCCTAGCGATTGGCATCTAGCCGATGACATGCCGCCACAATGGCTACAATTTGGTGCCCTTGATGATGTGTCCCCTATTATGCCACCAATATCATCATCGATGAGTTCAACCTACAACACAATGGGGCACTCACGCACTTTTGGGATGAGCATCAATCTCAAGTGCATCCCCATGCTGCCCATCGACATGCCATTTTGCAAGCGTGTGACAATGTGCATGATGTAGACCTTCGGGCCCACGTGAAAGATTTTGAGGCAATGGCTAGCCCTAGAAATCTTGGGCTGCAGCCCCCCCGAACAACCGGGCGTGCTCGGGCACTGCTCTTCATGCTGCTACTCTCACCAGGCAACAATTTGCTGCTCTGCACAAACGCCGTACCCCTACTCTTGCCGTGGCTACTCCACGTATGCGGCCCCCTATCTTGCTCACGGATTTGCTAAGCCTCCTCATCCCCAAAAATATTCAATCCCGGGAACCCATTGTGCCCATCAGTGGCCTGGGCTCCTCCCCCTGCCATTGCGCCTCCACCTTCCTTGTTGTTTGTGTTTCGTTTGGCCCCATCATACCCTTTTCACCCGCCCCCACCAACGTAGCCCCTACCCATGAGCCCGGCTCCCGCTGTGGCCTATTGCCAGGTTGCGGGTTAAGCCCCGCTTCTTTCGGTCTAGCCCTACAGGAGCGGGAGCAGAGCGTGGTCCCGCAATTTTTTATCTCCACCCTTGAGTCTGCCAGAGTGGCCTTGCGGCACTCGGCTGTCAGTACGCGGGGTTATCCGTTGCGTAGCCTTCATGGGTATCACAGACCCGCCAAAGTGTCTCAAGTATTTGCCCTTCCTCCACCATTGTCTTGTGTCTGTCTATGTTATGAGCAGGCTCTTTTGGTTGGCCATGCCATCCCTAATTGCAGCTCATGATGGCGTCTTGGTGCAACTTACGAGTGAACATCAAAAAGAGACCACTATTCGACAGCATTGGATGCCCCCCCCCCCGTTTCTAGTGGGATCCGCCGCTGAATTCCCAAACACATTGTTGGCGTGTTATTCCGTGCGATGTCACAAAGGGCCCATGGGACTCGTGCTATTTTCATGATGTGTCTATTTTCGTTTGACATGTGTCCCCATTTGCATATGCCGCCTAGTAGTGTACTGAAGGCCATGTCTCATAGTGCTTTGTATCATATGGAGGCTCGAGATCGGCGCATGGCAATATGGCGGATCGCTTGCCTCCATAATGTTTGCGTGATAACAGTGAGTACCTAACCCCTTGGTATGCCGTTTCCTCTCATAGTATGCACCAATTTGTGCGCCCCAAACTCGCTGTCCTCTCGTGTTCACTCCTTCTCCGATCACGATGTTGTGTCTTTGCAAGAACTAGGCGCGGTACTGGAATCTTCTTCCATAAATCTCCTTTACGTGGCTTTCTGTAGAGTCATATTGAAAAAGTGTCGAGGGCCGGCCACTTTGTTCCGTTGCGAAGACACTTAGGGTCTTCGTTGAGTTGACATCATGTTTGATGGTACGCGTGTTGCTGTGTGGTTTATTCTAGTTGGTTGCTCTTGCTTAACCATCCGTTGGTATATGCCTTCCTCACGACTTGTGGAGTGCTATGGGCCTATTCTGCCATGGGCCTTGTCCCACATACATTCTCGCAATAGTTCTTTTACATGGTCTTTGGGGACATCAATCAAAACCCCGGATGTGTAATTTTTTTCTCAAGCATGTCCCATCCTTTGGTTGCTTTTTGGTTTGATGAATATATTTTGCCGGTGGAGCCCTATATCGAGTTGCCTACATGGATAGGCAACGAGAGACATTATAAGTCGTCGGCCATTTCCTAGTCCCCAACCGGCGTTCTGATGCGCACAGCAAAACCACCTTGAAACTAGTTGGGTTGGTCTTTGCTCCTTACCATGTATTATGTACTACTTGTTTATGGACACGTATATTCACAAGCTCAATCATGCCAATCCTCTTGTGCGTGTGTTGGCTTGTCATGGCCTCCTGCAAGCATGCCCAGATGCCTTCTTGGGGGGGGGGGATTGAGGTCCGCAATTTACCGCAATTTCACCGCAATTTTTCAGTGATGCCTCTGTTCAAAAATTTCAATTTTCCACTAAGGAACAATCTTTCTCTCTCTTCGCTGTCACTAGGCACACTGTACATTTATGTGTTCTCATGTGTCCTGCATGTCATTTGTGTGGCAAGACGCTTTTCTATTTCTGTGTTCCCATAACGACCTCTACTTCTCGGGACAGGGATTTTGGCAAGGGCTGAAGGCCATTGAAGCGTGGCAAAGGACAAGGTGGCCAAAAGGCATGTTATGCCACACAGATGACACCTGCCGCTCGATGTGCACTCGGGGATCCCAAAACAAAGGGGGCAAGATGAGAGTTGGTTGCCTCACCCCTGCCTTCTCGGGGGCCCAAAAGTGGGTGAAAAAGCTACATATCTCCCGCGTTCTCGGTGATCCCAAAACGAAGGGGGACAAAATCAGAATTGGGTGCCTCACCCCTACCTTCTCAGGGGCCCAAAGGTGGGAGGGAATGCGACATAACCCAGCATTATCGGGCATCCCCAAACAAAGGGGGACAAAATCAGAATTGGCTGCCGAATCCCTGCCTTCTGGGGGCCTACAAATGGGCGCAAATGCTATGTCACCCTTGCATTCTCGAGGATCCCCAAACATAGGGGGACAAAATTAGCATTGGCCGCCTAACCACTGCCTTCTGGGAGGCCCACAAATGGGCGGAAATGCTACGTCACCCCTGCAATCTCGGTGATCCCAAACAAAGGGGAGGAAATCAAAGCACGAAAAAAAACAAAAATTTTCCCATGGTGTCACTGGTGTTACATTTCTTTTTGGTCCCCAGACTCTATGCCCACCATGAGCAACAGCGGAGCACAAGATCTTCATTCGATGTGACACTAGGTTTCCACGGCACAGGCACCACAGTCGCCCTCCCGCATCCGTGTGTTTCACCCTAAAAGGTTCGTTGGGGTACTGAGAATACAGGGGTTATGTAACATTCCCGCCGTGGCTTGGGCCCCCGAGAAGGCAGGGCTGAGGCAACCAATTCTGATTTTCTCCCTCTTCCACTCTTGAACAAGCCATTAATGCATATTTCTTTGACTTCCCGGCGTAGTGCGCAACCCCATGGTCAATCACACACCCTGAAAAAACGGTTTCCGTTTCAAACTTGTGTTCCCCCTATTTTGAGGGTGCCAAACGCCTTGTAAAATGCCGTTTCATGCCAACCCACCAATTTAGGGGCATTTTTGCACTTTGCAACGTGCAACCCTCCCTTGCAATCCCATGGTTGCATGGTTCCTTCGGGCCCTGCTGTGGGATCCCAATTCTCAAGCATTCAACCTTGTATTATGTCCACAACGATGTTTCTCCATACATGACACGTTGTGGCACAACATGGCCACCCCCAGCCAAGCGCTTTGCAGTCCGCGCTTCTGCTGCCCCTGTTGCTTCTCCGTCCCTGGTGCCCCTGGTGCCCCTGCTGCCACCAGAGTTGAGCCCCTGCTCCCACCGTCGCCGAAGTTTGCCACTGGTGGGACACACAAATTTGGAAAGAGCGACCCACAAAATGATGCCATTGTAGTCATAAAGGGATTGCTTGTTACCCACCTAGAAGGCGTGCGCAATGTCTGCTTTGCGCAACCCCAACATGCAACCCGCCGATGCAACCCCACGTTTTCCACGTTTCGTACCTCCGGCAGTGCGAGTGCGTGCAACCCCTTTTTGCAACCCTGCGACAATACTGCATGTTCCTACGTTTTCTACGTCGCGTTTTGTTGTTCATGCAACCCCACTCTGCAACCCCACTCTTCAAAACCAATGTCTGCAGAAGAAGAAGCCGCTAACACCATATTGCCGCGTCAATGATGCTGAGATTGAGGTGTTCACGTTCTATTGAGGAGATTGCAAGTGCTACAGCATTGAGTCTAAGGACAGCCGGCGACCCTGCGACCACACGGAACGTTGGGTTGCTGGCTTTCTCGTACAAGGAGGTCCAGAGCATGTGGTAAGTTTGGATGAGAGACAGCCGTGTGCACACGATAGACATGAGAGGAGTGAAGGGCACAAAGGGGACCGTGGCGTTCGGTATCCGAGGTGGGCGTGGTGAGATGAACAAAATCACTGCAAAGCCGACAAGAGCTGAAAAGTTGGTCGGCAGTGACAATTTTCATTTCAAGATTTCGTTGTGCGAGCAGACTGTGTCAAGCAAGACCAATGGTACCGCAACTTGGGCCAGGCTGCGGGCGCATCACCGCATCTATTTGGAAGGACATGGTGTTGATGCCCAAACTCTGCTTGCCAAGTGCATCTCCATCGTGACTGGTACTACTGCGGATGTCCTCATCAACTCCCTTGGTTTAAGTGGGAAGTACCCTCGCGGCGGTTTGGAGGCGAGAAGTGTGCTGAAGGAGTCTCAGGAGTTGGAAGTTATGGCTGCTGTTGAAGAGTTCGCAGGTTTGCAGTATTCACACTGTTAATGACGTGGCATTTTGGTCAACCCCCACTTGCAACGCCGTGCGCATAGAACGTTCGAATATTCCCGGTATGTTTCGTATGTTTCGGTTGTGCAACTCCAAAATGACAACCCGATTTGAAATTCACGTTCCGAATGTCCCGTTACGTCACTGACGTTCTAATCGTGCAACCCCAGAATGCAACCCCTTGCGCAACCCGATCTGGAATTCACGTTCCGAACCTTTCCTTACGTCTCTGCCGTTTTAATCGTGCAACCCTACAATGCAACCCTTTGAGCAACCCAGTCTTAAGACCAAGGAGATGCTACCAGCAATACCAAGCCTAAATCCAGGATGAAGGAGGAGGAGGAGGTGAAGTTACGCTTTCCGGCGAGTCTGTTGGCAACGGCCGGTGCGCAAGCGGGAGGCACACACACAGCAACAGAAGCAGCAGCCGAACCCCGGCGGCTCCCCCTGTTGTTGCCTACTGCGCTCAGTCCCACCCGTCATAATGTGGATTGTGTCACCGCTGTGGCCGTGTTCTTGCAGGATTCTCCTAAGTCATCACCTGAGGTCTATGTTTGCATTGTGCGACAGTGGCGGAAATGTTCCCACCACACATTGCGCACGTCTCGTACCTCCCGAAGGGCCAACAACCCCCATTTGCAACCGCTCTCAAACCGAACGCTTTGTACGCTTCATACGTTTGCACTGCACAAGCCCCATGTGCAACCGCTTCGCAATTGTTTCCAACGACGCCTTTGCAGACGCCAGAGTCCCAAACAGAGCCGCTGGTGTATTGCACACTGCACACTGCACACTGTGTGTTACAAATTGCACACTGCACACTGCAATGCACACTGCACACCCTGTAATGCACACTGCACACTGTGTATTGCACACTGCACACTGAGCGCCCGAACGCTTGCACTGTACGGTGTGCAGTGTGCATGGCACAGTGTGCAGTGTGCATTACACGGTGTGTAGTGCGCAGTGTACACTGCGCACTGCACACTGTGTACTGCACACTGCACACTGCACAGTGCACAGTGTGCAGTGTCCAATACCCAGTGTGCAGTGGCACACTGCACACTGCACACTGCACCGTGTGCAGTGTGCAATACCCAGTGTGCAGTGGCACACTGCACACTGCACAGTGCACCGTGTGCAGTGTGCAATGCCTAGTGTGCACTGTGCAGTGTGCAATACACAGTGTGCAGTGTGCATTACACAACGTGTAGTGCGCAGTGTACACTGCGCACTGCACACTGTGTATTGCACGCTGCACACTATAATGCACACTGCACACTGTACACTGTGTATTGCACAGTGCACACTGCATACTGTGTATTGCACACTGCATAGTGCACACTGCACACTGTGTGTTACAAATTGCACACTGCACACTGTAATGCACACTGCACACTGTGTAATACACTCTGCACACTGTGTATTGCACACTGCACACTGCACACTGCACGCTGCGTATTGCACACTGCACACTGCACACTGTGTGTAGTGTGCACTACACAGGGATACCACCGCTGAAACCGCCGCCGCAGGAGCAGCCACCGCTCCCGCGAGAGCAACATCCGATGCCTGCGTTGGGCAAGATGGTGCAGAGCAGTCCAAGGTGGACAGGGGTAATGTGCAGCAGCCCAAGGGCAAGGATCACGAAGTTGACGCAAAGAACAATTGTGGTGTGGAACAGACAGAACAGGCAAAAGAGCCATAACATTTGGAGTTGGTGGATACCACGGAGTGCCTAGATACCACAACAGATGTTGATGCGAAGCCACCCGTCAATCAAGGGGGGGATGGCGGCACGGGATGCGGGATGTGATGCCAAGCATTGTCCTCCGACTGTTAGCTTTGCTAACTGGGGTTTTATATGTGTGTCTTATTTGTTCCAGATTGTTTTTGAAATTTTGCCTGGGGAAGATGGCGGAATGCATGGAATTTCAGGATTACCTCCAGGCCGGAGTGCACGACTCTGTGCGAGAGGGAACCCCAGCAGCGTCCTGGGCTAAGGCAAAAATGCGGTTAACCAAGTCCCTTCGCCATATGGGGGCTTCGCGTTCGCAATGGCTCCAGACATTTGCCAGTGCCTCAGGATTTGGAGGGACAGAGAGGGCGCTCATTGAGAATCTGATTGGCTACACATTGACAGAGCAGGTCCAAATAAATATGACCACAGGGGCCTTTGAGAAAATCAGGGTACAGCCAGACACTGTCAACAAGGCTTCGGACCCTGCCCTGCTTAGCTTGTTAGAGGGACAGGCTGCCCTGATCAAGTCCCTCACGGAGAAGGTCAACAGTCTATCGGAAGTCCCCACGCGGTCGGAAAAGTCTGTGCCAACCCTGTGCCTCAAGGAGTTACATGAGCTGGCCTTGGTATGTGTACCTGCGGCTCACTTGGAAATGTGAAGTTGGGGCTCAGTTGGGGCTAAAACGGCTCATTTGGGGCTAAGTGGTGTTTTTCAAGGGGTTTAATGTGAAAAGTTGTGGCTTTCGGGGGTGGGTTGGGGTTTTGGAATGTCCCCAAAGGGATACCAATCCCTAGGCCAAGAGGATTTGACCGGGGGGGTTTCTTTTTTTCGACGGCTCAGTTGACTGAGCACCCCGACTGAGCCGTCACTGAGCCGTCACTGAGCCGGCTCACTGAGCGCTCAGTGAGCGCTCACTGAGCGCGCCAAATGGCTCACTGAGCGCTCAGTGAGCGCTCAGTGAGAGCTAATTGGGGGCTCACTCAGGACTTTCTCCCCCTTTCCGCCCTCTCTTCCCACCCTTGCCGGCCCACACTTCACCCTTTTCACACCAACATCGGTCCGCAGTTCTCACCACATCTTTTCTCCAAGAACTTGAGCGTGCATGCACACATACATACTTGCATACATGTGCCCGTGGCGACAAACACACAAACATCCAAACACACACTCTTCATCAATCACACACAAATATCCAAACACATACACACACATACACCCATACACACGTCCACACGCACATGCACATGCACAAATTGACAACCACATTCATTCTTGTGTGCAATTATCTTGCGTGTACATAAACACATGGCCACATTGAACCATGTGAAGTGAAGGGCTAGGGAGAGATGGTTACTGGATTGGGGTTCGGGGATATGAACCTAACCATTTGCGAGGGTGTTCCTTGTTGCCTCATGACAATGGCACCCCCCCCCCCCCCACACACACACACGGGCGCGCGCGCCATGAAGCACAAGTAGGGCACAGAGGATATTGCTCGCTTTTGTGAGGTTCATGATACAACAATCTTGAACTACACCATGACACACTCATTCCCCTCCCTCCTTATCCCCTCCCGTCCCCTTTTGCCATGCCTGATCCCCCCGCTTACCCCATGCCAACCCCTTCTCTTATCTTGCCTGTCGCGTCCCCTTGCCCTGCCCTTGCCATGCCTTCCCTATTTGTTGGCCATGGCATCGAGTGCATGATGGTGGCGGCAATGACGATGACCTTTGCAGGTATGTTGTGCTATTGTGTGTGTTCGTGGGTGTGTGCTTGTGCCCATGTGCATGTGCGCAAGTGTGGATGGTTTGTTCCCTCTTGGTTTCTCTCATTTAGTGTGTTTGTATGTATGTTTGTGTGTGAGTCGGGGGGGGGGGGGGGCTTGCTTGGATCGATGCGTGGGTGAAGGTGTCCTTGTGCGTCACTGTGAGTGTGTGACTGCATTCTTTGGTTTCTGGTCGCCTAGGTTTGTGTGCGTATGTGGATTCGTGAATGTGTGTACGCGCAGGTGTGTGTGTGTGTGTGTGTGCCAATGTGTGTGTGTGTGTTGCAGCTTTTGCAGCTGTTGTTTTGGATGCTGTTGTTGGTTTTGGTGTTGTGTGGCATAGGCTTTGATTGTGTGCGCATAACATTGCGTTTGTGGCTGCAGATGCAGGTATGGTTGTGTTTGTGGTTGTAGCTGTGGTTCTGGGCTTGCGTGAGGTTGTTGCTATGGCCGTTGTGGTAGCTCTCGTTGTGGGTGTGGTTATGGTAGTGGCTGTGGTTGCGGCTTTGGTTGTGGGTGTGGGTGTGGGTGTGGGTGTGGGTGTGGGTGTGGGTGTGGGTGTGGGTGTGTTTCTGCAAGCTGTGTTGTGTGTGGATTTGGTTGTGGTTGTGTCAGTGTGTGTGGCCCTGGCTGTGGCGAAGGCTGCAGTTGCAGCTTTCACTGTGGCTGCAGCTTTTCTTTGGGTTCTGGCTGTAGCTGTGGGGGGGGGGGGGGTTAAAGGACTGCAAAGAGGGGGGCTCAAATCACCATCCACCCCCTCCCAAAAAAAACCGCACCAAGTTAACAGTGACAGTGTACAGTGACAGTGTACAACGACAGTGTATAGTGAGAGCATACAGTGAGTGTAGAGTGACAGTGTAGAGTGCTAGTATAGAGACTTGGGCGTTGTAGCGGACGTACTGTGTGTGGGGATACATTCTATGAGACCTTGGGGAGTACAGTGTACAGAGTACAGTGTACAGTGTACAGTGTACAGTGTACAGTGACAGTGTACAGTGACAGTGTATAGTGACAGTGTGCAGTGGCAGTGTGCAGTGTGCAGTGACAGCGTACTTTGGCAGAATACAGTGTACCATGTACAGTGACAGTAGACAGTGACAGCATTGACAGTGCACATGGACAGTGTACAGTGACAGTGTACATGGACAGTGTACAGTGACAGTGAACCATGAGTGAGCCCTCACTGAGCGCTCACTGAGCCATTTGGCGCGCTCACTGAGCGCTCACTGAGCCATTTGGCGCGCTCACTGAGCGCTCACTGAGCGCTCAGTGAGCGCGCGAAACGGCTCAGTGAGCGCGCCAAATGGCTCAGTGAGCGCTCAGTGAGGGCTCACTCATGGTTCACTGTCACTGTACATTGTCACTGCACACTGTGTATTGCACACTACCCACTGCACACTGTGTATTGCACACTGCACACTGCATACTGTGTATTGCACACTGCACACTGCACACTGTGTGTTACAAATTGCACACTGCACACTGCAATGCACACTGCACACCCTGTAATGCACACTGCACACTGTGTATTGCACACTGCACACTGAGCGCCCGAACGCTTGCACTGTACGGTGTGCAGTGTGCATGACACAGTGTGCAGTGTGCATTACACAGTGTGTAGTGCGCAGTGTACACTGCGCACTGCACACTGTGTACTGCACACTGCACACTGCACACTGTGTATTGCACACTGCACATTGTGTATTGCATACTGCATGTGTGATGTAATCCACACTGCACACTGTGTAATGCACACTGCACACTGTGTCATGCACACTACACGCTGCACCCTGTGTATTGCACATTGGGTATTGCACATTGCACCGTGTGCAGTGTGCAATACCCAGTGTGCATTACACAGGGTGCGGTGTGTAGTGTGCAATACACAGTGTGCAGTGTGCATTACAGTGTGCAGTGTGCAATTTGTAATGCACAGTTTCCAGTGTGCAGTGTGCAGTGTGCATTGCAGTGTGCAGTATGCAATACACAATGTGCAGTGTGCAATACACAGTGTGCAGTGTGCAGTGTGCAGTACACAGTGTGCAGTGCGCAGTGTACACTGCGCACTACACACTGTGTAATGCACACTGCACACTGTGTCATGCACACTGCACACCGTACAGTGCAAGCGTTCGGGCGCTCAGTGTGCAGTGTGCAATACACAGTGTGCAGTGTGCATTACAGTGTGCAGTGTGCATTGCAGTGTGCAGTGTGCAATTTGTAACACACAGTGTGCAGTGTGCAGTGTGCAATACACAGTATGCAGTGTGCAGTGTGCAATACACAGTGTGCAGTGGGCAGTGTGCAATACACAGTGTGCAGTGACAGTGTACAGTGACAGTGAACCATGAGTGAGCCCTCACTGAGCGCTCACTGAGCCATTTGGCGCGCTCACTGAGCGCTCACTGAGCCGTTTCGCGCGCTCACTGAGCGCTCAGTGAGCGCGCCAAATGGCTCAGTGAGCGCGCCAAATGGCTCAGTGAGCGCTCAGTGAGGGCTCACTCATGATTCACTGTCACTGTACACTGTCCATGTACACTGTCACTGTACACTGTCCATGTGCACTGTCAATGCTGTCACTGTCTACTGTCACTGTACATGGTACACTGTATTCTGGCACTGTACGCTGTCACTGCACACTGCACACTGCCACTGCACACTGTCACTATACACTGTCACTGTACATTGTCACTGTACACTGTACACTGTACACTGTACACTGTACACTGTACTCCCCAAGGTCTCATAGAATGTATCCCCACACACAGTACGTCCGCTACAACGCCCAAGTCTCTATACTAGCACTCTACACTGTCACTCTACACTCACTGTATGCTCTCACTATACACTGTCGTTGTACACTGTCACTGTACACTGTCACTGTTAACTTGGTGCGGTTTTTTTTGGGAGGGGGTGGATGGTGATTTGAGCCCCCCTCTTTGCAGTCCTTTAACCCCCCCCCCCCCCCCCCACAGCTACAGCCAGAACCCAAAGAACAGCTGCAGCCACAGTGAAAGCTGCAACTGCAGCCTTCGCCACAGCCAGGGCCACACACACTGACACAACCACAACCAAATCCACACACAACACAGCTTGCAGAAACACACCCACACCCACACCCACACCCACACCCACACCCACACCCACACCCACACCCACAACCAAAGCCGCAACCACAGCCACTACCATAACCACACCCACAACGAGAGCTACCACAACGGCCATAGCAACAACCTCACGCAAGCCCAGAACCACAACTACAACCACAAACACAACCATACCTGCATCTGCAGCCACAAACGCAATGTTATGCGCACACAATCAAAGCCTATGCCACACAACACCAAAACCAACAACAACATCCAAAACAACAGCTGCAACACACACACACACACACACACCTGCGCGTACACACATTCACGAATCCACATATGCACACAAACCTAGGCGACCAGAAATCAAAGAATGCAGTCACACACTCACAGTGACGCACAAGGACACCTTCACCCACGCATCGATCCAAGCAAGCCCCCCACCCCCCCCACACACACAAGCATACATACCAACACACACTATGAGAGAAACCAAGAACGAACAAACCATCTACACTTGCGCACATGCGCATGGGCACAACTACACATGCACGCAAGCACGCACACACACACCCACACACATAATAGCACAGCATACCTGCATAGGTCATCGTCATTGCCGCCACCATCATGAATGTGATGCCACGGCCAAAAATCAAGAAAGGTAGGACAAGGGGACGGGACAGGCAAGAGAATAGAAGGGCTACGCACGAGGGAAGCGGGGGAACGTAGCATAGCGAAAGGGGAGGGGAGGGGATAAGGAGGGAGGGGGATCAATGTGTCATGGTGTAGGTCAAGATGGTTGTATGATGAACCTCACAAAAGCGAGCAATGTCCTTTGTGCTACTTGTGCTTCATTGTGTGTGTGTGTGTGTATGGGGTGGGTGGGTGCCATTTTAATGAGGCAACAAGGAACACCCTCGCAAATGGTTAGGTTCATATCCCCGAACCCCAATCCAGTAACCATCTCTCCCTAGCCCTTCACTTCACATGGTTCAATGTGGCCATGTGTTTATGTACACGCAAGATAATTGCACACAAGAATGAATGTGGTTGTCAATTTGTGCATGTGCATGTGTGTGTGGACGTGTGTATGGGTGTATGTGTGTGTATGTGTTTGGATATTTGTGTGCCTGACGAAGAGTGTGTGTTTGGATGTTTGTGTGTTTGTCGCCACGGGTACATGTATGCAAGTATGTATGTGTGCATGCACGCTCAAGTTCTTGGAGAAAAGATGTGGTGAGAACTGCGGACCGATGTTGGTGTGAAAAGGGTGAAGTGTGGGCCAGCAAGGGTGGAAAGAGAGGGCGGAAAGGGGGAGAAACTCCTGAGTGAGCCCCGAGTGAGCCCCCAATTAGCTCTCACTGAGCGCTCACTGAGCGCTCAGTGAGCCGGCTCAGTGACGGCTAAGTGACGGCACAATCGGGCGCTCAGTCAACTGAGCCGTCGCCAAAAAAAGTAGCCCCCCCCCTTGAACCTTGACCAAGTGAGTATCTAAAACTTCTAAAAACATTAAACGCACATTACCTAGCATGCAAAACGCACCACAAACAAGCACAAAGACATCGCAATGCCCAACTGAGCCCCAAATGAGCCCCAACTTCACATTTCCACTTAGCCACCAGTGAGCCGCAGGTACATGGAACCACCCTCAATGGGTCATCAGGGTCCTGTACTACCTCAAATGCGCGATCCTCAAGGAAGCCCTGCCGCTGGATGCCATGAGAATGGCCCCCAAGTGGGATGACGAGGCGCAGAACCCCCTCCTCTTCAACCTCTCGGACGACCAGAAGAAACACACCACGGTATGGACTGAGCTGGTGGGGACTGGAGATTCGGCAGGGGACGCCCCCAGGGATGACAGCTCAGGCAAACCCCCCCCCGGTGTTGTCCTTGAACAGCTCTGCGGTGCTCATGGTGGAGTCTTTGTGGCTGCTGGTGTGGTCCTCCGTCCACTGTTACAAGGAGCGCTACGAGTCAGACTCAACTTCCTCTAAACAAGCATCAGCAGACCCTGACTTCACCTCGGGCCTGAGTACAGCGGGGGCACGCCTTAAAAAGGTCATGCGACGTCGTTTCAAAATGGTGGATGGGGTTGAGTATTTCGAGGTCTATAAAGGAGAGTGGGTGCGATCGGACTCCGCCCCAGTGGGGCCCTGTAAAACGTGCAAAGGTCACGGGCTCATCGAAAGGCACTGGGTATGGAACTGCCCCAGACTGGAGTGACGGGATTTGGCGGCCCAGCCGGTGGACGCGACATCAATGCTACAACGGCTGGACCGCTTCCGAAAGGGGGGGGCTGTGCTGGCACCCACCCCTGTGGCTTCCCAGGACGTCATCGACTGGCCAGCGGTGGTGGATGCATGGCAAATCTTGGGAGAGACCGACCCCACGGAGTGCCCAGCGGCCTGTCTGGTTTCAACGTGGCGGCCATGGACGCGAAGAACCTACACGAGCCACCTTCGACGATTTGCCCAGTTCGGGGGCGCTATCCAGCCGGGGGACATGCAGACGTTGGCGGAAAAGGTCGTGCTCTCCATGTTTGCACAGGGCCAGAAGGCGGCGGCGGCCAGAGGATGCATATCCGCCCTCAAGGCAGTCGCTACCTTGGGGTGGATCCCCCCCCTGCAGTGGGACAGGCTGTGGAGAATTTCCAAGGCGGCAGTGGATTCCCCGGGACAGCGGCAATTTGGAGGGCCCGACCTGCTCCAGCTCATGGCCGAATCATGCTCCAGGGTGGGGGAGTGGAAAATCTATGCCGCAGCCGTCCTATCCTTCGCCACGCTCTGCAGAGTAGGAGAAAGATGGTCGCTTCGCCGATCGAACATCTCCAAGGTGGGAATCACGTACCAGGGGATCAAACGAGACCATCGCCGGATCACGAGACGACTGGGGCCATACGCGCAAGCATGGGCTACGTGGCTCCGCAGGATCGCACCCAATGAGGCGCCAGCATTGGGACGAGCAGCGGATCTCGAAATGGGTATGGCCAAGCTCTTGCAGGGGACCGACAGAGGAGAGGCCAAGTGGCATGCCTGGAGACGAGCGGGCGCAACCTACCTTCGGTGGTTGGGACTTCCGTGGAGGCATCTCCTGTGGTCGGGTAGATGGCACAGCATCAAAATTGCTCACCTATACGCGTGTCCCCCGACGAATTTGAATGTGTGCAGACTATGCGACTGCCTTGGCCAGCCACTGAAGGAATCCGCTGGAGAAGAACCGATATCAGGGACTCGTGGCCGGCCAGTCTCGTGGAGCTCTTCGAAAATGACGAGAAAGTCCGCACATCCCCGGCAGAGGCCAAGAGGACACAACCCGCGGAAGGAGACGGCGGGGCCGCAAAGGAGAGCGCCACAGCGGTACGGACGGTCGGCACAGGGCGCCAGGGGAGAGGAGGCCGCAAATCCCGACGCACGGTCTCGGAAGGAGTCACAGGAACAAGAGCCCCACCAGAAGTCGAGCCTCCCGGGGGCACGAGGTCCGTGGACCCGATGCCGACACGGAGTAGGGCTGACAGCGGGCCACCAAACGCCCCGGTTACTTCCAAGGAGAGTCCCATCGACATCGATGAGGAACAAGACGTGGAGATGGGTCCCCCACGATAGAGTGACGCCGGTGGAGGAGCGCAAGCCCCCGGACAACCCTGAGGGGGTGGACGGTTCCAAGGACGACCCCGGGGTTTCACGACATGGAGGACGCGGCCCCGAACCACAGCGGGTCTCGGAGCCCAGCACCTGGCGACGCTGGCCCGACGTGCAGCCGGCGGCGCCGGTAAACGATGACTGCCCCCGGGAGAGGGCTGTGGAGAGATTGATCCGGCTGTAACGAGGACAAGGGTGGCTGGACGAAATTTCCACGGGCCTGAGACTAAGTGGGGGCCTACGGGACCTGTTGCACCGGCGGCTCCGTTTCCTATTCATCCAGGGGGGGAGGGTGGCCAGGGACCTGGGTATGGTGGATGTAGATGACCAACTAATCGCAGCCTTGGACTCCCTGCGGGGGGGATGTGTGGTCCTGTGTG
Source organism: Eutreptiella sp. 'Long Island Sound 2002' (assembly GCA_964036045.1). Classification (NCBI taxonomy): domain Eukaryota; phylum Euglenozoa; class Euglenophyceae; order Eutreptiales; family Eutreptiaceae; genus Eutreptiella; species Eutreptiella sp. 'Long Island Sound 2002'. The sequence continues at coordinate 41,148,656 of OZ038383.1, read as the reverse complement.
CTGCGGGATTCCACCTCCCCGGTCACTCTCCTCCTTAGCCTCGACCCTTCTGTGTTGGATAGGGGGTTGGGACCGGTGGGAAATATCCCCATCCCCGATTTTTTATGGGATTTCCTTGCCCCGCTTGATTTTCAGGAAGTGACGGGTCGTGATTTGGGGGAGATGCCAGAGATCTCCCCTGAGGGCCTCATTATGGCGCGTGCCTTGGTCAAGGACGGGGTGCTCCGGCTATGTGCTGAGGGGGGGGGCTCACCAGGGGCCCAGTGGCTACTTATTCCCCATCCCCAAAAATGCCGTGAAGGCGTCCATGATTGTGCATTTGGTGCGCCTCAATAAGTGCCACCGGTTTCGCCCGCCACGTTTTAGTTTGCCCTCGGTTGAGGACCTTGCCTTCCTTATACAGGCCCACAGCATGGGCCTCCCAAGGCTTTTGCTGGGGTCCCACTGTCTGGACCACCTGAACGACCCCTTCCTGCGTGAACTTGAAAGTTTATGTCTTTCGGCGGAACCGCCTGCCCCCCTCTTGGCCTGTCACATCGACCTTACCAATGCCTTTTGGTCGTTGACTTTGCCAGAGCCTTACAAAAACAGCTTTAGAGTGCGCATCGACGGAAGATCTTACGCATTTTCTTGCCTGCCTTTTGGTTGGCGGTTTTCGCCATTCATATGCCAATATGTGCTTGCTTTTGTGACGGGGTCTGTGGACACCAATGGTGTCGTGGTCCTGCACTATTTAGACGATTTCTTGGTCATTGGGTATGGAAAAGCCAGGGTAGGATCGGTGTCACAGCGCCTGTGCGATGCTCTGCGCAAGGCGGGGGCTGTCATTAGCACTAAAAGTGTCCTGGAGCCGGTCCCGGAGATTCAGTGGTTGGGGAAGTGGCTGGTGCTTTCGGGGGACGGTGCGGGGGTTTTTCCAAAGGGGAAGGGGGGGGCTGCTTTGCTTGGCCTCTGGATTTGGGCTGCGGTGCTGCCCCTTACCCGCAAACACGCCCATCGTATCCTGGGCCGCTTTATTTGGAGCCTGCGCCCGACAGTGGGGTTCGCCCCTTTTTTGAGTGGCTGGTGGGCCCACTGTCAGTGGGGCCCGAATTGGCTTCAAAACTGCCCCCTGTCCTTGGTCCAGAGCCTCCTGCACTGCCTCCTGCTTTCCTATAGGGCTTGGAAACCACAGGTATTGCTTCCCCTTGGCATCTGTGGGGGGGGGGGGTCCTGTATGTGGATGCCGCCTTTGATGTTGACAATTTTAAAGTTAGTGTCTGGGGCCCAGCTTTGGGTGGCCGGGTGTTCCCCTGCTCCCCGGGGGTTCGGACACAGCAAGAGGCCGAGCTCGAGGCCCTGGTTCGTGGGGTTCGGCTCTGCATCAGGGTAGGCTGGCCTGTGTGGCGTCTAATAGGGGATAATTCCTCAGCTTTAGAGCAGGTCGCTTCCCTTAGGGCCAATGCAAGCCTGCGACGCCAAAACAGGCACCTGCGGAGGTTGTTTTACTTGCTCCGGCGCCTGGAGGGCTCGGTGTATCTGGAATTTGTTCCGGGGGACCTGAACCCGGCTGACAGTCTTTCCAGGATAGACTCGGAGTGGAAGGGGCGGATGCAGGATGCCTGTGCAGGGGCTGCAGACCACCACGTGGCTTTCTTTACAGTCGTTCCCTGGGGTCCCCTCCGCAATATGGGTCTTGGGTTTCCCTAAAGGACGTTGGGGAGCAGCCTGTAACCTGGATGCATTGGCACTAGGGTCAGCTGAACCGCTGTCCTGATTTTTTAGGGACAGGGCCATGAGAGGTGCTATGGTTGTGCCCGTGGGAGAGCGAACAAAAATAAGCAGCGAGGAGCCACAATATGCCTGAATTTCGTTTTGCTTTGTTCGTAACACGACTGTTAGCTTTGCTGACTGGGGTTTTATATGTCTGTCTTATTTTTTGCAGATTGTTTTTGAAATTTTGCCTGGGGAAGCCCGCCCACCCGCCCGGAATGACAGGAGGCCCGCCCACCCACCCAACGAACAGCATGTGTATCTATGGCGTCATGGCTCCTTTGTGGATTATGGTACAGCAGCGAGGAGCCACAATATGCCTGAATTGTGGTTTGCTTTGTTCGTAAATCTGGTGCACAACATACAATACAATACATTGGTTCTCACGTTTGGAACGTAGCCTCTTCTGCAACCCCACACCGCAACCTGGTGCCGCGGTAATGTGTACTAAATGCGAAGTACGTTTCGTACTTCTCGAAGCTACAACCCCTGTCCGCAACCCAGTGCCCCGGCAATATGTATCGAACATGACGTACACTTTGTACGTCTCGGAGCTGCAATCCCCCTCTGCAATTCCCTCGAAATGCAACGTGATATGTTGTAGACTACGTCAGTTCGTGCTGGCTCGGCATCTGCTTTTCCATTTGCAAGCTACCGTTTGTGTGGATGAACTGGCAAAGTAGGTGGCCCACCTTCAAGCTCCGGGTGCGGGCTGGGTGGGGGGTCTACATGAAATAACTTCGCCCCTACTAGGTGCACGAACCGTTCACACTTGTGGCACGCTAGTTCCGATGAGTATGTGCGGAATGCTCTGTTTTTGTCCCCGATGCTGCCAAATTCCATCTCTTGTTTTTGCATTGATTTGGTAATGCAAGGCCTCACAATTTTGATATGCCCACTTGCACCGCATGCTCCTTAGGTGGTGGCACTTTCTCTTTGAAGCACTTTGTGCCACAACGTCCTGGGGCTCCACTTTTATAGGTGTTTTTATTTTCACTCCCGTTTGCTCCCGGCCCACCACGATTTCTACCCCCAATGTTATGTTGCCACTATCATTGTGCATCATCATCCGTTTTGGCATCGCTGTGAGATTTTCGATATTCTTGTAGAACCCGACCATTATGTAGTCCCGTCTCGCTACCCCTGTGCGCACATACACTTTACGGGGGAAAACACTCCCTGTGATGTGTCTTTTCTTGCGCCTCACGTGATCACCCGCAAATCCGTGCAAAGGTAATTTTTGACAGGTTGAATGAGGTAGCCCGTCTATACCGCAGTTCCCCCCCTCTTTCAGCATGTCATGACCCGCCCCATGTTTTTCTCCTCCATTGGACCCCCCCCCTCCCCATTTGTTGTGTTCTTTGTATTGGCAAGGCTGCGAACTGTGCGCTTCACAGTATGGCTCCCTAGTGCGCTCCGTCGCTTTCTTCGTTGATGCAACCGTCGGTCCCTCGGACAAAGTTGTTTGGCTATGGACATTGTTCTCTGAGGTGCAATGATTCCTGAAGCACCAAGCTTGGTCTGCGTACATGGGCTTGTTGGTATGGCTCCCGGTTGCACAACTTTAATGAATCATTTCTACCCGCTCATGGTCATGCGTTTGCTGCTTTTTGGTCGCTCCACTGTCTACTGCAAATTCCTACTTTTTTTTCATTATGAAAAACACATGTTTCCCTTTCTTGAGGAGGCAATTTTTTGTCTGTCTTTTTTGTTGCGTGCGAATCAGATTGGGAGCTAGTGCAAATGGCGGAGCAGGTGTATGCACAGGCCAAGGAGATTGAGGGGCTCCGGATGGTGTTGGATAGATTCAAACCTCAAGAAGGAGGATGGCATACAAGAGCTGACGACCGCGGCGATGGCACTGATCCTCCATGAGGAATGAGTGACGCCGTGCGGTACCCTGCAATGCTCGCTTAACGGCCTGCATATAGCGGAGTGGGAGGTCAGGCCGCCAAATCATGCGGACCACAACTTGGTGAAATGGCGGGCGGGAATGTCATGGTGTAGACACCATGGGAGGTTCTCTCTAAATGGCAGCATTTTTGGAGAATAGATCATGCAGAGTTGAAGCCTTCCAAAAATGCATCAAATGGCACATGTTTTGAACACACTGTTTCCACGAAATTCCGATTGATACCTTGATATGTGGAATATTGTGTATTCTCTAAGTATCAGAGCTTAGCCACATGTTGCCATACTATGATGTGCATGGAACCGCGAAAGCAACATAGTGACCGAGAGTCGGACGTTACTATGAATGAAAAGAGACGGACACAAACACCCATTTCTCAGGCGTACGCTTCGGTGGCCAAGGAGTTACGTAGGATCCACGACCGACAAATAAAGCTTGCTAAATTTCTTAAGATGGGAAAGGAACAATAACCAATATGCAAAGACATATCCCCGATGGTAAAATCGCATTGTTATCCTACAGAGATTTTCAGCGCTCCTTAGTTCACCATGAGCTATTCGGATACGTTGAATTTTGCACGCCTCAACTTGTCCGATATTCGGAGGGGCTTTTCAGGTTGAGAGACGATCTTAATATCACCGTTGTACCGTGCAAGCTTCAAAAGCTTGGCCCTGAGAGATACACAAAGGTCCACGGATGTTGACATTGCACATTCTTTGGGATTTCCGATAATCTTGTCACTCGTGTGCTTTGTGTAGTTGTCCTCGGTGCATGTTTCTACATAGGATGTGTTGCTACGGACGACCGCACTCTTCATGAGTGCTGTGAGTTCACGTCAGATCTGCTACACAAGCTGTGACAGTGCACACACACACACACACACACAGCCACACACACACACACACACACACACACACACACACACACACACACACACAAACACACACACACCCGGGCCTGCATACCACACTACGTGATTAAATTCATGTTCTTGCTGGTGTGGGTCACCAATCTCCTCCAAGGGCCTAAACTACACAATTTCATGCTTCATGTGCTTGGTGTCGCGCATAGACCCTCCTGCAATGACCATCGTGTGATGACATTGTGCATAGAACGAAACACACTCCTTTCTCTTGAAGTGATTTGTCAATGCACAAAGTGACACTGTGTCACAATTGATTTAGCATAGCTGTCTCATCCCGTATCGATGCGTGCAAGCATCACGGGAGGAGAGATGCAGGTGGACACTGTAATCGATCTTACCGTGCTTTGCAATGCTCACGAATTTCAAGCCAATGCCATCCATAATCATATGTGTACATCTTACATAGCGACATAGTGTGTCACTTATATTCCTCAATGTTGTGCCGACCACAAAAACACCACAACACATTATATCCGATTCGCATTATATAAGACCCCGAAAAATTCTCAAATTGTGTGTGTTCATTGCTCCCGTATGATTTATGTGTACAAGGTGTACATGGCATGCTATCAAACACAGATTCCGCATGCCTTACATGTGCCTAGTCATTCTACCATGGTATTTTTAATATGCTTTCGAGCAGTAGAACCAAATATGGGTGTGTCACGTGCGAGGTCTTTTGTCCAGGACATTCGGAAATGAGTTCAAGAATTTTGCCTGAGTTGAGAAGCCTATGAGCCACGGTATGGCGTGTGAGATGCGGGTGATTGGTGCTGCGTGTATTTGAACAATTTTTATAGAATCTATTGAGCATCTGCCGCTGCGAGATCGGTGAATCACGTAACACGGAAATTGGTGGGCTGGACAGAGATCTGTGACTCCCTTGATTGTTGACAATCACTCGTTCACTGCACGTGTCAAAATTTTTGTGTGTTGCTTGCCACCCTTTTTCCTGACTACAGTCCTATCGGTGTGAACATTGTGCCATTGAAGTGTCCTCGGTGCTTCCATACGCATAGCGGCTGCTACCAAAATGTACCACATGCACCTATATCACAGCTACATTTTCTCGGCACGTTTCCCCAGTTTAGGGACCTCATCATTCAGAAATGGCCTATCAATTTGCCAATCGTATCAACAAAGATGGTTGACCTCACAAGTGCATAGTTTATGGGGTAATATCAGGGGGGGGGCATTTCTGCGGAGAACGACAGCATGGGGGGTTTTAAATAACCCCCCCCTTTTTTCGTTGGCCAAATTTTTAGGCAAAAGTAGGGTTTTCACATAACCGAAACCCCCACCTTTTTGGGGGGGAAGGGTTTGCTTAGCGCACCTCACACTACCACTATATAGCATTTTTGACCACTTGTGGGCCACTTCTGATTTAGCCCCCCGCTCTGAAGCGGTGGGGATCCCCGAGACGGCAGTGGTGACGTAGCCACCTTGCCCACAAGTGGGCCACTTCTGATTTTGTCCCCCTGCTCTGAAGCGGTGGGGATCCCCGAGACGGCAGGGGTGACGTAGCCATTTTGCCCACCAGTGGGCCACTTCTGATTTTGTTCCCCCGCTCTGAAGCAGTGGGGATCCCCGAGACGGCAAGGGTGACGTAGCCATTTTGCCCACAAGTGGGCCACTTCTGATTTTGTCCCCCCGCTCTGAAGCGGTGGGGATCCCCGAGACGGCAGAGGTGACGTAGCCATTTTGCCCACAAGTGGGCCACTTCTGATTTTGTCCCCACGCTCTGAAGCGGTGGGGATCCCCGAGACGGCAGGGGTGACGTAGCCATTTTGCCCACAAGTAGTTGAAGTAAGTGATTGGGTTGTGGACAAGCAGATTGCCCGGCGTGCTCGGAAGACAAAGGCGGAGGAAGCAGAAAAGGTTCGGCGGATTACCATTCATGTGGACAAGGAAGCAAGGGAAGGCATGGGACAAGCCACAACCACGGGTGATGAAGGAGGGGACAAATATGGCACACAACGACCTACAAGTGAGGCCGATGAAGATTGGCGTCCAGAGCGTCGCCCGTCCGATGAGTCAGACGGCTCCGACACGGATAGTTCGTCAACGACCGATTCTAGTAGTGGTGGGACGTCCTCTACATCGTCGGAGTCTAGTTCCGACAGCGGCAGTTCGTACAGCAGTGCCAAAGTGGTCGTTGCGACAGGACACAAGAAAGTGTACAAGAAGACCACCAAGCAACCCCGCGGGCAAGGCAAGCAAGTGAAAAGTGGGAAGGCACCCGTGGCAGCTTCAGTGGCACAGAAGCGATTCGAAACGACCGTATTGTGGGACTGGGCACCCCATGAAGCGGTGACACGAAACGCGAAATGTGACGAAACGTACGTCTGGCACGATTGGGCACCCCGTGAGGCACCCTCTTCGGTGTTGGGCCGCGCCGAAGAGAAATCGTCCACGGCCCCCCCCGGCAGGGGGTGTGGGCGGCTACAACCACCATTGCATTGGTGAGGAGGTAGAGTGGAGGCCTCCGTTGTTGTATGCTAACCCCTTAGGCCACCGCGTCCCTGCCACACCTGATATGTGAAGCAGCAGCATCAAGTAAGCGTGCAAAGATCCGTCACTTTTGAAGCAAGACACCCCCAAATTTCCTTCTGCATGCCCAAAAAATTAGCAAATACGCACTTGTGCACATCCAAGGTAACCCCCCGCGGCGCGTTTTGGAAAATTTTAGTTGCGCGCAAAAGGGGTAACCCCCCCCCCTTTTTTCGAAGTGGCCAATTTTAGGCAAAACGGCATGACTTCACATTTCGCAGAAATGCCCCCCACCTGGGTAATATGTGGTATAGAATGCAATGTACCCTTCAAAGTTTGCAATGGCGACCACCCATGAAGTTGTTGCACGCGACATATTTTCCTTTTGTTCAATGCCCTCAATTGCACATGTTGGGGACCCGCTGCAGAGTTCCGCGTGACGCGGTGTGCGCATAAACCTGCTTGGGGTCTGAGAGGATTGCACACAATTTACGTGAATGGTGCTGTAATCCCGTTAGCTCCAGCCGTGTCCTAATTCACTGATGTGAAGCATCAGGGCAATCTACTTCATACTGTGTATCATCTGATTAATGCCACACCTATCATCACTACGAGCAAATGGACTCTAGATAAAGCCACAAAGGCAATATGCCATATTGTTGGATGCATTCAAAATAAATTACAGAACACGCTGACAAAGCAGGTGCCAAATCCAAGATATTGTGGATCACCATGATCTGAAATTCTTGTAGGCAAGGAGCCCGAGGACAGGTCGCCCTAATGTGGCTGGGTCGGTGCTCGGCACCACCTTTGTTTGGAAGAACACCCCTTTCCGTGACGTCAGGGGGTTATGTCTTGGCACACGAGGGCACGAGAGTGGATTGCGGTAGAGTCTCACCCGACTACAGAACTCCGAACCCAAGCACCGACCCCACCACGAACACCGTCGTCAAGGCAACAATTACCTTGATATCCCTCAACAAGCTGGGCATCACCAACACCGCGGCAAAGGCCTCCAACCTTCAAGAGATGACCATTATGATGGGGTGCGAACTAGATGCCATATGCTAGGAAGGGCAGGCCCTCCAAGAACAGCAAGTCCACCAAGTCTCAACCCTCTTCTCAACGAATGACACCACCGATACCACACTACATGGGTCAGAGGAGTACCCATCACCCGTTAGCAGGATAGACAGGTGCACATCCACCCGGGAATCCCAGGACCATTGGCAGCCTACAAAACTAGCGGGTCCAAACCGGCAGCTCCATGTGGTCACTGTGCGCATACCGTTCACAGACACCAATCATTCTTGCACCAAGTCATGGAGACGTATCGGCGCTTAGCAGTCGCGGCACCTGCCGTCGTCGGGGGGGGGGGGTCAACGCTACCCCCATGGGCGACCATTGTGGTAGCCAGCCGTTACCGGAGGACGGAGGGACGCGGCTTACTCTGCACCACCTGGGACTTGGGGTGTGCCGCCGAAAGCGCCCAGCTGGAACCCCCCCCCCCCCTTTCTAGGACACTCGGTGGGTGGCGCCTACCATGCCGTGTCCACTAAGTTAAGAAATAAGTTTTTCTTAGTATTTGTTGGTGCAAGAGACAAGGTTTACTGTTGGCCGCTGGCTTTATTTGAGGTGGGTTCAAAAGTGCTCGAATCCCCGCTGGAACTCCTTCCAGCACATCGCTGGAAAGGAGGTTCCAACGCTAGACGGGGGGGGGGGGGTTTCAGCACCAGAAGGGGGTTGCACCGGGGATTGCAGCATGGTTTCTAGCGCCGGAAGGGAGTTCCGGCAGGGTTTGAGCAGGGGTTCTAGCACTCGTTCTACTTCCACATTCGCTGCCTCTCAGCCACGTTTCTCACACTATTGTGCCAGCTTTTCACCTTGATCATGGACCGCTCAAATTTTCCGGTTCTTGCATCATGGCTTGACAAGGCCAATGCTCTTGTGGGGACTCGTGGATATTCAGCCCCTGTTTGTTGTGAACTTGAAACCCTCACAGCTCAAACCACACGTGCTGCAGTTATTTTCAAGCCCACAACCATTGTTGGTGGTGTCTAAGTGAAGGGGTCAAGCATGCATGATCGCACCCCCCGTGTGGTGAGCGATTACATCACCGAGGTTATTCACAAAATCCCCCATGTTCCCCTCTTCCAATTCTTCCTTCATCCCAAAGACATGGAGGATTTGCACCTCAGCATCACCTCTAGGCTCCCCACGGACTCCAACGGTACCATGAAGCTGCATGTGGGGGACGACCAGTCTAGTAACGCCCTCTTTGTTAGGAGGCGCCCCACAAGCAAGAAGATGGGCAAGGACAACTATTTACTCCTCCAACCCACAACTCACACACTCCGCTTCCTCTCCCTCAAAGACGCACGGAAACAGATCCCCATCTACTCGTTGCCCACGGCCGGCCAGTTATAGTGGAGACCTGACAACCGCTATGGTCTTTCCACCCACGCCATGATCTGCACTACCAACAAGGAGCCCTTTCTTCCTTTTCCTATGTGCGACCGACTTTCATTGATTGGCAACAACGAGGAGGTTGTCTTTGGCCCCTGCACCTGGCACACCCACCAATGGGAACCCCAAGGCCATCGTCAACGTTGGGCTTTGCCGCTACCGTGATATCTTTGCCGACTCCCCGGTCCACAAGGCCACGAAGCACGAGTGCATCACCGTTCCGGCTCACAAGTGGGGGTCCGTCTTCAACAACAATGTGCCGGCTGCAGGTTGTCAAGGAGACAGCTCTAGCCGAAGTGCTTGCTACAGCCGCTTGGGACTGCCACTGCCGATGAAGAGGGGATGGAGCTGCCGGCCTTGGAGCCCTTGCGAAGGAAGTACAGTGGGAGTTGCAAAAAGTGTAGAAGTTTGAGGATGATGTTGTTGTCCAAGCCGGATGTATCCACGCAACCAATGACAAGCAACAACATTGGCACAGCGATCGCCCCTTGACACACAAGACTCAAGGCAAAGGCCACTCCGTATTTGTACCGTGCAACGTGGATCTTTCCACCGATGCCCCTTGTGGTCGATATGTGCCCCTCTCCCATGAGGGGGTGCCGAAGCCCTGGTACGAGTACCTGCTGGACATGTATGTTGGGGATATGGTCGTCTTCACGTCAAAGTTGATCCACTGTGGCGGAGCTGTTCTACTTCGACTACCTGTAGGCACGCCTCAAGTCACCGCCTTCATCACGCTGGCCAATTACAATTTCCACTACAACAACACCGTGCCGATTTCCCCCGCACCGCGGGCCTATGCAGAAGCGCAGGTACCAACATCGGAGAAATGTGGGTGTTCTCGATGACGCAAGAAGGTCGCGCAACCCCCGCCCGTATGCTTCATGTGCCAAAAGGCCGTAGTGTGCGAAATCCATGGAACCGGAACTTGCTCCGCATGCGATGCAACACGATTGCCCCAACGCCCGAACTCTTTGAAGCGCGTTCTCCGGATTCCCCTATTCACATTCTATTGCAAGGTTCTTTAGCGTCCATGGGACGATGTTTTGTGTGTACTTTTGCCGCCACATGCCTCATGCCGCTGGGAAACACTGGATATATGACACAACACCTGCCGCAACCCCCGGAGCCTATGACCGCACAACAGCCTGTAGACGTGCAAGCAACACCATGCCTCCCGGACAATTGCCCTTTCGATCCACACACCCGGGAGAGGAGCGCATACCGCAACCCAGTTCCCGCCTACCACTGCTCAGAACAAACCCCGGCACGATCCTCATCATCTGCTTTTGACGGTTCGGCGGCACAGCCTATTGTGGGGACCCCGTTGGGGATGAACTACGAGCTACAATGGGATCAAGTACCAAGGGAGACCCAAAACATCGCCGACCCCATGAATCTTGTTGAATCCGGCCTCGTGGTGGAGGATCGAAAGGAGGCGGGCGAGTATTGGTGCGCATGCCATCAGGTAGGCTTCGCTAGCTCTAATGTGCCAACATCTCGCTTTGATTTGCGGTTTCGGATTGGATATGGACACTGTGCGTTGTGCTAGAAGGGGTGCTAGAAGGGGGTTCGCGCTTTGGAAGGGTTGCTGGAAGGGGGGGGTCCCAATGCTAGAAGGGGGGAAACTTCTAGCGCTTGAAGGGGGCTTCCGGCGCTGGAAGGGGGGTTCTAGCGGGGTTCCATGAGGGCTTCCAGCGTTGGAAGGGGGTTCCAACACTCACGTCAAGGGGTTCTAGCTCCACTTTATAGCCGCATCATTTGTTTACGAGCATTCTTTTGTCCCGCAGGCCATGCTGGACATCTGGCCGTCGCTGTTTCTGCCGGAGGGCCTGGCAGCGCGGAAGCCTAGGGGATCCCCAAGGTTCCGAGTTCGTCAAAGGGTGCAATGCCCAAGGTTGTGCCGTCGGAGATTGGTGGGGAGGTGGACACCCAACCGATAGCGTGGCTGCCAACAGCTAGTTTGAGTCCGGAGGATTGGTCCGAGAGTTTGTTTCTTAAGGGGAAGACTAATTGGTACCGATGCCTAAGTTTGCGGGTTAAAACACAGGCACCACAGTTGCTGGGACTCGTTTTGTCTTTGCGCACCAGACACCGTCACGTCAACATTTTATGCGCTGGTGCCACGACACAGGCACATAGATCATACACGTACCAGCTATGGGATGCTTCAGCAGGTGAGTGGGAGGGTTGGCACTATTTGAAGCGGGTTGCCAATCTGGGTGGAGCCGGTGTTCTTACAGAAGTTCAGACCCTTGTGGGTGAGTGGATTGCTAAGCGGTCGGCGGAGGTGCTGCCAGGGCGGGGGTACAAGGCTGACTCTTTGGTTGTCGAGGGTGAGTCGAGGGGGCCTGCCGAAGCTGCCCCTAAGGGAAAGATGGTTGTGAAGGCAAAGGGCAAGCCCGCAAATCCCCCGACCAAGCCCACCCCCAAGGCCAAGCCTGCCAAGCCCACGCCCCCTGGCAACGCCCCCCTTGCGTACCCCCCACCCATTCCATTTCCCTGGGAGGAAATGGTGCGGGGCATTTTTGATGGCGTGGTGCGCACATGGGAGGGAAATGTGCAAACCACATTGAGAGATTTTTTTTTGCTCCAATGTGTGAGGCTCTCAAGGCAGAGTCCGCAACCAGGGCTACCTGTGAGGTACAGAAGCTTCGGGGGGAGCTCGCTGTAGCTAAGAGTCAGGCAAAGACCGTAGAGAAGCGAGCACAGGAGCTCCACGAGACACCAGTGGACACCGCAAGGCAGAAGCTAGAGGTAGAGGGGGAATTGAAACACATGCGCGAGAAGTGGGAGGAGGAGAAGGACTGGTCCAACAAGTACCTCTCCATTTTGGAGAAGCAGAAGTGAAGAATGTAAGCCTCTTGTGAGTGAGGCGCGGATATGTACGGCACATTGTGCATTGTGCCGCATCACGGTGATTTCAGCTGCGGACTGACTGATGCCAAAGAAGACGCCCGAAAAACATCTTCGGACAAAGCGTGCCAGGGGAAAGGGGCCATGGTAACTGCTTGCAAATGGTGCATGAGGTGGTAGTCTTTGTAAGCGCTAGAAGGGTCGCTGGAAGGGGGTTGTAGCACTGCAAGAGGGGGGGTTTCCACTGCTAGAAGGGGTTGGGGGTTTCAGCGTTGGAAGGGGGTTCTAGTGGGGGTTCGAGTGCCTATTCTTGGTTCCTAGGTGTCCTAAATGAACGACGCGGTGGCAACGTTTAGGCAAGCACTGCCCCCCCTAGCAGCCTATTCGCAACTCAAGAAGCATGCACGCCGTGGGAGGCGCGTGCACATCGCCACAGTCCTAGCAGCTCTTCTCGTGAGGGAACGCCACTAGTTCAAGAAACTCCAGACGGGCTTTTCGTTGGGCAATGTGGTGGTGCATGGACGGGCTAGATGATGTTGGATGTCTCCTAGCTGTGGACGACATAGGCCAACTCAATGAACAAGTGGTTGTTTTGCACAGGGACACCACAATATTCATTGATGGCGAGTCTTGGCGGTTTGTGGTTTTCCTCTCTGCGGATGCCAAGTTGATCGCCGTAACGAACGGCGGGCAAAAATGTTGGTGTTGTGATGATGTTACCATTCTACGTCCATTGGACCATGTCCCTGAACATGGACGTTTGGGCTCCTTCTTGCGGAGTATCAAGGCGGACCGCCGGGTGCAAGACGTGGTCCATGGTGCTTGCCATGTGACAAACGCTTTCAAGAAGCGATTATCCGATGATATTGCCCGTTGGTTGGTTGGGGTAGTTGGCCAACATGCCATGGCCCGTGGATTTCATGAAATTTGGGTCGACCAATTGCATGAGGCTCGCTCTATTCCAGACGCGGAATGAAAGGACCCTTTGCCTAGAAAGGCAAAGTAGGGAACATTTGACATGAGCACGGCCCACTTTTTTTTGGGACCGACCCGTATTTCAACAGCGGCTCACATTAGCCCTCCGAACGCACTTTCCAACTATTATTTGCAACAATGTATGTATGTTTGTTCTCGTTGCCGTCTTTTTTTTGCGCGGTTTTGTGCACTCCAAAGACTATGACGTAAAAAAGCACCTCTTACTGACGTCCAGGTGGCCTCTGCCAAAGCTTTGTGCGAAAGCATTGGCACATGTTGGTAGAAATTGGGGTAGAAGACCAGTTCATGGATCCATTGGACTGTCGGCCACTCCCACTACTCCCTTACCAAATATCGCACCTTATATCTATTCTCTGGTGATCTGGCCGAACACTGGCAGCGCCGCTTTAAGATGCAAATTAAAAACTCCATGCGTGGATGGTTGCTCCAAAAGCCACGCTTGTCGAGAAGAGGCTTGCGCCATGTGCTTGACATGGAGACTATGCAATTTGGCTTGCGGCACTACATTGCACGCAAGGGCCATGCGCTATTAAGCAGACAACGGTGTTGAACTACAAGGACGCTGTGGTGCACCGATGAGTTGAGATCTAACGTGTTTTTGCCACTGGTGTGTGTCTTGGTGAAGTTGGGATGTGTGCAGGAAGCGGGGGTTCTGGCGTTGGAACCCCCACTAGAACCCCCTTTCAGGAAGGGTTCCTTGGAAGGGGGTTCTAGCGGGGGTTCCAACACTGGAAGGGGGCCTAAAAATTGACGGAGGCCCGCAAAAAGGGGGTTGTAGCACCACTTCTAGCACTTTTCACTTGCCCAAATGCTCCGCAAGGACGAACTGACCACAAACACCCGAGATTTGTTCTCGCAAGGGGGTCATAGTGCAAGACATTTGGGGGTCCATTGGGTGAAGGCAACAACTTTTGCATAGGAAACTAGGAGGTGCTAAAAGTTTGTGTTAGAGGGGGGGGGGGGGGTTCAGCGGAGCCCTTCCAGTGGCGCACCGCATAGCAGGACCTGTGGTCCTCCCCCGGGGGACAACCTTGACATAGGCCACCACAAGCGGGAGGGGCAGACTCCCGCATGGACTTGTGCTATGTGAAACGAACACAAGTGGACAGGGTTACCGCACAATACCACGACCTCCGATCCAAAGCCACACGGCACTGACCCTCCGGCGTGCGCCTCAAGGTACCGCGGATTGCACCGCCGCGCGCACCGGAGTGAGACCAAGAGGTGCAAGCACCCATCATGTGGACGGCGTATTACCGCACAGTCAAACACGTCCTCCGGCAACAACCACAACACAACCCCACCCTCGCCGTGCATCAAGAAGCCATGGCATGTGGACTCGAGGACAACCAACGTTACAGCCAAGATGCACAAACCCCCCATCACAAGCTGCCGTCCCTAGTATGAGCCACCTGGCAGGACAAAAGAGATTTGCACAGTGCTTTTTATTGCCACCACCCATACAACGAATGGACGGCCAAGGAAATAGCAGCAGGCGTAAAAGCAACAAGGCAACGGCCCAAAAATAGCATAAACACGGCGCAGAGGAGGTGGTGCGAGAGCAGCAACGTCATGTCCAACGCCCCCAAGCCATGTAAGCCCCCAAAACACATTCATAGAGTGCTAGGCTCCACAGGGCACCGGAGGATTAAAGCAGTGCACCTTCCGGACGGCTTCATCCCCAACAATTGGACCATTGTCCTCCAGAAGGTGCTGCAAAGCTTCAAAAGCCGGCACAACATAGGCAACAGCAAGCTATCTGACTACACCAAGGAATTGTTCCCTGACCCATCACGCCTCTGCGACAGAGCCCAATGCCGAGACATGCAACATGCCCCCTTCACTACACAAAGTGGATGTAGCGTTGCTAAAACTGCAACCGGATACGACCTCAGTTTTCAACTACGGACTGCTGCGGGTGCATGCAGAAGGCTACCCTTCCCGCCGAGCACTCGGGTTTTCACTCTCGCCGCTAGAAACTAAAATAGCCCCGTGCGGGCAAGGTGGGGTATGCGGCATCCCGCCCCACGCAACTGCGAAGGTTCGCATCGCCGCCCTCGTGCTGGCGGCAAGGGAATGTGAGCGCTCCTATCGCTCGATTTGTGCCTAGTGGGGCCTCATCGGGACAATGATGAATCTTGGGGTTCCAGATTCTTGAACCTGCTAGTCGTGGTGGCCTAGCACCTGCAAGCTTTATGCCTAGAAGCTGGCCAAGCCTGCCGAGGTGGAAGAGAGCATAGGAGCCTCGTCGGTGGTTGAGGTCCCAACGGAGTTCCTGGCTGCCAAGGTGGAGGCTGGAGACCGCCAATCACGTGGGGTGACAACGCAGCGGTGCGGGCCGCCGAGGTTCTTCGTGGGGTTGATGGGGTGGTGTGACAGGTCTATAAGCGGATCGCCTAGGCGGCATCAAGAGTGGCACTGCAGCCCCACCTATCCCAAAGGGGTTATCTCTTCTCTTGGATGAGGGTGAGAACAGTTCTCGTGCATTCCCTATGGCTTATTTGGCGGTGCCTTCTAGGATGCGGCGGTCATTAGCTCCGTGCGACTATCTAAGGAGGCCAAGCCAGCGGGGGAGGGGGGTTCGAGAGGTTTCTCAGCTAGAAAGATGGGCACCCAATATGTTCTCCACCGAGGTTGAACCCCTCCCCCCAATGGTGTTCCGACCCCCCCCCCGCCGCCGGTACGCGGTGGGGGGTGGGGAGTGGGGGGCCTCGTGGCACCACAGGCGGGCTCAAACCCCTTCCCCCCACCCCGCCCCCCCAGGCCGTGGAGTCATCGAACTCAAAGTGAAACGCAAAACTGGGCTAGGAGGGGTGGGTATCTTGGCCCCAATCCCTGTGGTTGGACAGGTTGTGGCAAACCCTATTCTCCCAGAGCAAGGTCCGGGGCCCACAAGTGGATGGGCTTTTGTTTACATGTGGTTGTGAGCAGCTCGAGCAGCAGTTCGTGGTTGTGATGGCGGCGACACCCCAGCATAGGTGGTGCCGGCATTCCTTGTGGCGAGGCCACAGTGTTGCTTGCTATGCGCGCCACCCCTAACTGTACTTCTTCCTGTGAGGGGGCCAGTGGCACAGCTTGGGCACCGTGCTGCGCCATGCCTTGGCCTTCTAGGATGCGGCAGTCGTCGGCCTCTTGCACAAGGAGGCCAAGCTGGCGGGGGAGGGTGATTCTGGATGTTTCTCACCTGAAAAGTTGGGCACCCAAAATGTTCCCCTCCGAGGCTCAACCCCCCCCCCCCCCTAGCCGCCGCCAAAATGCCTTGGATGGGTGTACCCCTGCCCGATCTTTGCTCCACTGCTGGGAGGAGCCGAGTAAGCTTGTGGTCACATATTTTGCGGAGCTTCCACTTTACGGAACCTACATACACCTTAAAAACACTTTTTGGCTTTTTGGAGCTTTGTTTTACGGGAGTTAGCAACAACAGCTTTTCGGATGTGGTCGGGTCCCAGTGGGTGGGTGCATGGTGGGGTGGGGTGTGGTGGTGTGGGGTGAATTCTCTTTGGTTGGAAATATAGCCGTCAGATGTGTTAAAGAGCGTTGATGCGAATGGTTCAATCGGCTTTACCCCAATTATCCTCCTCGTCCATCACCTCGACGATTGTTTTTCTTGTCCACCATGACAAACTGTACCTCAAACGACATACAAGGGGGGGGGTGCTGGTCCGGGAGGGGTTCATTGTCAGCCCCAAGACTGTGCTCAATCCCACCACCCAATGGGTCTTTTTGGAGAAGCCGGTTGGCTTGCTAGGGAGAGTGATTTGGTCCCACCGAGTGGCGCATTTACATCTTACATCTGTCTGTGGCCTTGATCCGGTTGGCGGTTTGGCGGTCGTAGAACCGCCTCATGCATCCATTTTTTTGGGTCTTGCATTGGTAGGTTTGGCTGCGCGGGTGGGGGGGCGGGCTACCCGTTTGCTACGGGCACGTATTGTTGGCTGAATCGGGAGGCACGGAGCCATACACTCCTTGCCGTGCTAGAGTCCTTGTCGGCACTGCCGGTCTTCGATTTGGAGCTATGGTGGGCCCCCGACCCGCCATAAAAGTTTTTGTGTCTTGAGTTTGGTTTGGGGCTGGCTAGGAATGCCCCTCTTGGGAGGTGGTGGAAGGGCCCGGGTGTGGTGTTGTATGTTTGTGGTGCCCATGATGGGCCACATCGGCGTATGGGAGCGTTTTCGTCGTTAGTTGGGGTCCGGTTGTCGGTAGTTCCGGGACTGTGTGCGGCTAGCCAGCACTTGGCAGAGTTGCAAAGGCTGGTGTGGGCGGTACAGTTGGTGGCGCACCTGAGGTGTTCGGTAGTGTTGTTGGGAAGTGAGTATGAGGTTGCCTTTGTGTGGCTCATTTTTTCCGTGATTAGCAGAAGGTTTGCGGGGATTTGGCGTTAGTGCGGCTGCTATCGCAGCTAGTTGTGTCGATGTTGTGGGTCCCGTCCCGGTTCCACATTGCCAATCTGCTATCCCATTTACACGGTGATTTCTCGGGTGATAATTTGAGGGCTAAGTGTATGGGTTGGCTCATTTACCGCCAGGTCCGGAGGGACACCTTGGTGGTTGACCTTTTGGGGTGTCGTGAGTGTTGGGCTAGGCATGGGTCTCTAGGTGGGCCCCTATTTCTTTTTTTTTGGCGAATGACTTGACGGTTGTGGCTAGTTGTTTGCATGCTTGCTGGTGGAGGTGTTTGGCCTCGTGCTAGAGCTTGTGGGCCCTTGCATGCCTTCTCCTTTCCGCTTTGGCTGTTCGTTTTTGGGGCCTGCCCAGAGAGTAGTACACCCAATGTCGGTTACATGCCCAATCTCATGTTTTTTTGTTTGCAAAAAACACTAGTTTAACTAAACCCCGTTTCCTCATCTAGGCTTTTGTCAATTTGGTTTCTTTCTCCCCTTTGCGTCATGCCTAATGTGGATGGAGCCAACATGCAAGAGGATCTTGTCTTCGTTTCCTCCAACTCTGATGTTGGGGGACTTGTCGCGAAGGAGTTGTAGGAGCTGAAGTCTATATTTCGTCAACAGGCGGAAGAGGTGGAGCGCCTGGGAGCTCGTCTGGTGGCCACGGAGATGGAAAAGATGGAGGACAAGGTCCCTGATTTGTCGTTGGAGGGCATCTAGCACTTCTTGAAGCAGGACAAGGTTAGGGTGTGGATGAAGGACATGTCTGAGGTATTGGAGAAGTATGTCCCGGCCGTACCATAGCCCACCAGACGGGTGGATGTGCGTGGCAAGGCTGGGACCGCCCTGAGCTTGAGAGATGCATTGGCGTGTCGGGTATGGAAGGTCATGAATTAACGTCACTCATACGGCCTATATGAAGAGAGCTAGTGCAGGTGGTAGCAAGGGACCTTGGGCCAACACTCGAACCTTCGAGGAGGCAGTGGCGGCGGGAACCGACTCCTGGAGGTACAAGTGCATTCATATCAAGCGGAAGGCTGGCATTGCCTTTTGGCTCTCCAAGGCTGGGGATTGGAATCCTGTGGACGCGACGCCCAGTGAAGATGGCAGACGTTGTAAGGCTGCCGGCAAGAGTGAGAATCTCGAGCATTGGTGCTTGCGATGCCCATTGTGGTCCCGAAGATCCAACCCGTGGCAGTATCAGGATGCCGTTGTGGGTATACACTCGCCAAGGGAGGCAAACCCAACGTACAGGTGGTTGGCACTGGAGATATGGGTATTGCAATTCGGAGCTGGAAACCAACAATGCAGGCAAAATGTGTGACTCATCTTCGGCAGTTGGCAGATGTCGAGGAGGAGTTGGGAATCGAGAGCAACATGCCGGGGGTTTTATCTAGAAGGCTCGTCCGTCGCATACAATGGGGAGGAAGCTCCAATGCAGCTAGGGGCATCATATCTCCCTCCAAGCATGCGAGATCCTCCAATGGATTTCGGGGATCGTGCAGCCCATCCATAGACGACCGGCGAAGGCCAGGGCACAGGCCGGGGCCGAGTTGTGTGCCAGCCTAGCAATCCTCCAACACTTGGCTTGTGGTGATCGGTCCAATGGTGATAGGGCCGTGGTTGTGGCGGCTTTGGTTTCCTATGCCTTTTTGTTCCGAGTGGCGGAGATGGCGAGCGTGTGCGTTATGGATGTCCTTGATCTTGGTGTGGTGGCGTTTTGGAATAGCAAGACTAGAGATGAGGGACGACAACGACGACCAGTACCGGGATGGCTGCGGCCTTATTTGGCATGGGCTTCACAATGGGCGGCCGACAAAGGTATGGAGAGGGACGACCTGCTTTTCCAGGGCGTTGCCGCTTATTTGGAGATGGGCTTACGTGTTGGGTGCAACACTGGTGGCATTGTTTCAAACGAGGGGGGGCAATTGCGTGTTGGAGAAGGGGTCCCGTGCTGCCATTTTAAATGGTGGGGCAGGTGGGCTGCCACAGCAACGGCCATGCCCTATGCCCTAGGGTAACGAGATGAAGAGGTGGTGGCGGAATTGTGTCTCCCACTGTCCCTGGCAGATGTGGTTGTTAAGCTTGAGGACGTATGGGGGGCTGTCATGTTTGACAACCGAGGAGCATCAAGGGGACCAGCTTCAAGGGCCCGAACACGGACAAGGCCAATTGCAAAAGACATGTCCCCATTACTAAAAACATATGTTTGCCTTTCTTTAACCGGTAATTTTTTGTCCACCCACCCACCCACCCGTTGGAGGTGCTAGATTTACTACTTTTTCCCCTCCTTGTCGGCCCACTGTTGCAGGTAGTCGGGGGGGGGGGGGGGGGGGCTGGTTTGAGGGGCACAATGGGTGCCTGTGGCTGGTTGAGTCGCTCCTGCGAGCATGCGAGGGTTGGTTGGGTCCCGGGGGTTCCGGAGATTGTGTCGCCCATCAACAACCCCCCCCCCCCCTCTCACGCAGGGGCTGACCTGTCATTTGTTTTGCAGCCCACCCAGCCACCCACGGTACGTACGGGCCATGTATGTTGCGCATGATTCGGCGGCCCGCCCCCCCCCCCCACCCACGGAGGGACGTGTCGCCATCGATATTATCGCCTTCAGGCTATGGAATGTGTGCCTACCAGTGCTGCGCTGCACTGTCGGTTGCTTGTCGGTTGCTGGCACACCCGGTCTAAGTTACACCCAGTTTGATTTAAATGCCCAATCCCAACTTGTGCAGTGTGTTTCCTCCCCCCTTGGCAAACTTATAGGGTGAGGTTTTTAGGTGGCCCAACCTTGTAGAATGACTTGCCTGTTTTTTTCCACTCTTGCGTTTGTTGGGCGGCCTTTAGCGTCTGACCAACATCCAATCAACATGGCTAGATGTGAAGCACATGGAATCTTAGTGTCCTTTACCCTGGCAACAATGCTGATTTCACAGATGAGTCCTCATCAGCTGTAACTGCACACCGTTCAACCATCGGTGGCAGCAACCACATATTATGTATTCGCTGCCTACCACGGAACTTGGACAACTCGATGGGCAGGGCCTCCATGCGACCCCCACCCCGCTACGTTCTAGCCCCGGGAGGGGTCATCCGCAAAGGTATCCATGGTTCATCGGGTTTGTCTTTTTTGGGGCTGGGGGGCGACTACTCCAGCCTGCGCCCGGGTGCGGAGGTGTTACCCCCGAGGCGGTGTTCTGATCGGGTACCTTGTGGTGGAGACACGGGGAGTGGACACCCTTTCCTGGCTACCAGTGGGCCTGGGGCCAGCAGCTCCTCCCCATCCCTCCAAACAGGCCTTCCTAGAGCGCACTCCCGCGGGCAGATAGAGCTCTGCAGGTGATCCCAGCCCGAAGAGGAGAGCTACCTGACACAAGGTGAACGAGGGATGTCCGTGTATTTTCCCACAGGCCCTTGCCAGGCGACGTGGGCCGACTTGTGATGCTAGCAGCACAACAGTGCATTTTCCCTTCCTCAAGGCCCATGGATGCAGTTGACCTCGATGAACAAATTGCAGGTCGCGAGCCCATTCATGCCACGGCCCCTGGGGGAGGAGGGGGCAGGGCAGGTTGATTGCTGCATTGCATAGGGCTCTCATGCCGTTGCTGATACAATGCCCCAAACCTTGCAGACACTGACTACATTGATTTTGAAGTGCCTGCGCATCCGAAGGAATCCCTCATTAACCTGGAGAGGGATGCAGACATGACCCTTCAGCAGCGGAGAGCCATCGATAGGGCAGAGGCAGATCTTGCACGTCGACGACTGCTTCCAGGTTGTCTCGCTCGCTGGGGACGTCCTCATTTCAGAGAATAGGGCCCACTACGCACCCATCACCACCTTGTCACGCGATGAACCCATCAGATCCCACAAATGCCATTGGCCCCCACGCATTGCCAGCTTGGAGCATACAGATGGAGAGTACGTGTGAGTGTGGCACACCACCTGAGGGATAGTGCACGTTGCTGATGGAGAAAACAGAAACAGTAGAGCCAAACCAGTAATTTTGCGGACCTTCTAGTGAACAATTGACGATTGTCTAGGGCCCGCAAAAGAACTTGCCTGGAGACGCTTCGTCGTGCAGGGGGCAGGGATGGAAGGCGCAGGGGTTTGGAAGGCCCGTGCCTTGGCCAATAAAACGGGGGGGGGGGGGGGGGCAGGGAGGCCGTACCCTAAGGCTGGCGGGAATTTCCACAAAAGGGGTGCCTTCAGCCTGCCCCACGAACCCTCATTTTCAAGGAATGATACCCCCCGCCCCACACACACAGCGCAGCAGAGAGCAATTGTGTCAACATATCAACGTGCATGAAACTTTTCTATTCCGGTGTATGTTTCTTGGACAGTCTATACTAAAGCTAATCACCCTTATCTTGCGGCGCGCAGTAAGCGCTCCCAATGGTGGTGATGTTTCATCACTACTGTCATCGGAGTGTCAGTTGGGCAATCTCTCACATGGGGACACAGTTTGGCAAACATAGCATTCAAGAGAAAGCACTGCACATCACCGAATTTCTAGTTTAGCAAAGGATTGGCAGATGTCCTCGCTTGAGGGGGCTGCAACAATGGTTCTAGTGCCGTCCGTTGCAGAGGAATGCAAGGTTGGAATTGGGATCATGGGGGTATTGGGCCTCTTTGCAAATGATGTCTGCTTCTTGCGCATTGGTGGTTTGATGAATGTCTTGTGTGCATGCGACCCCTTGCCATCTGCTTCCTGGTTTGGGTACCTTTGGGATCGGGCAGAGGCGGACCTTTGGGATCAGGCAGAGATGCTTTGTGTATGCAGCCCAGCTGAAGGGTGGTGCAGGTGAGTGGGCAGATGGTGTGGCAAGAGACTTTTCGTTGGAAACTGGACCCGCTTCCCGTTGCAACTATTTCTGAGAAACGAGGCCTGGTAGAACACTCCTCACAGAAATGAATGCATATTGTGTTTAGGCCCAACTACAACACACCCTTCCGATGACAACTAGTCCAAGCCATGGTGCCAGCCAGGCTAGCCTCCCCCCCCCCCCCCTGCAGGCGTACTGCCGCCGTGGCTTTGTTGTATGTGTATTCATCCCCCGCTGCATGGGCTCACATCTCAGCCCAAACCATCCCACATCCCCTGTCTCTCAGGCATTCCTACACAGCGCATCCACATGTGGCGGCGGTCAGAGGATGTCATGCCCCACCCATTTCTGTTCATCAAAGGCAATGCGCTGTTGGAGACTCATAACAATGCCCTGAACACGGGCATCGATGTGCAGTATCTGCCAAAGTTCAGTCCCAGTTGCATTGTCGATGATGGGTGTGTGGCGCCGAGGCAGATGGCCGGCCCCGGGGCAGTGTTGGAGAGGCATGGGGCGCTGTTGGGACGGGGCTCCGGGCAGTGCAATGCTGGCTCCCAGAGCAGCATTCAGGCCCACGTGGGAGTAGTGTTCAGGCCGCACTGGGGGCGGCACATGTCGCCAATTGCATGGAATGGTGTGCTGCAACGCCTGACTTGAGTGGGCGGCGTGATTCTGATCGTCCCGAGCGTGGCCTGAATCACTACTCAACGCTGTGTGTGCCACACAGCATGGCTTGATCGTGCACGTTGAAAAATTGTTCGTCACCTGCCATGTACCATGCTACCAGAATGCACTGCTGTGGTATTGCATCTCACGCCCCGCCCAACCCCTCAGTCATGTTGGTCCTGCCCCTATCATGATCCACAGTCTGATCACCATCATGAGACCAGCGTATCATTCACCATGAACATCGTCATGATGGCTGTCATGACCAGCCGTTGTCACCCCCATCACTACTAACCCCTGCACCAACCATTCCAATCGACCTCAAAAAGACCAGTGCATTTGAGCCGCCATGTGGGTCGTTCTTGTCGCTGTTACCGTTCTTCCGCCCTTCCCCAAAAGCAATCTCTCTCCACAACCAATTCCGAGCCTCCTCATACAGACGAATCAACACCGAGCCCTGCCCGTACATATCTCAGGTGGCTGCTGCTTGCAATCAGTGCTGTGGCCACACGCAGGCACCTGTTTGCCAATTTATTTGTGTCTTGTGAGCTTGCTCATGTAGGTGTGCTGCTGGGTGGCGTGGCTCTGAGGTGGTGGGAGCAGGTTTGGAAGAAGTGTTGAGGGGTGTGAAGGAGGAGGAATGCAAAATACTGCACCGTGTAGGCAGCATCTCTCAAACTGTTACCTTCCTCGATAAGCCCTTTGATCGCCTGTTCCTGCCTTGATGTCAATGTACCAAACGCCACAACTCCGGTACACTCTTTTACAAGTTGTCACAGCCCACGGAACTGTTCACACCTCGTCACATATCTTTACATCACTCACAACCTCTGCTCCAACACAGTGCGGCGCATCCCGGTGGATTTTCGTCGGTTGCAACAAAGTCAACCATGAGTGCTATGAGACCACTGGAGTTGGTGGTGGTGGGAGCGAAGACCCGGTCCCACTGCACCACCCCAAATGCATCGCTGAGAGATGGGTAGCCTGGACGCGCATTCTGGGTCACGTGTTTTAGCGTCCTGCGGGTTATGCCGCCAGTAATGCAAGGGTTAGGAAAAATCCTGATGACTGGGGGTCATCAGGATTTAGCATTAGGATCAGTGGGCTGAACGGTGGTGAGGGGGCACCGACTTCTTTACTGCGTCTCAACATCAACACGACGGTCAGATTTGCGCTGCAGGAAATCAGCACCCCCCGCCCCCGACAATTACAAATTTCGCGTTTCTGAAAACCCACATTTCATCCGCTTGCCTGTTCAGTTGCTTTTTATTTCCATGTTTTGCACGTGTTTGGCCGGTTTTGTTCTCGATGTAGTCCCCCCGGAAGCATCTGTGTACACGCCCCCCCCTCCAGCGCTTTTTCTCTCCACACCACATCTTCGAGTTTCCTGTTCAGTGAAATATTGGTGACAAGTATGGTCGGATGGTAGCCTGTCACATCGCCCGTCCTTTGCCTCGGCTCTGCCCATGCTATCCGTTTCAGGGTGCTATTGTTTTCAGTTGTACGAGCCTCCGAATCCACTGACAAGCAGCGAGGTTGTCTGCCCAATGCCCCTGTCTGTGATCACCGCCACATGTCCTCCAAGCGCCGTGTTTTGCCAAATAGCCGCCCTTTTGGCAGCCGTGGGGTGTGTTGCGACTGCAACCACCGTTCGGTACTTTCAAACAGTCATTGCTCGCTTTCGACTGCCTGTCAGTCAACGTTCAAGCGTTGCCGGCCCTCCTGACCGTCAGCCATCGCTGGCACCGGCCATCCCGTCATCCTGGCTACCGTTGTCTCTCCAACTGCTGCCTTTTTGTTAGCTTACACTCGCCAGTAGCCCCCCCCAACTACATGCCTTGTGCCGCCCATCAACGCCAAAATGGTGGTGCACTGGCCGACAGCCTTCAAGCGGCAGTCCAAGGAAGCCTCCGAACAGGGGGAGTTGAGTCAACAGAGCAGGGCAGCAATCGGCGCTCAAGAACGATTGCAGTAGGCTCAATGACAGAGCGACGGAAGCGGGACACTACCAAGAACAAGCAACAGGAGGAGCACTACCCCCTGTTCTGCTTCGCAGTTGTGCTTTGAGCATCCTTATTTGCTGGTCCCAAAAAGGGTGACATCACTGCCTTGCACCCTCAATTGTCTTGGTATCATCGCCTGGTTCGAGGGATGGCCAGGACGGGGTTTGGGTGCACGTTGCATTGTTCACATCCAGCTTCAATCAGGCACCCAGCAGCGATGCAGAATCAGTTTTGCAGTGCCAAGTGGTGCAATAGGGTACGTACCGCCCACCTGAAGTTACAAGTAAAGCGATAGGCGATCGAGGCGGGGGCATTCTGCAACTTGCAACAGCCGTACCTTTACTGGTGTGGACTGAAATTCTGACAGACTTCACCAGTCAAGCCATCCCCCACCAGGGGTCACTTAGTCGAATCGATTAACCTGGAAAAGAAGTTGCGCATTCCCGCGTGTCAGTCCGGAAAAAGGTTTCGGGGTGCAGTATGTTGGCATGTGCCCTGCTGTTGCTCCTCAGCGATTCAGAGTCTTGGAGTCTTTTGTGGAGTCTACCTTCCTGATTACCCTCCTGCTGTGCTGGGCCTCCATCTTTTATCTCAGGGATGGAAGACTGTGATCGTGGACAACATGGTGCCCATTACCACTGAGGGACACCGCGCTTTCGGGTCAACCACTGACCCCTCGGAAATGTGGCTCTTCTACTTGGAGAAGGCTTATGCCAAGTTCTGTGGGTCCTACTCACATCTTCACACGGGAGACACAGCAGAGGCCCTTGTGCACCTCACAGGTGTGCCCACCCTCAGACGTTGGCCTGTGTCAATTCTCAGCAAAATGTTCCCTGATGTCAGCCCTGAGGGACCGGCTCCCTCTCGTTATACTGATTTTGCAGGTGGACGGCTGCTGGTGGATTACTGGGATCATGCTACGATCCCCTCTGCTGCAGAAGTCTGGTGGGTCCTCAATCAGAGCCAAAAGGCAGGGCTGATCCAGCTGGCCACACGCAATGCCAACGCCCCGAAAGGGCATTCCCGAATGCAGACGACCACAGAAGCTTTAGGGATGGACTGGGACCGCCAATGGAGTGTTGTTGTGCTGGGAACCCTGGACTTGGACGAGGCTAAGGTGCTCCCTTGCGTGCAGACAGGTGAGGGTACTTGAAGCGCCTTTTGGAATGCCGCTAGCGTGCCAGTTCATGCTCTGTGGTCACTTTTGTATCGATCTGGGGAAGTTGGTCTAACAAATGCTCCCAGCAATGATTTTCACTTTGGGCTTTCTTTGTGCATTTTCCATGTCGAGTTGAAGTGGTGAAATGCTTCATCACCCTCCAGTCAGCCATTTCGTATGGTGTAAAGGGTTGATTTCTGGCAACAACACGTCTATCTGTGCTATGGCATCGGCAACAGTGGCACCACACGGCACGATACTGTGTATCTCTCTCTCTCTCTCTCTCTCTCTCTCTGACTCACTCACTAACTCTCTCTCTCTCTCTCTCTCTCTCTCTCTCTCTCTCTCTCTTGGGGACGGTAACATTTATGGCAACACGGTGGGTGTCCGCATACAAATTCACGCAACATGGGGGGCGTTTTGCGCGCTGTGCCCGCACTGTGCACAAAGTTTGTGCAGGAGCATGCCCAACCTGCATAGTAGTGCCTAGTACCCGTAACAATGAGCCTTGTTATGCATTTATATGAGTTGCATGCATGCTTTGCCCTCATTTCTCGTGCATTGGTATGTGTTGTTGTGCATCCTTTCCTATCGGTTCGTGGTATCTGTTTCGAGATTCGCCCAATACATATCATATCCAGTGGCTCTACTGTAAGTGCAGATAGTTCTGATTCGTCCTCCTTATCAGCCGGCAGCACAGAAATCCCATCGCGAAGCAAGAAGTATCACCGTGTGGCTGTACATAGCCGAAAGGAGCTTGTGGATGTGGAAGCCATGTTCAATGATGCATGTCCTGCACGTATGCTAAGCGAAGGGGAGTATGGCGTTCACACTTCGAGTTAAGGACAAACTTTGTTCTTGCCTTTTTTTGCATGTGTCTTTGTTGTGGCTGGGTACACTGGCATCTCTTATGCTGGGGGTGGGGTGAAACATCAGGCTGTCCAACGTTGTTGGGGTGTAGTATGGTTTGTATAGGCAAGAATATTGCCAATTGTAGCAAAAACCCCCAATTTCTTCCTGTCATGTGCGCGCTGTGCACGCGCTGTGCACACACGCCCCCATGCTATTGCTTCCTCCGATGCACCACAGAAACCTTTGGTTTGCAAAAGAGCACACTCTGGGGGTGCAAAGTGGATGCAGGTTAGCCGGCGCACATCTGCCAGCCAGCAAAAATATGTGGTGTGGTTCACCCCTTGCAGGATGCATTACCTGCTGCAATAATACTGGTCCGCCGCATACAGGTAGCCAGCAGCCACAACCATACTGTCACTCACACTGCAGTGGCACTCAGCTACTGTGGCACAGCTGATGAAACAAGCCACAATAGCAGCTTGGCACAGAAACCGTTTTTTTTTGTCAGGGAGCCGAAATTTTCAGGGAAAAAAAGTTGCTCGAAAATGCTGAGTGAGAAATCAATCAGTGGAACGCTGAACGCGTGGCTGGGGTAGCAAGACTCCGTTTTCTCAGGATCCCCAAGAAAAAATGCGCCCTGCCCCGCCCCCCCGCCCGCCCCTCCAACATGCGTGCACGCGCACCCTCGAGGACCGCTGCCAAGAGGGCAAACAGGTCTGCACAAGGACGGGCCCCAGACCGCAGCCAGCCCCCACAGGGTGTAAGGCTCAGCTCCGGGGTGCGTTCAGGGCCCACCCATCTGCCTTTTCCCATGGGCATGAAATTCCAACCGTTGTCCTTTTGGTAACAGCGCCTTCGTGGGCCTGCCTGTGACTTGACTGCCAGTTTGCTCCGCGTTTGCAGGTGAAGAATGTCGCCACGTTGGAGCCGTGGATTATGAAACAAGGCGGCAAGTATGCCTTCCACCGCGTTGGGGGCCCCTGTGCCCCTGTGCCCAACCTGCTGAGGGGCCCTGTCCTGATGCGTGCAAAGGCCGTGTGCAGTAGTGTGGTGCACTCTGCCTGCCGCTCACCATATTCACCGAACACACAGACTTCACACACATTCCATCATCACGCGTCTGCGCTGCATCATTGCTCTTTCCCTGGAGTTTGACTTACAATTGCGTAATGCTACCCCAATGTTATGTGCCAGTGATGTCCAGGGTTTCACTGGGGTGTTTTTTGAGTGCTGGCTTGACTGGAGCTTGCGTATGTGATGCATTGGGTGCCATTTCTGTTGAGATGGTTCGATGTGGAGATACTACCGGGCCCGCGGCTGCACAGATGCACCACCATCCAACCCCCCCCCCCCCCCCCACAGGGTGGGGGATGGGATGCGTGGGTGGATATTGGGGGGAGCGACTGCCTCTTCGAAAAGGCCCCAGAGGCCTATCCAAAAGGGTATCGGAAGGGCGCTGGAGCCTTCGAATGAGGTTGGCTTCAGGGAACCTTTTCAATGGCCTCCGGCGCTGTTGCAGATGGACTCCGGGACCCCCTTTGGACGGCCTTTGGACGGGCCCTTGCACCCCGAGCCCAAGTAGAGGACCGCCGAGGAATGGTAGGCGGCGCACGGAGCACACTCCCACAGCAACACTGAGAGCAACACGCCTGGTCACTACTGATGGGTGGCTTTGTTGCGCACACCCACACCATCGGTCCTGGGGATCGCTTTCCTGAACTTGCGGGGGTCACTTGTTTACAGGGCCGACTCCAATCGGCAATGGTAGGCGCCCCATCCCCATCCCCGCATTCCGCCGAAGGCACGTACGACATGTCTGACCTGAATTGCCCTGTATCGAAGGCTCCTGAAAAGGTTTTGGGCGGGCCCAAGGCACTACTGAAGATGAGGGTTCCCAATCACTGTGAGGGGGAGGGTGTTGTGAGGGGGAAGGGGGGTCCGTGGGAGGGTGTCGTGCCATCAGGGGAGGGGGGGGGGTGCTGGGGACTCTCACCAATAGGCCATTGCTTGAGGACCCCTGGAGGGGGGGGTCCATGACGGCTGGTTGGCTCTGGTGGAGTACAACCGGTGCTCAGGGACACGTCTCTTGATAGACCTGCTTTTGTTGGTCGGGGTCAAATACCGCTGAGGACTGCGGCAGGAAACGTGCTGTGTTTATGGGGCAGAGAGGAATGTCTGCCCCACCGCTCAAAATGCAGCCGACTGCGCGTGGCATCTACGCCCGGGCACAGCCTTCGAGTTGCAGGCATGCGATGGCCTGCAGCGGTACGGAATGTTGTCTGGGAAGAACTGCCCCAGGCCGCGTTTGTCTGCAATGGCTCCATCTATGCCTCGGGCAGGTCGCGTGCACCTGACTCTATCGCTCGTGACCTACAAAGCAATACGCTAGGGCCACAGCATTTTGGCCATTTCAGAGACGTTTTCTGCAGGGCCACATCTCCCTTTACTCAATAGCCCATGGCCAAGCGCCAGGTGCACCGCTTATGCCGCGGAATATGTGGTGTGGGATGAAGGGTGGCTGACAGGGATTGACGGGTATTCACAGCGGTGGGAGGTGGAGGGATGACACGGAATTGACGGCGGTAGGAGGTGACTACCGGTTGTCCGCATCAGAGGTGTGTCTAATGTCTCTCCTGCACAAATCCTTTCACAGAAAACTCGTAAAATTCCGGACTGTGCTTTGGGATGTGGAATGGAATGGCGATTGGTCAGATTCTTCAAAGCTTTGGACCAGGTATTGCCTGAGGGTGCCATGATGTATTGGCGCTGACTGAGTCTGGGGATTACAGGCCTACTGCAGTGTATTGTCTGCAGATATCATTTGTACGATTCACACGTGCTCATATTTCTTTTGTGGGGTGCAGATGGGGGTTGATTTATAGTGTGTGAGCACACGGCGATACTACTGCGCCAGGCAGTAGAGGGGGTCATGCCTGTGTGGTTTAGCGGCTGTCATGCCTGTGTGGTTGTGATAGTTGGTGCCATACCCGGGGGGGGGGGGAGGGGGGGGGCGGCTCCGCGGGTCCTAGAACGCCAATTACCCCCCCCCCCCCCCCCTAGGGGGCCTCCGGCCAACAATTAGTTGTGAAAGGTGCCAGCCTCAGGAGCCCATGGGCGCCGAAGGCGCCCGACGCTACACGGGCACCAAAGGCGCCTGGGGGAAATTTTTGTCCACTTTGGACCCCAAAACTATCCTTAAACCCAACCTTGACCCTGAAGCCCACCCCAACCCTAAGCATAGTCCTAACCCTACCCCTTACCATCGCCCTAACCCTAACCCTCGCCGGCCCTCCCCGACCCCCCCCCCCGCCCCCAAAGCTTCTCCCAACACCCCCCCCCCCCCTATGGGGCCTCCAGCCAACGCTTAGTTGGGGGGGGTATTTGGCGTCCAAACCTGAGGAATCCCCCCCCCCCCGGTGGTGCCATGCCTGTGTCATTGTATCGGTTATTGTCAGGCTCTCGTGAGTATTGACGGTTGCTGTATTGCATATTGAGTATTCAGTATATTGGGTTTTGCTGTGGTTGATGTCCCTGCATGGTTGTGGTTGCTGGGTTTGCACCCCAGAACATCAACGTTCGCTCAAACACATTAGAACAACAAGTGGGCTGCAGTCTCAGCAGAAAGCATCAGCAGAAACAAGGTCTCACAGGCTTCTTGCACTCTTGATCATGAAAGCTGTGGTCAGAAAACAAGGAAACAAGGGTGCATGGATAAGGGGGGGGGGGTACATACCAAAAGACAGCAAAGGGAGTGTTTTCCCTACCCATGTGACTGATTGTAGGACGAGTCCCAGGCGGTGGTGCCCTCATCGTACGATGGTCCGGTCTGGCACCCCCTGGGGCCTAGGGGGAAGCCTTCACAGCAGGTGGGGCGACAGTCATCTTTGGTCGCAGGTAATGTGGTGCTTGGGAGTGGAGCAATTCTGAGTTCCCTTCCCACAAATCACCCATGACACAGGCTTGCAAGGATGTGGTAATCGCCGGACCAGTCGCCTGTTTTTGGTCAAAAAACACTGTTTTTTGTTTTTTTTTGTTTTTTTACTGTTTTTTTGGCCATGGTGTGTGTGATGTGGCGCGTTTGGATTTTTTTTTGGTGTTTTTTCTTGTTTTCTTGTTTTCGTGCCTAGACAAACCACCCACACAGTTGGGGTGGTCCATGAGGTGGAGGTTTTCAATTTTTTGGGGCCTTCATGGTGATTTTTCCCTTCATACATCATTGTGCTGACTCACTAATGGTTTTTGTGCTATCACTGTGTTTGCCGCTGTTTGTTTTGCCCCAATCCCTATCGTTTGGTTGAATAAGATGTCAAGGGCGCCGCATGGGCGTCCCATCCAAGCATTTGAGCGGCAACACGGTTCTTGGCTGAGAAGGGCATCAAACTACATGACACTCAGGTGCAGAGGGAGGCCAAGCGCAGTGGCAGCCACAATGGTTAGCGCTATTCGTTTGACCCCAATCCTGAGGGAACCCTGCGGCCAAGTCCGCCGGCCAAGCCCTCTCTACCATAGTCGCTCCCCAGCTTGTTGGGTGTTGCCGCAAAAGTTTGCGGCAACTGCGATGCTTTGTTTGGGGGGGCATCCGAAGAAGTGTGTTTACTATGGTAAAAACAACCATGAGTTGTGCGGTACAATGGTGCAAGGGTAGGGGCCGGGGCACGGGCATTTCCACTGCTTCACGTGCGTTTGTGTTGGGTACCGTATGGCGTTGAGCGGCTTGCAGCAACAATGTGCAAATTGTAAGCGAGTTGTGAACATGCACTATACCACCACTATATTCGGGCTTTTGCATAGTATCACATGTGCCTCCCCAACAGCACCGTCGCCTCAGAGGAGCAAGCGCAAGTTCGTGCCCCACTAGAAAAAGGGTAGACCGTGGTTGCAGTACGTTGATGACAAGATGCTCTGTGTTGCTTGCCGTGCGTACCCCCGAATTAGCAGTCCACCTCAATGGATCCAAGGTACCACAAACTTTGGAGTTTTTGGTGTGAAAGACCGTGCGAAATCTGATCCACAGAATATCGCACAAGCAATGTGGATGTTCACGGGGGCCACTCCTGGTTAGGACCCGACCCCAAGCCCCCACCCCCCCCTCGACCCTAAAATGGTTGTGCAGAACAATGAGTTTTGTGGGCACCGGCGGCGCCGGAGATCGTACGCATTCGGCAGGGGAGAATTTTTTGGTTTGACCCTATGTGTCTATACTCAAAATACTCAGAATTTTGTGGAGAATCCAAAAATGGATGAAAAACACAAAAAAGGATTTTGACCCCGATGTGACCTCCGGGTCGGACGTTGGCTGATGGGAGCATGAGTTGATGGGCAATTTTTTTGAAAATTTTTTTTGCCCCAGTTGTGTATATTCAAAATGACCAGCGTGTCATGGGGATCATTTTGAGGTATATATATATATATATTGGGGTACCCCCCCACCCCCTTGAGGGGGGGAGCCCGGAGGCTGACCGCCCGACCCGCCGACCCCCAAGGTTTGGCTCAACCAGGGGGGGGGTCCCCCAAGGCGTTGCTTTAAATTTCATTTCAGCAAGGGGGGGGGCACCCCCCTGGACCCCCTACCCCCCTCCCCTGGAGCCCCTACCCCCCTCCCCCCTCTGCTCTAATTCACTTGAGAATCAAGTTTCTATAAACCTTTTTTCGTTTGGGCCAATTTTTTCCTCCCGTGCCTTCGGCGCACTAATCGCACGTTTCTTTGGTCACTCCATCCACATCATTTCTTCCCTCTGTTAGAGACACCATATCCCAGCGTCCCATAAGTATGTTCTTCGGCACCCCGGTCCAACCGTGTCCCCGCGCAAAATGCAATGAGTTACAAACGCTATCCTCTATTTTCGCTTCCAAGATAGATGGATTTGGGAAGAAAAGGCAAGAGGCATACAATGTGGCACAGAAAGCATGATTCCGAAGCAGACACAAATGGTGTCCTCTCTGATGTGTCTGCCCCAAGTCATGACTCGTCATCTAGCTCGGATTCTTCTGGTTGATCTTCCAGTTCACAGAGGATGACATTGGTGATTCCGGCTCATGTGAGTTGTACTCTGATTGATCTTCGGCAAATGATTTAATAACAATGAGCATTCCTCTTTGTTTCCCGTTTGTGTTGCCTGGTTCTGTTTACGTGAGGGCACAATGTATGGACCCCGAAAGATGAGTTGATTGCGTGTTTTCAAACATTATGACGAATGTATATGCTCAATGGGTCAGTGTGGTGCATTTTTGCAATTACTGGTGGATATGGTTCATTTCACCAAGGTTCCTCCTGCGCTCAAGCAACGCCTTGGGTCCCCACCCCCCTACAACCCCCAAAACGGTTGCACACCCCTAGAGTCACACATTGGCTGGCGGTAGCCCCCGTGGTGGATGTCTAACGGGCAAATATGATTTGCGTTCAGTAAAACGGTATGTGTCCCATTCAAAAGGTCTTACAATTGTCCAATGCGTTTTGCAAGCGTTGGTGAGGCACGCAAAGCTGCACCATAGAAACCACAATGTGCAAATTCAACAATTTGTGGCGTCACAAGTTCGCCACGATGAGTTGCAAGCCACGAAAGAAGGAGAACATGCCAGCTCATGTGTCCTGCATCACAGTGGCACCATCTGCACAATGCCACATCACCTTGGGGATCCACTCACTGAGTTGTAGTCCTGCGGCACTAAAAGCATGCTTATATGCTGAGAAGATGCTTGGTGCAGTTCCCGATGCCAATGCTTGAAAAGACAAAAATGCAGTGTGTGCCTGCCCCTCCACAATGGTGCGGTAGCACACCAATGCTTTGTGCCCGTAGCATAATCGGAAGCAACAACCAAAAAGTGGCTAGGTACCCTGCGCAGCTCGAAATGGCACAGTGACTTCACGCAGGATCTCCCTAGCGGAGTCCCGGGTCTTGTGGCTAGGAATAACAAACGCGCTTGAAATTTCTAAACCGCCCGGCAAATCTCGTAATGCACCACTCCGCTTCTCACACCTGTACACTGCGCGGAACAAAGTCAAGATGTCAAGGGTGTCATGGGCAAAAGGTTCGTCCCAGGCACACACAAAGCCGAGTTCTTTAGGAATGACGATGGCCGTGGGACCTTCTACTTGCATGCACCAAGGTACATCGAGCAATTGGTTGTGGTGCATGATTGTGCTGTGGTGTGGGACCGTATGGTGTTTCATGGCAGACCGTCGGGTGCAGTGGCACGCAACTGCATTATGGTCTTGTGCACTGTGGTGATGGAGCCACTTGGTCCCTCATAGTTGGCACATGTTGCTGAGGTAGGTGGAACTTTGCACTGCTCATTTCATGTCACTCCATGCAGCTAATTGTTGATGGCCTCCCAAAATTTGTGGCTGATGATGGACAGACTTTTCGCACTAGGGTTGCAGCCGATGAAGTGGCGCCCCGATCTGAGTGGTGATTGAGTCGCTCTTTTTCAACAAGATCTTGAGCGGCGTATGCCGCAATGGGCATACAAGCACGTCATGGAGCTAGCTTTGCGAGATCGAGTTCATCAAGTACCGCCTAATGTGTGGCAATGGGCCACGGATTTGACCCCACTAGTCCCACTTAGCTTGGGGCAGATGGAAACCTCAACCAAGGTCCACAATAGTCCAAGGCCTTTCGCGCAACCAAGAGTTTCCGGTTCAGCAAGCGTACCTCTAACCGCTCCCGATTCAGCAAGCGTACCTCCAACCGCTCCGATTCAGCACCCGTACCTCTAAGGGGTGCAGTAGAGCAAGAGGTCGAAGCAGAGCCCAAGGAGGGGGAGGGGGAGGGAGGGGGAGGAAGAGGATGGGGATGAGTGGCAGAGGAGGTGCTAGGTTTTGGAGCAGGAGCATGACTCTTGGGTAGTGAGGGAGAGGGAGGCCGGGAAATGTCCACCGGGAGACGGGATGCATGAGAACGAGGATGATGTACCCCCCTTGACGCAGTGCAGTGACGACCCCTAACCGCACATGCATTTGCCTTCTGCAACTGGACACTTTGCCTTGGCCCTACAACCCTACAGCTATCGGCTGGTGAACCTCGGCTAGCCATGAATGCTTGCCCGTGGCTAGGCCGCCCACCGAATTCTTCTTCCAAAAAACTCCAATGCACATGTATGGGCTTCTTAGGGTGGTTTGGTTTGGAGAGGAGGGCAAGGTGGATTCTTGTGTGCGCACAGTGAACACTCCAACACTGCAACACTTTCTTGCAAGAGTAGATACAAAGAAACCACAGAAAATAAGCCAAATTAAGCCAAATTTTTTTTTGAACCCAAACAAACAAGAATGCTTGTCCGCCTATCACAGCCCCTATGATAGGCATTTTTCTCTTCCTTGCAGGCTTGTGAGTAAGTACAACCACAACCAGCATTGCAATCACACAGCATAATGACAGGGAGGGGTGGAGGTGCGCCCCCAACAGCATGCGCAGCGATACTTGCGGAAAATGCCGCCCCAACCATGAGGCCTGTTGGCTGAATGAGGCCAGGATGTGGGGGTGCCCAAGCACTGTTCTGCTACTACCCATTCAATGGCCAAGAACAAGGTAAGTGGGGCTTGTCTAGTGGTTGTCTCAAGAGGAAACCTGTCCACATGCAATGTGAAATGTGTGTGCCGCATTGTCCATACCACATCAATGTCACCATGATGGCTCCCTCACCCCCCACCTAGTCTGACTCGGAGTCCTAGACACACTCTACTGAGGAATCTGGACACACTACACTGAGATACTACACTCTGGGCTGTCCCGCGTCCCCACAAGCTGACCCATGTTTTCTGTTAAGTTGACCCAAGGGGGTTTGCGGCAACGGCAGCGGTTACAAACGGCAATGTCCATCCCAGAGGTCAGGCCTTGGCACCCAACATTCCGGAATCTTATCCTGTTGAGCATTCATCAGACTCCTGTGCTATGCAATGCCAGTCATACCCTAAGCACACTCATGCCGATCACGACCCGGTTGCTCCCAAGTGTCTGGGTGCTACGGCCGTGAGGACACACCACGCACCATTTTGGCGTCATTTTCCCAATCTGATTGTAAAAGTGGACCTTAGTAGTAGCCGCAACTATCCTCGTTTTTCGATGAGATGGTACATCTCAGATGCACATTGTCCAAGCTTCTCACACCCAGATTCGTGGCGCATACTGATATTTCATGCGTTTGGAATTGGGGGAAATCATGGATGGAGATTTTACAGCTATGCATCCATGCATGTAAAATATCCGTCCATGAATTTCCTTAATGCAAGGGCATGAAGTATCATTCTGTGCCAAAGATCTGGGTGTGGGAAACTTGGACCATGTGCATCTGAGATTTGCGATTTCATTGAAGAACAAGAGTCGGTGCAAATAGTGCTAAGGTCCACTTTTAGGATCAGAAATGATCAAGTTTGAAAGAACGACACAAAAACGTGCGTTGAGCGTGCTCACAGCCCTACACAAAAATCCAACGCTTGCGCTCTCGTGGACAGGGCCATGAAGGAGATTGCAGGCAAACACGCGGCCGACGAGCATTTGTTGTGGATGCGAGTCGAGGACTTTGCAAAGCACTTCAATACCATTGTGACGGTGCACGGCTTTGAGGGAGGGCCAACGTTCTGGCGTGAACAATTCCAAATGTGTCCACCAGGTTCTGGTCCTGCTTGTGGCTGTGTCTGCTACTTGGAACGCAGCAAATGTAGGGATGACAGTCTCTATCTCATGGGCCAGCCATACCAGAACAGACAGGGTTGGTGAAAATGGGTCATACTACTGAAGCCGCCAGTTTGGTAGTCTCTAGCTTAACTGCGGAGGAGGGGTTCGCCACAGACTGATTCACCAGCTGGTTGCAGGTCTCCAATTCAATGTGCATACCATGGTAAATGAGAGGGCCCAGATGCCTGAATCGCCGCCTGAAATTAGGTGGTGAATACGCCCGGCGTGTGGGCCTGGGGAGAAACAGGGAGCTGAAGCAGATGCTGGATCTGGCTCCCTTATTCTCTAGAAAGTGGCGGGCGGTATGGCATTGGTGCACTTTTGTGGTGCCCTGATGGGTTTTGCAGAGCTGTGGATGAGCCCTGCACTTTTTCCTACAACGAACCTGTGAAAAGTGTGGTGTTCATGCATGTGTTGATCCTGGACTGGCCAAGAGGAGCAGAGGGTGGCGCCCAACGGCGAAACGGTTGAGCCCAGGGTGCCCCAACCCAGCAATACGGTCCGAGGCGAGAGGAACCACGTTCCAGCACCTGGAGGAGACTCGACTGGAGAGGGAGAAGCCGAAGGGATTCCACAGGCGCTGGGGTGGACCAAGCAGACCGTGGTATTGCTGTGCTCTGGTGACCAACGAGGAAAGCCTGAACCACCATCTGAACCCCAAGCAAAGGAGCAGCACACACTGCACAGGAGAACTGATGAGCACTATTGAAAAACGAAGGGCACACAAGCAGCCGGCAAGATCAGGATGGAACAAGTGACTCTTCGGGGTCATTTTTATTTGTGGAGCAATCGGCCTGGAGCTGCCAGACTGGCCCCCATGCTCCCCTTTTGTGTTATGATGTGTGCCATTTCCTGAAATCCCATCCTCTGCCGCAGTACACGCCATGTTCCGCGTTCCTTGTGTCACACTTGGTCAGCATCATGACGCACTCTTCAGGGCATCAGCCGCTGTACGCTTATCAGTACTTGTTAACAGTCACAGCCCCTCCAAAGCACAGACAGTCAATGTTCACCTCCGAAGACATGACAAGTGTCGGTGATATGCTGTCCCCAACGGCGGATCCTACTGCTTCGGTATGTCCAGGCGCATAATGGAGGCATTGCTAGGAAATGCGGCTGGGCAGGCTCTTGTGGGCCAAGCCGTTGAATAGGTTGACAAAAACCGGTGGAGTTCTGCGGGGGTAATCCACCGCCTGCTGGGCCTCGCTGGTGGTGCAAAACCGCTGTGGCGTCATCCTGCCTCTTTTCTGAGATGCACTCGCCCTCGCACGTTCCGACTTCGGTGAACCATTGCGAACGCATTCCCCTTCCCAATCAGAATTCCCAATTCGAAGCCATTTGGGGTGGTACCATCGCCCCACGTTTTTTGGGGATGGCACAGGTCGCAGTTCGAGGAAATAGCATGCACAGGGTATCGGGTACGGCCTCAGGGGATTAGTACACCTAGCGATGCGAGTGGCGCATGCAATCCTTGTCTGCCCCACTTCTGAGGGCATACCGCCCTCCGGATATTACACGGTCCTATTCCAGAAAGCGGGAGGGCCGTCCTTCAAGAAGAGGCCAAAACTCAGGCCATAGAGGTGTTTCTTCAAAAGGAACAAACAGTCCCTTCGTTCAGGAATGCTGTGCGGCGGTCTGGCGGTAGCACTTAGGCCAAGGCCAATCGGCCACCCTGCCCTTTTTGGGTCTGAGCATTGCTGCAAAGATTCGTTTTTAAGGAAATTGCGGGAGGATTGGGCGGACATTGCATGTGCCATTGGGCTCTATTCATGTCCTCTGCCCTGCATCCTATACCTTGTGCGGTTTTTCCTGTGCCCCATGCCCTGTACATGCCGTGTACCTGTGCCCGAACACCGACCGAAACACCATAATCGATTATGCTGCGTACTCCCAGTGCTGCTTTCAGCACCCGACCTTTCATGCAGCATGCTCTCCTCTGCAGATCATGTGTGAGCAGTGACTTCACTATTGTTGGGATTGGACACTTTGGGATACATGATGGTGTGGGGCTGAGCAAGGGCTTCGGGGATGTTTCAGGCCTTTGTTTGTTTAGTATGCCGGTTGGTGTCAGGGTACGTGGCCTTGCTGATTAAAACGCCCGCTGGGCAATATGTTGCCCGATCCCGGCCTCACGTGCGCAAGCATGGCCCTGGATAAGCACGGCGACCCCCCTCACCTTTGTGGTGAAGATTGCAAAATACGTTATTGAGACGGTTGTGGTGGGAAAGAGAGGCTGGCCCGTTCAGTGTTCCGTTTCCTGAAATGGGTTCCTAGACCTGCCAAACTGC
The DNA here is from genome assembly GCA_964036045.1 of Eutreptiella sp. 'Long Island Sound 2002'. NCBI lineage: Eukaryota > Euglenozoa > Euglenophyceae > Eutreptiales > Eutreptiaceae > Eutreptiella > Eutreptiella sp. 'Long Island Sound 2002'. The sequence continues at coordinate 41,109,422 of OZ038383.1, read as the reverse complement.
CTGAAATGACATCCAAATGCGAGAATCTGGTGCTTCCGTGTCCTGTTGTGCAGGTGGTGCCTGAGATCATGTCTGACGAAGAGGATGATGCCACTGACAATGAGCAGGAGATTCCTCAGCCGCTGTTGCCAGGGAGAGCATCTGCAAAGGAGTTGTATGCGCATTTCTATGGGCGCAGACTGAATCGCGACGGGGTATGATTTTCTCAGGATGCGCACACCGCCCAACGCTTTTGCAGTGGCCCATATGCACAGTTTCTAATGCAACACGGAGGTGCCCAGTAAGTAAAGGGTTGATGCCTCAGTTTAATGAGGGAATAGTACAGGACATAGTTGCATGACGTTGTTGTAGTCGTTGAAGTGGTTGAGGACAGAACTTTGGTGGAATCGGTTACGGACAGTCCTTCATGGCCGGTGGGCAATGGTAACGACTGCATTATGGCAGTTGGGTGTCTTCGTTATTTCTGTGCCACGCCCTGGAGGGCCAGACTGCATTTCATCATCTCTGCACTCTACATGACCAGCGGCCCCGATAATCAGTGACAGGCCACATCAGCGTACATGCCGCAGTCCTGATCCTTCTTCAAACACAGGCATTTGTGCATGAAAGAGGATGGAATGGGCACGTTTCTGAGTGCACAGGACTCATTTGATTTTTTCTGTTTTCAGTCGAAAGCGACACTCAAGTGAATGCCTGGCCACGCCAGCTGTCAGCTGTGCCGATGGAATCGTTGCCAGACCAGCCCATAAGATTTGCCTTAGTGCGGTCTGGGGGTATTGGGCTACCCATATTGGCGAAGTGATGTGCTGCCAATATCACGGTGCGCTGAGCAGAGGGGGGGGGGGCGTAACCCTTGCGGTATCGCTGTATCAAACATTTGGGAACAAAGCCTTGCCCTTCGAGCAGACGCTACAGTTTGCTGTGCACTCAGGGATTGCTGGCCAATCAAAGTTTTCTGACAATGGTTTTGTTCCTTCACGATGCAAACGTGTGCACGGGCTGATGGCAGCCTCTGGGACTGTTGCAGGACGCTGCCTCATGTGCCCGCTGCTTCTGCGCAGGCGAATGACAATAACACGCCTCGAGGGCACCCAGTCTTCCGCGTGACCGGAACCTTCTCTCAGCCGGACATGTACTGCCTGCAGGACCTCAAGATGAATGTTTTGGAGGCAGACATCCCCTGGACCGTCAATTTTGCATTGTTCAAGGTGCTGCTGTTGTAGATCATCAGAGCGAAGCGGACACCAGTGGGTGATGCCTGTGAGTGACCTTCGACAACCCCTCCCCCCTCATCTAGACAAGGGATGGCCCGTGCAGGGGTCAGCCTAGTGATGGCAGAGACCGCACCTGAACTGCAGCCGACTGACCTCAGAACTTCATGAGGGCTGCATCGGTACATCAGCAGAACCAAACCGAAACTTCGCCACGTGTGCCATGTCCGTCATATTGGGTAGATAGCGGAAGTCGGGTTTTCAACTGGGGTGGTGGGGTCAATAGAGCCCCCCAAAACTGGGGAGCGGGGGATTCGGGAAAAGGGCTCAATTGACAGGACCCTTCATCACTTATTCGAAGAGAGGTTGTGAGATCAAGCGCTCGCACGGGCGCCTGTTGGGGTCATTCGCAAAGCATACCCCGAGGTATGATATCCGATGTCCAACCCTTTGTAAAATCATCATTTTGAGAGGAAAAATGATCCCCCAATACAATTTTTTCGATTTTGACCCCCCCCCCCTACCCCCCCTTTTTGGTAGGGCAGTGCGGGTCGCGGGGGGGGTAAAAAAAATCTTTGCGTGTTGCAGCGGCTGTGCGTCAATTTGGACCCAGGTCCTCAACAAATCACCTCGCAGAGGTTGTTAGATCAAAGCCAGGCAGGCGTATATAGGGGAAAACGCCACATACCCCCCCATTTTGGCCTTTTTGGGCCTATTCGCGTACCCTACCCCAAGGGGTTGAATTGTTAGTTTAACCCCTTGTAAAATCATTATTTTGTCCAATAAACGCATCCCCCAATGAGTTTTTGGTCCGGACCCCCCAGACCCCCCCCCACTTGAAACCCACTTTTTTCAGGTTTTGAGGGAGGTGGGGGGGTGGGGGGGGGGTCAAAAAATGACCCCCCCTTTTTTTTGGGTCGAAAATCATGAATCTTTTGGTTTTTTTCGATTTTCAGCCGAAAAAGTGTTTCCGGGTCCCGACTCCATAGGGTTTGTATGGGGCGGAGCGGGACGAGCGCTGATGCAGTTTATGCACTTTTCAGCCATTTTTGTTGTGTTGGCGGTTTTGGCGACCTCGGTGACCCCGTGGTACCCACTTTGAGGGGTGCGAGTGGGGATGTTGTGACAGTATCTGCTTGCTAGGATACGCAAGGACGATTTTTGCAGTCTCTAGCCTTGCTTAGGGCCGTTCACAACCCGTGCCAAAGACGCGAAATGGCTGTTTCCACCAATAATGGCCTCGTGACTGGGCCGGGACACAACCTGCTTACGCAGTTTTTCACCCTGTAGAGCTCAAAAATCGAAGTTTTTGAAACTTTTTTTTTTTGATATTGTGACCTCTCAAAAGGACCGTCCAAGGTATGTAAAGCATGTTTTAGGCCGGATTTACGTGTTTTTCACCTGATTGGGGTATTAGGTCGGGGGGGGGGGGTGTTCCCAAGGGATTGGTACACAACCTGCTTATGCAATTTTTCACCCCGGGTAGCTCAAAAATCGAAGTTTTCGAAACTTGTTTTTTTGATATTGTGACCACACAATATGACCATCCAAGGTATGTAAAGCATGTTTTAGGCCGGATTTACGTGTTTTTCACCTGATTTGGGTATTAGGTCCGGGCGGGGGGGGGTGTTCCCAAGGGATTGGTACACAACTTGCTGATGCAGTTTTTCACCCCGGGCAGCTCAAAAAGCGAAGTTTTTGAAACTTGTTTTTTTGATATTGTGACCACACAATATGACCATCCAAGGTATGTAAAGCATGTTTTAGGCCGGATTTACGTGTTTTTCACCTGATTTGGGTATTAGGTCCGGGGGGGGGGGGGGGGGGCTCCCAAGGGATTGGTACACAACCTGCTTATGCAGTTTTTCACCCTAGACAGCTCAAAAATCGAAGTTTTTGAACCTTGTTGATATTTTGACCACCTAAAATGACCATCCAAGGTATCTAAAGCATGTTTTAGGCCGGATTTACGTGTTTTTCACCTGATTTGGGTATTAGGTCGGGGGGGGGGGGTGTTCCCAAGGGATTGGTACACAACCTGCTTATGCAATTTTTCACCCCGGGTAGCTCAAAAATCGAAGTTTTCGAAACTTGTTTTTTTGATATTGTGACCACACAATATGACCATCCAAGGTATGTAAAGCATGTTTTAGGCCGGATTTACGTGTTTTTCACCTGATTTGGGTATTAGGTCCGGGGGGGGGGGGGGTGTTCCCAAGGGATTGGTACACAACTTGCTGATGCAGTTTTTCACCCCGGGCAGCAGTTTTTGAAACTTGTTTTTTTGATATTGTGACCACACAATATGACCATCCAAGGTATGTAAAGCATGTTTTAGGCCGGATTTACGTGTTTTTCACCTGATTTGGGTATTAGGTCCGGGGGGGGGGGGGGGCTCCCAAGGGATTGGTACACAACCTGCTAATGCAGTTTTTCACCCTAGACAGCTCAAAAATCGAAGTTTTTGAACCTTGCTGATATTTTGACCACCTAAAATGACCATCCAAGGTATGTAAAGCATGTTTTAGGCCGGATTTACGTGTTTTTCACCCTATTTGGGTATTAGGTCGGGGGGCGGGGTCTCCCATGGGATTGGTACACAACCTACTTATGCTTGGATCCCCATTACCACTACTCCCCTCTTTCATGTTTGCCATCCTCTTGTATATTTTGTGGACCATCCAGGCAACGGCCGGGCACCTCTCTGCATATAGGGGTGGGTGGGGTCTTAGGTCACCCACCAGGGGCACTTACGCATTGTGGGAAACGGCTTGGATCTCCGTTGTGTGAACCGCCTTGGATCTCCATTGTGTAATGTGTTTTGGGAACCGGTTCGGATCTCCGTTGTGGGAACCAGCTTGGATCTCCATTTAGGCCGTATTTATGTAGTTTCCACCCTATTTTGGGTGTGCGTTGCTCGCGGTAGATTCTCTGCGAGGTGGATTTGCCGAAGGCAATAGAATTTTTCCTTGTACATGGACCCCCTAACCAATGGCGTGGTCCCGGGTCCAAACACCAAGTTAGCCGTTTTCAGAATGGAACCGGGCGCTTGAAAAATCACCTCACAAAGGTTGTCAGATCAAACCCAGGCAGGCCTGCATATCGGGGAAAGCGCCACATACCCCCCGTTTTGGGCCCATTTGTGTACCCTACCTCAAGGGTTTGAATTGTTTGTTTAATCCCTTGTACAATCATTATTTTGTCCAATAAATGCATCCACCAATGATTTTTTGGTCCAGACCCCCCCCCGACCCCCCTCACTTGAAAACCCTTTTTTAAGGGGGTGGGGTCAAAAATGTCGAAAAAAGGACCCCCCCCCCCTTTTGGGGTCAAAATTCATGAATCATTTGGTTTTTTCCTTTTTTCAGCCGAAAGTTTTCTTTCGGGACCCAGGTGCACAGGCAAGCATGTGCAGCCGCAGCATGCCGCAGCACAACAAATTTTTCCTTTGTTTATGGTGATTGATAATTGTCTGTTTGCTCCGTGTGCTCCGTCTGCTCCGCCACCACAAGCGATCCAGATAGTGAAGCTGATTAATTTGGCTCAGTAGTGTGGGGCATGTTGTCTTTCGTTTGCGGGTTGAGGTTCCCAAGGGTGCCACAACATCAACGCCATCAACAGGAATTCCTATGTGCATTGTTCTTCTTGTGGATTTATTTGCGTGGAGCGGATTGGGACGAGCGCTAAGGCGGTTTATGCGACTGTTAATCGTTTGTGCTATGTTGGCATTTTTGGTGACCTTAGTGACTCTGTGATACCCACTCTAAGAGGTGCAAGTGGGGATGTCGTGACAGCATATGCCTACTAGGATACACAAAGACTTTTTTTTTGCAGTCTCTAGTCTAGCGTAGGGCCGGTCATGGCGCGTGTGAAGAACTCAAACATACCGTTTCTATCAAAAATGGCTTGCATGTGTGTATAGGCTGGCACACAACCTGCTCATGCAGTTCTTAGCCCCGGGCATCTCCGAAATTGGAGTTGGATTATCGAATTTTGTTGTTTTTTTTTTTAGTATTGTGACCACTCACAATGACCATCCAAGCTATGTGAAGCATGCTTTAGGCAGCCTCTCTGTGCTTTTGGGTGTGCATTGCCCAGGTTGTATTCTCTGCCAGGTTCACTTGCCGAAGGCAACAGAATCTTAAAAATTTTGAATTTTGCCCTGTCTCAAAAACCCATTTGTCGCTCCTAGGATGGGCTTGCGTGATGGTTTGGTGACAATACGGGTGTTTGAGCACCCATTGGGACCCTTGTAGGCCCATATCGCCCGAGCCATGGGCGCCTTGGAAGCCGCAAAGCCGGTGTTGTTTAGGCGTTTTAGTTGCACCTCAAGACTGTCGAAAACTTGCTTTTTTACCAAACCCCTCTTTCACCCGTGGGAAGGGTTTGGGTGGTCATTTGGTGACATTACAATTGGTACTTGGGCACCCATGGGGACCCGAAAGCCCCCAAAATTGCTGTTGTTTATGTTGTATGCCTGCACGTGGTGACACAGCCCGACTGAACCAAAACCTTGTAAATTGTCCCCTTTCTTGCACTTTGCGTGCGGCGACGAGATGCCCGCGATCCCTATGTGGCGCACACGGCCTGCAAGCTGCTATGCGAGGGCTGCCCAACACCCCTCTGGCGCCCTCTACGCCGCTGACAACCCCAACGCAACGCACGCGAAACGCCATGGGCGAGCCCTACACAGTTGTGGCCTCGCTTGCTGCCCTCCTGCAGTGCCCCGCGGTCGTGGCGGCCCCGGGTGTTGCCCTGGCCGCCTTCGCAACATTGACCCCGGCACCGGCGAACGTAGGGGCGGCACGCGGCCGCTCCTGGGGCTAGAAGGGGGGTGGCTAGCCCCCCCCCCCCCAACACACACACACACACACACACCGCCGAGCCGTCCATGGTCACGTCGCCGCAGGACATCATCAACACGCTCCGCAAGGAGCTCACTGAAGTGCAAGGGGGGGGCACTCCTAGCGCCGGCACAACCAATGGCCCGCCCAGCCCCTGCGGCCCTTGTGGCTTCGGAGGCCCAGGCTACCTCTGCCGCCCCGTGCCGGAGTGGGGACACGGCCCACTGCACTGACACCTTCATTATGTTGCGTGTACCAGCCGGGGTTCTTGCCACCCCTTCACTACGACCAACCCCACATGGGCTGCCGAGGACATCAACTCCGCAAAGGGAAATATCCACTTGTGTGGCATGTGACGCTACCGCAAATGCGCAGCTGAGTCGTCTTGGAGTGGATTGCCGCCCGTGGCGGGGCACCCGCACACTCGCCGACGGAGTGGCGGGTGGTGGACCCCGGCAAGAACCGGGTAGGCACACCATCACAACCCCCCCGAACACGCACCGCGGGCCAGGTATGCAGCGGCTACGCCGTCCAGCCCAATCTCTACCTCCCGGGGCGGCCAGGTGCAAGTTGTCGCCGTCCTAGGGCGTGAGACAACGCTACCACCGCCAATGCAGCCGTTAGTGGCGGCCCTGCAGCCCCTTCTCCCATTGACGAGTGCTTTTCGGCCCCGCCAGCTGCACCAGGGAGCCGCACTAGATGTCCTCCATGACTGCCCCCCCCCCCCCTCTCCCGCAAATCACGCCAGGCCGGCACCCAGCTGAGTGGCACCAGCTTTCCCGCGGTAGTGCATTGCAACGGGTCACGCTAGAGGGCTGCACCCTCCATGAGGCGCACCATGCGGATTCTGCTACCTTGATGGTACATGATGAGTGCTCGAGGTGACGGCCCTACTGCACCTCAAGGGGGGAGCCCACGAGGTACCCATCGTGGAATCCTAGCTAAAGGCGGTCCGCCGCACGCGCAACAGCATTTGCGTCTTCGGCATGCCCATGCACACTCGCAACAAGTGAGTGGCGTGGGAAACACCACAGGAAGGCCGCGAAGACCCTGCACCCCAAGGACACATGCTACAAATTTGCTAGTCCCGTCCAGCTAGGGACAAGGAGGGCCCCCCGGACCACCCGTAGTTCAACGCAGTGTTTTTGGAGAGGGACTTCCCATCCACGGCCTATGTGGTGTGCTTGCGCGACTTGGGGGTCCTACTAGCCATCGATGTCTTGCAGCTCAATGTGGCCCGCCTATCGTGAGAGGTGGCGTGGGGCCACCTTGGCGCCCTCTTTGGTGCAGGCGTCCCCACAACGCCCCCACATGCGAGCAGTGGGTGCGTGGCACCTGCGTGGTGGCCTCTGTCAATTTTCTAACGGACTTGATCCCGGTTGTCCTCCAAGATAGTGGGCAGATCAAGGGGGTGCAATATTGTTGTTGGGTCTCCTTGGGTGGTGAGTACGCCCACGCGGCCCGCATTGTGTGGATGAACCGGCCCCTTGATGGCCGGGTCCCACTACCTGAGGCCCTGGTCCACCGTGTCGGCGGATGATGACCTTCAACCGTTGTTTGCGGGGTTGGTGGAAGGCGACTCCCTAGGGCACATCGGTGTATGTCTACGGGGCAACTAGCTTAGTGACCTAGACGCGGTGGGGCATGTGGCATGGCTTCTCGGCGCCCTGGCCCCGCCGCAAGACGGCGCCGTCCGCATGCGGGGTTACCCCGCGGCCCGCACCCAAGGCACCAATGGGTGCGCCCAACTGAGGCGGGGAGGGCGGGAGGCCTTCGGGGATGCGGCCCCCATTGGGATCCGCTGGTGCCCCAAATGTCCTTCAGCTCCCTGACCTGATGGGTGTTTGACCTAGGGTCCAAGGTGTACGGCTCGATTGAGTCGGGGTCACGATGCCAGCCAAGGACCCGCACTTTGTGGATAAGGTCTTGTAGCCCACCCGCCGGCGCTGTGTGGTAGGCCCGCTACACCGCTCTTCGCAACCACCCGCCAGCGGACCAGCTGCATGTGCAAGCCAGGAAGCACAGTGGAATTGTGCTGCTAGCGGCGGCCGCGGTTGAGAACACGGGCGACCAATCGAGGCTCATACGCATGGTGTGGCAGCACTAGACGCCGAGGCCAAGGGTGATGGGGGGAGAGAGGACATTTTACAAATTCTGTGGGCGTGTACCGATTTTAACGTGGGTGGGTCCAAGGTGGTTGTCGGTGCTGTATTGGTTGCTTATGCCGGTGGTGTGGGTGTCAAGTGGATGGTCCGGCCGAACCATTGGCGGGGCTAAAGGCTTGTGGCCTAGGGGGGGCATATCCATGCTCCTCGCCAACGGTGATGCCGTGGGTGCACTTGGGGGCCCTGGGCGAGGCACCGAGCGCGAGTTGTTGCCCGCCGTTGACATAGTGTTTCGTGTATGGGGGACCGGCTTGCATGTGCCGCTTTTCGCGGGGGCATGCATCGTGCGGGGGCACGCCACCTAGTTCACTTGCTGTCCCCGATGATCTTGTTCTGGTGGGTGGGGGGTCGGTGCTCACCACGCTATCCCCCCATCTCAGTATCCAACCCCCGTGGTCAAGGAGTCCCTTGTCCCACGAGAGACCTATTCCCCCCCCCCCACCTCCCCTGTGCCACTGTGTGCAGTGCCGTTTCTTTTTCATAGTGGTCGGCCCCACAAGGCATCCGCCTGACGTGGTCTAATCCGGGTTGTCGGCACAGAATCCTAGGTCTCTTCCACGGGTTGCCCCTGGGCACCCGCCCCCAGCACATGGGGCACCTTCGGGAGGAGGAACCCCGCTGGGCAGAAGGGCGACACGCCCGCCGGCACTCCACACCCCCGCACTTGCCTGGGACCTCCATGTAGGTTTGGTCCTAGCGGCATCGCAGGCATGGCACCATGGGCTTCGATTCGTGAGGGGGCGAATGTGGAGCCCCCGCGCCCATACCCTACCCGTGGCACAGCTGCCCCTCCCAGACCTCAACACACCCCTCCATATCCGTTCTATGGCAACACCCACGGCATGTGGAATGCCCCCCATTGCCTCTACGGGTACGGCGCGGCAAGCCATTGTGGCGGGTAGGCCGATGCGGGGGGGGCGGGCATCGCCCGCTCCGGTATCGGTACGGCGGCAGCCACGTGCTGCATCATTAGTGCCTAGGGAGCACGGAAGAGGTGAGGATGAAGGAGATGGGGATGACGGGCTTGGCGCTCGTGATGATGGTGATTATCATGATGAGCACGGGGAGCCAGGTGGTGATGATGGTTTGGATCATGGAGCTGAAGGAGATCATGAAGCGGGGGATGATTGGTGAGGAAGGCTACGTGCTGAGCGGGTGCAGGGGCGCGAATGGAAAGCCCATGTGGGGGGCTGTGGAGAACTTGTGCATATGTGCCCCCGGCGCCAAGCTTGCTAGCCCCAGTGCCGCCTCTAGCCGACCAATGGGAATGGCAGCACAAAGAAACAGAGTGTTCGCACTGCTCCATATGGTGTCACTCGGTAAGTTAGCATCCGTTCCATGAGTGTATGATTACAAAAGTAAGAGAACTCGCATGGTCTGGTCACGTCTGTGAACTGTTGTATGCCGCGGGACTTCCCCGTAATCGTATCCCTCTTCGGTGGGGGGGGGGTGGAAGTTTTGGGAAATCCAGGTGTATGCATTGTCTGGTGTCATCCAGCGCGGGGAGCAACAATAGCCGATTCCACAAAATCAGTACGTCTAGTGTGGCCCATATGGTTAGGGTTGGGCCCAATAAGGGGTATTTTGCTGGTACTCTCCAAATTGGGCGTCGGTCAGCCCCACATCCTCATTTATCAAATTTTAGAAAGTGCATATGCTAAGGTTCATGGTGGTTTCGATGCAGAAAATCTAAAGCTTCAGTGCCCTCAGTTCCATTCACAGTGGACACCAGGGATGAATGCTGGAGTATTGCTGGGATTCCATTCACACGTTGCGCAAGTGGCCAGCCCTACTCCCACCAACCTGCTCTGGATTCTTTTCTCGGCTATTAGGGGGATAGGGTATGTAGGGCATGTTCTTTTGAGTGCCAGGGGGCAGGTTATGCTTTCAGTCTGGCACAAGACGGTTCCCTCTGTGTGGATCTGTAAATGCCAAGATAACCCCATACGGTCGTCAGAGAAGCTATGAGAAGGAGACTGGGGGGAGAAGTGGTGTATTGGTGTCTAGTTGGCGTAAAGCGGACCTGGGAGGGCCTTCGCAAAGACTCAGATCTCCAGTTGTGGCACTATACAGTGCGATCGGAGTGGTCACATCTGTCTCTGGGGTGGGTAATTTCTGATGTTACACATTCCCATGGGGTTCCTCCATCTGTGATAAAATCCGTTCTTGATCTGCAGATTTTGTGACCGTTTCTTCTCAGGTTGTGCAAACAGGTATCAGCAGATACTGGACGACACAAATCGACGTCAGCGCCCAGCACGACTTATGGGTCCTACCACTATGCCTATTCTGGACCTAAAGGAAGTAACGGAGGATCAGGGGGCAAGCAGGGTGGCAAGGGATGAGGCAAGCACATGTACTGAGTTAGTGCAGCACTTTGCCAGGTCCCTTCAGCCAAGTGCGACATCGGTAGGTGGACTAAACCCATGCCGAGTCATCTTCATTCCGTGATTTGATTTGCTTCGTGTTCGGTGTCTAGGTTGGTAGAGAGGCTTGCTGTGGAACTTGGAAGGGGACTGGTCCGAACCCAGACAAAGCGGATTTTTCAAATCAAATCAAATCAAATTCAAATCATGTATGTATGTATGTATGTATGTATGTATGTATGTATGTATGTATGTATGTATGTATGCATGCATGCAGTGCATGTTTAGTGTTCACTGCACAAACGGGTTACATTTTTTAGGAGCAATGCTACTGCAGCCAATGATTGAGGCAGGTGGTCCTGCTGTGTGGACCTAGGGTGCAGGATTCGTTACAGCCCTGATCACCCTGCCGCACCTCAGGTGACTATTTTTTTCAGGTGAGTGGCCCAGTGTTGCAGGAGGCTCTTCATGATGAACGTGACGTCACACGATACATGTTCCCATTGCACAACGCCCTGCCCTTGAAGCGTACAAGCGGGCCTACTATTTTTGAATACAAGCTGGAGCTGGACCTGGTCACTCCAGGGCATTATGTGCTGGTGGCCTACACCTTTCATGAACAATACGAGGGCAACACTTTCTTGATGTTCACTGACCAGGTTGGCACTACTGTGTTGCGCCATGCCTATGCATGCCTGCAGATGAGTCATTTGTGTGTGTCCTGTTTGTGCATGCGGCATTTATGTACACTTGCCATTCGTGTGAGACATGTGTGCCTGTATATCATGCAGTTGAGTTTATTTGCAATGCATGTGTATGGGACATTTGTGTGCACTGGGTGTTTGTGGATGAGAAGGCTGAGAAAGGATGATATGCGGGTCGCAGAGCTGCAACAACGGTCATGCAGCCCATGCACATGCTTTGCGACCTTGGGCCCAGGAGCAATTTTATTTTCGGTATGTCATTCTGTGCCTTGCCCAGTGCGTGCATATGAATGCACATGTATGTTTTTTCGTTACACGACTGGCATCTTGTTCCTTTTTTCATCTTGTGTTTGTGTGTGTGTGTGTGTGTGTGTGTGCGTCTGTGTGGGTTTTACAATGAAAGGCAATGCGGGGGATGTCTATCCAGTGAGACTGGTAGACGAGTGGGCCCTACATCTTCCCAATAAAGCCAATCCGTAATGCTATTGTGGTGTGCTGTTCGGCAGGGGTCCCGCCCTCCTGCAGAGTTGTAGGTGCCCATCCTCTCTGACCTAGAGAGCAACGGTCTATGGGTCCGTGTGTCCATGCATCCGTCTGCGGGTACTGTTTGCATGGATGGCATGGCTATCACTGGCAGACGGGTGCAGCCCGTCAGCTGAGGCATGCATCCGGCCAGACAGCTAAGCGTTGCGTTGTGCGCTTCCACTTGTAGGCCAAGGGGCCATTAGCTCTACCGGAGACATGCTGTTTCTAGGGCCCCGCACACGAGGTAGGTGGTGTTTGTGGTGGTGTCTAGCTGGATCTTGCAATGTACAGACTGTTCACTGTTCAGCCAATATCTTCATGGTAGGCAGATATATGTATGGCCCATGAGGACTTCCCCCCAGGTTTCCGTTTGCCCCTACCCCGCCCCTCAAGCGCCTTTGTCACCCCTTTTGTGCTTCTTTGCTCACTTCGCTCGCTCAGAATATTTTCCCATGTGCACGGGGAAACACCATTTGCATCTCATTTTGGGGGGAAGGCGTCCTTTGGCCCCCTTTCCAAATATTGGCACTTCACGCCTACAACATGCCGACAGTGTGTACAATTAGCAGACCGCGTCTACTTGCGTCAGACAGTGTCTACAAGTCTAGACTAGCCCAGAGAGTACAATTCTCATGGCCAACCGGTAAATGGGAGGGGTGTGCAAGAACAGCGAGTGGCATTCAGTGTAAAATGTCCATATTCTTGCATGTTGGGGGCCCAACATGGGGTGCTATGCGTCCGTGCCAGGGGTCCTCCGGACGCGGGGAGGGGGGTGCAGACAGGATAGAGAGGGGGGAGCTTTCATGGACCATATCACACACACACACACACACACCTATATATTTCCACACATGCACATTAAATATATGGGCATTTTGCAAGGGGGGGGGTGATTCTGGCCCAAACGACGCAAAGTCGGCACTTTTTCCGCCGCTTGTGGATTTTCGCCATTTTGTTGGCAGCATTATTATTGAAAAGTCCCCCCCCCCCTATTTAGGATGCGGAGAATTCAAAAATCAAGGTTTTGGCCTGATTTGAAGCATTGGCAGGTCAGGGCGAAGCCGCCAACATGGGCTGATTTGGAAAAAGACCTACTTGTTTTCCTTACCAAACCGGAACATGCACCACTCAAAGCTTTTAATTCCTTTTTACTTCTGTGCCACTTACATTGTAGTCCATTCACCCACATAGTCTTCATTTTTGCACAAAGCACACCTTTGGGCAAGGCACATGGCACAAAAACATGGCAGGTTGCGGTATGTTACATTGCTCCTACTTGCCGACGGCGGCGCATTGGATCCTCTTTGTGATGCCGGTGATCGTTTGGGCTGCGGGAGTTGCAACTCCCCTTCCGGGTAAGGTTTTAAACCTGTACTCTTTACATTTGGAGTACTTCCCCCTCATGGGGACACCCTTGGTGTGCTTCCATACATAATCAACACATTTTTGGGGAGTCTGTTTCACGGGAAGGGTTGCACACCTCTGCCATAGCCTTTTTCTTATGCCACCGCGCAGCCCATCACAGTCGCTTTGTCGGTGCTTGGGCTCTGTGAAAACCCATTTCCCTAGCAGCTTGAAGTGGCTGTCATGTTTTATCAACCAAAGCATCATTGTGGAGTTCGGTAACTCCTTTTGTGCCCTGTCACTCATGTATGGAAATATGGTGCACAGGTGTTTCACCTGTGGCCTAGGTGGTAGCATCTCCCAGGGCCTCTGCTATAACAATTTGGCCCCCATCCAAGGCACCTCATCGGATATAGCAGTAGTAGGATTTTTTGTGCTGCCCATCTACATCAATCCATGCTACTGTGACCACGAGCAACGGAATTTTTAATTTGTGGTACTCTTCATGAGAGACTGTGGCCTTTGCAGCCAGCTTCTGCCTCTCGGGAAAATCTACGTAGCAATATAGAACACTTATGGGGGGTTTCCCACGGATCTCTGTGATCAGGACATCAAACCACTGGGCCCTCCAGTGGTGCTGCAAGAGGTCTGGAAGCAGAGAATTTATCTTTTTCCATAATCTTGACAAAGGCAGGCTTATTTTGACAGTCTGGAGGGCTTTATGGTCCCATCCATCCTGAGTTTTTTGATCCACATACTGCTATTCATATGAACCAACAGGTTTATCGGACAAACGGAGGGCCTGCAATGGCGACAGCGCCTCCTAATTCCTTGCCCTCGGCTCCACAATTCGGGATGGTTGGGGGCTCCTTTTCTTTGGGAGGGGGCTCATGGAGATGGACAGCAGCTGTTTCATTGGAGAAGGTGATTTGCTTGAAGAAAGGGAATTGGTAGACATCAGAACAATCAAAGAAAGCAAGGGAGACTTTGTGGGGAGAATAAGCATGGCAAAACGGTCCCAAAAACGTGCAAAAAAACCGTGTAGAACCCGAAACCCCCAAAATTCTGTCCCTGGTACTCAAAAGTACCCCCCCCCCAACCCAAACATTCCCGCAATGGCCTTTCCTTGGTGATTTTGAAATGGTATGACATACCCCCCCCCCTTGCCATGGAACGATATTTTGACAAAAATGGCAAAAACCAAAAATTCGCCAACTCTGCATCGAAACCCCCCCCCAAAGCACCCATATACATGTATGCTCATATGTGTACATGTGTATGTGGTGTATACCATCCCTGCCCCCCCCCCCCTCCCACCCCCCCCCCTCCGGACCCCCCGGCGGGGCGCATAGTGCCCTGTGTGATCTTATGGGGTGTTGCAGGAGCTCCAAAACCATTGTGACGACCCTAAGCCTGTTTTACCCCCCTTGTCACAAGGCAACCAAGAGGTTGCGCCCGTGTTTGACCTCTTGAAATCCATGCCACCAGTAGGCCTGGCAGCCCTTGACAACTGTAACCTGCCACCTCCTTTGACCCATGATCTCACAATGCTGTTGTTTTGGGTATGGCACCTGAATTTTTCATGTGGGGGAGTTGCAACATGAAGCTACTGCCAACGGTAGCATTAGAAGACATCACCGAGGCTGGATACATCATTTACCTCATCAGGTTTGGTCTCAACCATTCCCGGATTGCGGGTACTTGCATTTTTCTTGCGCATTCTGAGCTTCCTCGTGGTTGCCGCCTTTCTCCAATGGCTGGCCAAAACCGGGCATGGCCCAAACAAATTTTTCACGTATATGCCTGGGAACTAGAGGGTTGGGGACGGCCTTTGTCTTGTGCGGACAATCGTGATTCACTGCAACTGCTCGGTGGCTGAGTTGGCAATACGGTTGTGGGCTGCAATGGTTCTGGGGACAATCTACGGCCGCCACCCTGCCTTGCAGCAAAAGTGGTGAAGACAGCATGGGGCGTGCAGTCCTAGGACGCCCAGGACAGCGATGCCGCGCTAGCAGCACTCGGCGTTGCGGGGCCCAAGCTGTGGCAAGCACTGAACAACGCCGGGTACTTGCTTAGCTACGACACCATCGCAGAAGTGGCCCAACACTTTTCGCTGGTGCCCACCCGGCCTTCAAAAGCTGGCTACGAAACGCCTACCAAGGGGACGGTTGTCATCCGCGATGTCAAGGGCAAGGTCCATGTACGACCCGGGGCGCTACCGGTATCTGCGCAGGTCCTCCTGCGTCCGGCCGGGCATGTCCTCGGCGACATACCCCGTGTCGGTGGCCTCATCGAGGAGACAGGACAACACATGGGGCCCTTGCCGGTAATGCGGCTCCGTATCCTTTGGTTCAATGATGGTGTTCATCCAGTTGTTGAGCCTAGCCGCATGCTTCCCATATAGCAAGTCCTACCACGGTAGACAGGGGCCGTAGCGGCCAACTATGTCATCTCATCGACCATCCGTACGGCAATCCAGGGCAGCTAGCCCTTGGCCGTCACAAATTTCTGGGGGCGGCTTCTTAGAGTTGCCCCGCATGACGGCGTGCGTCCGCCGCAGCTGTTGCACCGTGGGGGCCTGCCTAGGAAGCAGCCCGGGACACTTGCGCTCGCGAAGAGGAATCGGAACGTCCATGTCCATGTCCAATGCAGCATTGAGGGAACCCTCGTCGAGGGCTGACACCGGAAGAGCAAGCACAATGTCTTACACAACGGCTGCGGCCGCTGCAGCTAGTGTAGATGCAAGCTGGACAGCGCCTAGGAGTTCCGGATGCTTGTCTACCAGATGAGCATGCTCAGTAGGGAAGCATATGAGCCGATAATACCCTCAAAGAACTCCGGCACAACTTTGCCGTACCGCGCCCAATCTGTATGCTGGGCACCCGAGCAGTGGAGGCCAAACGCTTTCTTGTCCGGGCCCTGCACTATTAGCAGGACCTTGCGACAGGGGCACCGCCACTTCTTACTCGCGATGTGGCGGTTCCGCCACGCGGCCGTGACGCTAATGGAAGCCAATTGGGTGGTAGACGTGCGCATGTCAGCAGTTTGTGAGAAAGTGGAAGACTTTCATCTGCGACCAAAATGGGGAAGGGGGGTTAACAGGACAACTCGCACCGTCCAAGAGCTCCCACAGGGCATGTGTGTGACCACACAACTCGGTCACACTCCCGGAAAAAGAACATTCAGCACAACCAAAGAAAATTCCAGCAAAGATTTGGAGATGTGCAACTAGAACAAGACCATGAGGTTCCTATTGACCACGTGTCTAACCACACATGTCTTTGACCACACATCCCAGACCCCTTCCGGACTAGAACCAGCATTCGGAACGAACAATGTATGAGCAAGACGCGCAGTGTGGACAACGCCCCCCGGGGGCCCCTACTTAGGCAGTATGCCCTGAAGAAAAGAGCGTACTGCCCAAATAGGGGAACCTTCGGATTGCGGCACAGCTGCATTGGCAGCTCTAAGCTTCCAATCTCGGCTTGAGCTACCCTGTTTAATGAACCGTCCACCAGGACCTCCAATGCCGCAATCATGCGGGGGTGATTAAATGTGCTCCACTAACATGCATTTTTTCAACCTCAACAGTCGTCCCGGACATACCCCAAAACCGGGCAATTTCTGAACTTTGGGTGTTTTTTTTCCAACCACGACACTACCCTCCCCCTCCCTACTAGGTTGAAATTTCGCCTTCCGGGGTAAATTTGCCCCCCCCCCCCCCGCCCCCCCTGCCCCCACCATTGGAGGGCAATTGGGACCACACCCCCTATCTCAAGGTTGGGCAACAGAAACAAACACCTTTGAGAGGGTTTGTGGATGTTTGGGTTGGAGGTTTTGGCCATACAAAGGCCTGGCTGGGGCTAAAAAAAAAGCGTATGACATCACCAAAAATAGGGTCACACATGACATCACGAAAATAGCAAAATATGCAAGGTTGGTAACAAAAATGGTACGGCGGGCTGTGCGTACCCCCTCCCTAGGCCCTAGTGGGGCAAAAAGGTCAGTTCTAGATCAAAAGCAAAGCATTGATGGCAATCGTATGGGGTGTTGGTAGATTTTTGTGCCGTACACGGCACTATTTTTATATCCCGAGGGTGTTTTTTGCCCCCGTCCCAACTATTGGAAGTTCGCGTCTACAACGGGCAGGTGGTTTCTACAAGAGGTAGGCAATGTTTGCAAGGCGCAACGGAATCTTGGAAGGCAATAGAACTCCATGTTACTAGTGACTGCACTAGGTACAATTTCTTGTGCTTGGCAGGCAATACCCGTTCCTGAAAACCCAGCCGTGCCTTGGTCAATCCGCGAGCTTGCGTCTCCGAGGGCGACGGCTTTCCACTTGCGAGCAGCAACGTCTCCCCATCCTTTTGGCCAAGGTAGTGCCTAGTGTCCATTGTTTGTGCTTCCCTTGTGGTACGTACGCATCAACCCCGGCATAGACTTTCTCAAAGTTGGCATTGTTCAACCTGCCGAGCACTGTCTTTAACGTGGGATTGGTATGGAACAGGGATAGCAAGGAGTCGGATACTATCCCTGGCTACAAATCCATCAACAACGAACACTTGGCGAAGATGCGTCGCGCGGTGGTCCCGGGTTGAAATGTGACACAGGTGGGAAGCGTAACAATTTGAGTGGTATCCTCCTTGTCGCCCTGCCCCGGGGAGATGGTGTGGGTACCAGCGCGCTCCGTGGCAGACGCGAGCCAAAGGCTGATGGTGGGCCGAATGGACATACGATGGAGAGCCTTGAGAGGGCAATTGTACCAATTGCAGTGTTGTTTGCGTGTATTTGCGTGCTTGTTTGCAGCATGTGCAATGTTTGCAGGTGCTTGTTTGACGGGTGAATTCATGAGCTGCGGAAGTGCGCACAGCCAAGCAAAAGCACAATGTGCAAGCACATCAGGAAGGTTAATTAGGAAGTGGTTTGTGATCAACAAGCATAGTGAGTATCCCCATTTTGCAACACCTTCATGATCTGCAAGGTAGCCAGGAAGTGATCAGTAAGTAGTCAGTATTTGGTCATGAACCCGAGACCAAGTTTTGTTACACGGTGATTTGGAGGAAACCCAGACGCGGCGGTCCATTGGTTTTGTTGTCCAGGTGGCATGCGATGCTTGTTTTGGTATTCCAGGGGGGGGAGGGGGGGGGTAGATGGAAAATTTTTTGGGGGTTCCTGCTACGCCGTTTCCGGGGACACCACATTAGTGTGTAGACACTATTAGCCCCACATAGACACTATTTGCTCGAAGCGCTCTACCACGGTTGACACGGCCGGCATGTTGTAGACGCGAAGAGGCAATGCTTGGGAAGAGGGATGAGGGCTCTGTTCCCCAAAAAAGGTCCGCTGGCATCATTTGCCCGTGTATAGGGGTCAAGCGGTTTGTAGTTTGTCCACACCGCCTGTTGAAGGGGTCGCCACCCCAGTGCATGCCTCTAGAACAGTTGTGAGCATCCCTTTGCATTGTCCCCTTCCTTGGCTTGGCGATGGGGACCCCGTGGTTATTGGGCAGCTTGCAGCACGTTTGGTGCACGACAAGGATCCCTCCAAGTTGGACGAGTATGGGTACTGCTTCTTCAACAAGGCATCCCCTTGGAGATGTTAAACCGGGCGGTGGCGGTGGTGGACACCCTCCGGATGGACCAATAGAATCCCATTTTCCAACAGTACCCGGGTGTACATCGAGGTCCCAATGCCGGTGATCGTCGCATTTTGAGTGTCCGGCTGCCTGCGACGTGGGGCGACATCCAGTACTCATAGATCACGTACCAGGACACTCTTGCCACCACGGACCTTCCGAATTTTATTCCCGAGATTGTTCACAAGGCATTAGATTGCAAGCACGTCCTCTTTAACTCGGCCCATGTCGCGGCCCAAGGGCACGAGAGGCTCAGCGTGCATCAGAATATGCATAAGATCCCTGCTGGCCCCCACGCATTAACCGTCTTCTAATGGGATAATTATGACTTGGATGCGAATGACGGAACCGATGCGATTATTCTCGCGGTCAGCAAAGCAGGCCTCCCACATCCGTGGGATCCGGTACCGATCAACCCACGCCGTGGGAATTTCTTCGTCCTTTATTCCGACCTCATTCACGCTGGTGCAGCTGTGCCCCTTTCGCCGCCGGCCGATTCTTGGCGCAAAGTGGGAAGCCTGGGCCTTGCCAAGCTCACGGTCACGTATCAATTTACAGAGGGGATCCATGTCCCGTTTTGGGGCATTCGAGAAGCACCCCTCGAAGGTCCGCTAAGCCGCGTTGCGCAATGGGGAAGTGCCGCAAGAAACCTATGGACAAGTGCTATGATTGCAAGACAAGCCCGCTGTGCAAGGACCATGCGGTCGGACTGTGCCCTGCGTGCGAGACCCTACAGCCGCGACAAGCACAACAAGCAGAACGTGGCGCCCTGACACGGGATCAGCACATCCGTTTGAACTTTGGGATCACCTGCTACATGCCTGTGGACAACACTGTGTTGTACGTGCTGCTACATCCCCTATCCGATCAACCGCCACAGTGGACCTCTAGCTGCGCAATGCAATGTGCGATGACCTGGCGGCAGCCCCCATCGGCAAAACGGAGGACACCCCGCAAGCTGAGCTGCGGCCCACGACAGTGCTTCGCGGGATCCGAGATGATGAGGAGAAGTTTTTGGACAGGCCGGCACAGGCCCTACTCACGATTGACAATGTCGCGGATGCCTTCATGGGTTAGGGAAACACCCGATGGTTCAAGACTGTGACGCTGTGGTGCAAAACGAAGGCAGAGGAGGGTCCCGGGGTCAAGTTGCTGCAGGTCCTTCTGCCCGTAGTTTTCGTCTCAAGAGATTGCGAGGGAACAAAGACATGGGCGTTCACGGTATATGGCCGCCCCGGCAGTGGCAAGTAGGAGAACGTCATGTACAACAACGGGTAGGGCCTCTGGAGGGGTCTACTTGGCTGTAGGCGGGAATCTAGATTGGTGGCAACAGTGCCCCCCCGGCGGTTGTACGGTACATGGACCAAAAGATTGCTGAATATGTTAGGCGGAAGGAGAAGGGGATGCTGGTTGGTCGTACGCACGTCAAGGTGGAGGAGAGCTCTGGGGATGAGGAGCAACTGGAAAAGAAGAGGCCGAAGAAGTAAATCGTGGAGTGCAAGGGCAAAGGCAAAGCCGCTGCTGCTGCAGCAAACAGTTCCCTCAACACTGACGCCCTTGTGGCTAGGCTGACGGATGCGGTTTTCCATGCTCCTCATGCGGCATGCAGGTGAGCTGTGACTTGAGTGATGAAGCACAAGGGCATGGAGGCAAAATTGACTCGAGTTGAGGCGGACAACAAGACCCTTCGGGAGAAAATTGTGCAGATGAAGGGCGTTGAGCAGAGCCAACATGCGGACTACGTGAAGGTGTCTGACAAGTGCGCACAGAGTACGAGCAGTGTGGTGAAGCTGATGGCAGAGAACGAACGGTTGCGAAGTGAGAGGAACATGGCACGCGCGACAAATGCAAAGGCAGACACGGAGGTCGAAAGGCTTTGGGCACTGGTAAATGCGCGCACAGCGGAGTACCAGTCCCAGTCGGAGTCCCCGCGCACACTGTGTGTCATCCCATTGACGTCCAAAGCCGGAGAGAATTAGAAACCCTCCACACCATCCAATTTCAACGCTGTGCAGAAGCCCAAACGGTCGTGCGCATATGTTACGGTGAGCCACGTGGAGCATCAGTGCGGGGATGATACTTGAGCGGCGTAACGTGTTGTTTTTAGTATCATTAGGAATGTCGTTGACCTACGCAGATTGTGGAGAATAAGACATTCTTGAGTGCGGACCAAGCAGCCAAACAAATTGGTGTGTGTTGAAGCCTCATGAAATGGAAGCCACCTTTTTGCCTCCATTGTGCTGTGGCGCACGGCGCATGGGTTCTTAGGAAATATACGAGTTTGTACATATTCACTTCTGTACCAACCGAACGGCGAAACTCACCAGTCAATACACACCTCCAAAACTACTTTAGGGGTTGGTCTGTGTGTAACCCGCGAATTACCAAAACGGGGATGGCACATATTCTAGCAATGTATGCCTTGGATGAGGGGTTGAAGGCGTTACAAAAGACATGGGGAGTGAAGGACGTAAGCAACAAGCGGCCAAGGAAGGAGTAACATCAACGTACAAGTGAACCATTGTGTTGTGGATTGTTAGTTGTGCCCATTGTTGTGTGCAACGCAAAACCAGGACCCCCCCGCGGGAAGTGCAATCAACAAGGGGTTCTTGTTCATTATGTATGGTCTACATCCCAATTGAACAACCCCTTTCCGGTCTGCATGCACTCCCGGGAAGTATCCTAAACCTCCCGGGAACAAAAATGGCAAACGGTCCCAAATGGGCCACTTGGGGTGAAGCGCATGTTTTCCCAACAAATCATGATCCCTTGAACACAAAAACACTTAGTTTTTGTTTCACGGCCTCGCCGTTGGTGCATGTGCTCAAACCGAAGTCGGGCCCGGGAAGGAGGGGGGGTTCCCGCTACCCCCTTCCCGTGGACACCACATTACAGACCGCAATTCCTTTCATCCATTGGCACATGGGAAGGGTACCCGGGTAAGAGGGTGGCATACAATGGTAGGGGACCATATTCTCGCATATGGGGGCGCCTTTGGCGACGTGTGTTGGCTGGTTTGGTGCCTCGTTTCGTGCTACCTGTGCTGGCTGCATTGGTGCATCCCTTGGCGCTCCCTTCGCTCACTACTTTGGTGCCTCCTTTGGCGCTGCCCCTACTGGCTGCTTTGGTGCCTTCTTTGGTGCTGCCCCTATTGGCTACTTTGGTACCCCCTTAGGTCTTGCGTCTGGTGGTTGCTTTGGTGGCGGATTGGGGGCGGGCTTAGGCTCGCTTTCAAGGCCTTGATTGTTAGCCATAGATGCCTCTACACAAAAGGAGGATGGATGCGAAGACTAAAAGAGGGGAACAACCCCCCAAAGGGTCCGACTTGTGCATGACAGCTCTCAGAGCGTCTTGCGTGAATCAACCCCATTCCTTTTGCATGCGATGGAGTGTCCCCTGCTGCACTCATATCACCCTCACTTGTGCATGGACTCCACCTTGGCAATGCACTTCACGTGATATGGCATCAGGCAGTAGTGCGACAGTTTTCATTCTCGCCAACTAGGCGCAATTTATGCAAAAAGGCCAATAACACCCCGGAGGGTCGAATTTGGGCATCACTGTTCTCTAAGTGCCTACCCCCCAGGCACCCGATTCCCTTGGCATCCGGTGGGGCGTCCCCTTGTGCACACATAAGACCCTCACTTGTGCATGCACTCCACGTTGGCAACGCACGGCACGTTATCTGCCGTTAGGCGGCAATGCAGGCGTTTTCATTGTAGCGAAGTAGGCACCACCTGAGCAGCAAAGGCAACTACCCCCCGGGAGAGTCCAATTTGTGCATCATGGTTTTTCGAGTGCCAGTCCGGAGTCAACCCAATTCCTTTGCATGCGATGGGGCGTCTCTTCGTGCACACACATCACCCTCATCTTTGCAAGGACTCCACATTGGCAAGGCACAACACGTATTATGGCACGAGGCAATAGTGCAGTGGTTTTCATTTTTGTCCGACTAGCTAGTGGTGTTGAAAACCACCGTAATAATTTTCTTCCGATTTTAAAGTACATGTTGCCGAAGAGGTGCAAGTTTGAACGCCTCGCTGAGGTCCGGCGTGTCTTTTGGGGGTGTGGTGCAGGGAGCAACGACCGGAATCTCGACCGTTGTGGCTGAGGAGTCGACAAAGAGGCTCGTGGCAGCAACGAACCAAATTGCGGCCGCAAGGGGGGAGTAGACGAGGAGGCTCGGTCGGGACACGGCCCCTTTAGGGCTGAAGCGAACGGCACTAGTAATGAATGGCGGTGCATGCTGAACTTGGTCAATCACACACGATCACGAGCCCGGGGGGGGTGGGGGCTGACCTAATTAAACAACAGACAATTGCAAACCACAGGTAATGCAAGGGGGGGGGGGGGGGGCTCGACAAGGTGGAAGGCGGGGAGGCAGTTTGGGTTCCCGGGGCGGTTTGGGGGCAGTAGACATGGCGTCCAGGACCACTGCTGCGCGCTCCTCATCCGTGCTCAAGAAATGCGAAATGCTAGTTCGCATTCCCACTTGCCAATCAGTAGGGGGGTTTTCGTGGGTTGTTCAACCGCAAGCTAATAAATGGCTCGGTGGTTCAACACCCCATCTACAAAATATTGAACCCCCCCCCCCCCCGTGGTTGTCCTCAATCAGCTGCAGTGTCTTGGCGGATTGGGCGCGTGGACTCTGGGTTTGCGGTGCGTGGGGGGGTCTTTGGGGCATACTTCGGGGGTTTTGGGGGCGATGGTGGTGGCACAGTGGTCGACATCATTACCTCTTGCTGGGCTTCCACGGGCACCTGGTATGGACTTAAGCAAGGCTGGGGTCCGGGAGGAAGACTCGCCGTCGGTGGGGAAGGAGGGGTGGTGGTGCCCGGATGCATGGTGGTCGATGGGGGGGTGCTGTCAACCTCGGGGGCGGGGGTGAGGCCAATTCGCTGAGACACCTCTTAGCAGTAGAGCCCCACAGCAATGGGAGTTGTTCCTGAAACCGTAGGAGCTGTAGTACATCCCCACAAGCCCGGTCTTATTGTCTCGGTATCACTTGCAATAATCTCCTCCGGGCCCCGGTCCCATTACGCTTTGTGCTCGTCACTCACTTCGGGGTATGGGTGGTGCTCCTCACAGTGGCGACGCATGTTGTACCGCCACTAGTCGCCGCACCCTTGGCCTGCGCATAGAACAAGCACGGTTTGTATAATGTGCTTGTGTGCTGCCCGCATGCTTAACTTCAAACAAAAACCTAGTTGCACAAGAAGCGGCTTGTGGCTGCTGCTTCCCCCCCTTTATCCACCACATTTGGAGGACGCCCCCTGAATCCCTAGAAAACCCACAAAAGACGGGGAGGGGGTGTGCTAGAGTGCAGGTGGAAGGCAATATGAATCCGCATCCTCCCTAGCGCTTTTGTCCTAGCACAACTTGGCACCCGGCAGGCAAGCTCCCCATCCCACCTACGGACCGTTGCGGTGAGCAATGTTACCCCTTCATAGGCGGTAGCCTCCCAACGCAGAACTGGCGATGCTTGCATTTTTGGGGTGAGGTGCTAGGCACAAATGTCCAAGACCCCCGCTTGCAGAACCCAAACACCCCTTTCAAGATCATGGTGCACCCATTCGCGAGCACCATGTTCCACGGACAGCACCTTTTCCACTGTCCCTTTCGATACCAACTTGTCATCCCCCGGCCCGCATGAAAACTTGTGTGGCATCCCTATCACAAACGCCACCCCCGTCCACAGCTTCTGATGGGATAGGTTAGTGACACTGCTCCCCCCAGTGAGTGCAGATGAGAAGTGCAGCAAAAAGGGGCACTTTGTGGTAGTTGCCCTAGCAAGTTCAAAATCGCCACAAAGGGGCAACCCTTCCACAACTGAGACGGCCCCACAGTGGGCTCCGGTTCCGCCCTGACAGCCGGAATGCAGGCAGTGCGGGCAAGGTGGTCAGATGACCGCCGGACATGCCTCTTGTTGATGCGTAGGTTTACTACACTGATAATATGCATGTTCGCCCTTGATACACAATACGCCCCACCCAATATTCCGAAAATAGCGCCACACGAGTATCCACAATGTGCCGTGCCTCCCCGCCCCCGCTATCCCCCTGGAGTCAACCACAATTGTCCATGTCAACATGCAAAAGGTACCCCCCCAATGGTTTGAAAAACTGGCCTTCCTTGGGTCAGGGTACGCTGCACCAGACGGCCACAAATGAACAACGGCCAAAGCATTGTGGGCGGCCCGCTAGCAAACCGAGGGTAGATTGACGCGGTTGATTTGCATGTTTGCCATGTAGTGGCGCGGCCACACACGGTCAACGGAAGAGTAGCGAGACCACCAAAGGAGGCGCCAAAGCATTTAGCAGAGACAATACCAAAGAAGACACCAACGCGCAAGCAGCTAGCACCAAAGCTAGACAAGGAAGGGAGCCAAGCAGAAAATTGGCTGAAACCCGGGGTCCTGATACCCGGTTGGACTCTCGACTCCACGTTCTCAAGTTCTGCGCGACGCGGCGCCAAGTTCTAAGAAATGATCTAGCGGAGCTTTTGGATTTTGAAAGGAAGGCATACAAAGAAGCTTGTACACCACTACAGGACCCAACCGAATCAAAATTTGCGAAGGCATGTGTAATTGTTCGAGTTGGCCACTAGTGGCAGAACAAAGAGTGGAGAGGGCAGTACACGAAGGAGTATCGGTTGGCGGCAGAGGCAATGCCGGGCAAGGTTCACGCGGAAGATGGTCAGCCGGTCATCTTCCATGTTAGAACACCGAGGGACCAAACCTCGTTGGCGGTCAAGCCATTGGCGTATTTTCCCACTGTTGGAAGCATGGAAGTGACATTGGAATCCAGCAATGTTGTGCCATCAGCTAAATGGATGGAGCCGCATGGGACTAGGGCAAAGCCAGGGGCAGGGGCATAGGGACCAAAGAAGGTGCATGCCATGGTGCAGCCACAAGCATAGACGGCAGTGCTAGCGTCTGCAAAATAGACGCCAAAGCTTCGGAGCGTACCGAGGCCCCCAGAAAATCTGGCCCTGAGCCAAGCAAGTGGTCTCGAGCCCGACTAAAAGAAGGTGCAACACACATCCATTGGCGCGTCATTGGTGGGATCAGAATCGGACTCCGGTGAGGAGGTGGAGGAGGTTGGCGGAGTTGCAAGCCGATTTTGGCAAGAGGCCCTACTACATACGAGCACATAGGCTGGTTTCTCCAGGAAAAAAGACGGAACGTAACAGAGAGCAAGCATTGGGGGTGGCGCAGGAAAGGCATAGAGAGGATAGGAAGCTCTTCAATGATTTGATGCGAAAACACGAAAAGCAGAATTGTGACAAGAACGAGCACATGTGGATGATGGGGATTTGGGCTGCAGAGTGCCGGCGCATGGAGACGTTGGGGACCACACAGGTGCAGCACATGTCCAACGTGCACACCACGTCCAGAGCGTAGCGCAACAGGCCAATTCAGATTGCCAACATCGCACTCATGGATTGCTGTCAGCACCAACAGTTGCACGGGCTAAAAGGGGCAACGAACCACGCAGGCGAGCCGCGTGCGGGGCGCACACTCCGTGTGCCTAATTTTCGTGTGGCGGACCACAACCCACGGGATGGAGGGCACCTCCGCCCTTCCCAGCCCAGCTACCACTCATTGGTCAAGGCCGTGGACCGGGAGGGCTAGGAGGCGTGGATCGTCGATCCACTACGCCTCCCACCCGGTGCGGTTCCTTGCGCTCAACTTTGAGCCCGAACGAGACAGCGTGGGCGCAGAAGGTTGCGCTGCGGTAAAATTGCCCGCACTTGGCGGCCAACGTCGCCGGCTGCTTCATGTACAGCCCCACAGACGATCAGAAACCTCTCCCATCAACACTGCCGAGGCAACCCTCCAAGATAGAGTACAGCCGAGTGGGTATACAACACTCCAATGATGGCAGCTGTGTCGAGGCTGATGGGGAGTGTGGTGTCCGGCCCTAAACCCCTTCCTATGGCAACGGACGGTGGCATTGAATTGGGTTCATGCAGTACCTCCCGGGTGCAAGAGCTCTTTGGATTGGTGCACCCCAATCGCATGTGGAGAAGGAGCCCCAAGCAAGAGCATATCTTGGAGAGCCAGCACGTGGTGGTGCTTGTCATTGAGACGCAAAGTGCCGCGGCCTTGTACATGAGGCCGGCTACAAAAAGCGCGGAAGCCACACGGATGAGGAGGTGGCCTGAGTTGGAAAGGGAGGAGGGGGGAGGAGAACAATGTGCTTGTGCAGCCTGACCACCTTTTGCATAGGACAGGGCTACCTAACACGGACAAGGTACAAACAAGGAGGCAAACATGCCATGTGACCCGCACCGTCACCCACAATGCGGAGGAAAGCAGGCAAGAGGGGTGGTAGACAAAAGGGGGGGCAACAAGGAAGGGGGCAGGACCGGACGGGGCAGGCCTGCAGCCTACGACAGGGGCAGAAGGTGGTGAAGACGGTGGACAGAGGGACTAGAGGGAAATGGGCAGCAAGAATGACACGAGGTGGGGGGGATGGGAACCCGCTCCTCAGTGAGTCCGCCCCACCATTGGGGGCATGTGATTGACTACGAGTGGCCATGATAGCCGGGGTGGCCTCCACAGAAGTCCACTCAATTTCTCCGGCAGAGCACCGGGGGGGGGGGGGGGTGCGTGTCATGCTTGTGGTGCATGCCCGTGTTCTTTTGTGTAGATCATCCGATGGCATCGACCGTAGCTATAATCGTGTTGTGAACAGCTAGCCCTTGGTGAGCAGCCCCAAAGCCATCAGCATTGTTCCCAAAACCCCATTCGAAGCACATGTGGGCCATTTGTCAGCAATTGCGATTCAGGCTCTCCGTATCGCATCTTCACCCCTTCTCCCCACCATTCTGCTCTCGCCGGATTCAGTGCCTCGCAAGCACCGAAGGACGTGGGAAGAGGCCCTGCCAAAAATCAGGTTTTTCTGCACCACATGCCGCCCTGGAGGACAAATGTTGGGGTTGTTGTTGGGGTTGGTGGTTCGTGGTCGGTCGGCCCCTCCCTTTAGCCCCTCCCCTCAGCCCCTCTCTCTCTCTCTCTCTCTCTCTCTCTCTCCGTCTGTCTTCCTCTCTCTCTCTCTCTCTCTCTCTCTCTCACTCTGCCACACAGCTCACCAACGGAATGCCAAGAAAAGAAACAAAGAAGATTGTGCCGTACCAAGGAAAGGAAGAGAAGGAAAAGATAAAGGTGCAGACGAAGGAAGAGAAGCAGAAGGATGAGAAGGAGGAGAGGCAAAAGAATGTGGTGCTGTGGGAGGCAGATGAAGGGAGGAATGGGATCAAGGCACAGAAGGAGGAGGAGAAAGAAAACAAGGAGAGGGAGGGTTGGCCCACCTTCACCGCCTGGATGCAGGAGCGGCTACTAGGCAGCATGCCCAACGTTGAGGTGGGTGTCCCTACGCAACCACCGCCCCGCTTGTGGGCCTACCATGAGGTCGACCGGACGAAGATTCGCTCGTTTTAGTGGTAAGTGGAGAGCACCCCATGGGCCTAACTTTTGAAGCCATAGGGATTAGGAGGTGATATGAGGTGGAAATGGAGGAAGCAGGAGGAGAACAATGCGCCTGTGCAGTCTAACCAATTGTTGCACAGGATAAGGTTGGCTAACCAATGAGAGGTAATAGGTACATACAGGCAGGCAAACAGGCCAAGTGACCGTGACCCTAAGCCACAACAAAAGGGAAGGGAGGCATGATGTGTGGCAGGGAGAATGGGAGGCAACAGGGAAAGGGGGGGGCACGCCCGCCGCCAAGGAAGATGGTTGACCGAGAGAGCCCAGGGTACGGGGCACAGGGAACGTCAGCGGGCTGTGGGGGAACGTGGCGCTCCGTGACTTGGCCCCACAATGGGGGGCGTGTGATTGGCTATCTCTGGCCATTGTACTTGGGCTAGCCTCCATAGAAATTCTGTGGCGGCTGCCCCCCCCCCCCCCAGGGGGGGGGGATGAGGTGTCTAACCTGGACGCCCCTATCCATACTCGTGGGCCCATACTTTTTTTCCCCGCAATTTCACTGTTTTCACTTGATTTTGGAGTCCAAAAAATTTTCGTTCTAGCGGTGTTCTAGCGACAATCTAGCTAGTGCCGCTAGAACGCCGCCAGAACAATATATATGAATGCTCTGCCACTCCTCAAAGAGAAGCTGCCCCGGATACCATGTCCAGCCGTGGCCAATCACTGGGTCCCGATGCTCGACCCGACTCACGGAGCGCCGGGTTCCCCCCCCCCACCCCCCGGTTAGCCCGGTTAGCCGCCCACCGCACCCCATAGGTCACTTGGAAGGTCACTCGGCGGGCTGGCGCCGGGTCACTTGGTGGTGGGTTAGCCCGATTAGCCCGGTTAGCCCAATTAGCCCCCCTGACCCCTTGGCCCCCATTCGCGAGTCGCGACACGCAAGTTACCCCTCCTGCGTGGTGGGGGGTTGCCGGGGCTCGTCCTTGCTCCCGGCACCCCCCTTCTCACTCCCCTTGTCACCCCCCACCTCACCCCCCTTGTCAATCCCCTCCCCCTTGTCACCACCCTCGTCCCCCTCGTCATCCCCGTCATCCCCGTCGTCCCCCTCGTCCCCGGCCGCCAAGGCCTCCCGGAGGTGGGCCTCAGCCTCCTCCCGGGTGCGGAAGAGAAGCTCCCCCGGCACCCGGAAGGTGCCCCCCTCTTTCTCTCGCTTCCTCTTCTTCCCCTTCTTCCCCTTCTTCCCCCCCTCCCCCTCCCCATTGGACCCCTGCGACACCACCCACCACTCCCCCAGGTCCAACTCCTTGTCCCAGTCCCCCAACACCGTCACTTGCCTGACGGTCCCCCCATTGCCCCCCTCCGCCCAAGGGACATACCGGGTGTCCCCCACACCCGGCACATTCCCATAGGGGTCCCGGCCCCTATCTTGCAAGGGCGGGGGGCTTGGGGTTTGGGGGGGGGGGGTGGCTCTGCCCTTGCCCTTGGCCTGGGGCTTGGCCCTGGCCTTGGGCTTTCTGTGCTGGGCTTGGGGGGGGGAGGGGCTCTTCGTCGCTACTCTCGAAGTGGCGGGGTTTTTTCTTGGGGGCCTTGGGGGGGGTTTGGGGGCCTTCGGGGGGGTTGTCGTCCCCCCGCTTGTGGTGGTGGTGCCAGTGCTGCTGCTGGTGCTGCTGCTGCTGCTGCTGCTGCTGCTGCTGGTCTCCCCCGCCCGATCCTGCAACCTCACCCTACCCTTGCGCTGCGGGTCCATGCCCCCCGCGCTCCTGCCCGATTCCCACCTACCCAAACCCTCCAACACCGAGAGGGCCAGATTGGGGTCCGTCCCCATCATGCGGCCCAACTCGATGACCCCCGCGAGGCGTGTCCGCCCTCCGCCGTCGCGCCACTCCACGCGCACCCCGCAGGGGACGGCTCCACACGTCTGCACGCTGACAACCCGAAGACAGAAACATAATGCAGGTGCGTTCTAGCGGCGTTCTAGGCAACTGTTCTAGCGGCGTTCTAGCGACGTTCTAGCAGCGGCGGCACGGCGGTGGCTAGATCAAGACTACAACGGTTCGCTAGATCAACGCTAGAACGCAATCAACATACCGTGCCTTGGCGGTCCAGGGGGGGAGATGGCCCCCAGGGCCTCCCAGTCGACAAACTTTCCTAACAAGCGGCCCATGGCAATTGTCAAGTGCAAAATGCACAAGACGACCCATGCACGCAGCAATTTCAAAATCCGCTACGTATTGCAGCCGGCGGCTTGCACGGAAGGCGGCCCAAGGAGTAAGGCCGCGTAGCTGGCCTCCTCACCCTCCATGGTACGCGGCATAGCAGTACCCTCCCAAGTCTGCGTTTGGGCGTTCCATATCCCCTCATTGCACATGGCGCCCCCTTGGGGGCAGGTTGACACCCCGATCACCCTTTGCCTCCACGGTTGATCCCCCCCGAGGACCACCTTTGCCTCCTCCTTGGAGGCCCCCCATTGGACCAGCCCCGTGTCGATGATATCTTGAATCACCTAAACACGAGACATGGGGGGTGTTTAATTTCGTTCTAATCTAGTTTAATCTAGCTTCTAGCGAGCGGTGTTCGAGGCTGACTAGATTAAAAGTAGAACAAGCGAAAGGCACTAGGTGAGAGGAGTACCTCCCAATTGCTCTTCCACAACATCCCAAGGGTGTCCATGGCCTTGTTATCGCAATTGGCCATGCTCAACACCCAAAAGCCCCCGGGGGTCCGGGCCAAGCGGTCGAAGTTGGCCAAGGAGATGGTGAGTTGGGTCCAATTGCCCCCGGACACGGGGTAGGCATCTCCCCGGACGATGAACGTCAACGGGAAGTTGCGGTTGACTGACCGCACCAAGCCCGGCCGGGAGAGAATGTATCTGACCCATGAGGCGAAGGGCCATGAGATCCCGGTGGCCTTGGGCAACACCATGGCAACGGGGTCATCCAATTGCACCGGGGCGACCAACTCCTTCCAACGCGCTTGGAAAGCCCGCTCGGTACAAATTGGACGGGAGTAGGGGCCACCGGGGACGGTGCAGTGATGCTCCAACTTACAGAGCGTGTAGAGCTCCAAGAGGGTCGTCCACGAGGACTTGGGGGCCCTCATGTTGAGCACTAGTTCACACATGGCGGTGGGGAGGAGAAGGGAGGCGGCATATGCCTCAATGGCAACCTTGCATGCCTCACCCGTGGTATGGCTAGAAGTGTTGCAGTTCACATATTGGACGGCGTTGTTGAATTGCTGCCGTGCTAGGGGGCATGATAGCGCCCACGTGGTCAAGTAATGGCCCACCCGATCATCTTGGAGGTTAGAAGCCCCACTCAACTCCCGTAGTGCCTTAGACAAGAGGGAAGTATCCTTCCCGGTTGAGGAGGGAGCAAGGGGGGAAGCGGCGGGGCGTTTCATTGCCAAGAAATGTGCAATATCTAGGCGCGAGAGAAGGAAGCATGGAACAATGAACTACGGACAATAGCAAGCATGCACGGGGGAGCGATGAAGAAATTGGGATATGTTGGTAGACATTATATCGTTCTAGTATTGATCTAATCTAGGCTAGAACGTTCTAGCTAGAGCGTTCTAGGGTAGATCCAGATTGGGTCTTCTAGCGTGTACCAAGGGTGTTGCTTGGTGTGCAGGCGCTCCAACCATGTATTGTGTGTGCATTGGTTCACAAATTTCTGTGTGGATGGTGTCCCGGATCACAAATGTCTTTGTCGAGCTTGTTTTACATCACTTCCTCGAACGTCCCACTCCCTCTAGTGTTTGTGTGTCTATTTGTGGCTCACCGCGGCTGCCGGAGGCTCGAGCAATTTGGTGACCACGGTTCCAGGATGTCATCCGCCTGTGCCTTGTGCTGCAGAAAGGCGCCTATTGGTGTTGAACGCGATGCTTCTTCTTGTTCGACGATCCATGTGACGAGGTTTTTGGCATTCGATGACGTGGTGTGCTCATTACTTTTGCAATTGGGTGTGGGTGTGTGGGTGTTTGGATGTAAAACCTTACGGCAAACTCTGGCGCCTTCAGTGAGCGTTCAGTGAACGCTCAGGGAACGCTCAGTGAAGTCGCCAAAGTTTGCAATGAGCTTTTAAAGAGCTTGCAGTCAGGTGCGCTAAACGTGCAGATGCGGCACCATTCACAAGCCAGCCACCCACCACATAAAGTGCCGGCAAGCACCACACACAACATTGTGGCCCACTGCCCCCCCACACTCCCCACAGATATGTAATCCTCAATGGAAAAAAACCGACCCAACCACCACCACCACCACCAAAACCATATCCACCACCTCCACCAGCCACCACAGCATGAAAGCAAAAAACATTCACACCGCCTGGGCTTGCCCACCGCCCTTTGCTACCTAACAATTGCATTCACTGGGCTGGGGCTTGCCGCAGGCCCCGGCCCACAAAGCATGGATATGCATCAAGCCGGGGCTTGCCCAAGGCTCCGGCTCACCAAGCACCACTGCTATGCAATGGGCCGGCGCTTGCCCAAGGCCCACGCCCCACAACCTCCAATTGTTACGGGGGCCCAACCCCACCAATTCTACGCTTTTTGGGGACCGGGGCTTGCCCAAGACCCCTAGCCATCCACCAACCGACCTGTGCATGCACGTACGCATTCACCCACCCACCCTTGCACCCAACACCCAGTGAGCTTTCACTCAAATCTTAGTGAACGTACAGTAACTCAAGGACCCCCCCCCCACCTTCCACCATCTTCCCCACCGCCTCCTCCCTCCCTGTCCAAGGAGATTGTCGCCTGGCCCAAAATGCATAAAAATGCTAGGCACCAAAGGCAAAATAACAATTTTCTCTGTGTCATACTACGATTGGGGCAGTCGTGTCAGTTGTACACCCCACCTTCCCAAGGAGATTGCCGTGTGCTAATGGGGAGATGGCAAGAGGGGGTTGGTACCAGCGCACCATACTGGGGGAGGGGGAAATTTTTGAGGGGTATTTTTGGGGAGGGCTAAAATTAAGGGGGGGGGATATTTGGAATAGGCCTGCAAAATGAAATTTTTTTTGGTATAAGGTCCCTTGCTGTCGCTTCGTAGTGGATGGCTACTAACATTCATATTGGCTTGTGGATGGTTGTTGGTATTTCCCGATGGCCTCTGGATGGTGGCTGATATCTCTTGGTGGCCTCGATCCATGTCTGTCCGAGGAGACGAAAAACGGGTGCACATTTTTCATTTATGGTTGACTGGTTTGGAATGGGGGAAACGGGGGGTGGGGGGCAATTGCACGACCACTCGAGGTTACGGAATCAAAGTTCAGAGCTATCAAGTGCGGATCAGACACATAGTCAGGATTAGTTGAGTGTGAAACTGGGTTGTGCAGTGGGAGATTGCTACGCAGGTAGGCTTCCGAGTATGCAACAGGCACCATGACTGTGGGCTGAAAAGCATAGGGTGTGAAGACTGCGCCAAGCCCCAGTTGGACCAATGTCCATCTGCCCACGACTTTCCTCATGCGGTGAACATCGGCGGTGTTGAGGATCTACGGAGAACGCAGTGTCAGTTGACACCACGTCTCATCTATGTTGCGCATTCACGCCGCCGGCAACACGCAGAAAACCCACCGACCTTGCAGCCCACATTTTGACACATCGCATCCTTAAAATTGAAGGAAATATTTGGCCCGAGGTAGGGCTTCCAAATTTATCCACATCAAGTTTGTGCCCCCCTTAAATCACTCCCCCCCACCCGGTAGAAGCGGAGCAGCGAAGCACGGCCGCACCACAACACCGAACCACGACAGCAGTACGGTGTGGTGGTGCTGTGGTGCTGTGTTGCACTCCGGCACCACAGCATCATAGCAACAGGGCACCAAAACACCACTACACCGTGCTTGTGTGGTGCTACGGTGTTGTGGTGTGGCGGTGCTTTGCAGGTATGCTGCTATGGTGCCGTGCTGCTTTGGTGCTTTGGTGCCCCCCGACCCCTTACTTGCCATCTCCGCCATTAGCAGGCGGCGGTCTCCCAAATTGTTGCATAACCTAAGGAAACTTTTTCGGTGGTGCCTTGGTGCCTAGTGTTTTTATGCATTGGAGGCCTGGTGACGGTCTTTCTTGCTGGAGAGGGGCGGGATGGTAGGTGGGGGAGATGGTGAGAGGGGGAGGGGGGATCTAAAGTCACTCAATGTTCACTGAGCCTTCATTGAAAGCTTACCAAAAGGTCACTTCAAACTCGCCTTCACCGAGCGTTCAGTATTGATCACATCTAGGCTAGAACGTTCTAGCTAGAGCGTTCTAGGCTAGATCAAGATTGGGTCTTCTAGCGTGCACCAAGGGTGTTGCTTGGTGTGCAGGCACTCCAACCATGTATTGTGTGTGCATTGGTTCACAAATTTCTGTGTGGATGGTGTCCCGGATCACAAATGTCTTTGTCGAGCTTGTTTTATACCTTCCTCGAACGTCCCCCTCCCTCTAGTGTTTGTGTGTCCATTTTCTTGCTCACCGCAGCTGCTAGAGGCTCGACCAATTTGGTGACCACGGTTCCAAGATGTCATCCGCCTGTGCCTTGTGCTGCAGAAAGGCGCCTATTGGTGTTGAACGCGATGCTTCTTCTTGTTCGACGATCCATGTGACGAGGTTTTTGGCATTCGATGACGTGGTGTGCTCATTACTTTTGCAATTGGGTGTGGGTGTGTGGGTGTTTGGATC
This sequence comes from Eutreptiella sp. 'Long Island Sound 2002', assembly GCA_964036045.1. Lineage (NCBI taxonomy): Eukaryota > Euglenozoa > Euglenophyceae > Eutreptiales > Eutreptiaceae > Eutreptiella > Eutreptiella sp. 'Long Island Sound 2002'. The sequence continues at coordinate 41,074,535 of OZ038383.1, read as the reverse complement.
GGTGTTGGGTGCAAGGGTGGGTGGGTGAATGCGTAGGTGCATGCACAGGACGGTTGGTGGATGGCTAGGGGTCTTGGGCAAGCCCCGGTCCCCAAAAAGCGTAGAATTGGTGGGGTTGGGCTTCCGTAACAATTGGAGGTTGTGGGGCTTGGGCCTTGGGCAAGCCCCGGCCCGTTGCATAGCAGTGGTGCTTGGTGAGCCGGAGCCTTGGGCAAGCCCCGGCTTGATGCATATCCATACTTTGTGGGCCGGGGCATGCGGCAAGCCCCAGCCGAGTGAATGCAATTGTTGGGTAGCAAAGGGCGGTGGGCAAGCCCAGGCGGTGTGAATCTTTTTTGCTTTCATGCTGTGGTGGCTGGTGGAGGTGGTGGATGTGGTTTTGGTTGTTGTGGTGGTGGTTGGGTTGGTTTTTTTCCATTGAGGACTACATATCTGTGGGGAGTGTGGGGGGGCAGTGGGCCACAATGTTGTGTGTGGTGCTTGCCGGCACTTTATGTGGTGGGTGGCTGGCTTGCGAATGGTGCCGCATCTGCACGTTTAGCGCACCTGTATGCAAGCTCTTTAAAAGCTCATTGCAAACTTTGGCGATTTCACTGAGCGTTCCCTGAGCGTTCACTGAACGCTCACTGAAGGCGCCAGAGTTTGCAGTAAGCTTTTGGTGAGCTTTCACTCAAATCTTAGTGAACGTTCAGTGACTCAGGGACCCCCCCCCCTTCCACCACCTTCCCCACTGCCACCCCCCTACCGCCGTGTCCAAGGAGATTGTCGCCTGGCCTAAAATGCATAAAAATACTAGGCACCAAAGGCAAAATAACAATTTTCTGTGTGTCATACTACGATTGGGGCAGTCGTGTCAGTTGTACGCCCCACCTTCCCAAGGAGACTGTCGTGTGCTAATGGGGAGATGGCAAGAGGGGGTTGGTACCAGCGCACCATACTGGGGGAGGGGGAAATTTTTGAGGGGTATATTTCGGGAGGGCTAAAATTGGGGGGGCGAGGGATATTTGGAGTAGGTCCTGAAAATGAATTTTTTTTTTGGTATAAGGTCCCTTGCTGTTGCTTCGTAGTGGATGGCTACTAACATTCATATTGGCCTGTGGATGGTTGTTGGTATTTCCCGATGGCCTCGGGATGGTGGCTGATATTTCTTGGTGGCCTCGATCCATGTCTGTCCGAGGAGACGAAAAACGGGTGCACATTTTTCATTTATGGTTGACTGGTTTGGAATGGGGGAAACGGGGGGTGGGGGGCAATTGCACGACCACTCGAGGTTACGGAATCAAAGTTCAGAGCTATCAAGTGCGGATCAGACACGTAGTTAGGATTAGTTGAGTGTGAAACTGGGTTGTGCAGTGGGAGATTGCCACGCAGGTAGGCTTCCGAGTATGCAACAGGCACCATGACTGTGGTCTGAAAAACACGGGGTGTGAAGACTGCGCCAAGCCCCAGTTGGACCAATGTCCATATGCCCACGACTTTCCTCATGCGGTGAACATCGGCGGTGTTGAGGATCTACGGAGAACGCAGTGTCAGTTGACACCACGTCTCATCTATGTTGCGCATTCACGCCGCCGGCAACACGCAGAAAACCCACCAACCTTGCAGCCCACATTTTGACACATCACATCCTTAAAATTGAAGGAAATATTTGGCACGAGGTAGGGCTTCCAAATTTATCCACATCAAGTTTGTGCCCCCCCTTAAATCACTCCCCCCCACCCGGTAGAAGCGGAGCAGCGAAGCACGGCCGCACCACAACACCGAACCACGACAGCAGTACGGTGTGGTGGTGCTGTGGTTCTGTGTTGCACTCCGGCACCACAGCATCATAGCAACAGGGCACCAAAACACCACTACACCGTGCTTGTGTGGTGCTACGGTGTTGTGGTGTGGCGGTGCTTTGCAGGTATGCTGCTATGGTGCCGTGCTGCTTTGGTGCTTTGGTGCCCCCCGACCCCTTACTTGCCATCTCCGCCATTAGCAGGCGGCGGTCTCCCAAATTGTTGCATAACCTAAGTAAACTTTTTCGGTGGTGCCTTGGTGCCTAGTGTTTTTATGCATTGGAGTTCTGGTGACGGTCTTTCTTGCTGGAGAGGGGCGGGATGGTAGGTGGGGGAGATGGTGCGAGGGGGAGGGGGGATCTAAAGTCACTCAATGTTCACTGAGCCTTCATTGAAAGCTTACCAAAAGGTCACTGCAAACTCGCCTTCACCGAGCGTTCAGTATTGATCTCATCTAGGCTAGAACGTTCTAGCTAGAGCTTTCTAGGCTAGATCAAGATTGGGTCTTCTAGCGTGCACCAAGGGTGTTGCTTGGTGTGCAGGCACTCCAACCATGTATTGTGTGTGCATTGGTTCACAAATTTCTGTGTGGATGGTGTCCCGGATCACAAACGTCTTTGTCGAGCTTGTTTTATACCTTCCTCGAACGCCCCCCTCCCTCTAGTGTTTGTCTGTCTATTTGTGACTCACCGCAGCTACTAGAGGCTCGACCAATTTGGTGACCACGGTTCCAAGATGTCATCCGCCTGTGCCTTGTGCTGCAGAAAGGCGCCTATTGGTGTTGAACGCGATGCTTCTTCTTGTTCGACGATCCATGTGACGAGGTTTTTGGCATTCAATGACGTGGTGTGCTCATTACTTTTGCAATTGGGTGTGGGTGTGTGGGTGTTTGGATCGGTGTTGGGTGCAAGGGTGGGTGGGTGAATGCGTAGGTGCATGCACAGGACGGTTGGTGGATGGCTAGGGGTCTTGGGCAAGCCCCGGTCCCCAAAAAGCGTAGAATTGGTGGGGTTGGGCCCCCGTAACAATTGGAGGTTGTGGGGCTTGGGCCTTGGGCAAGCCCCGGCCCGTTGCATAGCAGTGGTGCTTGGTGAGCCGGAGCCTTGGGCAAGCCCCGGCTTGATGCATATCCATGCTTTGTGGGCCGGGGCCTGCGGCACGCCCCAGCCCAGTGAATGCAATTGTTAGGTAGCAAAGGGCGGTGGGCAAGCCCAGGCGGTGTGAATCTTTTTTGCTTTCATGCTGTGGTGGCTGGTGGAGGTGGTGGATGTGGTTTTGGTGGTGGTGGTGGTGGTTGGGTTGGTTTTTTTCCATTGAGAATTACATATCTGTGGGGAGTGTGGGGGGGCAGTGGGCCACAATGTTGTGTGTGGTGCTTGCCGGGACTTTATGTGGTGGGTGGCTGGCTTGCGAATGGTGCCGCATCTGCACGTTTAGCGCACCTGACTACAAGCTCTTTAAAAGCTCATTGCAAACTTTGGCGATTTCACTGAGCGTTCCCTGAGCGTTCACTGAACGCTCCCTGAAGGCGCCAAAGTTTGCAGTAAGCTTTTGGTGAGCTTTCACTCAAATCTTAGTGAACGTTCAGTGACTCAAGGACCCCCCCCCCCTTCCACCACCTTCCCCACTGCCACCCCCCTACCGCCCTGTCCAAGGAGATCGTCGCCTGGCCTAAAATGCATAAAAATGCTAGGCACCAAAGGCAAAATAACAATTTTCTGTGTGTCATACTACGATTGGGGCAGTCGTGTCAGTTGTACGCCCCACCTTCCCAAGGAGACTGCCGTGTGCTAATGGGGAGATGGCAAGAGGGGGTTGGTACCAGCGCACCATACTGGGGGAGGGGGAAATTTTTGAGGGGTATATTTCGGGAGGGCTAAAATTGGGGGGGCGAGGGATATTTGGAGTAGGTCCTGAAAATGAATTTTTTTTTTGGTATAAGGTCCCTTGCTGTTGCTTCGTAGTGGATGGCTACTAACATTCCTTTTGGCCTCTGGATGGTTGTTGGTATTTCTCGATGGCCTCGGGATGCTGGCTGATATTTCTTGGTGGCCTCGATCCATGTCTGTCCCAGGAGACGAAAAACGGGTGCACATTTTTCATTTATGGTTGACTGGTTTGGAATGGGGGAAACGGGGGGTGGGGGGCAATTGCACGACCACTCGAGGTTACGGAATCAAAGTTCAGGGCTATCAAGTGCGGATCAGACGCGTAGTCAGGATTAGTTGAGTGTGAAACTGGGTTGTGCAGTGGGAGATTGCCACGCCGGTAGGCTTCCGAGTATGCAACAGGCACCATGACTGTGGGCTGAAAAACACGGGGTGTGAAGACTGCGCCAAGCCCCAGTTGGACCAATGTCCATCCGCCCACGACTTTCCTCATGCGGTGAACATCGGCGGTGTTGAGGATCTACGGAGAACGTAGTGTCAGTTGACACCACGTCTCATCTATGTATCGCATTCACGCCGCCGGCAACACGCAGAAAACCCACCGACCTTGCAGCCCACATTTTGACACATCACATCCTTAAAATTGAAGGAAATATTTGGCACGAGGTAGGGCTTCCAAATTTATCCATATCAAGTTTGTGCCCCCCCTTAAATCACTCCCCCCCACCCGGTAGAAGCGGAGCAGCAAAGCACGGCCGCACCGCAACACCGAACCAGGACAACAGTACGGTGTGGTGGTGCTGTGGTGCTGTGTTGCACTCCGGCACCACAGCATCATAGCAACAGGGCACCAAAACACCACTACACCGTGCTTGTGTGGTGCTATGGTGTTGTGGTGTGGCGGTGCTTTGCAGGTATGCTGCTATGGTGCCGTGCTGCTTTGGTGCTTTGGTGCCCCCCGACCCCTTACTTGCCATCTCCGCCATTAGCAGGCGGCAGTCTCCCAAATTGTTGCATAACCTAAGTAAACTTTTTCGGTGGTGCCTTGGTGCCTAGTGTTTTTATGCATTTGAAGCCTGGTGACGGTCTTTCTTGCTGGAGAGGGGGGATATGGTAGGTGGGGGAGATGGTGAGAGGGGGAGGGGGGATCTAGAGTCACTCAATGTTCACTGAGGCTTCAGTGAAAGCTTACCAAAAGGTCACTGCAAACTCGCCTTCACCGAGCGTTCAGTGAACGCTCCGTGACGAGGCTAGGGGTTGCACTAAGCTTTTAGTGCGCTTTCAGTCAGGTGCAGTGAACGTGCAGTGCAAGTGCAGCGCCATCCACAAGTCGGCCAGCGGCCGTTACAAGCATACAGAGTGCCAGCAAGCACCACAGACAACATTCTGGCCCACTACCCGCCTCCCCCCACCTCCGCCCAAATATTTCATCATGAGTGCAAATTAGCCCCACCTTGCACCATAGCTGAAAGCAAAGAAGATTCATAGCGCCGGGGTTTGCCCTCATCCCCGGCCTACCAAACACTTACATCCATTGGGCTAGGGCCTGCCCCAGGACCCAGCCCACAAAGCACTGATATGCATCAAGCTGGGGCTTGCCCAAGGCCCCAACTCACCAGGCACCAGCGTTGTGCAATGGGCCGGGGCTTGCCCAAGGCCCCAGCCCCACAACCTCCACGTCTTACGGGGGCCCAACCCCACCAGTTCTACGCTTTTTGGGGACTGGGGCTTGCCCAAGACGCTTGGCGATCAAACCCATAGCCATCCACGAACTGTCTTGTGCAGGCACCCACACATTCACCCACACAGCCTTGCACCCACACCCATCCAAACACACACACACACACACACACACACACACACATACAATTGCAAAAGAAATGAGCACACCACGCCATCGAATGCCAAAAACCTCGTCACCTGGATCGTCAAACAAGAAGAAGCATCATGTTCAACACCAATAGGCGCCTTTCTGAATCACACGGCACATGCCCATAACATCCTGGAACCGTGGTCACCAAGTTGCTCGAGCCTCTGGTAGCCGCGGCGTGCCAGAGACATGCGGCAAAGCAATTGAAGGCCGAGCTAAATCCTAGGCCCGAGTGAAGCGGGAAAGTCAAGACACAACCGTGTACCCTACCCTCTTGAAGAGCCAGCAAGGCCTCGTGGAAACAGAACCAGTTTGCCATTTATGCACGGTGGAAGAGACGAGGTGGGGTGGGATCGTTTGAAGAGAACGCACACACACGTTGTGCATTGCATTAGACAATCCGTCATGCTACCGAATTCACATTATGTCTTTTTGACGTCGTTGAGCCTTTGGTTGTTGCTTTTGGCGTTGCGTGGCACACAAACATGCACCAACACACCTGGTCACAAGTAGACACACGAACATTAGAGCGAGGGGGAACTCGGAGGAAGGACCAAATCCACTAAGACATTTGTTATCCGGGGCAGAATCCACACAGAAATTTGTGAACCATGCACATACAACACATGCACGGAGCTCTTGCACACCCACCAACGCACCACACAATCAGCAAGTACCCATTCGCACACCTCACACCCACACCCACAACCCAAACATGCCACGTTTTCATTTGGTCCATACCTAGGTGAATTGGTGACACTTGCACACCATATTTTGCTTGGGATAGCTTGGATTACAATGCACTCAACAAAATCCTCCTTGTGATGACAACTTGATAAAAGCGAGGGACACCCACCCACACTCAAAGAAAGTAGAAGGTAGAAGGCCAGCACCACAATCATAGACGATTGTGCAAAGAGCACCGCGGCAAAGGTCACTAAAGGGGTGAAAATACGGGACATCTAACCTCATGCAACCCTAGTGAGCCTTCTGTGAGCTTGCAGTGAGCTTTGATGAACCTCAATGAGCTTGCAGTGAGGTTGCGGTGAGCTTGTCGTGAACTTTCAGGCTCAAGGGAAGTGAAGGTGAAGTGAGTTTTTGGGAAGGTGAAGCGGACCGATTCGCCTTTTTCAAAAAAGTACCCCCATTGTCATGGTACCCCAAAGTAGTCATGGGGATCACCTTGGGGGCATCCAAAGACATTAGCCCTCAGCGGCAACACTCTTGGTGCTACAAGTGTATATAAACCATTGCTTCGCCTTTGCATCGCCTTTTGTCCTTGATTGCAAACTTACTTCACAAGTCGAGGCGAACCGTAGGTACATACATGGCTTATACTATTCCTGCCCCCCCCCCCCCCCATCCCCCCCCCAAGGGGTCCGGAACCCCGTTCGGAGCCTTTGGCGCCCGCCCCGAGGTACCTTATGTTAGTTAGCATGAGTAAACGAGCTTAGCATATCGCTTCCCGGATGCGGACCCCGTTCCAACTATTGGCACTATGTGTCTACAACACAGAAATTTGTGAAGCATGCACATACAATACATGCGCGAAGCTCTTGCACACCCACCAACGCACCACACAATCAGCAAGTACCCATTCACACACCTCACACCCACACCCACAATCCAAACATGCCACATTTTCATTTGGTCCATACCTAGGTGAATCGGTGACGCTTGCACACCATATTTTGCTTGGGATAGCTTGGATTACAATGCACTCAACAAAATCCTCCTTGTGATGACAAATTGAAAAAAGCGAGGGACACCCACCCACACTCAAAGAAAATAGAAGGTAGAAGGCCAGCACCACAATCATAGACGATTGTGCAAAGAGCACCGCAGCAAAGGTCACTAAAGGGGTGAAAATACGGGACATCTAACCTCATGCAACCCTAGTGAGCCTTCTGTGAGCTTGCAGTGAGCTTTGATGAACTTCAATGAGCTTGCAGTGAGGTTGCGGTGAGCTTGTCGTGAACTTTCAATCTCAAGGCGAAGTGAAGGTGAAGTGAGTTTTTGGGAAGGTGAAGCGGACCGATTCGCCTTTTTCAAAAAAGCACCCCCATTGTCATGGTACCCCAAAGTAGTCATGGGGATCACCTTGGGGGCATCCAAAGACATTAGCCCTCAGCGGCAACACTCTTGGTGCTACAAGTGTATATAAACCATTGCTTCGCCTTTGCATCGCCTTTTGTCCTTGATTGCAAACTTACTTCACAAGTCGAGGCGAACCGTAGGTACATACATGGCTTATACTATTCTTGCCCCCCCCCCCCCATCCCCCCCCCAAGGGGTCCGGAACCCCGTTCGGAGCCTTTGGCGCCCGCCCCGAGGTACCTTATGTTAGCATGAGTAAACGAGCTTAGCATATCGCTTCCCGGATGCGGACCCCGTTCCAACTATTGGCACTATGTGTCTACAACACAGAAATTTGTGAAGCATGCACATACAATACATGCGCGAAGCTCTTGCACACCCACCAACGCACCACACAATCAGCAAGTACCCATTCACACACCTCACACCCACACCCACAATCCAAACATGCCACATTTTCATTTGGTCCATACCTAGGTGAATCGGTGACGCTTGCACACCATATTTTGCTTGGGATAGCTTGGATTACAATGCACTCAACAAAATCCTCCTTGTGATGACAAATTGAAAAAAGCGAGGGACACCCACCCACACTCAAAGAAAATAGAAGGTAGAAGGCCAGCACCACAATCATAGACGATTGTGCAAAGAGCACCGCAGCAAAGGTCACTAAAGGGGTGAAAATACGGGACATCTAACCTCATGCAACCCTAGTGAGCCTTCTGTGAGCTTGCAGTGAGCTTTGATGAACTTCAATGAGCTTGCAGTGAGGTTGCGGTGAGCTTGTCGTGAACTTTCAATCTCAAGGCGAAGTGAAGGTGAAGTGAGTTTTTGGGAAGGTGAAGCGGACCGATTCGCCTTTTTCAAAAAAGCACCCCCATTGTCATGGTACCCCAAAGTAGTCATGGGGATCACCTTGGGGGCATCCAAAGACATTAGCCCTCAGCGGCAACACTCTTGGTGCTACAAGTGTATATAAACCATTGCTTCGCCTTTGCATCGCCTTTTGTCCTTGATTGCAAACTTACTTCACAAGTCGAGGCGAACCGTAGGTACATACATGGCTTATACTATTCTTGCCCCCCCCCCCCCATCCCCCCCCCAAGGGGTCCGGAACCCCGTTCGGAGCCTTTGGCGCCCGCCCCGAGGTACCTTATGTTAGCATGAGTAAACGAGCTTAGCATATCGCTTCCCGGATGCGGACCCCGTTCCAACTATTGGCACTATGTGTCTACAACACAGAAATTTGTGAAGCATGCACATACAATACATGCGCGGAGCTCTTGCACACCCACCAACGCACCACACAATCAGCAAGTACCCATTCACACACCTCACACCCACACCCACAATCCAAACATGCCACATTTTCATTTGGTCCATACCTAGGTGAATCGGTGACGCTTGCACACCATATTTTGCTTGGGATAGCTTGGATTACAATGCACTCAACAAAATCCTCCTTGTGATGACAAATTGAAAAAAGCGAGGGACACCCACCCACACTCAAAGAAAATAGAAGGTAGAAGGCCAGCACCACAATCATAGACGATTGTGCAAAGAGCACCGCAGCAAAGGTCACTAAAGGGGTGAAAATACGGGACATCTAACCTCATGCAACCCTAGTGAGCCTTCTGTGAGCTTGCAGTGAGCTTTGATGAACTTCAATGAGCTTGCAGTGAGGTTGCGGTGAGCTTGTCGTGAACTTTCAATCTCAAGGCGAAGTGAAGGTGAAGTGAGTTTTTGGGAAGGTGAAGCGGACCGATTCGCCTTTTTCAAAAAAGCACCCCCATTGTCATGGTACCCCAAAGTAGTCATGGGGATCACCTTGGGGGCATCCAAAGACATTAGCCCTCAGCGGCAACACTCTTGGTGCTACAAGTGTATATAAACCATTGCTTCGCCTTTGCATCGCCTTTTGTCCTTGATTGCAAACTTACTTCACAAGTCGAGGCGAACCGTAGGTACATACATGGCTTATACTATTCTTGCCCCCCCCCCCCCATCCCCCCCCCAAGGGGTCCGGAACCCCGTTCGGAGCCTTTGGCGCCCGCCCCGAGGTACCTTATGTTAGCATGAGTAAACGAGCTTAGCATATCGCTTCCCGGATGCGGACCCCGTTCCAACTATTGGCACTATGTGTCTACAACACAGAAATTTGTGAAGCATGCACATACAATACATGCGCGGAGCTCTTGCACACCCACCAACGCACCACACAATCAGCAAGTACCCATTCACACACCTCACACCCACACCCACAATCCAAACATGCCACATTTTCATTTGGTCCATACCTAGGTGAATCGGTGACGCTTGCACACCATATTTTGCTTGGGATAGCTTGGATTACAATGCACTCAACAAAATCCTCCTTGTGATGACAAATTGAAAAAAGCGAGGGACACCCACCCACACTCAAAGAAAATAGAAGGTAGAAGGCCAGCACCACAATCATAGACGATTGTGCAAAGAGCACCGCAGCAAAGGTCACTAAAGGGGTGAAAATACGGGACATCTAACCTCATGCAACCCTAGTGAGCCTTCTGTGAGCTTGCAGTGAGCTTTGATGAACCTCAATGAGCTTGCAGTGAGGTTGCGGTGAGCTTGTCGTGAACTTTCAATCTCAAGGCGAAGTGAAGGTGAAGTGAGTTTTTGGGAAGGTGAATCGGACCGATTCGCCTTTTCCAAAAAAGTACCCCCATTGTCATGGTACCCCAAAGTAGTCATGGGGATCCCCTTGGGGGCATCCAAAGACATTAGCCCTCAGCGGCAACACTCTTGGTGCTACAAGTGTATATAAACCATTGCTTCGCCTTTGCATCGCCTTTTGTCCTTGATTGCAAACTTACTTCACAAGTCGAGGCGAACCGTAGGTACATACATGGCTTATACTATTCTTGCCCCACCCCCCCCCATCCCCCCCCCAAGGGGTCCGGAACCCCGTTCGGAGCCTTTGGCGCCCGCCCCGAGGTACCTTATGTTAGCATGAGTAAACGAGCTTAGCATATCGCTTCCCGGATGCGGACCCCGTTCCAACTATTGGCACTATGTGTCTACAACACAGAAATTTGTGAAGCATGCACATACAATACATGCGCGGAGCTCTTGCACACCCACCAACGCACCACACAATCAGCAAGTACCCATTCACACACCTCACACCCACACCCACAATCCAAACATGCCACATTTTCATTTGGTCCATACCTAGGTGAATTGGTGACGCTTGCACACCATATTTTGCTTGGGATAGCTTGGATTACAATGCACTCAACAAAATCCTCCTTGTGATGACAAATTGAAAAAAGCGAGGGACACCCACCCACACTCAAAGAAAATAGAAGGTAGAAGGCCAGCACCACAATCATAGACGATTGTGCAAAGAGCACCGCAGCAATGGTCACTAAAGGGGTGAAAATACGGGACATCTAACCTCATGCAACCCTAGTGAGCCTTCTGTGAGCTTGCAGTGAGCTTTGATGAACTTCAATGAGCTTGCAGTGAGGTTGCGGTGAGCTTGTCGTGAACTTTCAATCTCAAGGCGAAGTGAAGGTGAAGTGAGTTTTTGGGAAGGTGAAGCGGACCGATTCGCCTTTTTCAAAAAAGCACCCCCATTGTCATGGTACCCCAAAGTAGTCATGGGGATCACCTTGGGGGCATCCAAAGACATTAGCCCTCAGCGGCAACACTCTTGGTGCTACAAGTGTATATAAACCATTGCTTCGCCTTTGCATCGCCTTTTGTCCTTGATTGCAAACTTACTTCACAAGTCGAGGCGAACCGTAGGTACATACATGGCTTATACTATTCTTGCCCCCCCCCCCCCATCCCCCCCCCCAAGGGGTCCGGAACCCCGTTCGGAGCCTTTGGCGCCCGCCCCGAGGTACCTTATGTTAGCATGAGTAAACGAGCTTAGCATATCGCTTCCCGGATGCGGACCCCGTTCCAACTATTGGCACTATGTGTCTACAACACAGAAATTTGTGAAGCATGCACATACAATACATGCGCGGAGCTCTTGCACACCCACCAACGCACCACACAATCAGCAAGTACCCATTCACACACCTCACACCCACACCCACAATCCAAACATGCCACATTTTCATTTGGTCCATACCTAGGTGAATTGGTGACGCTTGCACACCATATTTTGCTTGGGATAGCTTGGATTACAATGCACTCAACAAAATCCTCCTTGTGATGACAAATTGAAAAAAGCGAGGGACACCCACCCACACTCAAAGAAAATAGAAGGTAGAAGGCCAGCACCACAATCATAGACGATTGTGCAAAGAGCACCGCAGCAATGGTCACTAAAGGGGTGAAAATACGGGACATCTAACCTCATGCAACCCTAGTGAGCCTTCTGTGAGCTTGCAGTGAGCTTTGATGAACTTCAATGAGCTTGCAGTGAGGTTGCGGTGAGCTTGTCGTGAACTTTCAATCTCAAGGCGAAGTGAAGGTGAAGTGAGTTTTTGGGAAGGTGAAGCGGACCGATTCGCCTTTTTCAAAAAAGCACCCCCATTGTCATGGTACCCCAAAGTAGTCATGGGGATCACCTTGGGGGCATCCAAAGACATTAGCCCTCAGCGGCAACACTCTTGGTGCTACAAGTGTATATAAACCATTGCTTCGCCTTTGCATCGCCTTTTGTCCTTGATTGCAAACTTACTTCACAAGTCGAGGCGAACCGTAGGTACATACATGGCTTATACTATTCTTGCCCCCCCCCCCCCATCCCCCCCCCCAAGGGGTCCGGAACCCCGTTCGGAGCCTTTGGCGCCCGCCCCGAGGTACCTTATGTTAGCATGAGTAAACGAGCTTAGCATATCGCTTCCCGGATGCGGACCCCGTTCCAACTATTGGCACTATGTGTCTACAACACAGAAATTTGTGAAGCATGCACATACAATACATGCGCGGAGCTCTTGCACACCCACCAACGCACCACACAATCAGCAAGTACCCATTCACACACCTCACACCCACACCCACAATCCAAACATGCCACATTTTCATTTGGTCCATACCTAGGTGAATCGGTGACGCTTGCACACCATATTTTGCTTGGGATAGCTTGGATTACAATGCACTCAACAAAATCCTCCTTGTGATGACAAATTGAAAAAAGCGAGGGACACCCACCCACACTCAAAGAAAATAGAAGGTAGAAGGCCAGCACCACAATCATAGACGATTGTGCAAAGAGCACCGCAGCAAAGGTCACTAAAGGGGTGAAAATACGGGACATCTAACCTCATGCAACCCTAGTGAGCCTTCTGTGAGCTTGCAGTGAGCTTTGATGAACCTCAATGAGCTTGCAGTGAGGTTGCGGTGAGCTTGTCGTGAACTTTCAATCTCAAGGCGAAGTGAAGGTGAAGTGAGTTTTTGGGAAGGTGAATCGGACCGATTCGCCTTTTCCAAAAAAGTACCCCCATTGTCATGGTACCCCAAAGTAGTCATGGGGATCCCCTTGGGGGCATCCAAAGACATTAGCCCTCAGCGGCAACACTCTTGGTGCTACAAGTGTATATAAACCATTGCTTCGCCTTTGCATCGCCTTTTGTCCTTGATTGCAAACTTACTTCACAAGTCGAGGCGAACCGTAGGTACATACATGGCTTATACTATTCTTGCCCCACCCCCCCCCATCCCCCCCCCAAGGGGTCCGGAACCCCGTTCGGAGCCTTTGGCGCCCGCCCCGAGGTACCTTATGTTAGCATGAGTAAACGAGCTTAGCATATCGCTTCCCGGATGCGGACCCCGTTCCAACTATTGGCACTATGTGTCTACAACACAGAAATTTGTGAAGCATGCACATACAATACATGCGCGGAGCTCTTGCACACCCACCAACGCACCACACAATCAGCAAGTACCCATTCACACACCTCACACCCACACCCACAATCCAAACATGCCACATTTTCATTTGGTCCATACCTAGGTGAATTGGTGACGCTTGCACACCATATTTTGCTTGGGATAGCTTGGATTACAATGCACTCAACAAAATCCTCCTTGTGATGACAAATTGAAAAAAGCGAGGGACACCCACCCACACTCAAAGAAAATAGAAGGTAGAAGGCCAGCACCACAATCATAGACGATTGTGCAAAGAGCACCGCAGCAAAGGTCACTAAAGGGGTGAAAATACGGGACATCTAACCTCATGCAACCCTAGTGAGCCTTCTGTGAGCTTGCAGTGAGCTTTGATGAACTTCAATGAGCTTGCAGTGAGGTTGCGGTGAGCTTGTCGTGAACTTTCAATCTCAAGGCGAAGTGAAGGTGAAGTGAGTTTTTGGGAAGGTGAAGCGGACCGATTCGCCTTTTTCAAAAAAGCACCCCCATTGTCATGGTACCCCAAAGTAGTCATGGGGATCACCTTGGGGGCATCCAAAGACATTAGCCCTCAGCGGCAACACTCTTGGTGCTACAAGTGTATATAAACCATTGCTTCACCTTTGCATCGCCTTTTGTCCTTGATTGCAAACTTACTTCACAAGTCGAGGCGAACCGTAGGTACATACATGGCTTATACTATTCTTGCCCCCCCCCCCCCCCATCCCCCCCCCAAGGGGTCCGGAACCCCGTTCGGAGCCTTTGGCGCCCGCCCCGAGGTACCTTATGTTAGCATGAGTAAACGAGCTTAGCATATCGCTTCCCGGATGCGGACCCCGTTCCAACTATTGGCACTATGTGTCTACAACACAGAAATTTGTGAAGCATGCACATACAATACATGCGCGGAGCTCTTGCACACCCACCAACGCACCACACAATCAGCAAGTACCCATTCACACACCTCACACCCACACCCACAATCCAAACATGCCACATTTTCATTTGGTCCATACCTAGGTGAATCGGTGACGCTTGCACACCATATTTTGCTTGGGATAGCTTGGATTACAATGCACTCAACAAAATCCTCCTTGTGATGACAAATTGAAAAAAGCGAGGGACACCCACCCACACTCAAAGAAAATAGAAGGTAGAAGGCCAGCACCACAATCATAGACGATTGTGCAAAGAGCACCGCAGCAAAGGTCACTAAAGGGGTGAAAATACGGGACATCTAACCTCATGCAACCCTAGTGAGCCTTCTGTGAGCTTGCAGTGAGCTTTGATGAACCTCAATGAGCTTGCAGTGAGGTTGCGGTGAGCTTGTCGTGAACTTTCAATCTCAAGGCGAAGTGAAGGTGAAGTGAGTTTTTGGGAAGGTGAATCGGACCGATTCGCCTTTTCCAAAAAAGTACCCCCATTGTCATGGTACCCCAAAGTAGTCATGGGGATCCCCTTGGGGGCATCCAAAGACATTAGCCCTCAGCGGCAACACTCTTGGTGCTACAAGTGTATATAAACCATTGCTTCGCCTTTGCATCGCCTTTTGTCCTTGATTGCAAACTTACTTCACAAGTCGAGGCGAACCGTAGGTACATACATGGCTTATACTATTCTTGCCCCACCCCCCCCCATCCCCCCCCCAAGGGGTCCGGAACCCCGTTCGGAGCCTTTGGCGCCCGCCCCGAGGTACCTTATGTTAGCATGAGTAAACGAGCTTAGCATATCGCTTCCCGGATGCGGACCCCGTTCCAACTATTGGCACTATGTGTCTACAACACAGAAATTTGTGAAGCATGCACATACAATACATGTGCGGAGCTCTTGCACACCCACCAACGCACCACACAATCAGCAAGTACCCATTCACACACCTCACACCCACACCCACAATCCAAACATGCCACGTTTTCATTTGGTCCATACCTAGGTGAATTGGTGACGCTTGCACACCATATTTTGCTTGGGATAGCTTGGATTACAATGCACTCAACAAAATCCTCCTTGTGATGACAAATTGAAAAAAGCGAGGGACACCCACCCACACTCAAAGAAAATAGAAGGTAGAAGGCCAGCACCACAATCATAGACGATTGTGCAAAGAGCACCGCAGCAAAGGTCACTAAAGGGGTGAAAATACGGGACATCTAACCTCATGCAACCCTAGTGAGCCTTCTGTGAGCTTGCAGTGAGCTTTGATGAACCTCAATGAGCTTGCAGTGAGGTTGCGGTGAGCTTGTCGTGAACTTTCAATCTCAAGGCGAAGTGAAGGTGAAGTGAGTTTTTGGGAAGGTGAATCGGACCGATTCGCCTTTTCCAAAAAAGTACCCCCATTGTCATGGTACCCCAAAGTAGTCATGGGGATCACCTTGGGGGCATCCAAAGACATTAGCCCTCAACGGCAACACTCTTGGTGCTACAAGTGTATATAAACCATTGCTTCGCCTTTGCATCGCCTTTTGTCCTTGATTGCAAACTTACTTCACAAGTCGAGGCGAACCGTAGGTACATACATGGCTTATACTATTCCTGCCCCGCCCCCAACCCCCCCCCCCCCAAGGGGTCTGTAACCCCGTTCGGAGCCTTTGGCGCCCGCCCCGAGGTACCTTATGTTAGCATGAGTAAACGAGCTTAGCATATCGCTTCCCGGATGCGGACCCCGTTCCAACTATTGGCACTATGTGTCTACAACAGGCCAACAATGTCTACACGGGGCAGGCAATGTCGACTTGGGGCAAACACTGTCTACAGACCATCGACCGCCCAGCCCCTATACATGGGTACACGGCGTTAGTGCACCGTTTTGGGGAAGGGGGCCTTCCGCCTCTCCCTAATACTGCCTCTTCGTGTCAGCAATGTGCCGCTGGTGTCTGCTTTAGCAGACCACGTCCAACAGACATTGCCTACATGGGGCACGCAATGTCTACCACCTACAGGCCTCTATTTCTTGGATCCACAGGTAAACGGGACGTACCCGGGTAAACAACGTGGCATAAGTTGGTAAAGCATTATATTCTTGCATGCATGCATTCTTGCATTTTGATGTGCTGAATTGAAAAATGCAAGAGTTCCGGCTCAAGAAGACAACATGCGAGAGACTTTTTGCGTTTACTGTCCTCAGGTCCACTACCACGGTGATGATAGCCAATTTTTGTCAGAGCAAATGTTGCTGTTTGGATGCAAATTTGCCGATTCTCCAACACATGGTCTTGTTGAGGGCGAACTCTTGCATTTTCTGAATGTAGCACATCAAAATGCACGGATTTATCCCCCCCCCCCCTTCTTTCGTCACCAAACTGCTATGTTGGAGATGTAGGTCCGGCCGGTTGTTGGTCGTGGTGTACTATTGAGGCACACCAGTGGCTTTTCTAAAAAGCATCGTACTTCCCTACTTCGCATGGCCATGCCACTGTTTCATTTGGCCATCGGACCTTGATTTTGAAATTCTCCATATCCAACATAGTTGAGTCCCAATTTTTCAACAAAACCCATACCTACGTCGGGGGGGGGGGGATCAAAAACGGCCCCAAAAGGACTCCGATTTTGCGTCAAAACCCTCCTCTATCCCCCCCCCCCGGTTCAAACGCCCATATATTATCATGTATATGTACATATGTTTATGGCTCATGAGAGCTTTGCCCCCCCTCTCCTGCCCCCCCCCCCTCGGGGTCTGGAACCCGGTCCGGCGCCTTAGGCGCCAGCTTTACGGCGCTTTGCGCCCGTGATCGCCTTATTTTAGCGCGCCTGTCCCGAATATTAGCACTTTTGTATGCACTGCCTTGTCTATGCACCGCCAATCCTTACCAAGCTACGGCACATTTTTGACCCATTTTGACCCTTTTTTGGCCCCAAGTGGCCATTCTCGAGGCATTTTGGGATTTTCCACGGCCCAAAATGTGTCACCGCGGGCTCAAAAAGAAGCCAAAAATACCTCTTTTGGCATCCCAAGTGGTCGGCTCAACT
Source organism: Eutreptiella sp. 'Long Island Sound 2002' (assembly GCA_964036045.1). Lineage (NCBI taxonomy): Eukaryota > Euglenozoa > Euglenophyceae > Eutreptiales > Eutreptiaceae > Eutreptiella > Eutreptiella sp. 'Long Island Sound 2002'. Next base: position 41,057,085 of record OZ038383.1, on the reverse strand, counting down.
TTGCAAAATAGCATTTTTTTTCGCCGCGGCAACCCCTCTGAACCCACCATTGGCCCCCACTGTGCACGGCCCATGCTGCCCTTCGGCTCCGCGAAGTGACCAGTGGTAGGGGTGCGTAGGCGTCTCGTTAGGCAATTCTAAGGTTTGGACACCCCAAAAAGTGGAGGTTGCGGGTGCACCAAGTGCCCTCGGAATTTGGTTCTGAGCAACGTAGCCCAATATACGGCCGGGCCCTGGATTTGGTGTTGGTTGACACAAGCTGCGCACAATCCATAGTGTATTTGTCCATTTTTGTTGGCCGTTTCTCGGACATGTCTTGGAGTTATAGGGCAACAAAGGGCTCTTGGTCACAAGGAGGTCAAGGCGCACGTCGTGCTTAGCGACCGTCTTCCTTCATTCATCCGTTTTCATCGGGTTTCGGCGCCGTTTCAGGGCCTCAGAAGGCGGTTTTGGGGCACAAAATGTGCTATTTTGGGAGGGCACCACCCACCTTGCCGCTAACGCGCCGGGGTGCCACCACTCTGTTTTTCGCAAATAGCTAGGATTTGGCAACGGCACAACCTAGGCTCTAGGAAGGCTAGAGTAGAGTACAACCCGGAGCAATGAGACGGAGCAATATCAAAACAGAAAGGAGAAGTGCTTTTTGCTTGTTGCTTGCTTGCTTGTTGCGTGCTTGCTTGTTGCTTGTTAGCTAGATTTAAAGGGAGAGGGGTGTAGGAAAAATTATGACAATATTACACCCGCCCCCCTACCCCACTAGAGGTTGGGCTTTGGAGCGGGGGGGGGGGGGGGTTCGGGTGCCCCCCCCCCCACTTTTCGGGTGGGGAGTTCAAAAAAAATGATTTTTGGAGGGATTGGGGGGGGATGTTCTATACGGGCAAAAGAGTGGGGGGGAAACTGTCCTTATCTGCTGACTTTGGCTGTTTTTAGGGGGGGGGGTTGGCTGAAATGTTGTTGTTCCCTAGGGGTGGAGCTGTGGGAAAGGCCGAGAGAGAGAGAGAGAGAGAGAGAGAGAGAGAGAGAGAGAGAGAGACAGAGAGAGAGAGAGAGAGAGAGAGAGAGAGAGAGAGAGAGAGAGAGAGAGAGAGAGAGAGAGAAGGAGAGCGAGAGCGAGGGAGGCAAGCGGCAATGAGATTCCAACTGTTGGAAAGCTCGATATGAGTCTCCTTGAGACAATGGGTCCCCACAACAAGCTCCGAAATGCAGCAACAATGCAAACCAGCAGTATGGTGTGGATAAATAGGCATGAGCTACATAGACAGAAAGCAGGAAATGTGCACAAAAATCCTACCAAGGACGGACCGTAGCATTATAAATCCCTCCGAAACCCATTTTCTTGAAAACCCCACCCAAAATTTTTGGGGGGTCCTCAAACCCCCGCCAAAACCCAACCGGTAGTGGGGTAGGGGGGCGGGGGCACGGGTGTAATGGTGTCATACCACCCCTCTCTACACCCCTCTCCTCTTAAATTTAGCTAGCAACAACAATGACAGCAACGAGCAACAACACGTAATTCTCTCTTTCGTTTTGGATTTTGCTCCGTCTCATCGCTCCGGGCTCTACTCTACTCTACCCATCCTAGACCCTAGGTTGTACCTTTGCCAAATCCAAGTTTTGGGCCAAAAATTCAACAGTGGCGCCCCGGGCGGTGGCGCCAAGTGGGCAAGTGCCCTCCGAGAACTGCGCATCTTGTCCCCCAAAATAGCCTTTTTTTGCCCAAAACAGCCCTGGAACCCATTCAACGCGGCCAAACAAGGGAAACGGTTGCTACGCTGCATGTGCGGTTTGGCTTCACGGATGTCAAAGAGCCCCCTGAAGCCCTCTAACTCCACGATATGTCCGAGAAACTCCCCAAAATTGGCCCAAAATGGCCCAAAATCTTTGCTCAATCAGCCCTAAAACCAAGAATGGGTCGTATCTTGGGCGGGAAGGGTGCAGGGGGTCAGGGGGTTAGTGTGGGGGTTATGCACTTGACCCATTGGTCACCTGCCCGAGAGGTTGGGGCTGGGAGAGGGTCCCCATAATGTGACTAGCGTGCGGCGTCCCATACAAGGAGGTTGGGTGTGTGCACGTGCGCACATGTGCACATGTTACTTCTGCGTTCTGATTCTCCCTTTTTTTCTCGGAGGGAGTCTGGGCATATTCCAGGGAGATTCCATGATTCAGGCTTCCATGATAAGGAGCAGAAGAAAATCGTTTTCATCCAAATCGCAAACTTTGACACGACTGTGCATCCCAACTGGCAAGCCTCTTCCTCTCCGGACCCTACCTGTACCCGAAACTGTACCATGCCACCCCAAAGGAGATCAGATTCCCCATGTCGCAGCACAGTCCGCAGAATTGGCATCAAGCCAGAGATTTTTTGCTGGTTTGTGTGTGCAGGATGATGCTGAGTATCCTACTGGGCTGGACGTCTCCTACACTGCATTGGGTACCATTATGGCTGCTGACCGCTAAGCGTCCCGTCACCTCAGATTTATTGTGTCTGTTATCATGAATACCGAGACCTGCCACACAACCTTGTTGCCGTGCAGGAAACGTAATGTAAGGTACCGTAACGGGAAGTCTGGCATTCATGCGAGCCCTGACCCAGGTTGGTACCAAATCTAACCTGAATTCTTACCCCTAACTTACCAAAGTGGTTCTTTACGTAATTGCAAGCCTTGGAATGTGGTCTTTCATGCATGACGCCAAACCTGTAACCTTCCATTCTTTGATAATCTCAATTTTCTTCCCATTTGCCATTGCCTCCTGACGGTTGCCTTTTTTATCTTTTTGCACTCCCTCACCACTTTTTTCGGTGATGGTAAGTGAGTCCATGTGCTACGTCCATGTGGAATTAAGGTTGTAGTTCTCGAGTTTTGCTGTCTCATACTGTTCACTTACCCTTGTGATAAAGCTACGGCCGCTGGAGATGCCTTTCTGATATCGTGTTCCGCTGCCACAGCCCAGTGGGTAGGAGCACTGGCTTGTCTAGTGCCTCTGTAAATTTGTAACTTGTTTAGGCCCCCCCACCCTCTTCAATCAGGTTGTGCAATACAAGTGTGATATTTGCACCCCCCCCCCCCGCATGCGCCCTTCAGCCTGCCTCTCTGTGCAATAGTTCCGCCGGATCCTGGGGGGTTTTGCTGCACATGAGGCGCGTAGTAGGGGTTTGGCGCAGGGGGTTTTGGCACCCACGAAGCGTGCAGGCGTGGGGTGGGGTGAAGCGGGTACCGTTTTGGGGTTGCTGTGCACCCACCAATAGTTGTGTAACGTTCACTGAAAGTTCGGCCTCACCTACAGTTGCACACCAGACACCCAATAATTCTTGTGACCCCTTTGGTAGGGTTGGTGTGCACGTGGCAACATTTGAGTGACGTTTGCCATCGCTAATTACCTGTCAACGGCATGGCGCTGTTTGTGGGACCTTCAAGTAGTGTTACAATGGGTGACTGGAGCGAGGGCCGAGCAAACCAAGAGCGCTGGAGGGGGTTTGGGGCAGCTCAAGGGGTTGGTGCACAGAGGGTTTGGCGCACTCAAGGCGGAGGGGGCGGGTAGCGGTTCGGTTCTTATGAGGTGCACGGGAGAGGTTGGCGCGCATAAGGTGTGCACCCAGGGTCAGTTTTCGCCCGGTGTAATGAGGCATGTGAGTCTAGCGAAACATTTCCTCTATCCCCCCCCCTCCTCTCACATACACACCGCCATCACCTGCCCATAACCCCCCCATACTCCCCATATACCCATCCCCTTCGGCACCCTACATACGGTTCGGTGCTTGCAACTCACTACGAAAAAAACCTCATCTATGCCATGCCTACAATGAGCACACCATGTGTACAGACTGCAGACAGTGTTTACAGATTGAACACTGCCATCCCCTTGCGCCCAAGGGGGGGGTGGGGCTGCAAGGGGTAATGGGGACAAAGTATGGAGGAGTGGTGCAAACGTGGTATACAGTCTGTAAATACAGTGTGCTACAATAAATACCGTCTGCTGATTGTGGACATTGTCGTCACGTTGTAGACGTGAAAAGACAAGATTAAGGGCGGAGGCGGACGGTCCCCTTCAGGAAAAGGGTCCAATAATACCCCCATTCCCCCATTTCAGTATGCCAAGGAGATTTCGTGCTAAATATGAGAGTAAACCTGACGTAGAGTCGCAAAAACGCCATTTACCGGTTTGCAGTCTGCAGGACCGACAGGGTGTGCAGTCCCACACGTGGCATCAGGTGTACTGCAGTCTACACGTCCATAGCCATTCCCCTGATAGATTTGGGGGACCTTTGCATTTCCTGTGCATTGTGATGTTTGATGCCTGTCAATCACGTCTCACTGTTGGACCACATTTGAGTGTGTCTGTATATTTTGCCCGACAATGAGTTCAATTTCATGTATATTTCGCCCTGCTTGTGACAATGGGTTGAATCTCAATGACAGGTTTGCTGCAGCCGCATGGAGCTAAGTGCCCGACTCCATGCGTAACGTAGATTGTCCTGAGGTTGATGAAGGTTTATGAAGCCATTTACCAACCCCTAACCGATTAACTGATTTTTTGTGAGTTGCTAACCGGTTAATTACTCTAGTTTGGCTGCCATTTAGGTATTGTGTCACAGCATGACATCAGTGATTATGCCACAACCATTATACCATTGTACCGGTTGTCAAAAGAATACACCACGGGGGGTGCCCAGGTGCAGCCCCCGATCCCAAGCCCCACCCCCACCCCTCCCAGGGGCCAAAATGTTTAAATGGTCCCAACCATAGTACATGCCAATATGGAGAAGTTGGTGGGCACCATAGGTGCCGGAAAATCTTGGTGCCCCATTTGAAGGGGTTGGTAAAACCCGTCACCCCATATGTTGATACTCAAAATGCTCAGTTTTTTCTTGCCATTTTCCCTTGACCCCCAAGAAGGCAGGATTTGTGTAGCCAGTTCTCATTTTTTGGCCACATTGATCTTTCCCAGATGGGGACAGATGGGGACAAATGCCGTGTATTGAACAAACATGTCAAATAGTTCAGCCCTTGTGGTGATGAGAAGGTAGGGGTTATGTTGCTGCCAGAGGCGGTAGGGGTTCCCCTTTGCTTCCCTTACATCAAACCATCCATGCTTTGAGTGCCAAATTCGCATTCGACCCGGTACAGGGGGAGCAAGTGACGCGGCGCGGAGATTTGGCGGCCTGGCTTGACCAAGCAGCTGCAGCTTCTGCGCCGGGGGCCCCTTGTCTAGGGGTTTTGAGCCTAGTGCGTGATACTGTGGAGTGGAACTACTGCACTAAGTTGTTCCATCAAACTGTCCATGCTTTGAGCACCGGATCATGCAAGACGAGGTGCCATACAAATGTTGTTTGTTGCTCCTTGAAGTCCCGCCCTCAAAGCCCAGCCCCGGCACGAGGTAGTGGTCTGTGTGGGTCGAAACGAGCTAGTGGCCCACGATACTGCCGGACCCAGCGCTCGTTTCAGTGGTGTACATCGCTTTGAAGATCCCGTGGGTACGACGGCAATCGTACCGGGTTGTGGACTGGGTCCCTGAAGGTACCGTACGTATTGTATGGTGTTGTTCTATGCAATCCCTTTGTGATGTTGCCAAAACGGAGTCAAAGTACTTTGGCCTTTCGACCCCTTGGTTTGCCGGCAAAATTCATTGTGTTGGGCAATTTGCCGAGACGTGACCCCCTTCATCACTTTCCCACAAGTGCACGTATGGTCCCGCTTGTCCGCCAACTTTTCATGAGAGCCTTGTGCTTCGCACTTGCCTCAATGAGACGCAATGTTCTCGTCGGTAACTTGCTTGAGGACCAGCCCACAAGCACATGCAGGCATTTTTTGTATGCCGTGCACAAAGGGGAAAGGAATGAGGCCATTTAGTCAACGAAAAGACTTGCTTGCTATCAATACCCTATTTAGTGTTCCATGTCCGTTAGTTGCCACAATACGCAATGTTTAGAGAACGATCACAATCCCCGGATGTTTTGGCTTTCCATGCTTCAGCCGAATCACCGCCATCAAGTGGGGCCTAGTGTTGTACTACGGACACCACGGTAGACGGTGTTGTCTTGTCCCCCGACATGCTGCAGGAACCACCCGTTGAAGTGGAAATGGTGGATTGTACAGGCTGGATACCAGATTACATGAAGAGAGCCACCTCTTGGGAGTGTTTGCCGTTCACCGGTTGGGAGGTCTACCACAACTCCCAAAGGTCACTTGGATTCCCAGGTGGGAAACCACATACGACATGCATTGTGATCGGTTTGTTCCCATTTGGGATGCTCGGTGTACTTCATGCGCCACCCTAAAGGACTACAAGGACTATAATAATTTTATTCAACGTGCCATGAACCCCGAACCCCACCATACCTATTTGCGGTATGGTATTGGCACTCTATCGGACATGTTGCATGCACGCCGAAAAGAGAGGGATACACAATGATTGGACATCTTGAACTTGAGGTGTTAGGTGGTATCCCTACAGGTTCGTGTTACCACCGCGGATAAGCTAGTCACTCTTATCCGGACAACTGTTGTAACATGCCTTAGGTGGAGGTGTACGTATGTGATTGAAAGTCACATGCGGGAGCAACACCCCAACAGTGAGGAGGTGGTGTTTGTACTGTCAGCCGCTGAATTTGCTACCGTGCTTGCACATGGTGAACCCAAGACGAAGAACGTGCATGCATTGAACCAGGAGTTCAAGGTGCCAAACCCCCTACGTCCGCAAGTTGCCTCTGCAGTGGCTCCTGGAAGTGCAGCCCGTATTGAGAGCAATGGCAACAACAGCAGCAATAGCAGCAGCAACAACAGCCGCACCTCCAGCCCAAGTGGCTCAGAGTATTGCCCTTCGGAGAGTGCATCGGATGGGGAGAACGGTGGTCACCCTTCGTAGCAAACAATCCTTGCCGGGGGCAATGTTGAGGAACACCCTGGCACCAAAGCGGCGGAAGGTTGTGCAAAGGGCTTGTCCGACGCCAACGAACCGCGATTCCTCTTATTGACATTGAGATGTTTGCATGCATGATACTTGAATGTTGTATATATTTGTTCGAACCCTTTAGTGGCACCCGCAGCAGGACTAGTTGGCTGCACATAATGGCGTGGGGAGGGAGTCCTGGCCCGCCATAGCCATAAGGGACTCCTGAGTTGCGTTGGCCAACTAGTAGAGGCTCGAAAAGCCGCCACACGTAGGAGTAGATGTGAAACGCGAAACAGTACGAAACGACTACCTCATGGCTCATTGGACTAGGCACCCCATGAGATGGTGATATGAAACGCGAAACGGTCAAAACGGCCTCACAGGCTTGGGCACCCTATGGGGCACCCTCTTGGTATTGGGCCGTGCCAAAAGAGGGCCCTCCATAGTCAACCCCCCCCCTCCCCTGGCAAGGGTGTGGGCGGCTACAACGAGCGTGACATTGGTGAGGAGGCAGAGTGGAGACCTCCGTTGTTGTATGCTCACCCCTTGCCGGCTCGAAGAGCGGGTTGGTTTTTGGTCCCAACCCCCCCCCCCCTTCCAAGGGGCCAAAATGTTTCAGGTGTGTTGGGGTCATGGCGCCCCCCCCCCCCCCCCCATGGAACACACCATATATGGTCTCTCCCCTACCACCACATATTGGTTGGCGGTATCCTCACCGTTTTTTTTGGTTTCCTCAGATTTTCTAAAATGTCTGCAAACAAGAAGCACATTTTGACAGCGCCTCTGCAATAAAATGTACAGAAGTGCATTTGCATCTTGTAAAATGAAGGGCTGATCCGGAGAACTAGAGAATGGCATTGGAAATATGTTAGGCGCAGTGGCATATTTTCCAAATGTATGTTACCTTTTTGAAAATTGAAATCTTTTGCCTTTTTGAAATTGAAAATTCCACTGATTACATAGTTGCCAAAAGCTTCCTCTTGGAATTCTGTAAGGGCAATGCATGAAAAACGAAAGGTTTCCCATTTTTGGTGGTCCCAAGTAACCTCTTAGAAGCTCTTCCCTCCAAAATAATGTTAGCATATGTCGCTAAGTATTTGAGAAACCATATGAAAGACAGATTGCTCAAATGCAATTGGCTCATTGAAAAGCCACGGTAACTGCAAGCATTTGGTGAGAATTCGGGTGACGCTGTATTGATTATATTGTGGTGACGGGCCACATTTGTTGTTTTCATACAAGGGACTCTTTTTTCCTGTGTGCGGGTGTTGTTTTGTTCAATTTGGGTTGGAATCGTGTGCTATTGTTGGGGCTCAAACGAGCTCAAATAAAAAGTCTTTGTGAATTATTGCTGCCAACAAGGCCAAATCACCAGCCAAGGGTACTCCCCAAAGCATCCCTGTGGAAAGTGGTGACCATGTTCAGCAGTTCAAGGTCAAATGGAGCAGGGGCAAGAAATTCTACACTGAGTCACGCAAGTTTCAATACAGGGGCACCCCATTAAACGCATGCATTCCTTTCATATCGCTGGCACACTTGCTTTGATTTGCCATTGTTTTTTGCCCTTGACAATGTCTGCACACCAACTTTTCTTATGCTTTGTTATTTCGTTTTCTGCTGCAATTTATGTGCCCCACAGTGTGTGTGTACGCTGGTAGTACATTTCCCTGGGGTGGGGCGGGGGGGCGGCGGGCGTCACTTGGCGACCGTTCCGCTGCGCCTTCCCTGGGCTTGGGGTGGGCAAGACAAGGGGGGGTGAGGGTAGGTGAGTATAGTGCATTTGGCATTTGCACACACATATGGGGTGGTCAGACACGTGGTTATAGCAGTGTGCAAGGGTTGGGCCTAGCCGTGCGCAACTGTGCGCCATCTTCACATCTAGCTATGCGCAACCGTGTGCTACTCTTGGATCTAGTTGTGCGCAACTGTGCGCCCGGTTTTCTGTATTGACAGGAAAGATACTTAAGTGCCGGCCGCGTCTGATGATGGTGTTTATTGGTACGGCATCGGAGGGGTGGGGGTTCTTTGTCGTCTTCTCCATTTTGGCCAAAAAAAGCTATTGCACAAAACCAACCGAGAAGCAGCCCGAAGCTCCATAAGGGCCCCAGTGCGGAGAGGCAAGCATGCGGCATCAGGTGGATATACTTGAACAGCAACTACAGTATGAGAAGGTGGGTAGTTTGCACTGCTGTGGTTTGTGGAAGTTGGAAGTTGCCTGGGCCACAAGGTAGTGTAGTATGCTTGTCAGAAGGGAGTACACACCTGTTTACGGCGTGATGGGTGGGATACACTACAATCATTGAAGCTCTTGACACCGGAGGACATGGCACAAATGAATATTCTGCCCGCACATTGCCACTTGTTTGTGGTGACATTGAAGGACTTGTGGTTCCTGGTGCTTGGCCTGGTGGGGTGCCAACCTATTATTGGGTGGCCCCAAAATTAACCAGGGGGTCTTGTACAACACCGTGTGCCCTTTAACATAATTTCCACCGGTACCGCCCTTTCTGAAAGAGCTCTGATTTAGAGTGCTGGTCAATTGTGCACAACCGTGTGTTGCCTTCACATCCAGCCGTGCGCAACCGTGCATAGCCGAAGAAAGTAGCCATGTGCAACCGTACATGCACGGCTCTCACCTTGTTTTTGGGGGTGGTTTGTCGCCAACTCCGAGGGGTGTGCTTCAATTGTAGTTTGGATGTCTTCTGCCTCGGACACAAAGTATGCAAGTGGATTATGAGTCTTTGGCCCGCTGCACTACACACAAAGCACAAATGCAAGAATTCAATCGAAGTTGTATGGCGAACAACAGAAATCATCTGACGTTCTAAACACGGTCAGCTTTACTACGGCTGTATTGTCTCGTATCATGTGAACTATGGCGGTTTTGCATTGGACCCCAATGCCATCTACTATACAATCTCATGGCTACGTGTTGATATCGTTCGAACTTCAGTTTGAAATGAAATGCGCATGATCCTGATGATGATGATGATGATGATGATGATGATGATGATGATGATGATGATGATGATGATGATGATGATGATGAAGATGATGATCAAGCATCTTCATGAACATGACCAGGGGCAGAATATTACTTGATGATGGCCTCAATTCTTCAGGATCTTTGATATGTCGCGAATCCCACAAATTGGTATGTACACGTCGGAGCCCGAGGCATAGAGCAGGGCCAGCTCAGACCTGTTTGTGTGCACAGCTCATGACCGTGAAAAGTGTGCTCTTTGCTGCCCATTTGCCCCTTGTTATTTTTTGACAAATCGCTCTCACTGGCGCCAGCAAGTACCTCATTGTACCCTTGCACCATGCTTTTCCTGCTTTGGCGCCTTCACTCAACCTGCAGATCATCTCTCTGTTGACCGTGCCGCTTTGTGCAAAGCGCAGCTCTTTGTAGGGCGCACAATGGCGCACCCAAAGTTGCGCGTATTATGTTTGCATGGCAACGGGTGTGACAGCGAGATCTTCAAGTTCCAATTGTCCACTCTCACGTCAAAGACGAAGGATTCCGTGGAATTTGTGTTCCTTGACGGACTTGCACCTTCAACGATGGTGTGCAGAACCCGTCCACTGTGACGCACGGCGCCATTGAAGAACCGGGGGGGGGACTCTCATGTTGCCTGAGGAACAAGGATATGGTGATTCCCGGGATACGCCCCCCCCCCCCTCATGTCTAGGAACCACCTTGCGCAAGAACCGCCCCCTGGTTCCACGGTCGAATTCTCCCACTACTTTTTTTTACCACATTGTCTGGGGCTTGGCACATGTTTTCAACAACAAGCTGTTTTTCACAAGGGACATCGTGGATGATGATGCAGTCCCCAAGCATTTTAACGTCCCTGAACCCAAGCCTAAGCCAGCTCCGAAGCCCAAGGCAGCACCGAAGCCTGGCCCCAAGGGGCAGCACAGACAGGTGTTCAGGATGGTGTATCACATGAAGAAGGGTTTCACGTCAGAACCAGTTGAACATTGGATCATTCCATGCTCGTTGGAAGGCACACTACAGCCCAGCCAGCTGAGATTCAGTCCTTTGGTTTTCATTTGTCAATTGGTTTGGCTGTGGGAAAGGAGAGGGCACACATACCCCAGAGCAATGTGCCGGAAAATTTTTTCCCGCGGTACGGGGCTGCTCACGGTCGCGCACAAGAACCAACCCCTGGTTGCGCGGTCGAATTTTGGGGGAAAAGCGTGTGCAGGAACCAACCCCTAGTTCCGCGGTCAAACAATGCCGGTTCCTGGACACAAGGGGTACCTCGAAAGGTGCGCGCGGCGTCCCATTGCTGCCGCCTGCATGCGATGGTGCCCAGCAATGGGCATGTGCAAACCTGGTGGAGCACTCCCTTGTCCTTGTCCCTGGCCCTGCCTCTGCACGTCATGGCGCTGTGTCGGTGGCATGATACAGGACCGCCAGGTCAGTGGTTTCCTGAGAGATAGGGACCTGCCAGGGCCCAGTCACTGCCATGTGGCGTCTGTGCGGAACGAGTGGGCCCACGTCCTCCCCCCCCATTGTCGGCAGTGCGGCGGTGCTTCGACAACTCTTCCAAAGCCAAGCCAAGCCAAAGGCCGCCAGTCAATGCGCCCCTCTGAGCCGCAGGAGAAAGACGGACGCCTGAAAGGGGCCCCATGTGGGGGGGTCGGAGGGTCATTAAGGGAATGCCATGCACGCAGTGCGCACGCAGTGCGAAGTTTTGAATGTCGGCCAATACTCAGACCCCATTTTTGGCCCCTTTTGACAAGTTTTTGGTTCCATACTGGGGTTTTTTTTAGCTTCCTATGCATTTGGGATGTGGCACATTTGAATTGTCACCCTTTGTTGCCCAAATTCAACCATTTTTACCCATTTTCCATCCCCCATATTGAACTCTCCCCACTATGGGGACCCCGAGAAGGCAGGGGTGATGTAGCCATACATGGCCCGCGGACCTTGAGGAGTTTGTGGTACGGCCTTCATCCCCACCACATCACTGACCTGGCTCGCCATCAACAAGTGTGTCGCGTCCACGCTCAGAATCACCACCGCCCTCCCCTTCACCCTATTCGTGGTCCCCATCACCCAAGAGACCACGGACAACGCATTCCCCGCGCTCCGAGTCAAGGGACACCTCATCGCCGCCTCCAAGAGCGAAGCCACGGGCATCGAAACACTCGAAGCAAGTGGACTTTACAAGGCTGAGTGGTTTGTTCATAGGGATAGTGGAGTACCAAGTTTCGTTGTTCTCATGTGGGCTTTGCTGCTTCGCTGTGCAACCAGTCAGGTGACAGGTATTCTTGGGTGAGTATCCCGGCCTCTGCGTGCGCAGTATGCACGCAGTATGCACGCAGTGCGCACGCAGTGCCCACGCAGTGCACACGCAGTGCGCACGCAGTGCAAACACTTGGCCTAAGAGACAGGGTGTGTCCAGAAGCGGACCTGGCAAAACCCGTGTTCCCGGTTCCGTTCTCAGCAACTTCCACCTCCCGACAACCCCGCACCTCCCCAACCCTTGCAAACTTCAGAGTCCCTCTGGTTGTGGGGTACGGGCCTGTGCACTCTGTGGAGGCTGTCAGAACACACGACTGGGCATTATGCCAGGGGAGACCTCAAAGAAATGTGGGGCAATTCGCTCCGTTGAGCGTGTCCCCGCGCGGAATTACATGTGTTGCACTGATGCCCACTTCTTTGCGGTTCCAGATCGATCCTGTGCTTCTGAAGGTCTTCCCCAAAACCAACTTCAACCACCTGCAGTACATGACCATTACTGGAGTCGGATCGAAGGATGGCATGAGGTGTGCCTCCCCCTCCTTCGCCTACTGTGGTGTGGGGCACTGCGGTATGCCGTGCTAGTCCCTGGGCTCCTCCGTAACAACATTTCCTGAGCGTGGTGTGGGGTTTGAAATGAGGCGGTCTGAACAACCATGAACAATCACCCGGTGGGCAGTGCATGGGTTCAAGATTACACACGCCGATGCCGTCTCTCAATCCTATTCTCCAGAGCACCTGATTCCCACGCTTCCTGCGTTGTCCTTCTGCCTGTAGATCTGCCCTGCTGATGCGCGTCGCAGACTTAGGCATGGATGCGAAGCAAGCAACCGTAACAAAACAACACAAGGTTAGGGACTCCGGATCCCATGTCTTTGCAGGACCACAGCCCGTGCACGTCGTTAAGGGTCCGCCCAGCGAATGGACCGCCCTCGGTGCAGTGCGCCTTGGAACAGTAGGCACACGGAGGTCTAGATGGAGTTCACTGCAGCCAGAAGGACGGCTGGGCTTCATGAACGACAAAACATAAAAGGCACACCGCAGCGCTATACAAGACCTCGGTCACGGCAGGGGGAACGGCTCAGCTGCTGTGTTGAACCCCCATTTTGGTGTCCCTGTGCGGTAAAAGCCCTGAAGGACCCAACATGTGGGTGAGGGTAAAGACTTGCCGATAAGAAAGTGTGCTCGGGTCCCGCAGTGTCTTCCGATCATTTTTTCCAAATTTTTCAAAGGGGTCCCTGCGGTTCCTTCAGTGGAATGCAGTCACCAAACGCTCCTTTCCCTCATCGCGACTTTTGACGCATGGGCCATGTACAACCCCCAGCAAAGGGGGTCGTCCCACCGCCACTCCCTTTTCCTCCTCCTGCCGCCCTGGCCCTTTGCCCTCTTGTCCGGGGAGTTGTGGCTGAGCTGGCGTTGCCCACGTCACACAGGTACGAGGGGGTGGACACTGCTGTTGACTACGTCCTGAAGGCCGTCGCCTCATTGGGGCCTTTTGACGGCCTTTTGGGCTTCAGCCAGGGGTCCAATCTAGCCACCATATTGATAGGTCTGCCCCCCCCCCCCCTCCCGCCCCTCCGCCACCTGCCTGCGCTGCTCTGCTCTCGTGCCCTAAAACCCGTCAAAGGGGGCCTGAAGGCGATGCCCTCAGCAGCCGAACCACACATCATTCGGCATTGCCACCAGCAGTCAAGACTATTCCCCGTCCCCACCCTTTGCATCGGCCAAACCGACGCACCGGCGCACCGGCAGATGGGGAGACAAGATGTGCAGCGGAGGCCATTTTGGGTACATGGGACCTGTTGTTTTTACACGCGACAAGCCGGCTGGATGCGGTGTTGCCAGAGTGTGGGTCTGTTCTGGGCCACGCGTTGCCCTGTACCATGCACACTCAACCCTCACCCTTCCCACTGCTTTCCAAGTTATGTGTTGAGTGGTGGCAATTCAGTAGCTCTTGTTAAGTCACTGTGTTAGACAGGGTAACCAAAGGTCCCACCAATGCTTTTGAATCCGAATTAGCCCCCCCCCCCCCCCTGATTCAAAGCACGCAATCAAAATGAAGGCACGCAGGAGATTTGCAGCCAAAAGCTGCCTCCCTGAATTTCAAGACGACATCAGGAGTCAATAGTAGCTGAGCCGCATGCAGTTGAATTTGCAGTTGTACCACAGGCCGACAGTGCAGCCGGAGCGCTGCCAGGGTCACCAGCATCACAGTTGCTGTTCTCAGAATCGTTGACCATATTGTGTCATCTGATTCCTCAGGACCAGTCGTCCACCATGCGTTCATTGTGTTCCGGGTCTCTCAGAGGGCAGCAAGAGGGGCATCGAGGGTACGGCTGAGGGACTAAAACAAAAGCCAGCACACAAAAAAAAACCAAGCACACAGTAAGATATACACATGCATCGGCTTTTGTTGAGGAGTTATGGCACGTGGAATATTGTGTCAAATCTCCTCAATGAAAGGGTGTCAGATCATGGGCAGGCACGAGCACCATCTACGTCTGGTGTTGGCACACCAGCAGTGGCGTGGCGGACCACTGGAAAAAAAGAATGCACTGAGTTCTAGCAAAAACCAGTCAGGACCAGAGAACAGAGACCGGGAATCATTTATTTCTTTTTGCATAAGCAGAGTAAACAGCGACTGCGAGGCATGAGCTCAGGATCCTCACAATGGGAGAGAGTAACAAACTGACCGCTCTGACCGCATCTGCGCCTGGCTTATTGAGGACTGTCTGCATCCGCCTACCACTGATGGCTTGCATCTGTATGTAGCCTATGTCTGACTACTGAGATCGCTTCGACAGTCTGGAACTCATGGCACTACACACCCTGCATCCGTTCCACTTGCGAAATATGTAGGGTCGGGAAGAGACTCAGGGGGTTAGTGCAGACTGTGAGGCCCTCACGGCTGGTATCCTCGACACTGGATGCTGCAGAGCTGAGATACGCCGCTGCTGTGCGGGACGATTCGCCGGTAGGGCCTGAAAACGCGAGAAGTGTGCAATGAGCATGAAAGCAAATCAAGGAGGGAGAAAACATAACGCGCAAACCAGAGCTGTAAACGTTTACGGCGCTAGCACTGTAAATTGGTAGGGGTATGGGAGGGGAAGCAGTCAGGTAGCAGGGACATTCGAACCCCTAGAGACGACACCCCTCGTTAGATCCCTGTTTGACGGAGAGGGGCAGAGATGGACACGTTGGGAGGTCCCCGCATAGTCCACTTGTTGCATCATGCTGATAGGGGGGTGAAATCAAAAGCTTTCCACATCAGTGCAACGGGGCGCACTAGTGAATCGGTACGGGGGGATTAGTCTGTCGTGGGTGCACATTTGTGCCGCCGTAAAATGAGAGGGGGTCCCACAATTTTCATGACAATGGGGCTTTTGTGGCAGTGCGCTTCACCAGCACGAGCCGGAAAATTTTTGGCTGCATCTAAGCACAGTGACAAATGTCAAAACGGTAAACCGTACAAGCTGCCATATGCAGGGGTCATGAAAATATGGGGGTGATACCAAAAGGTTTCCACACCAGCCTAATGGGATCCACCAGTTGGAACTGCCGGGTTATCTTTTCGGGGCTAGTTTGAAGCAGGCTGTGAGAGCCCGCAACACTTCCAAGTGGGGAGCCCCAAGTCTGACTGCAATGCACCACCTTCGTGAAATTCTTGTTTCTGACAATTATCGTGACAATGGGGTTGTTTTGGCACAGCCCGTCATCGGCACCAATGACAAACGTGACTAGCATGTCCTTGGGTGCACCCTGGCCCATTTGTGCAGCAATTGTGTGGGTGCGGTCTAGCTGCACCTAGGTGGTAGTAGAGGAAATCCATAAAGATCCTAAATGTTGGAAAAAGTGCAATAGTTACAGCAAAATGTGTGATTGCACGGGGGGTGGAATCACAATTTTGAATTGCCACCCTCTACCAGCCCCAGGGTTGAGTGAGACCGTTGGGTTGTCTTTTTGTGGATGGTTTGACACAGTCTGTAAGAGCGCGCAATGCTTCCAAGTGGGGAACCCCCAGTGTGGCAGCAATGCATCACCTTCCTGAACCTCTTGTGCTGACAATTATCGTAACAATGGGGTTGTTACGGCGCTGCCTGTCATCGGCACCAATGACAAATGCGACCAGCATGTCCTTGGGCGCACCCTGGCCCATGTGTACAGCAATCGTGTGTGTGTGTGTGCAGTTTCAATTGGTGGATCCCATTAGGTTGGTGTGGAAACCTTTTGACATCACCCCCATATTTTCATGACCCCTGCATCTGGCAGTTTGTACGGTTTGCACTTTTAACATTTGTCACTGTGTTTAGATGCACCCGGACATTTTCTTGCCGCTTTTGGTGAAGGGCACTGCCACGAAACCCCATTGTCACAATAATTGTCGGACCGAATCCCCTCTCATTTTATAGCACTAGCGCTGTAAATGTGTACCCATGACAAATTTAACCCCCCCCCCCCTTGCCTAAGAGGTTTCCAATGGTATGTCGAGCTGCAATAGGTTATGACGGGGATTACACTTAGCGCATACGGGAAACAACAATGGACTATGTAGACCCCCCTCCCCCCTTGTACATCTCCGCCCTCTTGCTTCAAACAGAGAAAACGATTTCTGGGCATAGTATTGGTTTCCAATCACCAGCGCGACGTCTTTTTTTGCGGCGCTGGCGCCGCATGCATTTTGGCAGGGAGATGTGACTTTGAAGGTTATTCTCTACACCAAACATTACAAAGAATGGGTGCATTGGCAGAGTGTTCGGGTCTCATTTGCTCAATATTTCCCTCTTTGCAGTTGTCTCATTAGGGAGATGTCTTTTAAATTTTCTTGAAAATGCAATGCGATTTGTCTTTTTGTTGGTCTTCTTGCCAATGACCCATCGTCGCACATTTGAACAAGGTCTAGGTCTTGCGCTACTAGTTTAAACCATTGTTGGAACTGTGTTTTTTACATGCAAGGCGGTGTAGAGAAAATGCAAAATTTGACGCAAATTCATTAGTGTTTACGGCACGGGCACCGTAAAATGTGCATTGGTCATACCTTTGCGATCCGCGGTATTAGACCCCTGTGGTGCACATGTTTTCAAAAAGAGCATATTTTTTACGGCTCCCTGGGTTCGGGGGTTCACGGCTATATGTGTGCGACCCCAAGCCTCAGCCCCCCCCCCCCCACAACGTCCTTAGTTTTTTGCCCCCGCCCCCCCTCTTGGGTGGTGGTGGTGGTGGTTGTGGGTCTGTAGGGCTTGCTCCAGCATTGGTAAGGGCTGGAGCATGGCACGGGCCCACCCACCCCTTTGTAGGCCACTGCGCCATTGGGGAGGACGAAAACGGGCAGGAATGGCACTCTAGGGGCACCCATGGTTTTCGGGTGCCAGACGGCCGGGAGGGGAGGGCGTCACCTCGCTTAGTATACGCTTAATGTACGTGCTCCGAAGATCTTAGCTCCATGCACGGTTGCATTAACACGAGATGCACACCCCCTCTTGACTGGTGTCCGGTGCCCTTCTGTACCATTCCCACGCATTGGCCCTATGCCGTGCAAAAACATTTGAGGCATGTTGCCCTAGTGGCGTGCATTGTTGTTTACCAGCAACTTCCACTTGTTCCCCGCACCTTCCACCTGTGGTGTAGTTGGGTGGTTTGAAAGCATAAGGCATAGCACCAAGCAACACCCCAAGTCCACACGAGAGTCTCAATGCTGCATTTTGAAGTGCCAGGCATGTGAAGGCGCATGTCTACGTCGTGTGGATGTACCACATGTCCTGAGCTTTGTAGGGAGAATTTCAACCACTTGTACCACCATGTTGAGCCCCCCCCCCCCCCCCTCTTTGCCCTCCGGGCCCACTTAGTTGCCAAGGGTCAATAGCTATTAGCCCAACATATTGTGGCGCGGAAGGCGCCCAAAATTTTTTGTGGGCAATCCCAAAACCACACTGATAGGTACCGGCATGCGCACTGCCAGACTGTAGGCCAGCTGTACAGAACTACTGATCACTAGGAACCACAGGGTACTTGCTTCTGAGGGTACTGCATCTGCCAGGTGGTGCATGACAAACCCAACAACCTTCGTACACAACTGTTCTTCGTTCTCCTTGCCCATGTGGCATCCCTCCCTACCCAAGTGCTGGAGCGTGGATGGGATGTACCCCACAGGGGTGTACGAGCGGATTACCCGGCCACATACCTATACGGGTCCACGCCGTGCCTCAAAACCCACCATATCGGACAACTTGGGAGCTCCGTGGTTGGTGACGAGTGGAGTCGCTTTTTCCTTTTTTTGGCAAGCTTGGCTTTCCAAGAGTCGCTTAAAGTTTGCAGCTCGCGAAGGATTGCTTTACGGCGCTCTCCGCCCTTTGGAAGCGTCGACGGTAAGGTCATAAATGTGTCTTGATGTTCGCGGGCAGGGCGCTTGATGTTGTGGAAGGCCAGGGAGATCCGTTTGCAGAGTGCTGTGATGTGCTCCACAAAGAGAGGAGAAGAAACCTGTGAAGGGTAGGATTGTGCCAACTTTTCCAGCGATGCGAGGTTCTCCTGGAACTGCTCTACTTCGTCCTGAGTGAGGCGTCGAAAAAAGGTGCTAGGTAAGGGGGGCTGGAGGGCATGACGGAGTGGAAGGGAGCTGAAAGTTCCAGTAGATAGGGTGGTGATCTGAGGACGTATCCTGAGAACAGATGTCTGCAGTTTCCAGTTTGAAGGGGTGTGCGCAAGTCTATGATCGTGAATGTCTTGCATTATTTGTGGACGAAAAGCGGCCACGAGACCTCATCCGGTCTTTGGACGGTGTGATGAAACCAACCCAAGCTGTCCATTGGACGACTCCGTGTACGTATATGGCAACCCCATCTAGTTAGTGCCAAAGATGTAGCTGCATAGTAGTGGGCCCCGTGGGTGTCTTTTGCGGTGTACTTTGCCAGTGTCCCGCTAAGGGGAAATTACAAGGGATACAAGGTATGGCACGCCGTCATTCTCTTTGCGTAAGGTGTGGTATGCCGTCAATCTCTTTGCTTTCAAGCTGCAATAGCCGTTGTCTTGCAACTGCAGAGAATGTGACGTGTTGCGCATGCGTAACACTACCCTGCAAAAGGCCCTGAAGGCGCAGGTTTGCCATGAGGTCGCGCTCGCATTGACGCCGTGAGCACCTGGCCGTACAAAAGCAAAGTGAACAAGGAAACATTGGTCACGGGACACTCATTCACACGGCCAACTGTTAGGCCGAAATGCTTGCCTCCCCAATGTACGAGGACACTAAGCTATGTGGGGAGGAGATAATCCACCGGGGAACAATTTGGTGCAGCTCTTTTGTCCGTTTAGTGTACAAGAGTGCTTGCCAAAGGGATACATACTCTCACTTGTGTTAACAATGCGTAGCGGAGACACGATTGCCACATAACACGCAGTCAACATGTCCGGCCATTTCCAATCCCTGCCAAAAAGGGACCATACAAAGACGCCCCCCCCCCCCCCCCGGGTCAGCACCCCTACGGCTACACACGTCACGTAGTAGGCATAGGAAGCTAGGCATGGATCGAAGTCCAATTCTTATGCGACCGCATACTCTTGCCACAACAGTCCTCCTTGCAAAGTGACCAAGTTGTGCCTTTGCACCCCATCGCGTCAAAAGCCGGCCTAAGGGGGTAGGAGATCCTTGATGTATCTTAGTGGCATACGGTGAAGTTGTCGGAGTGCCAGCACCTTTGCTGTGGAGTCTATACATCACCTAGCACCTCATCGAGAAAGGGTCTTCCTTGGTGTGAATACAAGTGGTGCAGGGCCGGAGCTTAGCAGACTTGCAAAGACAATCAGTGAGGAGCACATCCACGAGACCCGTGCCAAAGTGCTTCGGCTTACATACGAGTAGAGCTGGGAAGTAAGACTTAGAGTCTGTGAAATTTCCTCCCTCCCCCAAACTGCGGACCGTAGCATAGGAAACATCACAAGACTGAGTAAGAGCCACCTTGATCCGGAACATCGCGTCAGATGTATACACCCCCACTGTGTACGAGTGGTCCAGGTTGCATGGTATGGGCACGGGGTACGTGACCCGTTTGGGGGTATCAAGATACACCACTGCGAAAGCGCCTCAGCAACTCTTCGAGGGAAACCAAGAACCATCGGTAACAAAAGTTGCATTTCCTTGAGCAATAGTCTTTTCCGGGAAATTGGTTTTTAGGGGGACCTACACTCCATACCAACCAAGAAGTTGTTCTAACCAATAGTGCCGTGCGGCTAACGGCCATCTTGTAGAATTTACATCACACAAGGCGCAGTTCCCGGCATCCATCCACCCATGTATAGCTACCAGTTGCCAAGCATGAAGAGCTAGGCACATGACGTGGGGTGCCCCCGATTCAGGCAGCATAAGAGGAAAGGCAATCCGAAACCCGACATGGTACATGTACAATAGGTCATTATTGGTTTTGTGGGCACAAGAATGCTGCAACAAGCCTTCCCTGACACAAGCCATATCAGGATGGAAGTAGTGAAGTGCCGCATATACCCTATGTTACGGCTACTTGCTACGACGGACCATGATATTAGCATATCACAACTTACAATTGTACTCGAGGAACTGTACTAGAGGAAGTATTGTATCACCACCACCATTGCAGGGTTCATACCATCCCATCCGGACTCCAGCGGCTAGTAGCATTGTGTTGAGGGGAGGGTGTGCCACACTGTCACAATGCAAAGAATGGACACGTGAACAGCCAATTGCATGGCATATGTGGGGGGTTGAACCCCCGGCTGCTCATGTTGCTCCCCACCCGCCACCGCAGCATACATTTGGTGGGGATATTTTGCGGGGAGGCTCATCATGCCCAGTGCCCTGGATTCTTTGCGGCTAGCACAGAATAGTTTTGTCCTGTCCGCTTTGTGGTAGATGTGTGGCAGGAGGTCCCGTCCCACCACACGAATGGCGTCCAACCGCTGATGAATAAGCATTCTAGATGCCCCCCAGAACAGTGCCACAGGATGAAAAGTAAGTTGGAAGCCTTCATGCACAAAGGAACGAGTAGCAGCTGCTTGGGGCCCAATGAAAACATGTTCATTGGGAGACCGACCCTCTGAAGTTGGCAACAAAAACAGGCAAATTGTTTTCTGAGTCAATGCACCACGTGGTGTCTTCAATGTATCCTAGCCCGTTGCACAGACCTCCAAGCCCCCAACACTTGGCGACATGCGCTAATGCATGGAAGGCACGTATTTTTGCAACGATGGAGAAACCATCGCCAACCCTGGGCACCTGTGTGCCATGCCTACCAACAAAGGCGCGAGGGCTTCCACCACTCTAGCGTAACCACCCATGTGCACGGTGGCGCCGGTACTGGGTAGGAGGAGGAGCTCGAGGTTAGGAGAGAAGTTCGATGACTACCCCTAGGAAACCCGCTTTCCACAACAGATGACACATCACATCATGCACTCACAACCCATACACATTTCACACATTTTCGACGACAAGGCAAACTAGCGTACACCGATGACAACGAAATCATATGAAATCATGTAGAGCACTCAACAAATCCCCTACACAGGACCAAGCATGCATGGCAAATTAGGTAAAGGGCAAAACACAGTACTGAGTAAGCAAGGGGATGTATTGGTCAGCGATGTGCACACCGATCACCTTCGACAAAGTTGTGAAATTGAGGAGTGGCCTGCCATTTGATATGGGCCCGTGGGATACTTTTGCTAGGCAACAAATAGAAGTCACCGTGCACTAGCGGGTTATGCGCTATGTCGTGAACAAAATCAACGACCCACTTTAACTTATAACGGCTAGGCAGTCCAACATGCAGTATTCTATCGATTCGATCCGTGTCAGGAGTGAACCGCTTATCTTTTCCAAGGATGAGCCGTGTAGAGTCCACGTGGACAAGGAGAGGGGTCATCGGGGGCACATCCCAGGGTGCGACGGGGTGGAGTGCCGGGACGCTACGCAAGGTTGGCCGAACATGTCGGGCTCTGAATAAGTTTTCCGGGGGATCTTGCATTCGGAGCTCTTCATTGGCTCAACTGCAATCCCAACACTTTCATGGGCGAACAAGAAGTGAAGATGCTGCATTCGGAACTCTTCCCCTTATCCAGTGCAGTCCGAAAACTTTCACTGGCGAACGCGAACTGAAGATCCTACATTTCGAGTGCTTCCTCTGCTCCATTGCAGTTCCAAATTTTTCAAGGTTGACCACGAATTCACAATCCTACTTTCCAAGCTTTTCCCCTGCTCCGGTGTAGTCTCACATCTTTTCAAGGACGAGCAAAAAGTGAAAATCATGCATCCTAAGCTTTTAGCCGGCTCCTGTGCAGTCCCAAATCTTTCAAGGACGAACACAAAGTGACGATCCTACGTTTGGAGCCTTTCCGTGGCTCAGGTGCAGTCCCAAAATTTTCAAGGGTGCATAGGAAGTGAAGATCATGCATTCTCAGCCCTTCTCTAGCTCCAGTGCAATGGCCAAATTTTTTAGGGGCAGGCACGAAGTGAAGATTGTGCACCTAGAGCTCTTTGTTGGCTCCAGTGCTGCCCCAAAAATTTTAGGGGCGCATACAAAACAAAGATCCTGCATTCCGAGCTCTACCGTGGCTCTAGTGCAGTCCCATATATATCAGGCTGCGAACACGAAGTGAAACCCTGCACTGAGCGCTCTTCCCCGGCTTCAATGCAGCCGCAAAAGTTCCATGGGCGAACTCGAACCCAAGGACCTACATTCGGAGCTCTTCCCCGGCTTTAGTGCACTCTCAATTTTTTTCGGGGCGAACTCTACGTCAAGATCCTGCATTCCGAACTCTTCCGGGATCCAGTGCGGTGCCAAACGTTTCAAGGGCGAACATGCTGTGGAGATCTTGCACTCGCGGCTCTTCCCCGGCTGTAGTGCAAGGGAGGGGGGGGGTTCAGAGTTGGCATAAGCCATGTACTCTGTGTTGGCGATAAAGGCCCAGTGCCATGGTGCGTATTTTGTCGTGCCCACCCTTGCTTTGTGTTTCTCAACCCTCCAAGCACCTCCTCCACTCGGTAAAGTTTTCTGGTTCGGATGGGTCGGTACAACATTCCCAAAGCCTTTAAACGCCCCTTGAGTTGGCAACTTACGCCCACTGATGCGTGGGTCCTAGGTGTAACGTGACAAACTGCCGGACTAACCGATGCAGGGGGGGGGGGGGGCTGGTAGTGCCTGGACCCTTAACACCAATCCCTCCCCCCCTCCTCCCTCTGGGAGATAACCACGTGACTGTCGGACCATCGGCACCAAAGGCGCCAATAGGAAAACTTGCTTGAACCGGTAGAGGGTCAAAAAGTGGTTTTTCACCCCATGTGTCCACATGGAAAATACCCGGTTTTTCCAGAGATTTCGGTGTTGGATGAAAAAGATGTTGGACCAAATACCAACACCATCCGTGAATAGTCATTTGTTAGAGATGGCCCGTGCCGTAGTGTTTCAACGGTGCCTTCGTGCTTGAAAGGTGCGGGGTTCAATTCTCGGGGTGGGCCATGTGCGATAACCCAAGCAAGGGCTGAGGACACAAAGGCAACCCTTTTTTTGTTTTTTTGTGTGTTGTGCTATGGTTTTGTCCCCCTTTTGGAGGTTCTTGAGAACAAAGGGGTTCCGCAGCAAATCCCGCCCAGTTTTGGGCCCCAGAGAAGGCAAGGAATATGGAGCCAATTCTGATTTTGTCCCCTTTATTGGGGACCCCCAGAAACACAAGGATTACATAGCAATTCCACCCACTTTGTGGTCCCCCTGAAGGCAAGGGTCATGGAGCCAATTCTGATTTCGTCCCCCTTTTAGGCAACCCGCGAGAATGCAGGGTTTACCTAGCACTTGTGCTCAGTTCTGGGTGCCAAAAGAAGGATGTGGAACTTTGCAAGCAGTGGGCTCATGGCATGGCGGTTGCGGATTGAGAACCACGCATACATATTGAAGTGAAGGAGGCAGGGGGGAGCCGAGTCCGTGGGTCCCAGGACGCCAACACCCCCCCTCCCCCCAGCCCCAAGGGGCCGCCCTTGGTACACGCTAGAAGAACGAATCTCGTTCTCGCCTAGATGGTGCTGGAAGGCCACAACGGACAAAAGTCGTGGGTACCCCCCCCTCCGGGGGCACCTGGTGGGTACTTTGAGGGTTGTATCCTGGATCCCCCTGTCCATACTCAGGGGCCCATGTTTTTTTCCCCAATTGGACTGTTTTGGAGTCAAAAAAAAATTTCGTTCGAGCGGCATTCTAGCAACGCTCTAGCGTCGCGAGAACGCTCTAGCGAGCGCCGCTAGAACGCTTCGCTAGAACGTTGCTACAACGATATACATAAATGCTCCGCTACTCCTCAAAGAGAACCTGCCCCGGCTACCATGGCCAGCCGTGGCCAATCACAGGTTCGCGATGCTTGACCCGACTCACGGAGCGCCCCCCCCCCCCCCCCGGCTAGCCCGGTTAGCCCCCAACCCCACCCCATAGGTCGCTTGGAAGGTAGTTTGGCGGGCCGGTGCCGGGTGACTTGGTGGTGGGTTAACCCGATTAGCCCCCTTGCCCCCCGAGGCCCCCTTTTGCGAGTCGCGACACGCATGCTACCCCTCTTGCGTTGTTGGGGGCTGCCGGGATGCATCCTTGCTCCTGGCACCCCCCTTCTCAACCCCCATGTCCCCTTCCTTCTCACCCCCCTTGTCACCCCCCACCTCATCCCCCTTGTCACCCCCCTCCCCCTTGTCGTCACCCTCGTCCCCCTCGTCATCCCCGTGATCCCCGTTGTCCCGTTGGTGCCCCTCGTTCAAGGCCTCCCGGACGTGGGCCTCCGCCTCCTCCCGGATGCGGAAGAGGAGCTCCCCCGGCACCCGGAAGGTGCCCTTCCCTTTCTCCCGCTTCCTCTTCTTCCCCTTCTTCCCCTTGCCCCCCCCCCTCCCCGATGCACCCCTGCGACACCACCCACCAGTCTCCCGGGTCCAACTCCTGATCCCGATCGCCCAACACCATCACTTGGTTGACGGTCCTCCCAATGCCCCGCTCCGCCCAAGGGCTTGGCCTTGGGCTTGGGGTGGGGTGTGGAGGGGGGCATCTTCCTGGCTACTCTCAAAGTGGCGGGGGTTCTTGGGTTTCTTGGGGGCCTTAGGGGGGGGGGGGGCTTTGCGGGGATGTCCTCGCCCCGCTGCCGGTGATGGTGCTGTTGGTGCTCTTGCTTGTGCTGCTGCTACTACGCCTGCTGTTGCTTCCGCTTTCGCTCTCCCCCCCCTGCTCCCCCACCCTCACCAAACCACTGCGTTGCAACCTCATCCCCCCCGCCCCCCGCTTCTTCCCGCCTCCCATCTACCCAACCCGTACAGCACCGAGAGGGCCAATTTGGGGTCATTCCCCAACATCCGGCCGAACTCTGTGACCCGCACGAGCTGTGCCCCCTCCCCCCCCCCTTCATCGCCCCACTCCACCCGCACCCCGCGGGGGTCGGCTCCACAGGAGTGCACGCTCACGACCTAAAGAGAAACAAGACAGGTGTGTTCTAGCGGCATTACGGGCAACTGTTCTAGCAACTTTCTAGCAACGTTCTATCGACGTCGGCGCCGGTTTGCTAGATCAACGCTAGAACGCTTCCCTAGATCAACGCTAGAACACACTTAGCATACCGTGCCTTGCATGTAGAGTGTGGGGGAGATTGCCCTAGGGCCTCGGCGAAGGCATCCTGGTGGTTGGGAGGATACGGCTGCAAGGGTCCCGTGGTTGCGGGGGCCGCGGGGGTCTTGGGCTTGGACTTGGGTCGGGAGGCGATGCTGTGCACCGGTCCAGCATACGCCCCCCGGTTGGCGGCCGAGGGTCAAAGCCCCCAATCCCCATGATCTCCGACCACGTCGGCGACCACTTCACCTCCTCCCAACACACTCCATACCCCCTTGTCCCATCGCCTGCCAACACATGGCGATGGCCAGCCAATGCCCGCCCCCCCCTTTCTTGACGTCGGGGGTGAAGACGTTGAATTGGGCCAATTCAAACATCTTCACCCCCTTGTCGGAAGGGTGGGGCGCTTGCCCCCTCTTCATCTTACGCAACTCCGGTTGCCACCACCAAGCCCCTACAACCCCCCCCACCCGCAAGGGTTTGTCTTGTTGGATACCCCCTCGTATGCCCACACGCACCTCCCTTGCCCCAAAATTTTTTGATGCTCACGGTGCATCAAAAAACGCAGAGTCCAAATCAGACTCTCCGGGGGGACCGGAAGGGGGTGGTTGAGGTTTTGGGGGTGGGGGCCAGCTAGGACGGCAGGGTCCCATGGCAAGTCCATCATGGCCCCCGCCCCCCAATTGCCCTAAAAACCCCTCAGCCAGTGCCCCGCCCCCGTTATCTTCTCCTCCAATACCTTCTCCTCCACTTCCTCCTTCACCCTCTCCTCCACCATCTCCTCCACCTCCACCCCCACCACCCCAGCCGCCGCCTTCTCCGTTAGCTTCGCCTCCCGAGCCACCCATTCCTCCATCCGCTTGACGCTCCTCTCCAGCTGCGGGCTGTTGTCTTCCTTCTCTGGCACCTTGTGCCGCGCCTTCTTGAGGTTGGCGGCGGCCCAAGCCTCACGCTCGCCCTCCGCCCCAGCCCGCAACTCCTCCACCTTGGCCTCCCAGCCCACCACCTTCGCCTCTGCCCTTGCCCTTGCCCCCCAGTGCGACCTCGGAGAACCGGAGAGCCTTTGCAGCGCCCCACACATCCTCTCCAGTTCGTCCTCGTCCCCCTCCTCCGCCTCCTCCACCACTCCCTTCGGCTTGACTGCCTTGGCCGATTTCTTGGCGGCGAGGGGGTGAGGGGGTAGCAATGGAGGAGGAGGAATATGGGCTTGGCGTTGGGGCTCAGGCTTGGGCTGGGGTTTGGGCTTGGGCTCGGCGTGGGCTTGGCGGTGGCGCACCACTTCGGCCAGCAACTTGGCGGTCTAGCGCTACTAAGCAAAAAGCGCAGCACAGTTCTAGCGACGTTCTAGGCAAATGTTGTAGCGGCGTTCTAGCGCCGTTCTAGCGAGCGATCGTGCTACCTAGATCAAGACTAGAAGGATTCCCTAGATAATTGCTAAAACACACGACAAAATACCTGTTCCATGATCTGCTCCATCAATTCTTGCCATGGATCGGCGGACATGATGCCGATGCTGAAGAGTCTGTCCAAGGGAAGCCCGCATGTGGCCCTGGCCCCTCCTCACCTGCATAGCATCCCTGCCCGAGCATGGAATTTGCGACCAGGGACCCCCGTGCACAACCCACGACACGTCGAAGTATGCAAGCAGCCATGTCATGCACTTTGCCTGCACACTGGCCTCCTTGGGGATTGCCGACCATTTACGTTCTAACACCTCATCCACCCCCTCCACCTGACAGCCCCCCCCCCCCCCCCCAACGGTTGCTCTGCTCGTTGTGACCATGTTTCAGAAAGCGGTTTACGCTTTTTGAATTGTCACCGCACAACATGGCCAACCCAAATAGCCAAATGTTCTGTAACAGGGCATCTACATCATGCTCCAGGGTTAGTCCATACCATGATGCCGTTACAACAGTACAGTGACACCGGAACTCCTTTGCCACTGCAGCAAGACTTGCACCTTCTCATGTCGGAGAGGCGTGCGGATTGGAGCGTTTACGGGCCACCTGCCTCGGACGGTGAAAAAGCAGCCATTTTTTTTTAGGCATGGCCGGATATTGCTAGGTGCCTTGCTTGCACAGAAGGCGTCCCGAGGAGGAAGGCCGTGTAGCGGGCCTCATCACCCTCCATGGTCCGCGGGATAGCACTACCCTCCCCGGTCTTCGTTCGGGCATTCCACATCCCCTCGTTGAACATGGAGCCCACTTGGGGGCATTCGGACACCGCGATCACCCTCTGTATCCACGGTTGATCCCCCCCCAAGGATCACCGTTGCGTCCTCCTTGGAGGCCCCGCATTGGACGAGCCCCGTGTCAATGATCTCTTGAATCACCTAAACACGAGACATTGGGGGTGGTTCATTTCGTGCTAGCCTAGCCTAGCCTGGCTTCCAGCGAGCGGTGTCCGGGGCTAACTAGAACAAAACTAGAACGAGTGAAAGGCACTGGATGAGAGGCGTACCTCCCAATTGCCTTTCCACAATGTCCCAAGGGTGTCCATGGCCTTGTCATCGCAATTGGCCATGCTCAACACCCAAAGGCCCGCGGGGGTCCGGGCCAAGCGGTCGAAGTTGGCCAAGGAGATGGTGAGTTGGGTCCAATTGCCCCCGGCCACGGGGTAGGCATCCCCCGGGACGTTTATTGGCAACGGGAAGGTGCGGTTGATTCGCCGCACCAAGCCCGCCGGGAGAGGATGTATTTCTTATTTTAGCCATGAGGCGAAGGGCCATTAGATCCGGATCGGCTTGGGTAACGTTGTGGCAGCGTGGGGATCCAACGCGTGGCGACCAACTTCTTCCAACGGCCTTGGAAGTCCCACTCCGTGCAATTTGCACGGGAGCAGGGGCCACCGGGGACGGTGCGGTGGTACTCCAACTTACGGAGTGTGTAGAGCTCCGAGACGGCCCTCCAAGAGGATTTGGGGGCCCGCATGTTGAGCACAAGTTCACACATGGCGGTGGGGGGGGAGTAGGGAGGGGGTTCATGCCTCAACACCGGCCTTGCATGCCCCACCCGTGGTTTGGGTCTAAGTGGCAGTGTTCACATATTGGATGGCGTTGTTGAATTGCCGTTGCGCTAGGGGGCATGATAGCGCCCACGTGGCCAAGTAGTGGCCCACCCGCTCATCCTTGAGGCCAAAAGGCCCACTCAAGTCCCGTAGTGCCTTAGGCAAGAGAGAAGTTTCCTTCCTGGTTGAGGAGGGAGCAAGGTGGGAAGTGGCGGGGCGTTTCATCGCAAAGAAATGCGGAATATCTAAGCATGAGAGAAGGGACCATGGCACAATGCATTGGGCAATAGCAAGCATGCACGGTGGAACAATGAACGAAATGCACTTTTTGGTGGACATTGTATCGTTCTAGTATTGATCTAATCTACGCTAGAACGTCCAGAGTAGAAGTTCCAGGCTAAAACGCAATTGGGTTTTCTAGCGTTTACCAAGGGCCTACAGCCAACACTTAGCTCTCAAAGGTACCGGTCTAAGGAGTCAATGGGCGCCAAAGGCCCCCTATTGTCAACAAGCACAAGAACAACAAGTGAGTTGGGGTGATAGACACCCATGCTTCGGTGTGGCCCCTTGACACTGGAGGAAATGCTTCGAAATTGGACATAGTTGAGCCCATGTGGGCACAAGAAGGCGGGCCGGGATCATGTTGACACCAGAGGAGGTAGGGGAAGGGGGATAGTGACACCCACGCTTCTGCGGCCCCTTGAGTTGGGGATACGGACTCCCATGCTTCGTTGTGGCCCCTTAAAGTCGGAATACGGATTTCCACTCTTCAGTGTGGCCACATGAGTTGGGCATACGGGCTCACACCCTACTGCGTGACCCCTTAATTTGGGGAGACGGACTCCCACGCTTCGCCATGGCCCCTCGCGTTGGGGATACGGACTCCCACACCTTGGCGTGGTCTGTGGAGTTGCCCATTCCGACTCCCAAGCTTTGGCGTGGTCCCTCAATTTGGCGATACGGACTCCCACACTTTTGCATGGCCCCTCGAGTTGGGGATACGGACTCCCACGATTTTGCCGGCCCGGACAATGGACCTTAAAGACGAACAACAACCTTCTTTGGTGTTGCACGTTTTACTCGCTCTTTTTTAGTCAATTGCTTAGAGGAGCCGTCCCCCTCGCAAAATTTTTGCTAGCCGGCATGGTATCCAAAACCCCATTTGTGTGTGCCCAACGCTAAACAACTATCAATGCATTCGCCGCAGAGCGATGGGGTAGGCTCTTTAGAAGGCACTTGCCGCAGAGCGATGGGAGCAGGCTCCTTGGAAAGCATGCGCCGCGTCGCGACGGGAGTAGGCACTGTTGGGCCGCTCGTTGTGTGTCGTCTTCCACCTCCCTTGTGTGCCTTCGTGGTCCGCTTCAATTATTGGTTTCGTAGACATGCTCCCAAGGGCATCCAAGAAGGGCCCGGAGCACCGGCCCGTGCTAGGTTTGCGACCAAGAGGGTCCCCAAATGGCGTGCTTGCATTGCAATGCGGCGTTCCAGCCCCATTGTGACACGCACGACATATGATCCAACGCCCCGGCGCCACGCACCGACGATTGGCAAGAGATCCACGGCAGGATTGTGTATAGCGACCTAGTCGGCTATCAGACATCACACATCAGACTTTTATGGACCATCACCCCCAACCCCCCCCCCCCCCACCCCAACACCCTTTCTAACCCCCCCCCCCCCGTGTCAGACCCCCCCCCCCGTGTCCCCCCCAATATCAGACTTGTCCCATTGTCACCACACCCTTCAGGTGTAGAAGTGGGTTGTGGTCTCGACCCTAGCGTCTGAAACCCAACCAGTGCTTGCAACCCCTTCAATGATGGTACGTGCCCCCCCCCCCCCCACCCCACCCCACCCCATCTCTCTGACTCAAACCGATCGGGGGGCTCATATGTGACTGAAGACAAGTGGGAACAGAATCCTGATGTCTGGCCCAAGCAACCTCACCTGAGCTAATCGGGTCAGTTTTGCTGGTGGGGTGGGTGGCTGGGGGTTCATCGGGTTGGGCCGGAACTGTGGAGAGGGGGGGTGGTGGGTTTTGAGCACGGCACAACACAGCACGGCACAGCACAGCACATCACAGCACATCGCAGCACACCACAGCACAACACAACATACAGCATAGCACAGCATATTACAGCACAACACAGCACAACACAGCCCCTACGGCCGCCCAAGACAGCCTCCCTCCCTCTCTCCCTCCCTCCCTCCCCTCCCTCCCTCCCTCCCACCCTGTCATATCCCTGCTTGTGGAGTTGAGGTTAGGGAGGGTATGCCTGTTGTTCTTTTGCAGGTTTTTCTTTTCTAGTAGAGTGCTTTCCCGCCAGCTTACCAAGGTCCGAACCCCAAAAAAATTAAAATAGGAGGTATGTTACTCCGTTCCTTAGTTAGTTCCGGCGATGACACTGGGGCACACGGTCCTATTTGAATACCCCACTTTGGATGCATTGGTGCAGCACCTTGCAAGGACGCTATTCGGGAGAGAGGATACGGGGAGGGCAATGGCTATGCCTGTGGAGATGCAGCCGATGGCGATAGTGGGGATGGCCTGCCGGTTCCCTGGCACATGCAACAGCGCTGAGGAGTTCTGGAGGT
This sequence comes from Eutreptiella sp. 'Long Island Sound 2002', assembly GCA_964036045.1. Lineage (NCBI taxonomy): Eukaryota > Euglenozoa > Euglenophyceae > Eutreptiales > Eutreptiaceae > Eutreptiella > Eutreptiella sp. 'Long Island Sound 2002'. The sequence continues at coordinate 41,025,762 of OZ038383.1, read as the reverse complement.
TCCCGGAGGACAGAGGGGATGGAGCAGGGGAGATCCCATTGACTCGAATGGATTGGAGGAAGAGGTACGATCCTGAACAGAGCGTAGGCAAGTCATACACGAACCGAGGGGCGTTCATTGAGGAAGTGACAATGTTTGACCACAAGCGGTTCAGGATCTCAGCGGCCTAGGCGGAGATGATCATTCCGGAACAGCGGATTGCGCTGGAGACGGTATACCAGGCATTTTGTCAAAGCAATATCAATATCAATACACCCCCCAAATATTTGACGGACATACGTCCGTCAAATATTTTGACCCCAAATATTTGACAGACATACGTCCGTCAAATATTTTGGGGGTCTACACCCCCCAGATAACTGTCGCATGGGCATGCGTCAAATATTTGACGGACATGCATCCGTCAAATATTTCGGGGGTGTAGACCCCCCAAATATTTGACGGATGTATGTCCGTCAAATGTTTTGCGGGTGTAGACCCCCCAAATATTTGTGGGACATACATCCGTCCAATATTTCGGGGGTGTAGACCCCCCAAATATTTGACGGACATACATCCGTCAAATATTTTGGGGGTCTACAACCCCCAGATAACTGACGCATGGGCATGCGTAAAATATTTGACGGACATACATCCGTCAAATATATAGGGGTTGTACACCCCCCAAATATTTGACGGATGTATGTCCGTCAAATATTTCTGGGGTGTAGACCCCCCAAATATTTGACGGAACCACATCCCTGAAATATTTGGGGGCTGTAGTCCCCCAAATATTTGACGGAAACCCATCCGTCAAATATTTGGGGGGTGTAGACCCCCCAAATATTTGACGGAACCCCATCCGTGAAATATTCTGGGGGTCTACAGCCTCCAAATATTTGACGCAATCCCATCCGTCAAATATCTTAGGGGTGTAGACCCCCCAAATATTTGACGGAACCACATCCGTGAAATATTTTGGGGGTGTAGACCCCCCAATTATTTGACGGAACCACATCCCTGAAATATTCTGGGGGTGTACAGCCCGGAAATATTTGACGGAATCACATCCGTGAAATTTTTTGGGGGTGTAGACCCCCCAAACTTTTGACAGAAACCCCACCCGTCAAATATTTTTAGGGGTGTAGACCCCCCAAATATTTGACGCAACCCCATCCGTGAAATTTTTGGGGGGTGTAGACCCCCCAAATATTTGACGGAACCCCATCCGTCAAATATTTTGTGGGTCTACAGCCCCCAAATATTTGACGGAACCCCATCCGTGAAATATACTGGGGGTCTGCAGCCCCCAAATGTTTGACGGAGCCCCATCTGTGAAATATTTTGGGGGTGTAGACCCCCCAAATATTTGACGGAACCATTCCGTGAAATATTTGGGGGGTGTACAGCCCCCAAATATTTCACGGAACCACATCCGTGAAATATTTTGGGGGTGTAGACCCCCAAAATATTTGACGGAACCACATCCGTCAAATATTTTGGGCTGTACAGCCCCCAAATATTTGACGGAACCCCATCCGTGAAATATTCTGGGGGTGTAGACCCCCCAAATATTTTTGACGGAACCACATCCGTGAAATATTTTGGGGGTGTAGACCCCCCAAATATTTGACGGAACCACATCCGTGAAATATTTTGGGGGTGTAGACCCCCCAAATATTTGACAGAACCACATCCGTGAAATATTTGGGGGGTGTACAGCCCCCAAATATTTGACGGAACCACATCCGTGAAATATTTTGCGGGGTGTAGACCCCCCAAATATTTGACGGAACCCCATCCGTGAAATATTTCGGGGATGTAGACCCCCCAAATATTTGAGGGAACCCCATCCGTCAAATATTTTGGGGGTCTACAGCCCCCAAATATTTGACGGAACCCCATCCGTGAAAAATTCTGGGGGTCTACGGCCCCCAAATATTTGACGGAACCCCATCCGTGAAATATTTTGGGGCTGTAGACCCCCCAAATATTTGACGGACCCACATCCGTGAAATATTTTAGGGCTGTAGACCCCCCAAATATTTGACGGAACCACATCCGTGAAATATTTGGGGGGTGTACAGCCCCCAAATATTTCACGGAACCACATCCGTGACATATTTTGGGGGTGTAGACCCCCCAAATATTTGACAGAACCACATCCGTGAAATATTTTGGGGGTGTAGACCCCCAAAACATTTGACGGAACCACATCCCTCAGATATTTTGGGGATGTACAGCCCCCAAATATTTGACGGAACCCCATCCGTGAAATATTCTTGGGGTCTACAGCCCTCAAATATTTGACGGAACCCCATCCGTGACATATTTTGGGGGTGTAGACCCCCCAAATATTTGACGGAACCACATCCGTGAAATATTTTGGGGGTGTAGACACCCCAAATATTTGACGGAACCACATCCGTGAAATATTTGGGGGGTGTACAGCCCCCAAATATTTGACGGAACCCCATCCGTGAAATATTTTGGGGGTGTAGACCCCCCAAATATTTGACGGAACCCCATCCGTCAAACATTTTGGGGGTGTACAAACCCCAAATATTTGACGGAACCCCATCCGTGAAATATTCTGGGGGTCTACAGCCCCCAAATATTTGACGGAACCCCATCCGTGAAATATTTTGGGGGTGTAGACCCCCCAATTATTTGACGGAACCACATCCGTGAAATATTTTGGGGCTGTAGACCCCCCAAATATTTGACGGAACCACATCCGTGAAATATTTGCGGGGTGTAAAGCCCCCAAATACTTCACGGAACCACATCCGTCAAATATTTTGGGGGTGTAGACCCCTCAAATATTTGACGGAACCACATCCGTCAAATATTTTGGGGGTGTACAGCCCCCAAATATTTGACCGAACCACATCCGTGAAATATTCTGAAGGTCTACAGCCCCCAAATATTTGACAGAACCCCATCGGTGAAATATTTTGGGGGTGTAGACCCCCCAAATATTTGACGGAACCACATCCGTGAAATATTTTGGGGCTGTAGACCCCCCAAATATTTGACGGAACCACATCCGTGAAATATTTTTGGGGTGTAGACCCCCCAAATATTTTACCGAACCCCATCCGTCAAATATTTTTAGGGGTGTATACCCCCCAAATATTTGACGGAACCCCATCCGTGAAATATTTTGGGGGTGTAGACCCCCCAAATATTTGACGGAACCACATCCGTCAAATATTTGGGGGGTGTACAGCCCCCAAATATTTGACAGAACCCCATCCGTGAAATATTTTGGGGGTGTAGACCCCCCAAATATTTGACCGATCCCCATCCGTCAAATACCTTAGGGGTGTAGACCCCCCAAATATTTGACGGAACCACATCCGTGAAATATTTGGGGGGTGTACAGCCCCCAAATATTTGACGGAACCACATCCGTGTAATTTTTGGGGGGTGTACAGCCCCCAAATATTTGACGGAACCCCATCCGTGAAATATTTCGGGGGTGTAGACCCCTCAAATATTTGACGGAACCCCATCCGTCAAATATTTTGGGGGTGTAGACCCCCCAAACATTTGACGGAACCACATCCGTGAAACATTTGGGGGGTGTATAGCCCCCAAATATTTGACGGAACCACATCTGTGAAATATTTTGGGGCTGTGGACCCCCCAAATATTTGACGGAACCACATCCGTGAAATATTTTGGGGCTGTAGACCCCCCAAATATTTGACGGGACCACATCCGTGAAATATTTGGGGGGTGTAGACCCCCCAAATATTTGACGCAACCACATCCGTGAAATATTTTGGGGGCGTAGACCCGCCAAATATTTGACGGAACCCCATCCGTCAATTATTTTTAGGGGTGTAGACCCCCCAAATATTTGACGGAACCCCATCCGTGAAATGTTTGGGGGGTGTAGACCCCCCAAATATTTGATGGAACCACATCCGTCAAATATCTTGTGGGTCTACAGCCCCCAAATATTTGACGGCACCCCATCCGTGAAATATTTTTGGGGTGTAGACCCCCCAAATATTTGACGGAACCACATCCGTGAAATATTTTGGGGGTGTAGACCCCCAAAATATTTGACGGAACCACATCCGTGAAATATTTTGGGGGTGTAGACCCCCCAAATATTTGACGGAACGACATCCGTCAAATATTTTGGGGGTGTACAGCCCCCAAATATTTGACGGAACCCCATCCGTGAAATATTCTGGGGCTCTACAGCCCCCGAATATTTGACGGAACCCCATCCGTGAAATATTTTGGGGCTGTAGACCCCCCAAATATTTGACGGAACCACATCCGTGAAATATTTGGGGGGTGTATAGCCCCCCAAAATATTTGACGGAACCACATCCGTGAAATATCTTGGGGGTGTAGACCCCCCAAATGTTTGACGGAACCACATCCGTGAAATATTTTGGGGGTGTAGACCCCCCAAATATTTGACGGAACCACATCCGTGAAATATTTCGGGGCTGTGGACCCCCCAAATATTTGACGGAACCACATCCGTGGAATATTTTTGGGGTGTAGACCCCCCAAATATTTGACGGAACCACATCCGTGAACCATTTTGGGGGTGTAGACCCCCCAAATATTTGACGGGACCACATCCGTGAAATATTTGGGGGGTGTAGACCCCCCAAATATTTGACGCAACCACATCCGTGAAATATTTTGGGGGCGTAGACCCCCCAAATATTTGACGGAACCCCATCTGTCAAACATTTTTAGGGGTGTAGACCCCCCAAATATTTGACGGAACCCCATCCGTGAAATATTTGGAGGTTGTGTAGACCCCCCAAATATTTGACGGAACCACATCCGTCAAATATGTTGTGGGTCTACAGCCCCCAAATATTTGACGGAACCCCATCCGTGAAATATTCTGGGGGTCTACAGCCCCCAAATATTTGACGGAACCCCATCCGTGAAATATTTTGGGGTGTACACCCCCCGAATATTTGACGGAACCCCATCCGTGAAATATTTTGGGGCTGTAGAACCCCCAAATATTTGACGGAACCACATCCGTGAAACATTTTGGGGGTGTAGACCCCCCAAATATTTGACGGAACCAGATCCGTGAAATATTTTGGGGGTGTAGACCCCCCAAATATTTGACGGAACCACATCCGTGAAATATTTTTGGGGTGTAGACCCCCCAAATATTTGACGGAACCACATCCGTGAAATATTTTGGGGGTGTAGACCCCCCAAATATTTGACAGACCACATCCGTGAAATATTTGGGGGGTGTAGACCCCCCAAATATTTGACGGAACCACATCCGTGAAATTTTTTGGGGGCGTAGACCCCCCAAATATTTCACGGAACCCCATCCGTCAAATATTTTTAGGGGTGTAGACCCCCCAAATATTTGACGGAACCCCATCCGTGAAATATTTGGGGGATGTAGACCCCCCAAATATTTGACGCAACCACATCCGTCAAATATCTTGTGGGTCTACAGCCCCCAAATATTTGACGGAACCCCATCCGTGAAATATTTTGGGGCTGTAGACCCCCCAAATATTTGACGGAACCAAATCCGTGAAATATTTTGGGGGTGTAGACCCCCCAAATATTTGACGGAACCACATCCGCCAAAAATTTTGGGGGGTGTAGACCCCAAAAATATTTGACGGAACCACATCCGTGAAATATTTTGGGGGTGTAGACCCCCCAAATATTTGACGGAACGACATCCGTCAAATATTTTGGGGGTGTACAGCCCCCAAATATTTGACGGAACCCCATCCGTGAAATATTCTTTGGGTCTACAGCCCCCGAATATTTGACGGAACCCCATCCGTGAAATATTTTGGGGCTGTAGACCCCCTAAATATTTGACGGAACCACATCCGTGAAATATTTTGGGGGTGTAGACCCCCCAAATATATGACGGAACCCCATCCGTCAAATATCTTAGGGGTGTAGACCCCCCAAATATTTGACGGAACCACATCCGTGAAATATTTGGGGGGTGTACAGCCCCCAAATATTTGACGGAACCACATCCGTGAAATATTTGGGGGGTGTAGACCCCCCAAATATTTGAGGGAACCCCATCCGTCAAATATTTTGGGGGTCTACAGCCCCCAAATATTTGACGGAACCACATCCGTGAAATATTCTGGGGGTCTACAGCCCCCAAATATTTGACGGAACCCCATCCGTGAAATATTTTGGGGCTGTAGACCCCCCAAATATTTGACGGAACCACATCCGTGAAATATTTTGGGGGTGTAGACCCCCCAAATATTTGACGGAACCCCATCCGTGAAATATTTGGGGGGTGTACAGACCCCAAATATTGGACGGAACCACATCCGTGAAATATTCCGGGGGTCTACAGCCACCAAATATTTGACGGAACCCCATCCGTCAAATATTTTGGGGGTCTATAGCCCCCAAATAGTTGACGGAACCCCATCCGTGAAATATTCTGGGGGTCTACAGCCCCCAAATATTTGACGGAACCCCATCCGTGAAATATTTTGGGGGTGTAGACCCCCCAAATATTTGACGGAACCACGTCCGTGAAATATTTTGGGGCTGTAGACCCCCCAAATATTTGACGGAACCACATCCGTGAAATGTTTGGGGGGTGTACAGCCCCCAAATATTTCACGGAACCACATCCGTGAAATATTTTGGGGGTGTAGACCCCCAAAATATTTGACGAAACCATATCCGTGAAATATTTTGGGGGTGTAGACCCCCCAAATTCTTGACGGAACCACATCCGTCAAATATTTTGGGGGTGTACAGCCCCCAAATATTTGACGGAACCCCATCCGTGAAATATTCTGTGGGTCTACAGCCCCCAAATATTTGACGGAACCCCATCCGTGAAATATTTTGGGGGTGTAGACCCCCCAAATATTTGACGGAACCACATCCGTGAAATATTTTGGGGCTGTAGACCCCCCAAATATTTGACGGAACCACATCCGTGAAATATTTTGGGGGTGTAGACCCCCAAAATATTTGACGGAACCACATCCCCGAAATATTTTTGGGGTGTAGACCCCCCAAATATTTGACGGAACCACATCCGTGAAATATTTTGGGGGTGTAGACCCCCCAAATATTTGACGGAACCACATCCGTGAAATATTTGGGGGGTGTACAGTCCTCAAATATGTGACGGAACCCCATTCGTCAAATATTTTGGGGGTGTAGACCCCCCAAATATTTGACGGAACCCCATCCGTCAAAATTTTTGGGGTTCTACAGCCGCCAAATATTTGACGGAACCCCATCCGTGAAATATTCTGGGGGTGTAGACCCCCCAAATATTTGACGGAACCACATCCGTGAAATATTTTGGGGGTGTAGACCCCCCAAATATTTGACGGAACCACATCCGTGAAATATTTGGGGGGTCTACAGCCCCCAAATATTTGACGGAACCCCATCCGTGAAATATTTTCGGGGTGTAGACCCCCCAAATATTTGACGGAACCACATCCGTGAAACATTTTGGGGGTGTAGACCCCCCAAATATTTGACGGAACCACATCCGTGAAATATTTGGAGGGTGTACAGCCCCCAAATATTTGACGAAACCCCATCCGTGAAATATTCCGGGGGTTTACAGCCACCAAATATTTGACGGAGCCCCATCCGTGAAAAATTTTCGGGGGTCTACAGCCCCCAAATATTTGACGGAATCCCATCCGTGAAATATTCTGGGGGTGTAGACCCCCCAAATATTTGACGGAACCACATCCGTGAAATATTTTGGGGGTGTAGACCCCCCAAATATTTGACGGAACCACATCCGTGAAATATTTTGGGGGTGTAGACCCCCCAAATATTTGACGGAACCACATCCGTGAAATGTTTTGGGGGTGTAGACCCCCCAAATATTTGACGGAACCACATCCGTGAAATATTTGGGGGGTGTACAGCCCCCAAATATTTGACGGACCTTCATCCGTGAATTATTTTGGGGATGTACAGGCCCCAAATATTTGACGGAACCACATCCGTGAAATATTCCGGGGGTGTAGACCCCCAAATATTTGACGGAATCCCATCCGTCAAATATTTTGGGGGTGTAGACCCCCCAAAATATTTGACGGAACCCCATCCGTGAAAAATTTTGGGGGTCTACAGCCCCCAAATATTTGACGGAACCCCATCCGTGAAATATTTGGGGGGTGTAGACCCCCCAAATATTTGACGGAACCCCATCCGTGAAATATTTTGGGGGTGTAGACCCCCCAAATATTTGACGGAACCACATCCGTGAAATATTTTGGGGGTCTACAACCCCCAAATATTTGACGGAACCCCGTCCGTGCAATATTTGGGGGGTGTAGACCCCCCAAATTTTTGACGGAACCCCATCCGTGAAATATTTTTGGGGTGTAGAACCCCCAAATATTTGACGGAACCGCATCCGTGAAATATTTTGGGGGTGTAGACCCCCGAAATATTTGACGGAACCACATCCGTGCAATATTTGGGGGGTGTACAGCCCCCAAATATTTGACGGAACCACATCCGTCAAATACTTTGGGGGTGTAGACCCCCCAAATATTTGACGGAACCCCATCCGTGAAATATTTTGGGGGTGTACAGCCCCCAAATATTTGACGGAACCACATCCGTGAAATATTTTGGGGGTGTAGACCCCCCAAATATTTGACGGAACCACATCCGTGCAATTTTTTGGGGGTCTAGACCCCCCAAATATTTGACGGAACCCCATCCGTCAAATATTTTGGGGGTGCAGACCCCCCAAATATGTGACGGAACCACATCCGTGAAATATTCGGAGGTTGTACAGCCCCGAAATATTTGACGGAACCCCATCCGTGAAATATTCTCGGGGTCTACAGCCCCAAAATATTTGACGGAACCACATCCGTGAAATATTTTGGGGGTGTAGACCCCCCAAATATTTCACGGAACCACATCCGTGAAATATTTTGGGGGTGTAGGGCCCCCAAATATTTGACGGAACCACATCCGTGAAATATTTCGGGGGTGTAGACCCCCCAAATATTTGACGGAACCACATCCGTGAAATATTTGGGGGGTGTACAGCCCTCAAATATTTGACGGAACCCCATCCGTGAAATATTCTGGGGGTCTACAGCCCCCAAATATTTGACGGAACCCCATCCGTGAAATATTTTCGGGGGTCTATAGCCCCCAAATATTTGACGGAACCCCATCCGTGAAGTATTCTGGGGGTGTAGACCCCCCAAATATTTGACGGAACCACATCCGTGAAATATTTTGGTGGTGTAGACCCCCAAATATTCGACGGAACCCCATTCGTGAAATATTTTGGGGGTGTAGACCCCCCAAATATTTGACGGAACCACATCCGTGAAATATTTTGGGGGTCTACAACCCCCAAATATTTGACAGAACCCCATCTCTGCAATATTTGGGGGGTGTAGACCCCCCAAATATTTGACGGAACCCCATCCGTGAAGTATTTTTGGGGTGTAGACCCCCCAAATATTTGACGGAACCACATCCGTGAAATATTTGGGGCCTGTACAGCCCCCAAATATTTGACGGAACCCCATCCGTCAAATATTTCGGGGGTGTAGACCCCCCCAAATATTTGACAGAACCACATCCGTGAAATATTTGGGGGGTGTACAGCCCCCAAATATTTGACGGAACCCCATCCGTCAAATATTTGGGGGTGTAGACCCCCCAAATATTTGACGGATCCACATCCGTGAAATATTTTGGGGGTGTCTAGCCCCCAAATATTTGACGGAACCACATCCGTGAAATATTTTGGGGGTGTAGACCCCCCAAATATTTGACGGAACCCCATCCGTCAAATATTTTGGGGGTGCACACCCCCCAAATATGTGACGGAACCACATCCGTGAAATGTTTGGGGGGTGTACAGCCCCCAAATATTTGACGGAACTCCATCCGTGAAATATTCTCGGGGTCTACATCCCCCAAATATTTGACGGAACCCCATCCGTGAAATATTTCGGGGGTCTACAGCCCCCAAATATTTGACGGAACCCCATCCGTGAAATATTCTGGGGCTGTAGACCCCCCAAATATTTGACGGAACCACAGCCGTGAAATATTTTGGGGGTGTAGACCCCCCAAATATTTGACGGCACCACATCCGTGAAATATTTGGGGGGTGTACAGCACCCAAATATTTCACGGAACCCCATCCGTGAAATATTTTGGGGGGTGTAGACCCCTCAAATATTTGACGGAACCACATCCGTGAAATATTTGGGGGGTGTACAGCCCCCAAACATTTGACGGAACCCCATCTGTGAAATATTTTGGGGGGTGTAGACCCCCCAAATATTTGACGGAACCCCAGCCGTCAAATATTTGCGGGGTGTACAGCCCCCAACTATTTGACGGAACCCCATCCGTGAAATATTTGGGGGGTGTACAACCCCCAAATATTTGACGGAACCACATCCGTGAAATATTTTGGGGGTGTAGACCCCCCAAATATTTGACGGAACCACACCCGTGAAATATTTCGGGGGTGTAGACCCCCCAAATATTTGACGGAACCACATCCGTGAAATATTTTGGGGGTGTAGACCCCCCAAATATTTGACGGAACCCCATCCGTCAAATATTTTGGGGGTGTACGGCCCCCAAATATTTGACGGAACCCCATCCGTAAAACTTTTTGGGGGTGTAGATCCCCCAAAATATTTGACGAACCCCATCCGTCAAATATTTTGGGGGTGTACAGCCCCCAAATATTTGACGGAACCCCATCCGTGAAATATTTTGGGGGTGTAGACCCCCAAAATATTTGACGGAACCACATCCGTGAAATATTTCGGGGGTGTAGACCCCCGAAATATTTGACGGAACCACATCCGTCAAATATTTTGGGGGTGTACAGCCCCCAAATATTTGACGGAACCCCATCTGTGAAATATTCTTGGGGTCTACAGCCCCCAAATATTTGACCGAACCCCATCCGTGAAATATTTTGGGGGTGTACGGCCCCCAAATATTTGACGGAACCACATCCGTGAAATATTTGGGGGGTGTACAGCCCCCAAATATTTCACAGAACCACATCCGTCAAATATTTTGGGGGTGTAGACCCCCCAAATATTTGACGGAACCACATCCGTGAAATATTTTGGGGCTGTAGACCCCCGAAATATTTGACGGAACCACATCCGTGAAATATTTGGGGGGTGTACAGCCCCCAAATATTTCACAGAACCACATCCGTCAAATATTTTGGGGTTGTAGACCCCCCAAATATTTGACGGAACCACATCCGTGAAATATTTTGGGGCTGTAAACCCCCCAAATATTTGACGGAACCACATCCGTGAAATATTTTGGGGGTGTAGACCCCCCAAATATTTGACGGAACCACAGCCGTGAAATATTTGGGGGGTGTACAGCCCCCAAATATTTGAAGGAACCACATCCGTGAAATATTTTGGGAGTGTAGTTCCCCCAAATATTTGATGGAACCCCATCCGTCTAATATTTTTAGGGGTGTAGACCCCCCAAATATTCGACGGAACCCCATCCGTCAAATATTTTGGGGGTCTACAGCCCCCAAATATTTGACGGAACCCCATCCGTGAAATATTCTGGCGGTCTACGGCCCCCAAATACTTGACGGAACCCCACCGTGAAATATTTTGGGGGTGTAGACCCCCAAAATATTTGACGGAACCACATCCGTGAAATATTTTGGGGCTGTAGACCCCCCAAATATTTGACGGAACCACATCCGTGAAATATTCTAGGGGTGTAGACCCCCCAAATATTTGACGGAACCACATCCGTGAAACATTTGGGGGGTGTACAGCCCCCTAATATTTGACGGAACCACATCCGTGAAATATTTTGGGGGTGTAGACCCCCCCAATATTTGACGGAACCCCATCCGTCAAATATTTTAGGGGTGTAGACCCCCCAAATATTTGACGGAACCCCATCCGTAAAATATTTGGGGGGTGTACAGCCCCCAAATATTTGACGAAACCCCATCCGTGAAATATTTGGAGGGTGTACAGCACCCAAATATTTGACGGAACCACATCCGTGAAATATTTTGGGGGTGTAGACCCCCCAAATATTTCACGGAACCCCATCGGTCAAATATTTTGGGGGTGTAGACCCCCCAAATATTTGACGGAACCACATCCGTGAAACATTTGGGGGGTGTATAGCCCCCAAATATTTGACAGAACCACATCCGTGAAATATTTTGGGGGTGTAGACCCCCCAAATATTTGACGGAACCCCATCCATGAAATATTTTAGGGGTGTAGACCCCCCAAATATTTGACGGAACCACATTCGTGAAATATTTTGGGGTTGTAGACCCCCCAAATATTTGACGGAACCACATCCGTGAAATATTTTTGGGGTGTAGACCCCCCAAATATTTGACGGAACCACATCCGTGAAATATTTTGGGGGTGTAGACCCCCCAAATATTTGATGGGACCACATCCGTGAAATATTTGGGGGGTGTACAGCCCCCAAATATTTGACGCAACCGCATCCGTGAAATATTTTGGGGGCGTAGACCCCCCAAATATTTGACGGAACCCCATCCGTCAAATATTTTTAGGGGTGTAGACCCCCCAAATATTTGACGGAACCCCATCGGTGAAATATTTGGGGGGTGTAGACCCCCCAAATATTTGAGGGAACCCCAGCCGTCAAATATTTTGTGGGTCTACAGCCTCCAAATATTTGACGGAACCCCATCCGTGAAATATTCTGGGGGTGTAGACCCCCCAAATATTTGACGGAACCACATCCGTGAAATATTTTGCGGCTGTAGACCCCCCAAATATTTGACGGAACCACATCCGTGAAATATTTTGGGGGTGTAGACCCCCCAAATATTTGACGGAACCACATCCGTGAAATATTTTGCGGCTGTAGACCCCCCAAATATTTGACGGAACCACATCCGTGAAACATTTGGGGGGTGTACAGCCCCCTAATATTTGACGGAACCACATCCGTGAAATATTTTGGGGGTGTAGACCCCCCCAATATTTGACGGAACCCCATCCGTCAAATATTTTAGGGGTGTAGACCCCCCAAATATTTGACGGAACCCCATCCGTAAAATATTTGGGGGGTGTACAGCCCCCAAATATTTGACGAAACCCCATCCGTGAAATATTTGGAGGGTGTACAGCACCCAAATATTTGACGGAACCACATCCGTGAAATATTTTGGGGGTGTAGACCCCCCAAATATTTCACGGAACCCCATCCGTCAAATATGTTGGGGGTGTAGACCCCCAAAATATTTGACGGAACCACATCCGTGAAACATTTGGGGGGTGTATAGCCCCCAAATATTTGACAGAACCACATCCGTGAAATATTTTGGGGGTGTAGACCCCCCAAATATTTGACGGAACCCCATCCATGAAATATTTTAGGGGTGTAGACCCCCCAAATATTTGACGGAACCACATTCGTGAAATATTTTGGGGCTGTAGACCCCCCAAATATTTGACGGAACCACATGCGTGAAATATTTTTGGGGTGTAGACCCCCCAAATATTTGACGGAACCACATCCGTGAAATATTTTGGGGGTGTAGACCCCCCAAATATTTGATGGGACCACATCCGTGAAATATTTGGGGGGTGTACAGCCCCCAAATATTTGACGCGACCGCATCCGTGAAATATTTTGGGGGCGTAGACCCCCCAAATATTTGACGGAACCCCATCCGTCAAATATTTTTAGGGGTGTAGACCCCCCAAATATTTGACGGAACCCCATCGGTGAAATATTTGGGGGGTGTAGACCCCCCAAATATTTGAGGGAACCCCAGCCGTCAAATATTTTGTGGGTCTACAGCCTCCAAATATTTGACGGAACCCCATCCGTGAAATATTCTGGGGGTGTAGACCCCCCAAATATTTGACGGAACCACATCCGTGAAATATTTTGCGGCTGTAGACCCCCCAAATATTTGACGGAACCACATCCGTGAAATATTTTAGGGGTGTAGACCCCCCAAATATTTGACGGAACCCCATCCGTGAAATATTTGGAGGGTGTACAGCCCCCAAATATTTGACGGAACCACATCCGTGAAATATTTTGGGGGTGTAGACCCCCCAAATATTTGACGGAACCCCATCTGTCAAAAATTTTGGGGGTGTAGACCCCCCAAATATTTGACGGAACCACATCCGTGAAACATTTGGGGGGTGTATAGCCCCCAAATATTTGACGGAACCACATCCGTGAAATATTTTGGGGGTGTAGACCCCCCAAATATTTGACGGAACCCCATCCATCAAATATTTTTAGGGGTGTAGACCCCCCAAATATTTGACGCAACCACATCCGTGAAATATTTGGGGGGTGTAGACCCCCCAAATATTTGACGGAACCCCATCCGTCAAATTTTTTGGGGGTCTATAGCCCCCAAACATTTGACGGAACCACATCCGTGAAATATTCTGGGGGTCTACAGCCCCCAAATATTTGACGGAACCCCATCCGTGAAATGTTTTGGGGGTGTAGACCCCCCAAATATTTGACGGAGCCACATCCGTGAAATATTTTGGGGCTGTAGACCCCCCAAATATTTGACGGAACCACATCCGTGAAACATTTGGGGGGTGTACAGCCCCCAAATATTTGACGGAACCACATCCGTGAAATATTTTGGGGGTGTAGACCCCCAAAATATTTGACGGAACCACATCCGTGAAATATTTTGGGGGTGTAGACCCCCCAAATATTTGATGGAACCCCATCCATGAAATATTCTGGGGGTCTACAGCCCCCAAATATTTGACGGAACCCCATCCGTGAAATATTTTGGGGGTGTAGACCCCCCCAAATATTTGACGGAACCACATCCGTGAAATATTTTGGGGCTGTAGACCCCCCAAATATTTGACGGAACCACATCCGTGAAATATTTTCCGGGTGTAGACCCCCCAAATATTTGACGGAACCACATCCGTGAAATATTTGGGGGGTGCACAGCCCCCAAATATTTGACGGAACCACATCGGTGAAATACTTTGGGGCTGTACAGCCCCCAAATATTTGACGGAACCCCATCCGTCAAATATTTTGCGGGTGTAGACCCCCCAAATATTTGACGGAACCCCATCCGTGAAATATTTTGGGGGTCTACAGCCCCCAAATATTTGACGGAACCCCATCCGTGAAATATTTTGGGGGTGTAGACCCCCCAAATATTTGACGAAACCACGTCCGTGAAATATTTTGGGGCTGTAGACCCCCCAAATATTTGACGGAACCACATCCGTGAAATATTTGGGGGGTGTACAGCCCCCAAATATTTCACGGAACCACATCCGTGAAATACTTTGGGGGTGTAGACCCCCAAAATCTTTGACGGAACCACATCCGTGAAATATTTTGGGGATGTAGACCCCCCAAATTCTTGACGGAACCACATCCGTCAAATATTTTGGGGGTGTACAGCTCCCAAATATTTGACGGAACCCCATCCGTGAAATATTCTGGGGGTCGACAGCCCCCAAATATTTGACGGAACCCCATCCGTGAAATATTTTGGGGTTGTAGACCCCCCAAATATTTGACGGAACCACATCCATCAAATATTTTGGGGCTGTAGACCCCCCAAATATTTCACGGAACCACATCCGTGAAATATTTTGGGGCTGTAGACCCCCCAAATTTTTGACGGAACCACATCCCTGAAATATTTTGGGGGTGTAGACCCCCCAAATATTTGACGGAACCACATCCGTGAAATATTTTGGGGGTGTAGACTCCCCAAATATTTGACGGAACCCCATCCGTGAAATATTTTGGGGGTGTAGACCCCCCAAATATTTGACGGAACCACATCCGTGAAATATTTGGGGGGTGTGCAGCCCCCAAATATGTGACGGAACCACATCCGTGAAATATTTTGGGGTTGTAGACCCCCGAAATATTTTAAGGAACCCCATCCGTCAAATATTTTGGGGGTGTAGACCCCCCAAATATTTGACGGAACCCCACCTGTGAAATATTTCGGGGGTCTACAGCCCCAAATATTTGACGGAACCCCCTCCCTGAAATATTTTGGGGGTGTAGACCCCCCAAATATTTGACGGAACGGCATCCGTGAAATATTTTGGGGGTGTAGACCCCCCAAATATTTGACGGAACCACATCCGTGAAATATTTTGGGGGTGTAGACCCGCCAAATATTTGACGGAACCACATCGGTGAAATATTTGGGGGGTGTAGACCCCCCAAATATTTGACGGAACCACATCCATCAAATACTTTGGGGGTGTAGACCCCCCAAATATTCGACGGAACCCCATCCGTCAAATATTTTGGGGGTGTAGACCCCCCAAATATTTGACGGAACCCCATCCGTCAAATATTTTGGGGGTGTAGACCCCCCAAATATTTGACGGAACCCCATCCGTCAAATATTTTGGGGGTGTAGACCCCCCAAATATTTGACGGATCCCCATCCGTCAAATATTTTGGGGGTCTACAGCCACCAAATATTTGACGGAACCCCATCCGTCAAATATTTGGGGGTGTAGACCCCCCAAATATTTGACGGAACCACATACGTGAAATATTTTGGGGGTGTAGACCCCCCAAATATTTGACGGAACCACATCCGTGAAATATTTTGGGGGTGTACAGCCCCCAAATATTTGACGGAACCACATCCGTCAAATACTTTGGGGGTGTAGACCCCCCAAATATTTGACGGAACCCCGACCGTCAAATATTTTGGGGGTGTAGACCCCCCAAATATTTGACGGAACCACATTCGTGAAATATTTGGGGGGTGTACAGCCCCCAAATATTTGACGGAACCCCATTCGTCAAACATTTGGAGGTGTAGAGCCCCCAAATATTTGACGGAACCACATCCGTCAAATATTTTGGGGGTGTACAGCCCCCAAATATTTGACGGAACCACATCCGTGAAATATTTTCGGGGTGTAGACCCTCCAAATATTTGACGGAACCCCATCCGTCAAATATTTTTCGGGGGGTAGACCCCCCCAATATTTGACGGAACCACATCCGTGAAATATTCTGGGGGTCTACAGCCCCCAAATATTTGACGGAACCCCATCCTTGAAATATTTTGGGGTTCTACAGCCCCCAAATATTTGACGGAACCCCATCCGTGAAATATTCTGGGGGTGTAGACCCCTCAAATATTTGACGGAACCACATCCGTGAAATATTTTGGGGGTGTAGACCCCCCAAATATTTGATGCAACCACATCCGTGAAATATTTTGGGGGTGTAGACCCCCCAAATATTTGACGGATCCACATCGGTGAAATATTTTGGGGGTGTAGACGCCCCAAATATTTGACGGAACCACATCCGTGAAACATTCGGGGGGTGTACATCCCCCAAATATTTGACGGAACCACATCTGTGAAATATTTTGGGGGTGTAGACCCCCCAAATATTTGACAGAACCACATCCGTGAAATATTTTGGGGGTGTAGACCCCCCAAATATTTGACGGAACCACATCCGTCAAATATTTTGGGGATGTAAAGCCCCCAAATATTTGACGGAACCCCATCCGTGAAATACTTTGGGGGTCTACAGCCCCCAAATATTTGACGGAACCACATCCGTGAAATATTTTGGGGGTGTAGACCCCCCAAATATTTGACGGAACCACATCCGTGAAATATTTTGGGGCTGTAGACCCCCCAAATATTTGACGGAACCACATCCGTGAAATATTTGGGGGATGTATAGCCCCCAAATATTTGACGGAACCACATTGGTGAAATACTTTGGGGGTCTACAGCCCCCAAATATTTGACGGAACCCCATCCGTGAAATATTCTGGGGGTGTATACCCCCCAAATATTTCACGGAACCCCATCCGTGAAATATTTGGGGGATGTATAGCCCCCAAATATTTGACGGAACGACATCGGTGAAATACTTTGGGGGTGTACAGCCCCCAAATATTTGACGGAACCCCATCCGTCAAATATTTTCGGGGTGTAGACCCCCCAAATATTTGACGGAACCACATCCGTGAAATATTTGGGGGATGTATAGCCCCCAAATATTTGACGGAACGACATCGGTGAAATGCTTTGGGGGTGTACAGCCCCCAAATATTTGACGGAACCCCATCCGTCAAATATTTTCGGGGTGTAGACCCCCCAAATATTTGACGGAACCACATCCGTGAAATATTTGGGGGATGTATAGCCCCCAAATATTTGACGGAACGACATCGGTGAAATACTTTGGGGGTGTACAGCCCCCAAATATTTGACGGAACCCCATCCCTCAAATATTTTGGGGGTGTAGACCCCCCAAATATTTGACGGAACCCCATCCGTCAAATATTTGGGGGGTCTACAGCCCCCAAATATTTGACGGAATCCCATCCGTGAAATATTCTGGGGGTGTATACCCCCCAAATATTTCACGGAACCCCATCCGTGAAATATATTGGGGGTGTAGACCCCCCAAATATTTGACGGAATGACATCCGTGAAATATTTTGGGGGTGTAGACCCCCCAAATATTTGACGGAACCGCATCCGTGAAATATTTGGGGGGTGTACAGCCCCCAAATATTTGACGGAACCACATCTGTGAAATATTTTGGGGGTGTAGACTCCCCAAATATTTGACGGAACCCCATCCGTCAAATATTTTGGGGGTGTAGACCCCCCAAATATTTGACGAAACCCCATCCGTGAAATATTTTGGGGGTGTAGACCCCCCAAATATTTGACGGAACCACATCCGTGAAATATTTGGGGGGTGTACAGCCCCCAAATATTTGACGGAACCACATCCGTCAAATACTTTGGGGGTGTAGACCCCCCAAATATTCGACGGAACCCCATCCGTCAAATATTTTGGGGGTGTAGACCCCCCAAATATTTGACGGAACCCCATCCGTCAAATATTTTGGGGGTGTAGACCCCCCAAATATTTGACGGAACCACATCCGTGAAATATTTTGGGGGTGTAGACCCCCCAAATATTTGACGGAACCACATCCGTCAAATATTTTGGGGGTGTAGACCCCCCAAATATTTGACGGAACCCCATCCGTCAAATATTTTCGGGGTGTAGACCCCCCAAATATTTGACGGAACCACATCCGTGAAATATTTGGGGGATGTATAGCCCCCAAATATTTGACGGAACCACATCGGTGAAATACTTTGGGGGTGTACAGCCCCCAAATATTTCACGGAACCCCATCCCTCAAATATTTTGGGGGTGTAGACCCCCCAAATATTTGACGGAACCCCATCCGTCAAATATTTGGGGGGTCTACAGCCCCCAAATATTTGACGGAACCCCATCCGTGAAATATTCTGGGGCCGTATACCCCCCAAATATTTCACGGAACCCCATCCGTGAAATATATTGGGGGTGTAGACCCCCCAAATATTTGACGGAACCACATCCGTGAAATATTTTGGGGGTGTAGACCCCCCAAATATTTGACGGAACCGCATCCGTGAAATATTTGGGGGGTGTACAGCCCCCAAATATTTGACGGAACCACATCTGTGAAATATTTTGGGGGTGTAGACTCCCCAAATATTTGACGGAACCCCATCCGTCAAATATTTTGGGGGTGTAGACCCCCCAAATATTTGACGAAACCCCATCCGTGAAATATTTTGGGGGTGTAGACCCCCCAAATATTCGACGGAACCACATCCGTGAAATATTTGGGGGGTGTACAGCCCCCAAATATTTGACGGAACCACATCCGTCAAATACTTTGGGGGTGTAGACCCCCCAAATATTCGACGGAACCCCATCCGTCAAATATTTTGGGGGTGTAGACCCCCCAAATATTTGACGGAACCCCATCCGTCAAATATTTTGGGGGTGTAGACCCCCCAAATATTTGACGGAACCAAATCCGTGAAATATTTTGGGGGTGTAGACCCCCCAAATATTTGACGGAACCACATCCGTCAAATATTTTGGGGGTGTAGACCCCCCAAATATTTGACGGAACCCCATCCGTCAAATATTTTGGGGGTCTACAGCCACCAAATATTTGACGGAACCCCATCCGTCAAATATTTGGGGGTGTAGACCCCCCAAATATTTGACGGAACCACATCCGTGAAATATTTTGGGGGTGTACAGCCCCGAAATATTTGACGGAACCACATCCGTCAAATACTTTGGGGGTGTAGACCCCCCAAATATTTGACGGAACCCCATCCGTCAAATATTTTGGGGGTGTAGACCCCCCAAATATTTGACGGAACCACATCCGTGAAATATTTTGGGGGTGTACAGCCCCCAAATATTTGACGGAACCCCATCCGTCAAACATCTGGGGGTGTAGAGCCCCCAAATATTTGACGGAACCACATCCGTCAAATATTTTGGGGGTGTAGACCCCCCAAATATTCGACGGAACCACATCGGTGAAATATTTGGGGGGTGTACAGCCCCAAAATATGTGACGGAACCACATCCGTGAAATATTTTGGGGTTGTAGACCCCCGAAATATTTTACGGAAACCGATCCGTCAAATATTTTTGGGGGTGTAGACCCCCCAAATATTTGACGGAACCCCATCTGTGAAATATTCTGGGGGTCTACAGCCCCCAAATATTTGACGGAACCACATCCCTGAAATATTTTGGGGGTGTAGACCCCCCAAATATTTGACGGAACCACATCCGTGAAATATTTTCGGGGTGTAGACCCCCCAAATATTTGACGGAACCCCATCCGTCAAATATTTTTCGGGGTGTAGACCCCCCAAATATTTGACGGAACCACATCCGTGAAATATTCTGGGGGTCTACAGCCCCCAAATATTTGACGGAACCCCATCCGTGAAATATTTTTGGGGTGTACAGCCCCCAAATATTTGACGGAACCCCATCCGTGAAATATTTTGGGGGTGTAGACCCCCCAAATATTTGATGCAACCACATCCGTGAAATATTTTGGGGCTGTATAGCCCCCAAATATTTGACGGAACCACATCCGTGAAATATTTTGGGGGTGTAGACCCCCCAAATATTTGATGCAACCACATCCGTGAAATATTCTGGGGGTGTAGACCCCCCAAATATTTGACGGAACCACATCCGTGAAATATTTTCGGGGTGTAGACCCCCCAAATATTTGACGGAACCCCATCCGTCAAATATTTTTCGGGGTGTAGACCCCCCAAATATTTGACGGAACCACATCCGTGAAATATTCTGGGGGTCTACAGCCCCCAAATATTTGACGGAACCCCATCCGTGAAATATTTTTGGGGTGTACAGCCCCCAAATATTTGACGGAACCCCATCCGTGAAATATTTTGGGGGTGTAGACCCCCCAAATATTTGACGGAACCACATCCGTGAAATATTTTGGGGGTGTAGACCCCCCAAATATTTGATGCAACCACATCCGTGAAATATTTTGGGGGTGTAGACCCCCCAAATATTTGACGGAACCACATCGGTGAAATATTTTGGGGGTGTAGACGCCCCAAATATTTGACGGAACCACATCCGTGCAATATTTGGGGGGTGTACAGCCCCCAAATATTTGACGGAACCACATCCGTGAAATATTTTGGGGGTGTAGACCCCCCAAATATTTCACGGAACCCCATCCTTCAAATATTTTGGGGATGTAAAGCCCCCAAATATTTGACGGAACCCCATCCGTGAAATGCTTTGGGGGTGTAGACCCCCCAAATATTTGACGGAACCACATCCGTGAAATATTTTCGGGGTGTAGACCCCCCAAATATTTGACGGAACCACATCCGTGAAATATTTGGGGGATGTACAGCCCCCAAATATTTGACGGAACCACATCGGTGAAATACTTTGGGGGTGTACAGCCCCCAAATATTTGACGGAACCCCATCTGTCAAATATTTTGGGGGTGTATACCCCCCAAATATTTGACGGAACCCCATCCGTCAAATATTTTGGGGGTCTACAGCCCCCAAATATTTGACAGAACCCCATCCGTGAAATATTTTGGGGGTGTAGACCCCCCAAATATTTGACGGAACCACATCCGTCCAATATTTTGGGGATGTAAAGCCCCCAAATATTTGACGGAACCACATCCGTGAAATATTTGGGGGGTGTACAGCCCCCAAATATTTGACGGAACCACATCTGTGAAATATTTTGGGGGTGTAGACCCCCCAAATATTTGACGGAACCCCATCCGTGAAATATTTGGGGGGTGTACATCCCCCAAATATTTGACGTAACCACATCCGTGAAATATTTTGGGGCTGTAGACCCCCCAAATATTTGACGGAACCCCATCCGTCAAATATTTTGCGGGTGTAGACC
Source organism: Eutreptiella sp. 'Long Island Sound 2002' (assembly GCA_964036045.1). NCBI lineage: Eukaryota > Euglenozoa > Euglenophyceae > Eutreptiales > Eutreptiaceae > Eutreptiella > Eutreptiella sp. 'Long Island Sound 2002'. Next base: position 41,003,454 of record OZ038383.1, on the reverse strand, counting down.
CCCCAAATATTTGACGGAACCCCATCCGTCAAATATTTTGGGGGTCTGCAGCCCCCAAATATTTGACGGAACCCCATCCGTGAAAAATTTTGGGGGTGTAGACCCCCCAAATATTTGACGGAACCACGTCCGTGAAATATTTTGGGGCTGTAGACCCCCCAAATATTTGACGGAACCACATCCGTGAAATATTTGGGGGGTGTACAGCCCCCAAATATTTGACGGAACCACGTCCGTGAAATATTTTGGGGGTGTAGACCCCCCAAATATTTGACGGAACCACATCCGTCAAATATTTTGGGGATGTAAAGCCCCCAAATATTTGACGGAACCCCATCCGTGAAATACTTTGGGGGTGTAGACCCCCCAAATATTTGACGGAACCACATCCGTGAAATATTTTCGGGGTGTAGACCCCCCAAATATTTGACGGAACCACATCCGTGAAATATTTGGGGGATGTACAGCCCCCAAATATTTGACGGAACCACATCGGTGAAATACTTTGGGGGTGTAGACCCCCCAAATATTTGACGGAACCCCATCCGTCAAATATTTTGGGGGTCTACAGCCCCCAAATATTTGACGGAACCCCATCCGTGAAATATTTTTGGGGTGTAGACCCCCCAAATATTTGACGGAACCCCATCCGTCAAATATTTTGGGGGTCTACAGCCCCCAAATATTTGACGGAACCCCATCCGTCAAATATTTCGGGGATGTAAAGCCCCCAAATATTTGACGGAACCACATCCGTGAAATATTTGGGGGGTGTACAGCCCCCAAATATTTGACGGAACCACATCTGTGAAATATTTTGGGGGTGTAGACCCCCCAAATATTTGACGGAACCCCATCCGTGAAATATTTGGGGGGTGTACAGCCCCCAAATATTTGACGGAACCACATCCGTGAAATATTTTGGGGCTGTAGACCCCCCAAATATTTGACGGAACCCCATCCGTCAAATATTTTGGGGTTGTAGAACCCCGAAATATTTGACGGAACCCCATCCGTCAAATATTTTGGGGATCTGCAGCCCCCAAATATTTGACGGAACCCCATCCGTGAAATATTTTGGGGGTGTAGACCCCCCAAATATTTGACGGAACCACGTCCGTGAAATATTTCGGGGGTGTAGACCCCCCAAATATTTGACGGAACCACATCCGTGAAATATTTGGGGGGTGTACAGCCCCCAAATATTTCACGGAACCACGTCCGTGAAATATTTTGGGGGTGTAGACCCCCCAAATATTTGACACAACCCCATCCGTGAAATATTCTGGGGGTCTACAGCCCCCAAATATTTGACGGAACCCCATCCGTGAAATATTTTGGGGGTGTAGACCCCCCAAATATTTGACGGAACCCCATCCGTCAAATATTTTGGGGGTGTAGATTCCCCAAATTCTTGACGGAACCACATCCGTCAAATATTTTGGGGATGTACAGCCCCCAAATATTTGACGGAACCCCATCCGTGAAATATTCTGGGGGTCTACAGCCCCCAAATATTTGACGGAACCCCATCCGTGAAATATTTTGGGGTTGTAGACCCCCCAAATATTTGACGGAACCACATCCATGAAATATTTTGGGGCTGTAGACCCCCCAAATATTTCACGGAACCACATCCGTGAAATATTTTGGGGGTGTAGACCCCCCAAATATTTGACGGAACCACATCCGTGAAATATTTTGGGGGTGTAGACCCCCCAAATATTTGACGGAACCACATCCGTGAAATATTTTGGGGGTGTAGACTCCCCAAATATTTGACGGAACCCCATCCGTCAAATATTTTGGGGGTGTAGACCCCCCAAATATTTGAACCCCATCCGTGAAATATTTGGGGGGTGTAGACCCCCCAAATATTTGACGGAACCCCATCCGTGAAATATTTGGGGGGTGTAGACCCCCCAAATATTTGACGGAACCACATCCCTGAAATATTTTGGGGCTGTAGACCCCCCAAATATTTGACGGAACCACATCCGTGAAATATTTCGGGGGTGTAGACCCCCCAAATATTTGACGGAACCACATCCGTGAAATATTTGGGGGGTGTACAGCCCCCAAATATGTGACGGAACCACATCCGTGAAAAAATTTGGGGTTGTAGACCCCCGAATTATTTTACGGAACCCCATCCGTCAAATATTTTGGGGGTGTAAGCCCCCCAAATATTTGACGGAACCCCATCTGTGAAATATTTTGGGGGTGTAGACCCCCCAAATATTTGACGGAAGCACATCCGTGAAATATTTTGGGGGTGTAGACCCCCCAAATATTTGACGGAACCACATCCGTGAAATATTTTGGCGGTGTAGACCCCCCAAATATTTGACGGAACCCCATCCGTGAAATATTTTGGGGGTGTAGACCCCCCAAATATTTGACGGAACCACATCCGTGAAATATTTTGGGGTTGTAGACCCCCCAAATATTTGACGGAACCACATCCGTGAAATATTTTGGCGGTGTAGACCCCCCAAATATTTGACGGAACCACATCCGTGAAATATTTGGGGGGTGTACAGCCCCCAAATATTTGACGGAACCACATCCGTCAAATACTTTGGGGGTGTAGACCCCCCAAACATTCGACGGAACCCCATCCGTCAAACATTTGGGGGTGTAGACCCCCCAAATATTTGACGGAACCACATCCGTCAAATATTTTGGGGGTGTACAGCCCCCAAATATTTGACGGAACCACATCCGTGAAATATTTTCGGGGTGTAGACCCCCCAAATATTTGACGGAACCACATCCGTGAAATATTCTGGGGCTCTACAGCCCCCAAATATTTGACGGAACCCCATCCGTGAAATATTTTAGGGGTCTACAGCCTCCAAATATTTGACGGAACCCCATCCGTGAAATATTCTGGGGGTGTAGACCCCCCAAATATTTGACGGAACCACATCCGTGAAATATTTTGGGGGTGTAGACCCCCCAAATATTTGACGGAACCACATCCGTGAAATATTTTGGGGCTGCAGACCCTCCAACTTCTTGACGGAACCACATCCGTCAAATATTTTGGGGGTGTACAGCCCCCAAATATTTGATGGAACCCCATCCGTGAAATATTCTGGGGGTCTACAGCCCCCAAATATTTGACGGAACCCCATCCGTGAAATATTTTGGGATTGTAGACCCCCCAAATATTTGACTGAACCACATCCATGAAATATTTTGGGGCTGTAGACCCCCCAAATATTTCACGGAACCACATCCGTGAAATATTTTGGGGGTGTAGACCCCCCAAATATTTGACGGAACCACATCCCTGAAATATTTTGGGGGTGTAGACCCCCCAAATATTTGACGGAACCACATCCGTGAAATATTTGGGGGTGTAGACTCCCCAAATATTTGACGGAACCACATCCGTGAAATATTTTGGGGGTGTAGACCCCCCAAATATTTGACGGAACCACATCCGTGAAATATTTTGGGGGTGTAGACCCCCCAAATATTTGACGGAACCACGTCCGTGAAATATTTTGGGGGTGTAGACCCCCCAAATATTTGACGGAACCCCATCCGTGAAATATTTTGGGGGTCTACAGCCCCCAAATATTTGACGGAACCCCATCCGTGAAATATTTCGGGGCTGTAGACCCCCCAAATATTTGACGGAACCACATCCGTGAAATATTTGGGGGATGTACAGCCCCCAAATATTTGACGGAACCACATCGGTGAAATACTTTGGGGGTGTACAGTCCCCAAATATTTGACGGAACCCCATCCGTCAAATATTTTGGGGGTGTAGACCCCCCAAATATTTGACGGAACCCCATCCGTCAAATATTTTGGGGGTCTACAGCCCCCAAATATTTGACGGAACCCCATCCGTGAAATATTTTGGGGGTCTACAGCCCCCAAATATTTGACGGAACCCCATCCGTGAAATATTTTGGGGGTGTAGACCCCCCAAATATTTGACGGAACCACGTCCGTGAAATTTTTTGGGTTGTACAGCCCCCAAATATTTCACGGAACCACGTCCGTGAAATATTTTGGGGGTGTAGACCCCCCAAATATTTGACGGAACCCCATCCGTGAAATATTTTGGGGGTCTACAGCCCCCAAATATTTGACGGAACCCCATCCGTGAAATATTTCGGGGCTGTAGACCCCCCAAATATTTGACGGAACCACATCCGTGAAATATTTTGGGGGTGTACAGCCCCCAAATATTTCACGGAACCACGTCAGTGAAATATTTCGGGGGTGTAGACCCCCCAAATATTTGACGGAACCCCATCCGTGAAATATTCTAGGGGTCTACAGCCCCCAAATTCTTGACGGAACCACATCCGTCAAATATTTTGGGGGTGTACAGCCCCCAAATATTTGACGGAACCCCATCCGTGAAATATTCTGGGGGTCTACAGCCCCCAAATATTTGACGGAACCCCATCCGTGAAATATTTTGGGGTTGTAGACCCCCCAAATATTTGACGGAACCACATCCATGAAATATTTTGGGGCTGTAGACCCCCCAAATATTTCACGGAACCACATCCGTGAAATATTTTGGGGGTGTAGACCCCCCAAATATTTGACGGAACCACATCCCTGAAATATTTTGGGGGTGTAGACCTCCCAAATATTTGACGGAACCACATCCGTGAAATATTTTGGGGGTGTAGACTCCCCAAATATTTGACGGAACCCCATCCGTCAAATATTTTGAGGGTGTAGACCCCCCAAATATTTGACCGAACCCCATCCGTGAAATATTTGGGGGGTGTAGACCCCCCAAATATTTGACGGAACCCCATCCGTAAAATCTTTGGGGGGTGTAGACCCCCCAAATATTTGACGGAACCACATCCCTGAAATTTTTTGGGGCTGTAGACCCCCCAAATATTTGACGGAACCACATCCGTGAAATATTTTGGGGGTGTAGACCCCCCAAATATTTGACGGAACCACATCCGTGAAATATTTGGGGGGTGTACAGCCCCCAAATATGTGACGGAACCACATCCGTGAAAAATTTTGGGGTTGTAGACCCACGAAATGGTTTACGGAACCACGTCCGTGAAATATTTCGGGGCTGTAGACCCCCCAAATATTTGACGGAACCACATCCGTGAAATATTTTGGGGGTGTACAGCCCCCAAATATTTCACGGAACCACGTCCGTGAAATATTTTGGGGGTGTAGACCCCCCAAATATTTGACGGAACCCCATCCGTCAAATATTCTAGGGGTCTACAGCCCCCAAATATTTGACGGAACCCCATCCGTGAAATATTTTGGGGGTGTAGACCCCCCAAACATTTGACGGAACCACATCCGTGAAATATTTTGGGGCTGTAGATTCCCCAAATTCCTGACGGAACCACATCCGTCAAATATTTTGGGGGTGTACAGCCCCCAAATATTTGACGGAACCCCATCCGTGAAATATTCTGGGGGTCTACAGCCCCCAAATATTTGACGGAACCCCATCCGTGAAATATTTTGGGGTTGTAGACCCCCCAAATATTTGACGGAACCACATCCATGAAATATTTTGGGGCTGTAGACCCCCCAAATATTTCACGGAACCACATCCGTGAAATATTTTGGGTGTGTAGACCCCCCAAATATTTGACGGAACCACATCCCTGAAATATTTTGGGGGTGTAGACCTCCCAAATATTTGACGGAACCACATCCGTGAAATATTTTGGGGGTGTAGACTCCCCAAATATTTGACGGAACCCCATCCGTCAAATATTTTTTGGGTGTAGACCCCCCAAATATTTGACGGAACCCCATCCGTGAAATATTTTGGGGGTGTAGACCCCCCAAATATTTGACGGAACCCCATCCGTAAAATATTTGGGGGGTGTAGACCCCCCAAATATTTGACGGAACCACATCCCTGAAATTTTTTGGGGCTGTAGACCCCCCAAATATTTGACGGAACCACATCCGTGAAATATTTTGGGGGTGTAGACCCCCCAAATATTTGACGGAACCACATCCGTGAAATATTTGGGGGGTGTACAGCCCCCAAATATGTGACAGAACCACATCCGTGAAAAAATTTTGGGGTTGTAGACCCACGAAATATTTTACGGAACCACGTCCGTGAAATATTTCGGGGCTGTAGACCCCCCAAATATTTGACGGAACCCCATCCGTGAAATATTCTAGGGGTCTACAGCCCCCAAATATTTGACGGAACCCCATCCGTGAAATATTTTGGGGGTGTAGACCCCCCAAATATTTGACGGAACCACATCCGTGAAATATTTTGGGGCTGTAGATTCCCCAAATTCTTGACGGAACCACATCCGTCAAATATTTTGGGGGTGTACAGCCCCCAAATATTTGACGGAACCCCATCCGTGAAATATTCTGGGGGTCTACAGCCCCCAAATATTTGACGGAACCCCATCCGTGAAATATTTTCGGGTTGTAGACCCCCCAAATATTTGACGGAACCACATCCATGAAATATTTTGGGGCTGTAGACCCCCCAAATATTTCACGGAACCACATCCGTGAAATATTTTGGGGGTGTAGACCCCCCAAATATTTGACGGAACCACATCCCTGAAATATTTTGGGGGTGTAGACCTCCCAAATATTTGACGGAACCCCATCCGTCAAATATTTTGGGGGTGTAGACCCCCCAAATATTTGACGGAACCCCATCCGTGAAATATTTGGGGGGTGTAGACCCCCCAAATATTTGACGGAACCCCATCCGTAAAATATTTGGGGGGTGTAGACCCCCCAAATATTTGATGGAACCACATCCCTGAAATTTTTTGGGGCTGTAGACCCCCCAAATATTTGACGGAACCACATCCGTGAAATATTTTGGGGGTGTAGACCCCCCAAATATTTGACGGAACCACATCCGTGAAATATTTGGGGGGTGTACAGCCCCCAAATATGTGACGGAACCACATCCGTGAAAAATTTTGGGGTTGTAGACCCACGAAATATATTACGGAACCCCATCCGTCAAATATTTTGGGGGTGTAGACCCCCCAAATATTTGACGGAACCCCATCTGTGAAATATTTTGGGGGTCTACAGCCCCCAAATATTTGACGGAACCCCATCCGTGAAATATTTCGGGGGTGTAGACCCCCCAAATATTTGACGGAACCACATCCGTGAAATATTTTGGGGGTGTAGACCCCCCAAATATTTGACGGAGCCACATCCGTGAAATATTTTGGCGGTGTAGACCCCCCAAATATTTGACGGAACCACATCCGTGAAATATTTCGGGGGTGTACAGCCCCCAAATATTTGACGGAACCACATCCGTCAAATACTTTGGGGGTGTAGACCCCCCAAATATTCGACGGAACCCCATCCGTCAAACATTTGGGGGTGTAGACGCCCCAAATATTTGACGGAACCACATCCGTCAAATATTTTGGGGGTGTAGATCCCCCAAATATTTGACGGAACCACATCCGTGCAATATTTTCGGGGTGTAGACCCCCCAAATATTTGACGGAACCCCATCCGTCAAATATTTTTCGGGGTGTAGACTCCCCAAATATTTGACGGAACCCCATCCGTGAAATATTCTGGGGGTGTAGACCCCCCAAATATTTGACGGAACCACATCCGTGAAATATTTTGGGGCTGTAGACCCCCCAAATTGTTGACGGAACCACATCCGTCAAATATTTTGGGGGTGTACAGCCCCCAAATTTGACGGAACCCCATCTGTGAAATATTTTGGGGGTCTACAGCCCCCAAATATTTGAAGGAACCCCATCCGTGAAATATTTTGGGGGTGTAGACCCCCCAAATATTTGACGGAACCACATCCGTGAAATATTTTGGGGCTGTAGACCCCCCAAATATTTGACGGAACCACATCCGTGAAATATTTTGGGGGTGTAGACTCCCCAAATATTTGACGGAACCCCATCCGTCAAATATTTTGGGGGTGTAGACCCCCCAAATGTTTGACGGAACCCCATCCGTGAAATATTTGGGGGGTGTAGACCCCCCAAATATTTGACAGAACCCCATCCGTAAAATATTTGGGGGGTGTAGACCCCCCAAATATTTGACGGAACCACATCCCTGAAATTTTTTGGGGCTGTAGACCCCCCAAATATTTGACGGAACCACATCCGTGAAATATTTTGGGGGTGTAGACCCCCCAAATATTTGACGGAACCACATCCGTGAAATATTTGGGGGGTGTACAGCCCCCAAATATGTGACGGAACCACATCCGTGAAAATTTTGGGGTTGTAGACCCACGAAATATTTTACGGAACCCCATCCGTCAAATATTTTGGGGGTGTAGACCCCCCAAATATTTGACGGAACCCCATCTGTGAAATATTTTGGGGGTCTACAGCCCCCAAATATTTGACGGAACCCCATCCGTGAAATATTTCGGGGGTGTAGACCCCCCAAATACTTGACGGAACCACATCCGTGAAATATTTTGGGGGTGTAGACCCCCCAAATATTTGACGGAGCCACATCCGTGAAATATTTTGGCGGTGTAAACCCCCCAAATATTTGACGGAACCACATCCGTGAAATATTTGGGGGGTGTACAGCCCCCAAATATTTGACGGAACCACATCCGTCAAATACTTTGGGGGTGTAGACCCCCCAAATATTCGACGGAACCCCATCCGTCAAACATTTGGGGGTGTAGACCCCCCAAATATTTGACGGAACCACATCCGTCAAATATTTTGGGGGTGTACAGCCCCCAAATATTTGACGGAACCACATCCGTGCAATATTTTCGGGGTGTAGACCCCCCAAATATTTGACGCAACCCCATCCGTGAAATATTTTTCGGGGTGTAGACTCCCCAAATTTTTGACGGAACCACATCCGTGAAATATTCTGGGGGTCTACAGCCCCCAAATATTTGACGGAACCCCATCCGTGAAATATTCTGGGGGTGTAGACCCCCCGAATATTTGACGGAACCACATCCGTGAAATATTTTGGTGGTGTAGACCCCCAAATATTCGACGGAATCCCATTCGTGAAATATTTTGGGGGTGTAGACCCCCCAAATATTTGACGGAACCCCATCCGTCAAATATTTTTCGGGGTGTAGACTCCCCAAATTTTTGACGGAACCACATCCGTGAAATATTCTGGGGGTCTACAGCCTCCAAATATTTGACGGAACCCCATCCGTGAAATATTCTGGGGGTGTAGACCCCCCGAATATTTGACGGAACCACATCCGTGAAATATTTTGGTGGTGTAGACCCCCAAATATTCGACGGAATCCCATTCGTGAAATATTTTGGGGGTGTAGACCCCCCAAATATTTGACGGAACCCCATCCGTCAAATATTTTTCGGGGTGTAGACTCCCCAAATTTTTGACGGAACCACATCCGTGAAATATTTTAGGGTTCTACAGCCTCCAAATATTTGACGGAACCCCATCCGTGAAATATTCTGGGGGTGTAGACCCCCCGAATATTTGACGGAACCACATCCGTGAAATATTTTGGTGGTGTAGACCCCCAAATATTCGACGGAATCCCATTCGTGAAATATTTTGGGGGTGTAGACCCCCCAAATATTTGACGGAACCCCATCCGTCAAATATTTTTCGGGGTGTAGACTCCCCAAATTTTTGACGGAACCACATCCGTGAAATATTCTGGGGGTCTACAGCCCCCAAATATTTGACGGAACCCCATCCGTGAAATATTTTCGGGGGTCTATAGCCCCCAAATATTTGACGGAACCCCATCCGTGAAGTATTCTGGGGGTGTAGACCCCCCAAATATTTGACGGAACCACATCCGTGAAATATTTTGGTGGTGCAGACCCCCAAATATTCGACGGAACCCCATTCGTGAAATATTTTGGGGGTGTAGACCCCCCAAATATTTGACGGAACCCCATCCGTGAAATATTTTGGGGGTCTACGGCCCCCAAATATTTGACGGAACCCCATCCGTGAAATATTTTGGGGGTGTAGACCCCCCAAATATTTGACGGAACCACATCCGTGAAATATTTTGGGGGTCTACAACCCCCAAATATTTGACAGAACCCCATCCGTGCAATATTTGGGGGGTGTAGACCCCCCAAATATTTGACGGAACCCCATCCGTGAAGTATTTTTGGGGTGTAGACCCCCCAAATATTTGACGGAACCACATCCGTGAAATATTTGGGGCCTGTACAGCCCCCAAATATTTGACGGAACCCCATCCGTCAAATATTTCGGGGGTGTAGACCCCCCCAAATATTTGACAGAACCACATCCGTGAAATATTTGGGGGGTGTACAGCCCCCAAATATTTGACGGAACCCCATCCGTCAAATATTTGGGGGTGTAGACCCCCCAAATATTTGACGGAACCACATCCGTGAAATATTTTGGGGGTGTCTAGCCCCCAAATATTTGACGGAACCACATCCGTGAAATATTTTGGGGGTGTAGACCCCCCAAATATTTGACGGAACCCCATCCGTCAAATATTTTGGGGTTGTAGACCCCCCAAATATTTGACGGAACCACATCCGTGAAATATTTGGGGGGTGTACAGCCCCCAAATATTTGACGGAACTCCATCCGTGAAATATTCTCGGGGTCTACAGCCCCCAAATATTTGACGGAACCCCATCCGTGAAATATTTCGGGGGTCTACAGCCCCCAAATATTTGACGGAACCCCATCCGTGAAATATTCTGGGGGTGTAGACCCCCCAAATATTTGACGGAACCACATCCGTGAAATATTTTGGGGGTGTAGACCCCCCAAATATTTGACGGAACCAGAGCCGTGAAATATTTTGGGGCTGTAGACCCCCAAAATATTTGACGGAACCACATCCGTGAAATATTTGGGGGGTGTAGACCCCCCAAATATTTGACGGCACCACATCCGTGAAATATTTGGGGGGTGTACAGCACCCAAATATTTCACCGAACCCCATCCGTGAAATATTTTCGGGGGTCTATAGCCCCCAAATATTTGACGGAACCCCATCCGTGAAGTATTCCGGGGGTGTAGACCCCCCAAATATTTGACGGAACCACATCCGTGAAATATTCTCGGGGTGTAGACCCCCCAAATATTTGACGGAACCACATCCGTGAAATATTTCGGGGGTGTAGACCCCCCAAATATTTGACGGAACCACATCCGTGAAATATTTGGGGGGTGTACAGCCCCCAAACATTTGACGGAACCCCATCTGTGAAATATTTTGGGGGGTGTAGACCCCCCAAATATTTGACGGAACCCCAGCCGTCAAATATTTGGGGGGTGTACAGCCCCCAACTATTTGACGGAACCCCATCCGTGAAATATTTGGGGGGTGTACAACCCCCAAATATTTGACGGAACCACATCCGTGAAATATTTTGGGGGTGTAGACCCCCCAAACATTTGACGGAACCACACCCGTGAAATATTTCGGGGGTGTAGACCCCCCAAATATTTGACGGAACCACATCCGTGAAATATTTTGGGGGTGTAGACCCCCCAAATATTTGACGGAACCCCATCCGTCAAATATTTTGGGGGTGTACGGCCCCCAAATATTTGACGGAACCCCATCCGTAAAACTTTTTGGGGGTGTAGATCCCCCAAAATATTTGACGAACCCCATCCGTCAAATATTTTGGGGGTGTACAGCCCCCAAATATTTGAACGAACCCCATCCGTGAAATATTTTGGGGGTGTAGACCCCCAAAATATTTGACGGAACCACATCCGTGAAATATTTTGGGGGTGTAGACCCCCGAAATATTTGACGGAATCACATCCGTCAAATATTTTGGGGGTGTACAGCCCCCAAATATTTGACGGAACCCCATCCGTGAAATATTCTTGGGGTCTACAGCCCCCAAATATTTGACCGAACCCCATCCGTGAAATATTTTGGGGGTGTACGGCCCCCAAATATTTGACGGAACCACATCCGTGAAATATTTGGGGGGTGTACAGCCCCCAAATATTTCACAGAACCACATCCGTCAAATATTTTGGGGGTGTAGACCCCCCAAATATTTGACGGAACCACATCCGTGAAATATTTTGGGGGTGTAGACCCCCCAAATATTTGACGGAACCACATCCGTGAAATATTTTGGGGCTGTAGACCCCCGAAATATTTGACGGAACCACATCCGTCAAATATTTGGGGGTTGTAGACCCCCCAAATATTTGACGGAACCACATCCGTGAAATATTTTGGGGCTGTAGACCCCCCAAATATTTGACGGAACCACATCCGTGAAATATTTTGGGGGTGTAGACCCCCCAAATATTTGACGGAACCACATCCGTGAAATATTTGGGGGGTGTACAGCCCCCAAATATTTGAAGGAACCACATCCGTGAAATATTTTGGGAGTGTAGTTCCCCCAAATATTTGATGGAACCCCATCCGTCTAATATTTTTAGGGGTGTAGACCCCCCAAATATTCGACGGAACCCCATCCGTCAAATATTTTGGGGGTCTACAGCCCCCAAATATTTGACGGAACCCCATCCGTGAAATATTCTGGCGGTCTACGGCCCCCAAATACTTGACGGAACCCCACCGTGAAATATTTTGGGGGTGTAGACCCCCAAAATATTTGACGGAACCACATCCGTGAAATATTTTGCGGCTGTAGACCCCCCAAATATTTGACGGAACCACATCCGTGAAATATTTGGGGGGTGTAGACCTTCCAAATATTTCACGGAACCACATCCGTGAAATATTTTGGGGGTGTAGACCACCAAAATATTTGACGGAACCACATCCGTGAAATATTTTGGGGGTGTAGACCCCTCAAATATTTGACGGAACCACATCCGTGAAATATTTTGGGGCTGTAGACCCCCCAAATATTTGACAGAACCACATCCGTGAAATATTTTGGGGGTGTAGACCCCCCAAATATTTGACGGAACCACACCGTGAAATATTTCGGGGGTGTAGACCCCCCAAACATTTGACGGGACCACATCCGTGAATTATTTTGGGGGTGTACAGCCCCCAAATATTTGAAGCAACCACATCCGTGAAATATTTTGGGGGCGTAGACCCCCCAAATATTTGACGGAACCCCATCCGTCAAATGTTTTTAGGGGTGTAGACCCCCCAAATCTTCGACGGACCCCATCCGTGAAATATTTGGGGGGTGTAGACGCCCCAAATATTTGACGGAACCCCATCCGTCAAACATTTTGTGGGTCTTCAGCCCCCAAATATTTGACGGAACCCCATCTGTGAAATATTCTGGGGGTCTACAGCCCCCAAATATTTGACGGAACCCCATCCGTGAAATATTTTGGGGGTGTAGACCCCCCAAATATTTGACGGAACCACATCCGTGAAATATTTTGGGGGTGTAGACCCCCCAAATATTTGACAGAACCACATCTGTGAAATATTTTGGGGGTGTAGACCCCCCAAATATTTGACGGAACCACATCCGTGAAATATTTGGGGGGTGTACAGCCCCCAAATATTTGACGGAACCCCATCCGTGAAATATTTGGAGGGTGTACAGCCCCCAAATATTTGACGGAAACACATCCGTGAAATATTTTGGGGGTGCAGACCCCCCAAATATTTGACAGAACCCCATCCGTCAAATATTTTGGGCGTGTAGACCCCCCAAATATTTGACGGAACCACATGTGTGAAATATTTTGGGGGGTGTAGACCCCCCAAATATTTGACGGAACCACATCCATGAAATATTTTCGGGGTGTAGACCCCCCAAATATTTAACGGAACCCCATCCATGAAATATTTTAGGGCTGTAGACCCCCCAAATATTTGACGGAACCACATCCGTGAAATATTTTGGGGCTGTAGACCCCCCAAATATTTGACGGAACCACATCCGTGAAATATTTTTGGGGTGTAGACCCCCCAAACATTTGACGGAACCACATCCGTGAAATATTTTGGGGGTGTAGACCTCCCAAATATTTGACGGGACCACATCCCTGAAATATTTGGGGGGTGTACAGCCCCCAAATATTTGACGCAACCACATCCGTGAAATATTTTGGGGGCGTAGACCCCCCAAATATTTGACGGAACCCCATCCGTCAAATATTTTTAGGGGTGTAGACCCCCCAAATATTTGACGGACCCCATCCGGGAATTTTTTGGGGGCTGTAGACCCCCCAAATATTTGACGGAACCACATCCGTCAAATATTTTGTGGGTGTACAGCCCCCAAATATTTGACAGAACCCCATCCGTGAAATATTCTGGGGGTCTACAAGCCCCAAAATATTTGACGAACCCCATCCGTGAAAGATTTTGGGGGTGTAGACCCCCCAAATATTTGACGGAACCACATCCGTGAAATATTTTGGGGCTGTAGACCCCCCAAATATTTGACGGAACCACATCCGTGAAATATTCTAGGGGTGTAGACCCCCCAAATATTTGACGGAACCACATCCGTGAAACATTTGGGGGGTGTACAGCCCCCTAATATTTGACAGAACCACATCCGTGAAATATTTTGGGGGTGTAGACCCCCCAAATATTTGACGGAACCACACCGTGAAATATTTCGGGGGTGTAGACCCCCCAAACATTTGACGGGACCACATCCGTGAATTATTTTGGGGCTGTACAGCCCCCAAATATTTGAAGCAACCACATCCGTGAAATATTTTGGGGGCGTAGACCCCCCAAATATTTGACGGAACCCCATCCGTCAAATGTTTTTAGGGGTTTAGACCCCCCAAATCTTCGACGGACCCCATCCGTGAAATATTTGGGGGGTGTAGACCCCCCAAATATTTGACGGAACCCCATCCGTCAAACATTTTGTGGGTCTTTAGCCCCCAAATATTTGACGGAACCCCATCTGTGAATTATTCTGGGGGTCTACAGCCCCCAAATATTTGACGGAACCCCATCCGTGAAATATTTTGGGGGTGTAGACCCCCCAAATATTTGACGGAACCACATCCGTGAAATATTTTGGGGGTGTAGACCCCCCAAATATTTGACGGAACCACATCCGTGAAATATTTTGGGGGTGTAGACCCCCCAAATATTTGACGGAACCACATCCGTGAAATATTTGGGGGGTGTACAGCCCCCAAATATTTGACGGAAACACATCCGTGAAATATTTTGGGGCTGTAGACCCCCCAAATATTTGACAGAACCCCATCCGTCAAATATTTTGGGGGTGTAGACTCCCCAAATATTTGACGGAACCCCATCCGTGAAATATTTGGAGGGTGTACAGCCCCCAAATATTTGACGGAAACACATCCGTGAAATATTTTGGGGCTGTAGACCCCCCAAATATTTGACAGAACCCCATCCGTCAAATATTTTGGGGGTGTAGACCCCCCAAATATTTGACGGAACCACATGTGTGAAATATTTTGGGGGGTGTAGACCCCCCAAATATTTGACGGAACCACATCCATGAAAAATTTTCGGGGTGTAGACCCCCCAAATATTTAACGGAACCCCATCCATGAAATATTTTAGGGCTGTAGACCCCCCAAATATTTGACGGAACCACATCCGTGAAATATTTTGGGGCTGTAGACCCCCCAAATATTTGACGGAACCACATCCGTGAAATATTTTTGGGGTGTAGACCCCCCAAACATTTGACGGAACCACATCCGTGAAATATTTTGGGGGTGTAGACCTCCCAAATATTTGACGGGACCACATCCCTGAAATATTTGGGGGGTGTACAGCCCCCAAATATTTGACGCAACCACATCCGTGAAATATTTTGGGGGCGTAGACCCCCCAAATATTTGACGGAACCCCATCCGTCAAATATTTTTAGGGGTGTAGACCCCCCAAATATTTGACGGACCCCATCCGGGAATTTTTTGGGGGCTGTAGACCCCCCAAATATTTGACGGAACCACATCCGTCAAATATTTTGTGGGTGTACAGCCCCCAAATATTTGACAGAACCCCATCCGTGAAATATTCTGGGGGTCTACAGCCCCCAAAATATTTGACGAACCCCATCCGTGAAATATTTTGGGGGTGTAGACCCCCCAAATATTTGACGGAACCACATCCGTGAAATATTTTGGGGCTGTAGACCCCCCAAATATTTGACGGAACCACATCCGTGAAATATTCTAGGGGTGTAGACCCCCCAAATATTTGACGGAACCACATCCGTGAAACATTTGGGGGGTGTACAGCCCCCTAATATTTGACGGAACCACATCCGTGAAATATTTTGGGGGTGTAGACCCCCCCAATATTTGACGGAACCCCATCCGTCAAATATTTTAGGGGTGTAGACCCCCCAAATATTTGACGGAACCCCATCCGTAAAATATTTGGGGGGTGTACAGCCCCCAAATATTTGACGAAACCCCATCCGTAAAATATTTGGAGGGTGTACAGCACCCAAATATTTGACGGAACCACATCCGTGAAATATTTTGGGGGTGTAGACCCCCCAAATATTTCACGGAACCCCATCCGTCAAATATTTTGGGGGTGTAGACCCCCCAAATATTTGACGGAACCCCATCCGTGAAACACTTGGGGGGTGTATAGCCCCCAAATATTTGACAGAACCACATCCGTGAAATATTTTGGGGGTGTAGACCCCCCAAATATTTAACGGAACCCCATCCATGAAATATTTTAGGGGTGTAGACCCCCCAAATATTTGACGGAACCACATTCGTGAAATATTTTGGCGCTGTAGACCCCCCAAATATTTGACGGAACTACATCCGTGAAATATTTTTGGGGTGTAGACCCCCCAAATATTTGACGGAACCACATCCGTGAAATATTTTGGGGGTGTAGACCCCCCAAATATTTGATGGGACCACATCCGTGAAATATTTGGGGGGTGTACAGCCCCCAAATATTTGACGCAACCGCATCCGTGAAATATTTTGGGGGCGTAGACCCCCCAAATATTTGACGGAACCCCATCCGTCAAATATTTTTAGGGGTGTAGACCCCCCAAATATTTGACGGAACCCCATCGGTGAAATATTTGGGGGGTGTAGACCCCCCAAATATTTGAGGGAACCCCAGCCGTCAAATATTTTGTGGGTCTACAGCCTCCAAATATTTGACCGAACCCCATCCGTGAAATATTCTGGGGGTGTAGACCCCCCAAATATTTGACGGAACCACATCCGTGAAATATTTTGCGGCTGTAGACCCCCCAAATATTTGACGGAACCACATCCGTGAAATATTTTGGGGGTGTAGACCCCCCAAATATTTGACGGAACCCCATCCGTGAAATATTTGGAGGGTGTACAGCCCCCAAATATTTGACGGAACCACATCCGTGAAATATTTTGGGGGTGTAGACCCCCCAAATATTTGACGGAACCCCATCTGTCAAATATTTTGGGGGTGTAGACCCCCCAAATATTTGACGGAACCACATCCGTGAAACATTTGGGGGGTGTATAGCCCCCAAATATTTGACGGAACCACATCCGTGAAATATTTTGGGGGTGTAGACCCCCCAAATATTTGACGGAACCCCATCCATCAAATATTTTTAGGGGTGTAGACCCCCCAAATATTTGACGCAACCACATCCGTGAAATATTTGGGGGGTGTAGACCCCCCAAATATTTGACGGAACCCCATCCGTCAAATTTTTTGGGGGTCTATAGCCCCCAAACATTTGACGGAACCACATCCGTGAAATATTCTGGGGGTCTACAGCCCCCAAATATTTGACGGAACCCCATCCGTGAAATGTTTTGGGGGTGTAGACCCCCCAAATATTTGACGGAGCCACATCCGTGAAATATTTTGGGGCTGTAGACCCCCCAAATATTTGACGGAACCACATCCGTGAAACATTTGGGGGGTGTACAGCCCCCAAATATTTGACGGAACCACATCCGTGAAATATTTTGGGTATGTAGACCCCCCAAATATTTGACGGAACCACATCCGTGAAATATTTTGGGGGTGTAGACCCCCCAAATATTTGACGGAACCCCATCCGTGAAATATTCTGGGGGTCTACAGCCCCCAAATATTTGACGGAACCCCATCCGTGAAATATTTTGGGGCTGTAGACCCCCCAAATATTTGACGGAACCACATCCGTGAAATATTTTGGGGCTGTAGACCCCCCAAATATTTGACGGAACCACATCCGTGAAATATTTTCCGGGTGTAGACCCCCCAAATATTTGACGGAACCACATCCGTGAAATATTTGGGGGGTGCACAGCCCCCAAATATTTGACGGAACCACATCCGTGAAATATTTTGGGGATGTAGACCCCCCAAATTCTTGACGGAACCACATCCGTCAAATATTTTGGGGGTGTACAGCTCCCAAATATTTGACGGAACCCCATCCGTGAAATATTCTGGGGGTCGACAGCCCCCAAATATTTGACGGAACCCCATCCGTGAAATATTTTGGGGTTGTAGACCCCCCAAATATTTGACGGAACCACATCCATCAAATATTTTGGGGCTGTAGACCCCCCAAATATTTCACGGAACCACATCCGTGAAATATTTTGGGGCTGTAGACCCCCCAAATATTTGACGGAACCACATCCCTGAAATATTTTGGGGGTGTAGACCCCCCAAATATTTGACGGAACCACATCCGTGAAATATTTTGGGGGTGTAGACTCCCCAAATATTTGACGGAACCCCATCCGTCAAATATTTGGGGGGTGTAGACCCCCCAAATATTTGACGGAACCCCATCCGTGAAATATTTTGGGGGTGTAGACCCCCCAAATATTTGACGGAACCACATCCGTGAAATATTTGGGGGGTGTACAGCCCCCAAATATGTGACGGAACCACATCCCTGAAATATTTTGGGGTTGTAGACCCCCGAAATATTTTAAGGAACCCCATCCGTCAAATATTTTGGGGGTGTAGACCCCCCAAATATTTGACGGAACCCCATCTGTGAAATATTTCGGGGGTCTACAGCCCCAAATATTTGACGGAACCCCATCCGTGAAATATTTTGGGGGTGTAGACCCCCCAAATATTTGACGGAACCACATCCGTGAAATATTTTGGGGGTGTAGACCCCCCAAATATTTGACGGAACCACATCCGTGAAATATTTTGGGGGTGTAGACCCCCCAAATATTTGACGGAACCACATCGGTGAAATATTTGGGGGGTGTACAGCCCCCAAATATTTGACGGAACCACATCCATCAAATACTTTGGGGGTGTAGACCCCCCAAATATTCGACGGAACCCCATCCGTCAAATATTTTGGGGGTGTAGACCCCCCAAATATTTGACGGAACCCCATCCGTCAAATATTTTGGGGGTGTAGACCCCCCAAATATTTGACGGAACCCCATCCGTCAAATATTTTGGGGGTCTACAGCCACCAAATATTTGACGGAACCCCATCCGTCAAATATTTGGGGGTGTAGACCCCCCAAATATTTGACGGAACCACATCCGTGAAATATTTCGGGGGTGTAGACCCCCCAAATATTTGACGGAACCACATCCGTGAAATATTTTGGGGGTGTACAGCCCCCAAATATTTGACGGAACCACATCCGTCAAATACTTTGGGGGTGTAGACCCCCCAAATATTTGACGGAACCCCATCCGTCAAATATTTTGGGGGTGTAGACCCCCCAAATATTTGACGGAACCACATCCGTGAAATATTTGGGGGGTGTACAGCACCCAAATATTTGACGGAACCCCATTCGTCAAACATTTGGAGGTGTAGAGCCCCCAAATATTTGACGGAACCACATCCGTCAAATATTTTGGGGGTGTACAGCCCCCAAATATTTGACGGAACCACATCCGTGAAATATTTTCGGGGTGTAGACCCTCCAAATATTTGACGGAACCCCATCCGTCAAATTTTTTTCGGGGGGTAGACCCCCCAAATATTTGACGGAACCACATCCGTGAAATATTCTGGGGGTCTACAGCCCCCAAATATTTGACGGAACCCCATCCTTGAAATATTTTGGGGTTCTACAGCCCCCAAATATTTGACGGAACCCCATCCGTGAAATATTCTGGGGGTGTAGACCCCTCAAATATTTGACGGAACCACATCCGTGAAATATTTTGGGGGTGTAGACCCCCCAAATATTTGATGCAACCACATCCGTGAAATATTTTGGGGGTGTAGACCCCCCAAATATTTGACGGAACCACATCGGTGAAATATTTTGGGGGTGTAGACGCCCCAAATATTTGACGGAACCACATCCGTGAAACATTCGGGGGGTGTACATCCCCCAAATATTTGACGGAACCACATCCGTGAAATATTATGGGGGTGTAGACCCCCCAAATATTTGACAGAACCACATCCGTGAAATATTTTGGGGGTGTAGACCCCCCAAATATTTGACGGAACCACATCCGTCAAATATTTTGGGGATGTAAAGCCCCCAAATATTTGACGGAACCCCATCCGTGAAATACTTTGGGGGTCTACAGCCCCCAAATATTTGACGGAACCACATCCGTGAAATATTTTGGGGGTGTAGACCCCCCAAATATTTGACGGAACCACATCCGTGAAATATTTTGGGGCTGTAGACCCCCCAAATATTTGACGGAACCACATCCGTGAAATATTTGGGGGATGTATAGCCCCCAAATATTTGACGGAACCACATCGGTGAAATACTTTGGGGGTGTACAGCCCCCAAATATTTGACGGAACCCCATCCGTCAAATATTTTGGGGGTGTAAACCCCCCAAATATTTGACGGAACCCCATCCGTCAAATATTTTTGGGGGTCTACAGCCCCCAAATATTTGACGGAACCCCATCCGTGAAATATTCTGGGGGTGTATACCCCCCAAATATTTCACGGAACCCCATCCGTGAAATATTTGGGGGATGTATAGCCCCCAAATATTTGACGGAACGACATCGGTGAAATACTTTGGGGGTGTACAGCCCCCAAATATTTGACGGAACCCCATCCGTCAAATATTTTCGGGGTGTAGACCCCCCAAATATTTGACGGAACCACATCCGTGAAATATTTGGGGGATGTATAGCCCCCAAATATTTGACGGAACCACATCGGTGAAATACTTTGGGGGTGTACAGCCCCCAAATATTTGACGGAACCCCATCCCTCAAATATTTTGGGGGTGTAGACCCCCCAAATATTTGACGGAACCCCATCCGTCAAATATTTGGGGGGTCTACAGCCCCCAAATATTTGACGGAACCCCATCCGTGAAATATTCTGGGGGTGTATACCCCCCAAATATTTCACGGAACCCCATCCGTGAAATATATTGGGGGTGTAGACCCCCCAAATATTTGACGGAACCACATCCGTGAAATATTTTGGGGGTGTAGACCCCCCAAATATTTGACGGAACCGCATCCGTGAAATATTTGGGGGGTGTACAGCCCCCAAATATTTGACGGAACCACATCTGTGAAATATTTTGGGGGTGTAGACTCCCCAAATATTTGACGGAACCCCATCCGTCAAATACTTTGGGGGTGTAGACCCCCCAAATATTCGACGGAACCCCATCCGTCAAATATTTTGGGGGTGTAGACCCCCCAAATATTTGACGGAACCCCATCCGTCAAATATTTTGGGGGTCTACAGCCACCAAATATTTGACGGAACCCCATCCGTCAAATATTTGGGGGTGTAGACCCCCCCAATATTTGACGGAACCACATCCGTGAAATATTTTGGGGGTGTAGACCCCCCAAATATTTGACGGAACCACATCCGTCACATATTTTGGGGGTGTAGACCCCCCAAATATTTGACGGAACCCCATCCGTCAAATATTTTGGGGGTCTACAGCCACCAAATATTTGACGGAACCCCATCCGTCAAATATTTGGGGGTGTAGACCCCCCAAATATTTGACGGAACCACATCCGTGAAATATCTTTGGGGTGTAGACCCCCCAAATATTTGACGGAACCACATCCGTGAAATATTTTGGGGGTGTACAGCCCCGAAATATTTGACGGAACCACATCCGTCAAATACTTTGGGGGTGTAGACCCCCCAAATATTTGACGGAACCCCATCCGTCAAATATTTTGGGGGTGTAGACCCCCCAAATATTTGACGGAACCACATCCGTGAAATATTTTGGGGGTGTACAGCCCCCAAATATTTGACGGAACCCCATCCGTCAAACATTTGGGGGTGTAGAGCCCCCAAATATTTGACGGAACCACATCCGTCAGATATTTTGGGGGTGTAGACCCCCCAAATATTCGACGGAGCCACATCGGTGAAATATTTGGGGGGTGTACAGCCCCAAAATATGTGACGGAACCACATCCGTGAAATATTTTGGGGTTGTAGACCCCCGAAATATTTTACGGAAACCGATCCGTCAAATATTTTTGGGGGTGTAGACCCCCCAAATATTTGACGCAACCCCATCTGTGAAATATTTTGGGGGTCTACAGTCCCCAAATATTTGACGGAACCCCATCCGTGAAATATTTTGGGGGTGTAGACCCCCCAAATATTTGACGGAACCACATCCGTGAAATATTTTCGGGGTGTAGACCCCCCAAATATTTGACGGAACCCCATCCGTCAAATATTTTTCGGGGTGTAGACCCCCCAAATATTTGACGGAACCACATCCGTGAAATATTCTGGGGGTCTACAGCCCCCAAATATTTGACGGAACCCCATCCGTGAAATATTTTTGGGGTGTACAGCCCCCAAATATTTGACGGAACCCCATCCGTGAAATATTTTGGGGGTGTAGACCCCCCAAATATTTGACGGAACCACATCGGTGAAATATTTTGGGGGTGTAGACCCCCCAAATATTTGATGCAACCACATCCGTGAAATATTTTGGGGCTGTATAGCCCCCAAATATTTGACGGAACCACATCCGTGAAATATTTTGGGGGTGTAGACCCCCCAAATATTTGATGCAACCACACCCGTGAAATATTCTGGGGGTGTAGACCCCCCAAATATTTGACGGAACCACATCCGTGAAATATTTTCGGGGTGTAGACCCCCCAAATATTTGACGGAACCCCATCCGTCAAATATTTTTCGGGGTGTAGACCCCCAAATATTTGACGGAACCACATCCGTGAAATATTCTGGGGGTCTACAGCCCCCAAATATTTGACTGAACCCCATCCGTGAAATATTTTTGGGGTGTACAGCCCCCAAATATTTGACGGAACCCCATCCGTGAAATATTTTGGGGGTGTAGACCCCCCAAATATTTGACGGAACCACATCCGTGAAATATTTTGGGGGTGTAGACCCCCCAAATATTTGATGCAACCACATCCGTGAAATATTTTGGGGGTGTAGACCCCCCAAATATTTGACGGAACCACATCGGTGAAATATTTTGGGGGTGTAGACGCCCCAAATATTTGACGGAACCACATCCGTGCAATATTTGGGGGGTGTACAGCCCCCAAATATTTGACGGAACCACATCCGTGAAATATTTTGGGGGTGTAGACCCCCCAAATATTTGACGGAACCCCATCCGTCAAATATTTTGGGGATGTAAAGCCCCCAAATATTTGACGGAACCCCATCCGTGAAATGCTTTGGGGGTGTAGACCCCCCAAATATTTGACGGAACCACATCCGTGAAATATTTTCGGGGTGTAGACCCCCCAAATATTTGACGGAACCACATCCGTGAAATATTTGGGGGATGTACAGCCCCCAAATATTTGACGGAACCCCATCTGTCAAATATTTTGGGGGTGTATACCCCCCAAATATTTGACGGAACCCCATCCGTCAAATATTTTGGGGGTCTACAGCCCCCAAATATTTGACAGAACCCCATCCGTGAAATATTTTGGGGGTGTAGACCCCCCAAATATTTGACGGAACCACATCCGTCCAATATTTTGGGGATGTAAAGCCCCCAAATATTTGACGGAACCCCATCCGTCAAATATTTGGGGGATGTACAGCCCCCAAATATTTGACGGAACCACATCTGTGAAATATTTTGGGGGTGTAGACCCCCCAAATATTTGACGGAACCCCATCCGTGAAATATTTGGGGGGTGTACAGCCCCCAAATATTTGACGTAACCACATCCGTGAAATATTTTGCGGGTGTAGACCCCCCAAATATTTGACGGAACCCCATCCCTCAAATATTTTGGGGGTCTGCAGCCCCCAAATATTTGACGGAACCCCATCCGTGAAATATTCTGGGGGTCTATAGCCCCCAAATATTTGACGGAACCCCATCCGTGAAATATTTTGGGGGTGTAGACCCCCCAAATATTTGACGGAACCACGTCCGTGAAGTATTTTGGGGCTGTAGACCCCCCAAATATTTGACGGAAGCACATCCGTGAAATATTTGGGCGGTGTACAGCCCCCAAATATTTGACGGAATCCGTGAAATATTTTGGGGGTGTAGACCCCCCAAATATTTGACGGAACCACATCCGTCAAATATTTTGGGGATGTAAAGCCCCCAAATATTTGACGGAACCCCATCCGTCAAATATTTTGGGGGTCTACAGCCCCCAAATATTTGACGGAACCCCATCCGTGAAATATTCTGGGGGTGTATACCCCCCAAATATTTCACGGAACCCCATCCGTGAAATATTTGGGGGATGTATAGCCCCCAAATATTTGACGGAACGACATCGGTGAAATACTTTGGGGGTGTACAGCCCCCAAATATTTGACGGAACCCCATCCGTCAAATATTTTCGGGGTGTAGACCCCCCAAATATTTGACGGAACCACATCCGTGAAATATTTTGGGGGTCTACAGCCCCCAAATATTTGACGGAACCCCATCCGTGAAATATTCTGGGGGTGTATACCCCCCAAATATTTCACGGAACCCCATCCGTGAAATATTTGGGGGATGTATAGCCCCCAAATATTTGACGGAACGACATCGGTGAAATACTTTGGGGGTGTACAGCCCCCAAATATTTGACGGAACCCCATCCGTCAAATATTTTCGGGGTGTAGACCCCCCAAATATTTGACGGAACCACATCCGTGAAATATTTGGGGGATGTATAGCCCCCAAATATTTGACGGAACCACATCGGTGAAATACTTTGGGGGTGTACAGCCCCCAAATATTTGACGGAACCCCATCCCTCAAATATTTTGGGGGTGTAGACCCCCCAAATATTTGACGGAACCCCATCCGTCAAATATTTGGGGGGTCTACAGCCCCCAAATATTTGACGGAACCCCATCCGTGAAATATTCTGGGGGTGTATACCCCCCAAATATTTCACGGAACCCCATCCAAATAAATATTTTCGGGGTGTAGACCCCCCAAATATTTGACGGAACCACATCCGTGAAATATTTTGGGGCTGTAGACCCCCCAAATATTTGACGGAACCGCATCCGTGAAATATTTGGGGGGTGTACAGCCCCCAAATATTTGACGGAACCACATCTGTGAAATATTTTGGGGGTGTAGACTCCCCAAATATTTGACGGAACCCCATCCGTCAAATATTTTGGGGGTGTAGACCCCCCAAATATTTGACGAAACCCCATCCGTGAAATATTTTGGGGGTGTAGACCCCCCAAATATTTGACGGAACCACATCCGTGAAATATTTGGGGGGTGTACAGCCCCCAAATATTTGACGGAACCACATCCGTCAAATACTTTGGGGGTGTAGACCCCCCAAATATTCGACGGAACCCCATCCGTCAAATATTTTGGGGGTGTAGACCCCCCAAATATTTGACGGAACCCCATCCGTCAAATATTTTGGGGGTCTACAGCCACCAAATATTTGACGGAACCCCATCCGTCAAATATTTGGGGGTGTAGACCCCCCCAATATTTGACGGAACCACATCCGTGAAATATTTTGGGGGTGTAGACCCCCCAAATATTTGACGGAACCACATCCGTCACATATTTTGGGGGTGTAGACCCCCCAAATATTTGACGGAACCCCATCCGTCAAATATTTTGGGGGTCTACAGGCACCAAATATTTGACGGAACCCCATCCGTCAAATATTTGGGGGTGTAGCCCCCCCAAATATTTGACGGAACCACATCCGTGAAATATTTTTGGGGTGTAGACCCCCCAAATATTTGACGGAACCACATCCGTGAAATATTTTGGGGGTGTACAGCCCCGAAATATTTGACGGAACCACATCCGTCAAATACTTTGGGGGTGTAGACCCCCCAAATATTTGACGGAACCCCATCCGTCAAATATTTTGGGGGTGTAGACCCCCCAAATATTTGACGGAACCACATCCGTGAAATATTTTGGGGGTGTACAGCCCCCAAATATTTGACGGAACCCCATCCGTCAAACATTTGGGGGTGTAGAGCCCCCAAATATTTGACGGAACCACATCCGTCAAATATTTTGGGGGTGTAGACCCCCCAAATATTCGACGGAACCACATCGGTGAAATATTTGGGGGGTGTACAGCCCCAAAATATGTGACGGAACCACATCCGTGAAATATTTTGGGGTTGTAGACCCCCGAAATATTTTACGGAAACCGATCCGTCAAATATTTTTGGGGGTGTAGACCCCCCAAATATTTGACGGAACCCCATCTGTGAAATATTTTGGGGGTCTACAGTCCCCAAATATTTGACGGAACCCCATCCGTGAAATATTTTGGGGGTGTAGACCCCCCAAATATTTGACGGAACCACATCCGTGAAATATTTTCGGGGTGTAGACCCCCCAAATATTTGACGGAACCCCATCCGTCAAATATTTTTCGGGGTGTAGACCCCCCAAATATTTGACGGAACCACATCCGTGAAATATTCTGGGGGTCTACAGCCCCCAAATATTTGACGGAACCCCATCCGTGAAATATTTTTGGGGTGTACAGCCCCCAAATATTTGACGGAACCCCATCCGTGAAATATTTTGGGGGTGTAGACCCCCCAAATATTTGACGGAACCACATCGGTGAAATATTTTGGGGGTGTAGACCCCCCAAATATTTGATGCAACCACATCCGTGAAATATTTTGGGGCTGTATAGCCCCCAAATATTTGACGGAACCACATCCGTGAAATATTTTGGGGGTGTAGACCCCCCAAATATTTGATGCAACCACACCCGTGAAATATTCTGGGGGTGTAGACCCCCCAAATATTTGACGGAACCACATCCGTGAAATATTTTCGGGGTGTAGACCCCCCAAATATTTGACGGAACCCCATCCGTCAAATATTTTTCGGGGTGTAGACCCCCCAAATATTTGACGGAACCACATCCGTGAAATATTCTGGGGGTCTACAGCCCCCAAATATTTGACGGAACCCCATCCGTGAAATATTTTTGGGGTGTACAGCCCCCAAATATTTGACGGAACCCCATCCGTGAAATATTCTGGGGGTGTAGACCCCCCAAATATTTGACGGAACCACATCCGTGAAATATTTTGGGGGTGTAGACCCCCCAAATATTTGATGCAACCACATCCGTGAAATATTTTGGGGGTGTAGACCCCCCAAATATTTGACGGAACCACATCGGTGAAATATTTTGGGGGTGTAGACGCCCCAAATATTTGACGGAACCACATCCGTGCAATATTTGGGGGGTGTACAGCCCCCAAATATTTGACGGAACCACATCCGTGAAATATTTTGGGGGTGTAGACCCCCCAAATATTTGACGGAACCCCATCCGTCAAATATTTTGGGGATGTAAAGCCCCCAAATATTTGACGGAACCCCATCCGTGAAATGCTTTGGGGGTGTAGACCCCCCAAATATTTGACGGAACCCCATCCGTGAAATATTTTCGGGGTGTAGACCCCCCAAATATTTGACGGAACCACATCTGTGAAATATTTGGGGGATGTACAGCCCCCAAATATTTGACGGAACCACATCGGTGAAATACTTTGGCGGTGTACAGCCCCCAAATATTTGACGGAACCCCATCTGTCAAATATTTTGGGGGTGTATACCCCCCAAATATTTGACGGAACCCCATCCGTCAAATATTTTGGGGGTCTACAGCCCCCAAATATTTGACAGAACCCCATCCGTGAAATATTTTGGGGGTGTAGACCCCCCAAATATTTGACGGAACCACATCCGTCCAATATTTTGGGGATGTAAAGCCCCCAAATATTTGACGGAACCCCATCCGTCAAATATTTGGGGGGTGTACAGCCCCCAAATATTTGACGGAACCACATCTGTGAAATATTTTGGGGGTGTAGACCCCCCAAATATTTGACGGAACCCCATCCGTGAAATATTTGGGGGGTGTACAGCCCCCAAATATTTGACGTAACCACATCCGTGAAATATTTTGGGGCTGTAGACCCCCCAAATATTTGACGGAACCCCATCCGTCAAATATTTTGCGGGTGTAGACCCCCCAAATATTTGACGGAACCCCATCCCTCAAATATTTTGGGGGTCTGCAGCTGCCAAATATTTGACGGAACCCCATCCGTGAAATATTCTGGGGGTCTATAGCCCCCAAATATTTGACGGAACCCCATCCGTGAAATATTTTGGGGGTGTAGACCCCCCAAATATTTGACGGAACCACGTCCGTGAAATATTTTGGGGCTCTAGACCCCCCAAATATTTGACGGAACCACATCCGTGAAATATTTGGGGGGTGTACAGCCCCCAAATATTTGACGGAACCACGTCCGTGAAATATTTTGGGGGTGTAGACCCCCCAAATATTTGACGGAACCACATCCGTCAAATATTTTGGGGATGTAAAGCCCCCAAATATTTGACGGAACCCCATCCGTGAAATACTTTGGGGGTGTAGACCCCCCAAATATTTGACGGAACCACATCCGTGAAATATTTTCGGGGTGTAGACCCCCCAAATATTTGACGGAACCACATCCGTGAAATATTTGGGGGATGTACAGCCCCCAAATATTTGACGGAACCACATCGGTGAAATACTTTGGGGGTGTAGACCCCCCAAATATTTGACGGAACCCCATCCGTCAAATATTTTGGGGGTCTACAGCCCCCAAATATTTGACGGAACCCCATCCGTGAAATATTTTGGGGGTGTAGACCCCCCAAATATTTGACGGAACCACATCCGTCAAATATTTCGGGGATGTAAAGCCCCCAAATATTTGACGGAACCACATCCGTGAAATATTTGGGGGGTGTACAGCCCCCAAATATTTGACGGAACCACATCTGTGAAATATTTTGGGGGTGTAGACCCCCCAAATATTTGACGGAACCCCATCCGTGAAATATTTGGGGGGTGTACAGCCCCCAAATATTTGACGGAACCACATCCGTGAAATATTTTGGGGCTGTAGACCCCCCAAATATTTGACGGAACCCCATCCGTCAAATATTGTTGGGTTGTAGAACCCCGAAATATTTGACGGAACCCCATCCGTCAAATATTTTGGGGATCTGCAACCCCCAAATATTTGACGGAACCCCATCCGTGAAATATTCTGGGGGTCTACAGCCCCCAAATATTTGACGGAACCCCATCCGTGAAATATTTTGGGGGTGTAGACCCCCCAAATATTTGACGGAACCACGTCCGTGAAATATTTCGGGGGTGTAGACCCCCCAAATATTTGACGGAACCACATCCGTGAAATATTTGGGGGGTGTACAGCCCCCAAATATTTCACGGAACCACGTCCGTGAAATATTTTGGGGTCGTAGACCCCCCAAATATTTGACACAACCCCATCCGTGAAATATTCTGGGGGTCTACAGCCCCCAAATATTTGACGGAACCCCATCCGTGAAATATTTTGGGGGTGTAGACCCCCCAAATATTTGACGGAACCCCATCCGTCAAATATTTTGGGGGTGTAGATTCCCCAAATTCGTGACGGAACCACATCCGTCAAATATTTTGGGGATGTACAGCCCCCAAATATTTGACGGAACCCCATCCGTGAAATATTCTGGGGGTCTACAGCCCCCAAATATTTGACGGAACCCCATCCGTGAAATATTTTGGGGTTGTAGACCCCCCAAATATTTGACGGAACCACATCCATGAAATATTTTGGGGCTGTAGACCCCCCAAATATTTCACGGAACCACATCCGTGAAATATTTTGGGGGTGTAGACCCCCCAAATATTTGACGGAACCACATCCGTGAAATATTTTGGGGGTGTAGACCCCCCAAATATTTGACGGAACCACATCCGTGAAATATTTTGGGGGTGTAGACTCCCCAAATATTTGACGGAACCCCATCCGTCAAATATTTTGGGGGTGTAGACCCCCCAAATATTTGAACCCCATCCGTGAAATATTTGGGGGGTGTAGACCCCCCAAATATTTGACGGAACCCCATCCGTGAAATATTTGGGGGGTGTAGACCCCCCAAATATTTGACGGAACCACATCCCTGAAATATTTTGGGGCTGTAGACCCCCCAAATATTTGACGGAACCACATCCGTGAAATATTTCGGGGCCGTAGACCCCCCAAATATTTGACGGAACCACATCCGTGAAATATTTGGGGGGTGTACAGCCCCCAAATATGTGACGGAACCACATCCGTGAAAAAATTTGGGGTTGTAGACCCCCGAATCATTTTACGGAACCCCATCCGTCAAATATTTTGGGGGTGTAAGCCCCCCAAATATTTGACGGAACCCCATCTGTGAAATATTTTGGGGGTGTAGACCCCCCAAATATTTGACGGAACCACATCCGTGAAATATTTTGGGGGTGTAGACCCCCCAAATATTTGACGGAACCACATCCGTGAAATATTTTGGCGGTGTAGACCCCCCAAATATTTGACGGAACCCCATCCGTGAAATATTTTGGGGGTGTAGACCCCCCAAATATTTGACGGAACCACATCCGTGAAATATTTTGGGGTTGTAGACCCCCCAAATATTTGACCGAACCACATCCGTGAAATATTTGGGGGGTGTACAGCCCCCAAATATTTGACGGAACCACATCCGTCAAATACTTTGGGGGTGTAGACCCCCCAAACATTCGACGGAACCCCATCCGTCAAACATTTGGGGGTGTAGACCCCCCAAATATTTGACGGAACCACATCCGTCAAATATTTTGGGGGTGTACAGCCCCCAAATATTTGACGGAACCACATCCGTGAAATATTTTCGGTGTGTAGACCCCCCAAATATTTGACGGAACCCCATCCGTCGAATATTTTTCGGGGTGTAGACCCCCCAAATATTTGACGGAACCACATCCGTGAAATATTCTGGGGGTCTACAGCCCCCAAATATTTGACGGAACCCCATCCGTGAAATATTTTAGGGGTCTACAGCCTCCAAATATTTGACGGAACCCCATCCGTGAAATATTCTGGGGGTGTAGACCCCCCAAATATTTGACGGAACCACATCCGTGAAATATTTTGGGGGCGTAGACCCCCCAAATATTTGACGGAACCACATCTGTGAAATATTTTGGGGCTGCAGACCCTCCAACTTCTTGACGGAACCACATCCGTCAAATATTTCGGGGGTGTACAGCCCCCAAATATTTGACGGAACCCCATCCGTGAAATATTCTGGGGGTCTACAGCCCCCAAATATTTGACGGAACCCCATCCGTGAAATATTTTGGGATTGTAGACCCCCCAAATATTTGACGGAACCACATCCATGAAATATTTTGGGGCTGTAGACCCCCCAAATATTTCACGGAACCACATCCGTGAAATATTTTGGGGGTGTAGACCCCCCAAATATTTGACGGAACCACATCCCTGAAATATTTTGGGGGTGTAGACCCCCCAAATATTTGACGGAACCACATCCGTGAAAAATTTGGGGGTGTAGACTCCCCAAATATTTGACGGAACCCCGTCCGTGAAATATTTTCGGGGTGTAGACCCCCCAAATATTTGACGGAACCACATCCGTGAAATATTTGGGGGATGTACAGCCCCCAAATATTTGACGGAACCACATCGGTGAAATACTTTGGGGGTGTACAGCCCCCAAATATTTGACGGAACCCCATCCGTCAAATATTTTGGGGGTGTAGACCCCCCAAATATTTGACGGAACCCCATCCGTCAAATATTTTGGGGGTCTACAGCCCCCAAATATTTGACACAACCCCATCCGTGAAATATTTTGGGGGTCTACAGCCCCCAAATATTTGACGGAACCCCATCCGTGAAATATTTTGGGGGTGCAGACCCCCCAAATATTTGACGGAACCACGTCCGTGAAATTTTTTGGGTTGTACAGCCCCCAAATATTTCACGGAACCACGTCCGTGAAATATTTTGGGGGTCTACAGCCCCCAAATATTTGACGGAACCCCATCCGTGAAATATTTTAGGGGTCTACAGCCTCCAAATATTTGACGGAACCCCATCCGTGAAATATTCTGGGGGTGTAGACCCCCCAAATATTTGACGGAACCACATCCGTGAAATATTTTGGGGGCGTAGACCCCCCAAATATTTGACGGAACCACATCTGTGAAATATTTTGGGGCTGCAGACCCTCCAACTTCTTGACGGAACCACATCCGTCAAATATTTCGGGGGTGTACAGCCCCCAAATATTTGACGGAACCCCATCCGTGAAATATTCTGGGGGTCTACAGCCCCCAAATATTTGACGGAACCCCATCCGTGAAATATTTTGGGATTGTAGACCCCCCAAATATTTGACGGAACCACATCCATGAAATATTTTGGGGCTGTAGACCCCCCAAATATTTCACGGAACCACATCCGTGAAATATTTTGGGGGTGTAGACCCCCCAAATATTTGACGGAACCACATCCCTGAAATATTTTGGGGGTGTAGACCCCCCAAATATTTGACGGAACCACATCCGTGAAAAATTTGGGGGTGTAGACTCCCCAAATATTTGACGGAACCCCGTCCGTGAAATATTTTCGGGGTGTAGACCCCCCAAATATTTGACGGAACCACATCCGTGAAATATTTGGGGGATGTACAGCCCCCAAATATTTGACGGAACCACATCGGTGAAATACTTTGGGGGTGTACAGCCCCCAAATATTTGACGGAACCCCATCCGTCAAATATTTTGGGGGTGTAGACCCCCCAAATATTTGACGGAACCCCATCCGTCAAATATTTTGGGGGTCTACAGCCCCCAAATATTTGACACAACCCCATCCGTGAAATATTTTGGGGGTCTACAGCCCCCAAATATTTGACGGAACCCCATCCGTGAAATATTTTGGGGGTGCAGACCCCCCAAATATTTGACGGAACCACGTCCGTGAAATTTTTTGGGTTGTACAGCCCCCAAATATTTCACGGAACCACGTCCGTGAAATATTTTGGGGGTCTACAGCCCCCAAATATTTGACGGAACCCCATCCGTGAAATATTTTAGGGGTCTACAGCCTCCAAATATTTGACGGAACCCCATCCGTGAAATATTCTGGGGGTGTAGACCCCCCAAATATTTGACGGAACCACATCCGTGAAATATTTTGGGGGCGTAGACCCCCCAAATATTTGACGGAACCACATCTGTGAAATATTTTGGGGCTGCAGACCCTCCAACTTCTTGACGGAACCACATCCGTCAAATATTTTGGGGGTGTACAGCCCCCAAATATTTGACGGAACCCCATCCGTGAAATATTCTGGGGGTCTACAGCCCCCAAATATTTGACGGAACCCCATCCGTGAAATATTTTGGGATTGTAGACCCCCCAAATATTTGACGGAACCACATCCATGAAATATTTTGGGGCTGTAGACCCCCCAAATATTTCACGGAACCACATCCGTGAAATATTTTGGGGGTGTAGACCCCCCAAATATTTGACGGAACCACATCCCTGAAATATTTTGGGGGTGTAGACCCCCCAAATATTTGACGGAACCACATCCGTGAAAAATTTGGGGGTGTAGACTCCCCAAATATTTGACGGAACCCCGTCCGTGAAATATTTTCGGGGTGTAGACCCCCCAAATATTTGACGGAACCACATCCGTGAAATATTTGGGGGATGTACAGCCCCCAAATATTTGACGGAACCACATCGGTGAAATACTTTGGGGGTGTACAGCCCCCAAATATTTGACGGAACCCCATCCGTCAAATATTTTGGGGGTGTAGACCCCCCAAATATTTGACGGAACCCCATCCGTCAAATATTTTGGGGGTCTACAGCCCCCAAATATTTGACACAACCCCATCCGTGAAATATTTTGGGGGTCTACAGCCCCCAAATATTTGACGGAACCCCATCCGTGAAATATTTTGGGGGTGCAGACCCCCCAAATATTTGACGGAACCACGTCCGTGAAATTTTTTGGGTTGTACAGCCCCCAAATATTTCACGGAACCACGTCCGTGAAATATTTTGGGGGTGTAGACCCCCCAAGTATTTGACGGAACCCCATCCGTGAAATATTTTGGGGGTCTACAGCCCCCAAATATTTGACGGAACCCCATCCGTGAAATATTTCGGGGCTGTAGACCCCCCAAATATTTGACGGAACCACATCCGTGAAATATTTCGGGGGTGTACAGCCCCCAAATATTTCACGGAACCACGTCCGTGAAATATTTTGGGGGTGTAGACCCCCCAAATATTTGACGGAACCCCATCCGTGAAATATTCTAGGGGTCTACAGCCCCCAAATTCTTGACGGAACCACATCCGTCAAATATTCTGGGGGTCTACAGCCCCCAAATATTTGACGGAACCCCATCCGTGAAATATTTTGGGGTTGTAGACCCCCCAAATATTTGACGGAACCACATCCATGAAATATTTTGGGGCTGTAGACCCCCCAAATATTTCACGGAACCAGATCCGTGAAATATTTTGGGGGTGTAGACCCCCCAAATATTTGACGGAACCACATCCCTGAAATATTTTGGGGGTGTAGACCCCCCAAATATTTGACGGAACCACATCCGTGAAATATTTTGGGGGTGTAGACTCCCCAAATATTTGACGGAACCCCATCCGTCAAATATTTTGGGGGTGTAGACCCCCCAAATATTTGACCGAACCCCATCCGTGAAATATTTGGGGGTGTAGACCCCCCAAATATTTGACGGAACCCCATCCGTAAAATATTTGGGGGGTGTAGACCCCCCAAATATTTGACGGAACCACATCCCTGAAATTTTTTGGGGCTGTAGACCCCCCAAATATTTGACGGAACCACATCCGTGAAATATTTTGGGGGTGTAGACCCCCCAAATATTTGACGGAACCACATCCCTGAAATATTTGGGGGGTGTACAGGCCCAAATATGTGACGGAACCACATCCGTGAAAAATTTTGGGGTTGTAGACCCCCCAAATATTTGACGGAACCACATCCGTGAAATATTTTGGGGGTGTACAGCCCCCAAAAATTTCACGGAACCACGTCCGTGAAAAATTTGGGGGCTGTAGACCCCCCAAATATTTGACGGAACCCCATCCGTGAAATATTCTAGGGGTCTACAGCCCCCAAATATTTGACGGAACCCCATCCGTGAAATATTTTGGGGGTGTAGACCCCCCAAACATTTGACGGAACCACATCCGTGAAATATTTTGGGGCTGTAGATTCCCCAAAT
Organism: Eutreptiella sp. 'Long Island Sound 2002'; assembly: GCA_964036045.1. NCBI lineage: Eukaryota > Euglenozoa > Euglenophyceae > Eutreptiales > Eutreptiaceae > Eutreptiella > Eutreptiella sp. 'Long Island Sound 2002'. The sequence goes on along the minus strand of OZ038383.1, from coordinate 40,967,953 downwards.
TCTTGACGGAACCACATCCGTCAAATATTTTGGGGGTGTACAGCCCCCAAATATTTGACGGAACCCCATCCGTGAAATATTCTGGGGGTCTACAGCCCCCAAATATTTGACGGAACCCCATCCGTGAAATATTTTGGGGTTGTAGACCCCCCAAATATTTGACGGAACCACATCCATGAAATATTTTGGGGCTGTAGACCCCCCAAATATTTCACGGAACCACATCCGTGAAATATTTTGGGTGTGTAGACCCCCCAAATATTTGACGGAACCACATCCCTGAAATATTTTGGGGGTGTAGACCTCCCAAATATTTGACGGAACCACATCCGTGAAATATTTTGGGGGTGTAGACTCCCCAAATATTTGACGGAACCCCATCCGTCAAATATTTTTGGGGTGTAGACCCCCCAAATATTTGACGGAACCCCATCCGTGAAATATTTGGGGGGTGTAGACCCCCCAAATATTTGACGGAACCCCATGCGTAAAATATTTGGGGGGTGTAGACCCCCCAAATATTTGACGGATCCACATCCCTGAAATTTTTTGGGGCTGTAGACCCCCCAAATATTTGACGGAACCACATCCGTGAAATATTTTGGGGGTGTAGACCCCCCAAATATTTGACGGAACCACATCCGTGAAATATTTGGGGGGTGTACAGCCCCCAAATATGTGACGGAACCACATCCGTGAAAAATTTTGGGGTTGTAGACCCACGAAATATTTTACGGAACCACGTCCGTGAAATATTTCGGGGCTGTAGACCCCCCAAATATTTGACGGAACCACATCCGTGAAATATTTTGGGGGTGTACAGCCCCCAAATATTTCACGGAACCACGTCCGTGAAATATTATGGGGGTGTAGACCCCCCAAATATTTGACGTGAAATATTTTGGGGGTGTAGACCCCCCAAATATTTGACGGAACCCCATCCGTGAAATATTCTAGGGGTCTACAGCCCCCAAATATTTGACGGAACCCCATCCGTGAAATATTTTGGGGGTGTAGACCCCCCAAATATTTGACGGAACCACATCCGTGAAATATTTTGGGGCTGTAGATTCCCCAAATTCTTGACGGAACCACATCCGTCAAATATTTTGGGGGTGTACAGCCCCCAAATATTTGACGGAACCCCATCCGTGAAATATTCTGGGGGTCTACAGCCCCCAAATATTTGACGGAACCCCATCCGTGAAATATTTTGGGGTTGTAGACCCCCCAAATATTTGACGGAACCACATCCATGAAATATTTTGGGGCTGTAGACCCCCCAAATATTTCACGGAACCACATCCGTGAAATATTTTGGGGGTGTAGACCCCCCAAATATTTGACGGAACCACATCCCTGAAATATTTTGGGGGTGTAGACCTCCCAAATATTTGACGGAACCACATCCGTGAAATATTTTGGGGGTGTAGACTCCCCAAATATTTGACGGAACCCCATCCGTCAAATATTTTGGGGGTGTAGACCCCCCAAATATTTGACGGAACCCCATCCGTGAAATATTTGGGGGGTGTAGACCCCCCAAATATTTGACGGAACCCCATCCGTAAAATATTTGGGGGGTGTAGACCCCCCAAATGTTTGATGGAACCACATCCCTGAAATTTTTTGGGGCTGTAGACCCCCCAAATATTTGACGGAACCACATTCGTGAAATATTTTGGGGGTGTAGACCCCCCAAATATTTGACGGAACCACATCCGTGAAATATTTGGGGGGTGTACAGCTGCCAAATATGTGACGGAACCACATCCGTGAAAAATTTTGGGGTTGTAGACCCAGGAAATATTTTACGGAACCCCATCCGTCAAATATTTTGGGGGTGTAGACCCCCCAAATATTTGACGGAACCCCATCTGTGAAATATTTTGGGGGTCTACAGCCCCCAAATATTTGACGGAACCCCATCCGTGAAATATTTCGGGGGTGTAGACCCCCCAAATATTTGACGGAACCACATCCGTGAAATATTTTGGGGGTGTAGACCCCCCAAATATTTGACGGAGCCACATCCGTGAAATATTTTGGCGGTGTAGACCCCCCAAATATTTGACGGAACCACATCCGTGAAATATTTGGGGGGTGTACAGCCCCCAAATATTTGACGGAACCACATCCGTCAAATACTTTGGGGGTGTAGACCCCCCAAATATTCGACGGAACCCCATCCGTCAAACATTTGGGGGTGTAGACGCCCCAAATATTTGACGGAACCACATCCGTCAAATATTTTGGGGGTGTACAGCCCCCAAATATTTGACGGAACCACATCCGTGCAATATTTTCGGGGTGTAGACCCCCCAAATATTTGACGGAACCCCATCCGTCAAATATTTTTCGGGGTGTAGACTCCCCAAATTTTTGACGGAACCACATCCGTGAAATATTTTGGGGGTCTACAGCCCCCAAATATTTGACGGAACCCCATCCGTGAAATATTTTAGGGGTCTACAGCCTCCAAATATTTGACGGAACCCCATCCGTGAAATATTCTGGGGGTGTAGACCCCCCAAATATTTGACGGAACCACATCCGTGAAATATTTTGGGGCTGTAGACCCCCCAAATTGTTGACGGAACCACATCCGTCAAATATTTTGGGGGTGTACAGCCCCCAAATTTGACGGAACCCCATCTGTGAAATATTTTGGGGGTCTACAGCCCCCAAATATTTGACGGAACCCCATCCGTGAAATATTTTGGGGGTGTAGACCCCCCAAATATTTGACGGAACCACATCCGTGAAATATTTTGGGGGTGTAGACCCCCCAAATATTTGACGGAACCACATCCGTGAAATATTTTGGGGGTGTAGACTCCCCAAATATTTGACGGAACCCCATCCGTCAAATATTTTGGGGGTGTAGACCCCCCAAATATTTGACGGAACCCCATCCGTGAAATATTTGGGGGGTGTAGACCCCCCAAATATTTGACGGAACCCCATCCGTAAAATATTTGGGGGGTGTAGACCCCCCAAATATTTGACGGAACCACATCCCTGAAATTTTTTGGGGCTGTAGACCCCCCAAATATTTGACGGAACCACATCCGTGAAATATTTTGGGGGTGTAGACCCCCCAAATATTTGACGGAACCACATCCGTGAAATATTTGGGGGGTGTACGGCCCCCAAATATGTGACGGAACCACATCCTTGAAAAATTTTGGGGTTGTAGACCCACGAAATATTTTACGGAACCCCATCCGTCAAATATTTTGGGGGTGTAGACCCCCCAAATATTTGACGGAACCCCATCTGTGAAATATTTTGGGGGTCTACAGCCCCCAAATATTTGACGGAACCCCATCCGTGAAATATTTCGGGGGTGTAGACCCCCCAAATATTTGACGGAACCACATCCGTGAAATATTTTGGGGGTGTAGACCCCCCAAATATTTGACGGAGCCACATCTGTGAACTATTTTGGCGGTGTAGACCCCCCAAATATTTGACGGAACCACATCCGTGAAATATTTGGGGGGTGTACAGCCCCCAAATATTTGACGGAACCACATCCGTCAAATACTTTGGGGGTGTAGACCCCCCAAATATTCGACGGAACCCCATCCTTCAAACATTTGGGGGTGTAGACCCCCCAAATATTTCACGGAACCACATCCGTCAAATATTTTGGGGGTGTACAGCCCCCAAATATTTGACGGAACCACATCCGTGCAATATTTTCGGGGTGTAGACCCCCCAAATATTTGACGGAACCCCATCCGTCAAATATTTTTCGGGGTGTAGACTACCCAAATTTTTGACGGAACCACATCCGTGAAATATTCTGGGGGTCTACAGCCCCCAAATATTTGACGGAACCCCATCCGTGAAATATTTTAGGGGTCTACAGCCTCCAAATATTTGACGGAACCCCATCCGTGAAATATTCTGGGGGTGTAGACCCCCCAAATATTTGACGGAACCACATCCGTGAAATATTTTGGGGCTGTAGACCCCCCAAATTGTTGACGGAACCACATCCGTCAAATATTTTCGGGGTGTACAGCCCCCAAATTTGACGGAACCCCATCTGTGAAATATTTTGGGGGTCTACAGCCCCCAAATATTTGACGGAACCCCATCCGTGAAATATTTTGGGGGTGTAGACCCCCCAAAGATTTGACGGAACCACATCCGTGAAATATTTTGGGGGTGTAGACCCCCCAAATATTTGACGGAACCACATCCGTGAAATATTTTGGCGGTGCAGACCCCCCAAATATTTGACGGAACCACATCCGTGAAATATTTGGGGGGTGTACAGCCCCCAAATATTTGACGGAACCACATCCGTCAAATACTTTGGGGGTGTAGACCCCCCAAATATTTGACGGAACCCCATCCGTCAAATATTTTGGGGGTGTAGACCCCCCAAATATTTCACGGAACCCCATCCGTCAAATATTTTGGGGGTCTACAGCCACGAAATATTTGACGGAACCCCATCCGTCAAATATTTGGGGGTGTAGACCCCCCAAACATTTGACGGAACCCCATCCGTCAAATATTTTGGGGGTGTAGACCCCCCAAATATTTGACAGAACCCCATCCGTCAAATATTTTGGGGGTCTACAGCCACGAAATATTTGACGGAACCCCATCCGTCAAATATTTGGGGGTGTAGACCCCCCAAACATTTGACGGAACCCCATCCGTCAAATATTTGGGGGGTGTACAGCCCCCAAATATTTGACGGAACCCCATCCGTCAAACATTTGGGGGTGTAGACCCCCCAAATATTTGACGGAACCACATCCGTCAAATATTTTGGGGGTGTACAGCCCCCAAATATTTGACAGAACCACATCCGTTAATATTTTCGGGGTGTAGACCCCCCAAATATTTGACGGATCCCCATCCGTCAAATATTTTGGGGGTCTACAGCCCCCAAATATTTGACGGAACCCCATCCGTGAAATATTTTAGGGGTCTACAGCCTCGGAATATTTGACGGAACCCCATCCGTGAAATATTCTTGGGGTGTAGACCCCCCAAATATTTGACGGAACCACATCCGTGAAATATTTTGGGGGTGTAGACCCCCCAAATATTTGACGGAACCACATCCGTGAAATATTTTGGGGCTGTAGACCCCCCAAATTCTTGACGGAACCACATCCGTCAAATATTTTGGGGGTGTACAGCCCCCAAATATTTGACGGAACCCCATCCGTGAAATATTCTTGGGGTGTAGACCCCCCAAATATTTGACGGAACCACATCCATGAAATATTTTGGGGCTGTAGACCCCCCAAATATTTCACGGAACCACATCCGTGAAATACTTTGGGGGTGTAGACCCCCCAAATATTTGACGGAACCACATCCCTGAAAAATTTTCAGGGTGTAGACCCCCCAAATATTTGACGGAACCACATCCGTGAAATATTTTGGGGGTGTAGACTCCCCAAATATTTGACGGAACCCCATCCGTGAAAGATTTGGGGGGTGTAGGCCCCCCAAATATTTGACGGAACCACATCCCTGAAATATTTTGGGGCTGTAGACCCCCCAAATATTTGACGGAACCACATCCGTGAAATATTTTGGGGGTGTAGACCCCCCAAATATTTGACGGAACCACATCCGTGAAATATTTGGGGGGTGTACAGCCCCCAAATATGTGACGGAACCCCATCCGTGAAATATTTTGGGGGTGTACAGCCCCCAAATATTTGACGGAACCCCATCCGTCAAACATTTTGGGGGTGTAGACCCCCCAAATATTTGACGGAACCACATCCGTCAAATATTTTGGGGGTGTACAGCCCCCAAATATTTGACGGAACCACATCCGTGAAATATTTTCGGGGTGTAGACCCCCCAAATATTTGACGGAACCCCATCCGTCAAATATTTTTCGGGGTGTAGACCCCCCAAATATTTGACGGAACCACATCCGTGAAATATTCTGCGGGTCTACAGCCCCCAAATATTTGACGGAACCCCATCCGTGAAATATTTTAGGGGTCTACAGCCTCCAAATATTTGACGGAACCCCATCCGTGAAATATTCTGGGGGTGTAGACCCCCCAAATATTTGACGGAACCACATCCGATAAATATTTTGGGGGTGTAGACCCCCCAAATATTTTTGACGGAACCACATCTGTGAAATATTCTGGGGGTGTAGACCCCCCAAATATTTGACGGAACCACATCGGTGAAATATTTTGGGGTTGTAGACGCCCCAAATATTTGACGGAACCACATCCGTGAAATATTTGGGGGGTGTACAACCCCCAAATATTTGACGGAACCACATCCGTGAAATATTTTGGGGGTGTAGACCCCCCAAATATTTGACGGAACCACATCCGTGAAATATTTTGGGGGTGTAGACCCCCCAAATATTTGCCCGAACCACATCCGTGAAACATTTGGGGGATGTAAAGCCCCCAAATATTTGACGGAACCCCATCCGTGAAATACTTTGGGGGTCTACAGCCCCCAAATATTTGCCGGAACCCCATCCGTGAAATATTTTGGGGGTGTAGACCCCCCAAATATTTGACGGAACCACATCCCTGAAATATTTTGGGGCTGTAGACCCTCCAAAGATTTGACGGAACCACATCCGTGAAATATTTTCGGGGTGTAGACCCCCCAAATATTTGACGGAACCACATCCGTGAAATATTTGGGGGGTGTACAGCCCCCAAATATTTGACGGAACCACATCGGTGAAATACTTTGGGGGTGTACAGCCCCCAAATATTTGACGGAACCCCATCCGTCAAATATTTTGGGGGTCTACAGCCCCCAAATATTTGACGGAATCCCATCCGTGAAATATTCTGGGGGTATACAGCCCCCAAATATTTCACGGAACCCCATCCGTGAAATATATTGGGGGTGTAGACCCCCCAAATATTTGACGGAACCACGTCCGTGAAATATTTTGGGGCTGTAGACCCCCCAAATATTTGACGCAACCACATCCGTGAAATATTTGGGGGGTGTAGACCCCCCAAATATTTGACGGAACCACATCTTTGAAATATTTTGGGGCTGTAGACCCCCCAAATATTTGACGGAACCACATCTGTGAAATATTTTGGGGCTGTAGACCCCCCAAATATTTGACGCAACCACACCCGTGAAATATTTGGGGGGTGTACAGCCCCCAAATATTTGACGGAACCACATCTGTGAAATATTTTGGGGGTGTAGACCCCCCAAATATTTGACGGAACCCCATCCGTGAAATATTTGGGGGGTGTACAGCCCCCAAATATTTGACGGAACCACATCCGTGAAATATTTTGGGGCTGTAGACCCCCCAAATATTTGACGGAACCCCATCCGTCAAATATTTTGGGGGTCTGCAGCCCCCAAATATTTGACGGAACCCCATCTGTGAAATATTCTGGGGGTCTACAGCCCCCAAATATGTGACGGAACCCCATCCGTGAAATATTTTGGGGGTGTAGACCCCCCAAATATTTGACGGAACCACAACCGTGAAATATTTGGGGGGTGTACAGCCCCCATATATTTCACGGAACCACATCCGTGAAATATTTTGGGGGTGTAGACCCCCAAAATATTTGACGGAACCACATCCGTGAAATATTTTGGGGGGGTAGACCCCCCAAATTCTTGACGGAACCACATCCGTCAAATATTTTGGGGGTGTACAGCCCCCAAATATTTGACGGAACCCCATCCGTGAAATATTCTGGGGGTACACAGCCCCCAAATATTTCACGGGACCCCATCCGTGAAATATATTGGGGGTGTAGACCCCCCAAATATTTGACGGAACCACGTCCGTGAAATATTTTGGGGCTGTAGACCCCCCAAATATTTGACGCAACCACATCCGTGAAATATTTGGGGGGTGTAGACCCCCCAAATATTTGACGGAACCACATCTTTGAAATATTTTGGGGCTGTAGACCCCCCAAATATTTGACGGAACCACATCTGTGAAATATTTTGGGGGTGTAGACCCCCCAAATATTTGACGGAACCCCATCCGTGAAATATTTGGGGGGTGTAGACCCCCCAAATATTTGACGGAACCCCATCCGTGAAATATTTTGGGGGTGTAGACCCCCCAAATATTTGGCGGAACCACATCCGTGAAATATTTGGGAGGTGTACAGCCCCCAAATATGTGACGGAACCACATCCGTGATATTTTTCGGGGGTGTAGACCCCCGAAATATTTTACGGAACCCCATCCGTCAAATATTTTTGGGGGTGTAGACCCCCCAAATATTTGACGACACCCCATCCGTCAAATATTTTGGGGGTCTACAGCCCCCAAATATTTGACGGAACCCCATCCGTGAAATATTTTGGGGGTGTAGACCCCCCAAATATTTGACGGAACCACATCCGTGAAATATGTTGGGGGTGTAGACCCCCCAAATATTTGACGGAACCACATCCGTGAAACATTTTGGGGGTGTAGACCCCCCAAATATTTGACGGAACCACATCCGTGAAATATTTTGGGGGTGTACAGCCCCCAAATATTTGACGGAACCACATCCGTCAAATACTTTGGGGTGTAGACCCCCCAAATATTCGACGGAACCCCATCCGTCAAATATTTTGGGGGTGTAGACCCCCCAAATATTTGACGGAACCCCATCCGTCAAATATTTTGGGGGTGTAGACCCCCCAAATATTTGACGGAACCCCATCCGTGAAATATTTTGGGGGTCTACAGCCACCAAATATTTGACGGAACCCCATCCGTCAAATATTTGGGGGTGTAGACCCCCCAAATATTTGACGGAACCACATCCGTGAAATATTTTGGGGGTGTAGACCCCCCAAATATTTGACGGAACCACATCCGTGAAATATTTTGGGGGTGTACAGCCCCCAAATATTTGACGGAACCACATCCGTCAAATACTTTGGGGGTGTAGACCCCCCAAATATTTGGGGGAACCACATCCGTCAAATATTTTGGGGGTGTACAGCCCCCAAATATTTGACGGAACCACATCCGTGAAATATTTTGGGGGTGTAGACGCCCCAAATATTTGACGGAACCACATCTGTGAAATATTCTGGAGGTCTACAGCCCCCAAATATTTGACGGAACCCCATCCGTGAAATATTTTGGGGGTCTACAGCCCCCAAATATTTGACGGAACCCCGTCCGTCAAATATTTTGGGGGTGTAGACCCCCCAAATATTTGACGGAACCACATCCGTGAAATATTCTGGGGGTCTACAGCCCCCAAATATTTGACGGAACCCCATCCGTGAAATATTTTGGGGGTCTACAGCCCCCAAATATTTGACGGAACCCCATCCGTCAAATATTCTGGGGGTGTAGACCCCCCAAATATTTGACGGAACCACATCCGTGAAATATTTTGGGGGTGTAGACGCCCCAAATATTTGACGGAACCACATCTGTGAAATATTCTGGAGGTCTACAGCCCCCAAATATTTGACGGAACCCCATCCGTGAAATATTTTGGGGGTCTACAGCCCCCAAATATTTGACGGAACCCCATCCTCGAAATATTCTGGGGGTGTAGACCCCCCAAATATTTGACGGAACAACATGCGTGAAATATTTCGGGGGTGTAGACCCCCCAAATATTTGACGGAACCACATCCGTGAAATATTCTGGGGGTGTAGACCCCCCAAATATTTGACGGAACAACATGCGTGAAATATTTCGGGGGTGTAGACCCCCCAAATATTTGACGGAACCAGATCCGTGAAATATTCTGGGGGTGTAGAGCCCCCAAATATTTGACGGAACCACATCCGTCAAATATTTTGGGGGTGTAGACCCCCCAAATATTTGACGGAACCCCATCCGTGAAATATTTTGGGGGTGTAGACCCCTCAAATATTTGACGGAACCCCATCCGTCAAATATTTGGGGGTGTAGACCCCCCAAATGTTTGACGGAACCCCATCCGTCAGATACTTTGGGGTGTAGACCCCCCAAATATTCGACGGAACCCCATCCGTCCAATATTTTGGGGGTGTAGACCCCCCAAATATTTGACGGAACCCCGTCCGTGAAACATTCTGGGGGTGTAGACCCCCCAAATATTTGACGGAACCACATCCGTGAAATATTTTGGGGGTGTACAGCCCCCAAATATTTGACGGAACCACATCCGTCAAATACTTTGGGGGTGTAGACCCCCCAAATATTTTGGGGAACCACATCCGTCAAATATTTTGGGGGTGTACAGCCCCCAAATATTTGACGGAACCACATCCGTGAAATATTTTGGGGGTGTAGACCCCCCAAATATTTGACGGAACCCCATCCGTCAAATATTTTGGGGGTGTAGACCCCCCAAATATTTGACGGAACCCCATCCGTGAAATATTTTGGGGGTCTACAGCCCCCAAATATTTGACGGAACCCCATCCGTGAAACATTCTGGGGGTGTAGACCCCCAAAATATTTGACGGAACCACATCCGTGAAATATTTTGGGGGTGTAGACCCCCCAAATATTTGATGGAACCACATCCGTGAAATATTTTGGGGGTGTAGACCCCCCAAATATTTGACGGAACCACATCGGTGAAATATTCTGGGGGTCTACAGCCCCCAAATATTTGACGGAACCCCATCCGTGAAATATTCTGGGGGTGTAGACCCCCCAAATATTTGACGGAACAACATGCGTGCAATATTTCGGGGGTGTAGACCCCCCAAATATTTGACGGAACCACATCCGTCAAATATTTTGGGGGTGTAGACCCCCCAAATATTTGACGGAACCCCATCCGTGAAATATTCTGGGGGTGTAGACCCCCCAAATATTTTACGGAACCACATCCGTCAAATATTTGGGGGGTGTACAGCCCCCAACTATTTGACGGATCCCCATCCGTGAAATATTTGGGGGGTGTACAGCCCCCAATTATTTGACGGAACCACATCCGTGAAATATTTGGGGGGTGTAGACCCCCAAAGATTTGACGGAACCCCATCCGTCAAATATTTTGGGGGTCTACAGCCCCCAAATATTTGACGGAACCCCATCCGTCAAATATTTTGGCGGTGTACAGCCCCCAAATATTTGGCGGAACCACATCCGTCAAATATTTTGGGGGTGTAGACCCCCCAAATATTTGACGGAACCCCATCCGTCAAATATTTTGGGGGTCTACGGCCCCCAAATATTTGACGGAACCCCATCCATGAAATATTCTGGGGGTCTACGGCCCCCAAATATTTGACGGAACCCCATCCGTGAAATATTTTGGGGGTGTAGACCCCCCGAATATTTGACGGAACCCCATCCGTGAAATTTTTTGGGGGTGTAGACCCCCCAAATATTTGACGGAACCAGATCTCTGAAATATTTTGAGGGTGTAGACCCCCCAAATATTTGACGGAACCACATCCGTGAAATATTTTCGGGGCGTAGACCCCCCAAATATTTGACGGAACCCCATCCGTCAAATACTTTGGGGGTGTACAGCCCGAAATATTTGACGGAACCACATCCGTCAAATACTTTGGGGATGTAGACCCCCCAAATATTTGACGGAACCCCATCCGTCAAATATTTTGGGGGTGTAGACCCCCCAAATATTGGACGGAACCACATCCGTCGAATACTTTGGGGGTGTACAGCCCCCAAATTTTTGACGGAACCACATCCGTGAAATATTTTGGGGGTGTAGACCTCCAAAATATTTGACGGAACCACATCCGTGAAACATTCTGGGGGTGTAGACCCCCCATATATTTGACGGAACCACATCCGTGAAATATTTGGGGGGTGGACAGCCCCCAAATATTTGACGGAACCACATCCGTGAAATATTCTGGGGGTGTACAGGCCCCAAATATTTGACGGATGTGGTTCCTATTGGCACCTTTGGGGACCTATGGGGACCTATGGGGGCCTTTGGGGGCCTATGGGGGTCTATGGGGACCTATGGGGGCCTATTGGCACCTTTGGGGACCTATGGGGATCTATGGGGGCCTATGGGGACCTATGGGGGCCTACGGGGACCTATGGCGGCCTATGGGGGCCTATGGGGGCCTTTGGGGGCCTATTGGGGCCTATGGGGACCTTTTGCACCTTTGGGGACCTATGGGGACCTATGGTGGCCTATGGGGGTCTATGGGGCCCTATGTGGGCCTATGGGGACCTATGGGGACCTATGGGGACCTATGGTGGCCTATGGGGGTCTATGGGGACCTTTGGGGGCCTATTGGCACCTTTGGGGACCTATGGGGACCTATGGGGGCCTATGGGGACCTATGGCGGCCTATGGGGGCTTATGGGGGCCTATTGGGGCCTATGGGGACCTTTTGCACCTTTGGGGACCTATGGGGACCTATGGGGACCTATGGGGACCTACGGTGGCCTATGGGGGTCTATGGGGACCTATGGGGGCCTATGGGGACCTATGGGGACCTATGGGACCCATGGTGGCCTATGGGGGTCTATGCGGACCTATGGGGGCTTATTGGCACCTTTGGGGACCAATAGGGACCTATGGGGGCCTATGGGGGCCTATGGGGACCTGTGGGGGCCTATGGGGGCCTATGGGTGCCCATGGGGGTCTATGGGGACCTATGGGGACCTATGGTGGCCTATGGGGTCTATGGGGACCTATGGGGGCCTATGGGGACCTATGGGGACCTATGGGACCCATGGTGGCCTATGGGGGTCTATGCGGACCTATGGGGGCTTATTGGCACCTTTGGGGACCAATAGGGACCTATGGGGGCCTATGGGGGCCTATGGGGACCTGTGGGGGCCTATGGGGGCCTATGGGTGCCCATGGGGGTCTATGGGGACCTATGGGGACCTATGGGGACCTATGGGGGCTTGTGGGGACGTTTGGGACCCTTTGGGGGCCATTGGGACCAATGGGGACCTATGGGGGCCTGTGGGGACCTATGGGGGCCTATGGGGACCTATGGGGGCATATGGGGACCTATGGGGACCTGTGGGGGCTTGTGGGGACCAATGGGGGCCTATGGGGGCCTATGGGGGTCTATGGGGACCTACGGGGACCTATGGGGACCTATGGGGGCTTGTGGGGACCTTTGGGAGCCTTTGGGGGCCATTGGGACCTATGGGGACCTATGGGGACCTTTTGGGGCCTATGGGGGCCTATGGGGGCCTATGGGGACCTATGGGCACCTTCGGGGACTTTTGGGGACCTATGGGGGCCTATGGGGACCTTTGGGGACCTTTGGGGACCTATGGGGGTCTATGGGGACCTATGGGGGTCTATGGGGGTCTATGGGGACCTATGGGGGTCTTTGGGGACCTATGGGGACCTATGGGGGCCCATGGGGGCCCATGGGGGTCTACGGGGACCTTTGGGGATCTATGGGACCTTTGGGCACCTTTGGGGACCTATGGGCAACTATGGGGATGGGGGCCGATGGGGACTCATCGGCATCTAGGGCGACCTATGGGGGCCTATGGGGGCCTATGGGGGCCTATGGCGGCCTATGGGGGCCTATGGGGACCTTTGGGGGTCAATGGGGACCTATTGGGGCCTATGGGGGCCTATGGGGCCCATGGGGGCCTATTCGGGCCTATGGGGGTCTATGGCGGCCGATGGGGACTCATTGGCATCTAGGGGGACCTATGGGGGCCTATGGGGACCTTTGGAGGCCTATGGGCGCCTATGGGGGCCTATGAGGGCCTATGGGGGCCTACGGGGGCCTATTGGCACCTTTGGGGACCTATGGGCATCTTTGGGCACCTTTGGGGGTCTATGGGGACCTTTGGGGACCTATGGGGACCTGTGGGCACCTTTGGGGACCTATGGGGGTCCATGGGGACCTATGGGGGTCTATGGGGACCCATGGGGACCTATGGGGGCCTATGGGGGTCTACAGGGACCTTTGGGGACCTATGGGGACCTTTGGGCACCTTTGGGGACCTATGGGGGTCCATGGGGACCTATGGGGACCTATGGGGGTCTATGGGGACCCATGGGGACCTATGGGGGCCTATGGGGACCTATGGGGACCTATGGGGACCTATGGGGACATATGGGGGCCGATGGGGACTCATTGGCATCTAGGGGGACCTTTGGGGACCTATGGGCACCTCTGGGGACCCATGGGCACCTTTGGGGGCCTATGGGGGCCTATGGTGGTCTACAGGGACCTTTGGGGACCTTTGGGCACCTTTGGGGACCTATGGGCATCTTTGGGGACCTATGGGCACCTATGGGGATGGGGGCCGATGGGGACTCATCGGCATCTACGGGGACCTATGGGGGCCTATGGGGGCCTATGGGGACCTTTGGGGGTCTATGGGGACCTATTGGGGCCTATGGGGGCCTATGGGCACCTTTGGGGGCCTATGGGGGCCTATGGGGACCTATGGGGACCTATGGGGACCTATGGGGACATATGGGGGCCGATGGGGACTCATTGGCATCTAGGGGGACCTTTGGGGACCTATGGGCACCTCTGGGGACCCATGGGCACCTTTGGGGGCCTATGGGGGCCTATGGGGGTCTATGGGGACCTATTGGCACCTTTGGGGACCTATGGGCACCTTTGGGGGCCCATGGGGGCCCATGGGGGCCTATGGGCACCTTTTTGTTTGCCACTTTCCTTGCTCACACATTTTCCCCATTTTCCCATTTTGGTGTTCAAAGTCTTTTTTACTTTTGTACTGCCATGTTTCTGATTGTGCAAGGTGGTCCCCCCATCTTTTTTCAATTGTGTCCTCCCTTTTTGTTTTTTTCATTTGGGGGGGGGGTCGATTTAGATTTAGGCATAGTTTCTCCCAATTTCCTCTGGGCATTAGACCCCTAGACCCACCTCCAGTAGATAAGAATATCAGACATCTTCTTGGACAGACCGCACACACCACATCCCTTATCAGACATCAGACATCAGACTTTATACACAATCTTGATCCACGGGTTGGGCGCATTGCTGGCGTTTTGCGGAGGCCAATGTGGCACCATGTACGACAACACCGGGGAATGCGGCTGCACAGAAGGCACATGTGGGTGTGGGTACAATTTTCAAACCCGCCCCAATGAGTTTCAAAGTCTTCATCATTTTGGAGGCAAGGCACAGCAATCTTGGTTGACTCCTAGATGTGTAGTTTAGCCATCTGTTGCCCCTTTTTTGGCAAGTTTGTGCCACTCCCCCTATCTCCCCTTGTTTGTCACCACAAACCCCAAGCGTAGCACCGCGCTCCAGTATCAAGCCTTCCAGTCCCTAAAGAAACGGCAGGAGGCAGCCTGCAAGGCCTGGAGTGCTGATTTTTTTGAATTTAAGAAGTTGCAAAAGTAAGTCCTTACCATGAAAGAGCGATTGAGCATGTTTGACCGCATGCTCATTGCGATGTTCACTAGTGGCTTGCCATGTTTGGCAACCATAATATGCCAAACGCGTGAAAGGGGATCTAGGTTGAATAGGCTTGTACCAATCTTGGAAGATGCTTCTTGGGCGAACCGCATGCATTGTGGTCTTTTTACCAAACCCTTTTTCCAAAAATTTTTTCACCAAAATTTCTTTCCCAAAATCAAAATCTTTTTACCAAAATGAAAAATTTACCAAACTCTTTTTACCAAAATCTTTTTACCAAAATGAAAATCTTTTCATCAAAATCAAAATCAAAATCTTTTTACCAAATTTTTTTCACCAAAATCAAAAGGGCCAATTTAGGATTTTGGTAAAACAATTTTGACTTTCGTAAAAAGGGTCATTTTGGTACAAAGATGGTAAAATGATTTTGGTATGGTAAAAAGATTTTGATGTTGGTAAAAACCTCTGATTTTGGTAAATTGGTGAAAGACTTTTCATTCCCCTTGCCCATTTTGTCCACTTTGCACCCCAACACTATCGTTGAACCCAACCTTGACTGTAAGGCCACTCCACCCCTCAGCCTACTCCTAAGCCTACCCCAAAATGTTACGCTTGACCCTAACCCCAACGCTAATCCTAATCAAGACTTAATATTGGGACCGAACTGTTGGGGGAGGGAACATCAGCTATGATTGGTGAGGGACATTAAGAATGATTGACACGTTGATGACTCTTGACAAAGTGAAATCAGCTTGCACGCGAACCCCATCACCACGAGGCCCACTTTCAAGGCTTTTTGGACGTATGAGGGGCCAAAATGCCCCAAAATGGGCTCAAAATGGGCTCATTTCACCGTTTGTGCACCCCAAATGGTCGAGGATGAGGTTTGGAAAAATGCATTTTTCACCCATTTTTGACCCATTTTTGGTCCCAAAATAGCCCATTTTCAAGGCATTTTGGGATTTCCCGGAGAACCAAAATGGGCCACCACAACCTCAAAACGGTCCAAAACCCTTTGTTTTAGCGTCGCACATGGTCTAGGATCATTTTTGAGACCCCTACTGGACCGTGTTGACCCATTTGGGCACCCACTTGTTTGGGCTTGAGCTTGCAGCTTACCGCAGCCTAGTGGGCCTAGGTATTGGGGTCTAGGCCTCCGTTTGGGCAATTCTGAGGGGTGGAAACCACAAAAGATGGGGGCTTGCGGGTGGAGCAGGTGCCCTCGGAATCGTATTTGGAGCCATGTAGCCAAATATATGGCCTATTCTTGGTTTCTGGCTGTCGGGAGCCAATCTACAGCTTGTGGGGGCCTGTTTGGGCCGTTTCTCGGACATATCGTGGAGTTAGAGGGCCGCAAAGAGCACATTGACACGGGGAAGTCAAGCAGCACGTGGAGTGTACCCCCCGTTTCCCTTCGTTTGCCCGGTTCCAGTGTGTTCCATAGCTTTTTTGGCTCAAAAATGGATGTTTTTGGCCCTAAACTGCAGTTTTTGAAACTGAGGTCCGCCACTTGCGAATCCTGTTCCCGGCCGCCACCATTGAGTTTCTCGCTCAAACTTTGTGTGATTGTACTTCACACCCATAGGTATCATGCACCAAAATTTCAACCAAATCCAAAGCACCACGACGGAGATCTGATTTTTACCCATTTCGCACGTGTTGTTGCTTGCTGCTTGCTTGTTGCTGCTAAACCTGGTAGGTCCAGCCTAGACACTAAAAAGGGTTATAAAACCAAGACTGGTTCCACCAGCTCGGTGACCCTAGCCCTAATCCTGACCCTAACCCTGGCGCTAGCCCTAACCCCGACCCTAACCTTGACCCAGCCCCTCCCTGAACCCCCCCCTCCAAACACCCCCCCCTCTTGGGAGCCTTCGGCCCACCTCTACTTGGGGGGCGGTCGCGTAC
This sequence comes from Eutreptiella sp. 'Long Island Sound 2002', assembly GCA_964036045.1. Classification (NCBI taxonomy): domain Eukaryota; phylum Euglenozoa; class Euglenophyceae; order Eutreptiales; family Eutreptiaceae; genus Eutreptiella; species Eutreptiella sp. 'Long Island Sound 2002'. Next base: position 40,950,756 of record OZ038383.1, on the reverse strand, counting down.
AAAAGTCAGGAGACGTCTCCTCCGTGGTGTGGATGCAAGGCGTTTGGCAATCTTCGTGTACTGCTTGGACGGTCCAGCGGGTCTAAATGCCCTCGATGCAGAAAAGCCATTACCTTTTGTTAGCCAAAGCAATAGGTTGGCTTACGCAAGTCAAATACGTGTCTCTCACTCCATCTCTAACGAGGGCCCTAAGGTTGCATTTCAACTCTTGGAACGTGCATCGATTTGTATACATACCGATGAAACATCCATTGTGAAGAAATTGATCCCAGGTCCAAACAACACCTTGGAGGGTGTTTGTGGTTGCGCTTCACGTTCCATCCTCTAGACACTTAGGCGTCACAAGTTGCCCGCCCTCTAGGACCCCATATACGCACGATGTGAGAATATTCTACATTTCTAGTTTGAGTATGCTATTTGACACATGTGAGCAATGTTGGTACCAGCGTTGTGTGACATCCATTGAAATGGGTGGTGATGTGTTAGCCTTAGGTATCCGCTTCATCTAGTGTGTCATGTTTGAGGTTTTTTGCAAGCTGGCCGAAATTGAGGCCAGCTTTTGGGCTCCATTGGAAACATCCATGTGTATATACACCTTTTAACGCTTCTGGCCGAAATTTCGGCCAGCTTTTTGGTTTAATGTTGAATGACTATACTCATTTTCATTTTTTTAAGGGCTGGCCGAAATTTCTCCCAGCTCTCTGCTCTAATCACCATTCATACACTTATACTGGGCTTTTTTTTGTTGGTGTGGCCGAAATTTCGGCCAGCATTTCCTCTTTCTGCGCATATCAGCAATTGTTTTCCCATCCAACACATTCTTCCTGGTTCCAGTGGTTCCACAAAACCGACCTATACACCACAAGTGAAAGAGCAGCAAAGATACGGTTCATTGAACAGCAAACAAAACTACCCCCAAAGGATATACGTGTATTTCCTATTTTTATTAACCTGGCCGAAATTTCGGCCAGCTTTTCCAAGAACATCAAAACACATGGTCTTATTCACCGGACAAGCCCAAGCTGGCCGAAATTTCGGCCAGGTCCTTCAAAACTTGAAATAACGCCACAGAAATGGATACCTTTGAGGTTTTTTGGAAGGTGGCCGAAATTGAGGCCAGCTTTTCCATTGGTTCCATCGGAAACATGCATGTGTATATCCACTTTTTAACGCTTCTGGCCGAAATTTCGGCCAGCTTTTTCGTTTAACGTTGAATGACTATACTCATTTTCATTGTTTTAAGGGCTGGCCGAAATTTCTCCCAGCTCTCTGGTCTAATCACTTTTCATACGCTCATTTTCGGCTTTTTTGCCAGTGTGTGGCAAAAAAATCAAAACACATGGTCTATTCACCAGACAGGCCCAAGCTGGCCGAAATTTCGGCCAGGTCCTTCAAAACTTGAAATAACGTCACGGAAATGGATACCTTTGAGCTTTTTTGGAAGTTGGCCGAAATTGAGGCCAGCTTTTCCATTGGTTCCATTGGAAACATGCATGTGTATATACACCTTTTAACGCTTCTGGCCGAAATTTCGGCCAGCTTTTTGGTTTAGTGTTGAATGATTATACTCATTTTCATTTTTTTAAGGGCTGGCCGAAATTTCTCCCAGCTCTGTGGTCTAATCACCTTTAATACACTCGTATCCCGCTTTTTTGCCGGTGTGGCCGAAATTTCGGCCAGTGTGTCCCATTTCTCCGCATATTAGCAATTGTTTTCCCATCCAAAACATCTGGCCGAAATTTCTGCCAACTTGCAATTCTTGCGGTGCATAAACATTACACCGTACACTCCTATAAAGCTGCTTTCTTCTCACAGCATTAATGTCTTCTGGTATCACTATAACTGTCATGCTCGTATGGGGTGTGTGCCACGCATTGCCACTGTTTTGTGTGTACATTCTCTGTTTTGCATTTTGCTGGCCGAAATTTCGGCCAAAGTTGCCTTATGTGGACCCCTGATTCCAAATGACACACATTTCTGGCCGAAATTTCGGCCAGCTTCTCGGCAACCCAATTTTGAACAGTGGTTTCACATCCAGTGCATGGCTGGCCGAAATTTCGGCTATGGTATTCCATCATTCGTGTCAAGACGTCGATTTTGGGCCATTTTGTGTTGAATTGCGCTTGTTATTGCCACTTTTGTTATTTCTCCTTCCATGAAATCCCCTGCTGTAGCATCCTTTTTTATGACCGAGCGTGCACTGGATTCACAGGAGGTGCTTCTTTCCCCTCCAGCTGAAGCTGCGTCCGAAAATGGGCAATCCCAACCTGCCCATCAACCGGACGGGGATAAGGCAAGCACAGAGGGACTTCAAGGGAAGCCTAAGGCACCACCAATGAAAAATTCATCAACCAACATCACGTTATCCGACTGGGTCACGTCAACAACCAAAATAAAAGTTTTCTTTGACCAAATTGTAATAGACCACGACCGAAGCATTGGCCACGTCCATAAATTATCCGAGGATCGTGTGCAGCGGCGCTATGACGATCTCAAGGCCGCACCGCCTGTGGATTACATCCAAGATCTTCTTGTTTATAAAGTCATTCGTATGTCTCTTGTTGCCTACTGCCATTCCCAACGGGTTATATTGTTTGCCGGTACGAAGGTTGGCCGAAATTTCGGCCAGCATCCGCGTCCCTAAGTGTTTTTGGTGTACTGCTATTGTTTTTTCCCATAGCCTGTGTGGATTTGTCAGTTGGCAAGTATTTGCTTGTCATTGAGTGTGGTACATTGTACACCATCTTCAAATGTCAGTGCACCTGTGTTCTTTGCGCATGTCTACCGTCATAGGTATCCATTTCGGTGACGTCACTTCAACTTTTGAAGGACCTGGCCGAAATTTCGGCCAGCTTGGGCCTGTCCGGTGAATAAGACCATGTGTTTTGATGTTCTTGGGAAAGCTGGCCGAAATTTCGGCGAGGTTAATAAAAATAGGAAATACACGTATATGCTTTGGGGGTAGTTTTGTTTGCTGTTCAATGAACCGTATCTTTGCTGCTCTTTTACTTGTGGTGCATAGGTGGCTTTTGTGGAAACCTTGGAACCAAGAAGAATGTGTTGGATGGGAAAACAATTGCTGATATGCGCAGAAAGAGGAAATGCTGGCCGAAATTTCGGCCACACCAACAAAAAAAGCCGAATATGAGTGTATGAATGGTGATTAGAGCAGAGAGCTGGGAGAAATTTCGGCTAGCCCTTAAAAAAATGAAAATGAGTATAGTCATTCAACACTAAACCAAAAAGCTGGCCGAAATTTCGGCCAGAAGCGTTAAAAGGTGTATATACACATGCATGTTTCCAATGGAACCAATGGAAAAGCTGGCCTCAATTTCGGCCAGCTTGCAAAAAACCTCAAAGGTATCCATTTCTGTGACGTTATTTCAAGTTTTGAAGGACCTGGCCGAAATTTCGGCCATCTTGGGCCTGTCTGGTGAATAACACCATGTGTTTTGATGTTTTTGGACCCGACTGGCAAAAAAGCCGAATATGAACGTATGAAAGGTGATTAGACCAGAGAGCTGGGAGAAATTTCGGCCAGCCCTTAAAAAAATGAAAATGAGTATAGTCATTCAACGTTAAACCAAAAGGCTGGCCGAAATTTCGGCTAGAAGCGTTAAAAAGTGGATATACACATGCATGTTTCCAATGGAACCAATGGAAAGCTGGCCTCAATTTCGGCCAGCTTCCAAAAAAGCTCAAAGGTATCCATTTCTGTGGCGTTATTTCAAGTTTTGAAGGACCTGGCCGAAATTTCGGCCAGCTTGGGCCTGTCTGGTGAATAACACCATGTGTTTTGATTGTTTTGGCACAAACTGGCCGAAATTTCGGCCAGGTTAATAAAAAAAAGGAAATACACGTATATGCTTTGGGGGTAGTATTATTTGTTTTTCAATGACCCATATTTTTGCTGTTCTTTTACTTGTGCTGTATACGTGGGTTTTGTGGTAACCCTGGAACCAAGGGGTAAAAGTAATAATAGATAGACCCCCCCCCCCCCTACTAAAGGAATGCAATGGTCTAAATGTAAAATACCACCATATTTTTGTGATTTGGTATCTTTATTTCGAAAATTTGTGTGTAGCTAGAAATAGAAATAACGGCATATATTTCACATACATACCTTCATTTTGCCTATTGCCACCGGGGGGGGATAGATACCCCCAAAATAACACCCCTTTTCACATACTTTTCTCCTCACTACAACATGGACTTCCGTGGGCCATAGCGCCAGGTGGGGGGCGGGCAACTTGTGACGCCTAAGAGACATGCCTAGACGATTTGGTAGAACCCCTAGCAAATATTCAAATTGGTGAACGGCATGCGGCTAGGTATACTAGAGTCACGTTGGTAAGCCGGCATGCAAGGTCTTCGTGCAGCTGTGTGGCCATATCCGTGAAAGCATCGTGCAACCGCTTTAGTGCCGATGACGAGGTTTGAAACACATTGGAGACCCAAATTGTGTGGGACCCTATGGCAGGCACCATTGGGTCCAGCGTTCAATATGCCAACGACAGATACAACCGGAGGGGTGTGGTGTACCGTTCCTTGACGTGCCATGTGGTGAATGTGCCATGTTTTCGGTTTCTAACAATCCGTGTTCTCCATTGTGTAGCACTGGTTTCCAAAGATTTGCGGCAATTCTTGAAGCGCTTCACCCGGCATCTCTTCGGTTTCAAACCTATTCGTTTGTATCACATCGCTATTAATGTCGATGTTTTGCTTTTGCTTGCCAATGCCTTGCACGTTCCCTCTTTGCTCCCCAATGCTTGCAAGGAGGATGATTTCATGTTTGTCGCAAATGCACACATCATAATCGATTGCATGACGGAAATAGCACGTGCCGACTACCGCGTACCAAAATTTACGGAGGTGCCCAACAACCCCCTATCCCCAGGCCCAAACACTCAGGCACCCTACCCATCGCGCCGACCAAAACCCCCTCGCCCAAGCCCCCCCCCCCCCCGCAATTTGGGTGCCTTTGCCCAACGGGTAATTAGGGCAATAGTGTCCCCTATCGTTTTAGTGAACAAAGGGGTGATAGGTGGTGTTTTGCGTGTGTTAATATAGGGGTGCAAATTTGCATTTTTGCATCAGGCTGGGCTCTGCAGACCCCACACCAGTTGTGTAAGTCATTTTAGGCCCCAATGTTAGACATTTTAGATCTTTGGGCTCGGCACAGCAAAGGCTACAAGTTACTCCCTTTGTGCCTACCCCCGTTACAACAATTGGCCCATGTATACAGCGGTCAAATGGCCACGCGACATGGCGCCGGGTTTAGTTGTACACTCTTCCCTACGCTCTAACATAGTCAGCCTAAACATTGTCCCCGATTCGGTCGGCAGGAACAAGATTCAAGGATACAACTCCTGCATACATGACCGGTGGGCAATGATCAAAGACGCGTGCCACACCAGGTACCACATCCTTCAGATGGAACTACCAAAACCACGCCTATATTAGGATTTTCCAACAACGTGGGCTCTGCAGAGCCGAGCATTCATAAACTTGGTACTTCAGGGGTGCTTATTAGGGTTTCCCCGTTGGTTGGGCTGTGCAGAGCCCACACCTTCACAATATCCCATTTTGACCCCTTTGTGTGACATAATAGCGCTATGACACTTTGAAAGTAATTCTACATGTGGTCTGCTAATGCTTTTTCCCTGCCTTTTTGCTCCGTTGCTCTTGTATCGTGTTTTACAATGGTGCCACCATGGTATTGTGTAAGTATCACAGTTAGCAGCCATTAAGGAGTACTATACAACAAGCCTTAGACTGTCTGCACGCAGGTGTAGTTGGAGCTTGGTGAAGTGATGTTTCTATTGTTGTCTTGTGTCCATTTCTATGGGAGTTTCAGGACACATTGTTTGGAACATACCCTAATCTATTGACTTTTACGCATACTGTGCAGTGCTCTTACATTTACTATCTGGTCATATGTCCCATATATTAAGTACATGTAACATGCTATCTCCTTTTTACAACAGCCATGGCTGATTTTCCACATGCTAGACGTACGGAGGTGGATGTACCGGGTGCCGGCCAAGATACCGAAGGAGACGAGGTTGTAGGACCTGTACCCTTACCGGTCCCATCGACCGGTGAATTAGCAGCCCGTGCTGCTGCTACGCTCGCCTTGTAAGAGGCGATTATGTTTGCGGGGTCAGCAGCCCCCCCTAGTGACCTAGATTAAATTCAATATGATAATATTTTTAATTTTTAATATATGAAGGCGTTAATATATTAATCTCGCAAATATTAAGAGGTTAAAGTCAAATTTTTGCGATCGGGCCATTTGTACCCATTTTTCCATGCACATATGCGGACCTATAAGGGGTGTTATGTGGTATATTGTTGCACAACAGTATAGTAGAGAGGTTCCAATGTTGTGTTGGTGGGTGTCTTGGACACCCCCCCTCCGGTTGCCCGCATCCCCCCCCCCCTCCACACCACCATGTTCCCTTGTATAGCCCTTGTTTTGCCTTTCTATCGGGACACCCTTACCGAGCTTAACATGACGCTCGTGCGTTTGAGTGGGGCCAAGAGTTTGCGGGACCCTTTGGTCTCCCAACTCCTTGGTGAGTGGGTGGCCTCATCCCCTTTGGCCCGGGCCCGATGGTCCGAGGCCATGGAGGTTGGGTACCCCTCCCTTATTCGTACTAAGCAAGTGGAGGCGGTGAAGCAATATGCCTCCCACCTTTTCCCGGCCGCGGACCTCATCGGCCTCCTCATGGACTTGAACGTCCCCAAACTCGGCTTCCGGCACGTGTCGGAGTACATGAGCCGCCGGGGGACGGCCTACTCTGCCGCAACGGGCCTCCCGTTCCCCCGCCCCATCCCCACTCGGGATACGTTCACGGACACGTGGAAGGAGTTGGTCACCCTCCTTGACCTACAACCACCCGTGTCCGTCCCCGATCCCCCCGCGAGTGGGCGCTCTTGGCCGCTACCCTCATGGGCCCGGTACGTCCAATCACGCCCATCGCTAGTGGAGACCATCGATTGGACAAGGCCCCTCACCTTCATTGTGCGTGGGGATGCGTACCCGTGCGCCGGTGGTAGTTGGACCCAACTCTACATTGGGCTCCTCAACCACGGCGCACGGGCGCATACCCGCGTACTTGTGGGTGATAGGGATGGCCGTATGCGGGGACAAGGACATGGCGGCACTTGCAACGATATGGGCCGACAACTTGAAGGTTTGTGGCCCATTCGTTGTTTTTTAATTTTTGCGTTTTTGCGTTAATTTCTCGAGATTAATATCTTGTTTGCGGTTAATATTGACGCCGACTGAAAAATTAACTTAATATTAATCCCGAGAAATTAATGTAAATATTAATCCATGTCCTTTTTGTAGGTATTGCAGTCCATACAAGACTGCGAGAAGTTTCATTGGGTGTCGTGCTGGGTGGGGATCCACACATTGTGGTTGACCGGTGCATGGTTTTCCTATGCATCTTCCATTGTTGCATGGCCATTGGCCGGCTCCAAGTGGCGTTCATCGAGACACGCCTTGTGGACCTCCCCAAGGAGAACACCGATGCCGTGCAACGGGTCCTCTACCGGGCCCGCACGGGTGTGAAGTTGGGTGCGACGGGGGCCCCCGACGGGGAGGAGGCCCGTGCGTTGGACCTCGCGTGGGAGGAACTTGGTCCGTTGTTGGACTACGTCCCGGCGGATGGTGAATGGCAAGCCGTCGTGGCCATGCGTGACCTCCTCCGGGAATTGTACACGGACAAGACGCCCCGCGGGGACCTACGTGCGGCCGAGGTGGCAGGCGCCTACCGTGCACATTGTTGCAAGGAGGCGTGTCAATCAAACTACCTCCTCTATTTGGAGGAGGATGTCACCGAGGCCGTGGCCAATGCACGCCGCTTGGTGGTTGGGTTGGGTGCCGTGTGCGCGGATGTCGTTGAGAGCCTCAACGCCATCCTTAAGCGCGCATACAATGACCACTCGGGCCGGGGGGGGGGGGGGGGATGCCGGGGGCAACCCAAGTAGAGCGGGAGGGGCAGGTAGTTTCCCAAGTGTGGGAGTGGTGGTTTTTGAAATTTGACCTTCCGCTACGCAATTACGGGACCCCCCATACCGCCCCATGCACCATGGCCAAACTCATGGCCACCCATAGCCCCCCGCCCTCCACCCTTGCTTTCCCACCACTAGCTTTGTTTTCTCCTTGCCATGGACGCCTTGGCCATGCAAAAGATGTTGGCCGACATGTTCAAAGCGAACTACGAAGCCCTGGTGTGTTTTGCTTGTGCATGCTTGCTTGCGTATACGAATTAATATTTCCGTCGATCCGTTTAATATTTCGAGATTAATATTAATAGGCGCGGTCATTAATATTTCATATATTAATTAATTTTTCGATAGATAATATTAATTTCAAGAAATTAAGTCGGGGGCACAAAAATGAATTTTTTTTAAATTTTTTTTTCATCCTCTCGCTCTCTTAGATTGCACAAGTGGAGCAATGACTGGCTGCAGCTCATCCAGCAGCAGCAGCAGCGCCCGCACCAGCACCAGCTCAGCACAAGCACCTCCCCCTCCCGCCGCTCAACCGCCAACCGAGGAGTCAAGCGAAGACTCCTCGGATAGGCGGCGGAAGGAGAAGAAGGAGAAGAAGGGGAAAAAGAAGGAGAAAAGGGAGAGGAGAGAGAGGGAGAGGAGCCAGGGGCGGGGGGGGGGGTAGAGGCCAGCCTGGGGGGGGGGTCAAGGATGAGGGGGAGGGGGAAGTGGTGGTGGACGAGGGGGACGGGGCCGGGGAAGTTCAGGTTGTTCACCCCCCCAATGACCCCCCCGCCTCCCCCAGTGGCTTCTCAAAGCCCTGGGCCCCCAATCTGCCACCGCCCGAAAGGCGGGGCCGATCCCCTGGTCAGCCCAGGTGCTGCAGGAGTGGTGCGCGGGGGATCAACCCGTTTCCCCCCCCCCCCCCCCATAGCCACATGACAGTCATGTGGATTTTTCGGCGGTTGATCCGGTGTTTGATCCGCCGGAACGAGGGGAAACACGGAGGCATCTGGGGTAAGGATGCCTCCAGGGGGGGGGTCTGGGTCTGGAAACCCCTCCCTGGTGCCCCCCTTGCCCCCATGCCAGAGGCAATGAGTGTGGGCGCCTTGCCCGCACTGAATTTGCTTTTCAACCACCGAGGCGTCCGTTTTGGGACGCCGCATTACCTCGTGCTGCTGCAGCACTGGGCCGAACTGGGCTGGGTCAGGCAATGGCACCAGGGCAAGGCTGTGGCCTTCGGGGTGGACTGGGCCACTGTGTTGGCCCTGCCCCGCCCCATCTACGACCCGGGGTGCCAGCCCTCGTACGAGGGCTTGGTCCTCCAGTCCCGTGCATGTAGGATAGTCGTTGGGTGTGGCTGCATGTGCGTCCCCACAACATTCTACGCTCCAAGTAAAGAGAGATGGTCAATATTGGTCACGGTGGTCATTACTACCTAATCTGCCACCGACCAAATACCGAAAAACTATGTGATCCCTTAAGTGTTTGGCCTAGTTCCCACATGTGTGTTATGCACCCCATATGTATCACTTATTGCGACCTTGGGCTCTGTAGGTCCCAGCCAGCGCCAAATGCCACTTTTACCCCTTCTCGGTTACTTGCTCCTGGCACGTGGCTCCCTATGTCCCCTCTGGCTATTACACGGCCCGCCATTACTAATTTCCCGATGCCGGGCTCTGCAGTGTCCAGCTTTTTTCAACAACCTAATTTCATGTCTTCTGTGCATGCTACCCGCATTGCAAGCCCGCACCAGCTATGGGTATGGTAACCAATTGGGCTATCAGACTTCAGACTTCAGACTTTTATGGACCATCACCCCTAACCCCCCCACCCCACCCCAACACCCTTTCTACCCCCCCCCCCCCCCGTGTCAGACTTCCCCCCCCCCCTCATGCCCCCCCCAATATCAAACTTGTCCATTGTCACGACACCCTTGAGGTGTAGAAGTGGGTTGTGGTCTCGACCCTAGCGTCTAAAACCCAACCAGTGCTTGCAACCCCTTCAATGATGGTAGGTGCCCCCCCCCCCCCCCCACCCCACCCCACCCCACCCCACCCCACCACATCTCTCTGATGCAAACCGATCGGGGGGCTCATATGTGACTGAAGACAAGTGGGAACAGAATCCTGATGTCTGGCCCAAGCAACCTCACCTGAGCTAATCGGGTCGGTTTTGCTGGTGGGGTGGGTGGGTGGGGGTTCATCGGGTTGGGCCGGAATTGTGGAGTAGTGGGTTTCGAGTACGGCACACCACAGCACGCCACAGCACAGAACATCACAGCACATCACAGCACACCACAACACAGCACAACATACAGCATAGCACAGCATATTATAGCACAACACAGCACAACACAGCCCCTACGGCCGCCCAAAAGAGCCTCCCTCCCTCCCTCCCTCCCTCCCTCCCTCCCTCCCCTCCCTCCCTCCCTCCCACCCCGTCATTTCCCTTCTTGTGTGGTGAGGTTAGAGAGGGTATGCCTGTTTTTCTTTTTCAGGTTTTCTTTTATAGTAGAGTGCTTTCCCGCTTGCCAGCTTACCAAGGTCCGAACCCCAAAAAAAAAAATAGGAGGTATGTTACTCCGTTCCTTAGTTAGTTCCGGTGGACCCCTCTGTGAATTGTTTACCCCCCTCCGTGAATTATTTGACCCCTCTGTGAATTGTTTACCCCCCTCCGTGAATTATGTACCCCCCTCCGTGAATTGTTTACCCCCCTCCGTGAATTATTTACCCCCCTCCGTGAATTATTTGACACCTCCGTGAATTATTTACCCCCCTCCGTGAATTGTTTCACCCCTCCGTGAATTATTTACCCCCCTCCGTGAATTATTTGACCCCTCCGTGAATTATTTGAGCCCTCTGTGAATTGTTTACCCCCCTCCGTGAATTATTTGACCCCTCTGTGAATTGTTTACCCCCCTCCGTGAATTATTTGACCTCTTCGTGAATTATTTGACCCCCTCCGTGAATTCTTTCACCCTCCGTGAATTATTTACCCCCCTCCGTGAATTGTTTCACCCCTCCGTGAATTGTTTACCCCCCTCCGTGAATTATTTGACCCCTCCGTGAATTATTTACCCCCCTCCGTGAATCATTTAACCCCTCTGCGAATTGTTTACCCCCCTCCGTGAATTTTTTGACCCCTCCGTGAATTATTTACCCACCTCCGTGAATTATTTCACCCCTCTGTGAATTGTTTACCCCCCTCCATGAATTATTTGACCCCTGCGTGAATTATTTGCCCCCCTCCGTGAATTATTTCACCCCTCCGTGAATTGTTTACTCCCCTCCGTGAATTCTTTGACCCCTCCGTGACTTATTTACCCCCCTCCGTGAATTATGTGAGCCCTCTGTGAATTGTTTACCCCCCTCCGTGAATTATTTGACCCCTCTGTGAATTATTTACCCCCCCTCCGTGAATTATTTGACCCCTCCGTGAATTGTTTACCCCCCTCTATGAATTATTTGACCCCTCTGTGAATTGTTTACCCCCCTCCGTGAATTTTTTGACCCGTCCGTGAATTATTTACCCCCCTCCTTGAATTATTTCACCCTTCCGTGAATGGTTTACCCCCCATCCGTGAATTATTTGACCCCTCCGTGAATTATTTACCCCCCTCCTTGAATTATTTCACCCCTCCGTGAATCGTTTACCCCCCTCCGTGAATTATTTGACCCCTCCGTGAATTATTTACCCCCCTCCATGAATTATTTGACCCCTCTGTGAATTGTTTACCCCCCTCCGTGAATTTTTTGACCCCTCCGTGAATTATTTACCCCCCTCCGTGTATTATTTCACCCCTCCGTGAATGGTTTACCCCCCTCCGTGAATTATTTGACCCCTCCGTGAATTGTTTACCCCCCTCCGTGAATTATTTGACCCCTCTGTGAATTGTTTACCCCCCTCCGTGAAGTATTTGACCCCTCCGTGAATTATTTACCCCCCTCCTTGAATTATTTCACCCCTCCGTGAATTATTTACCCCCCATCCGTGAATTATTTGACCCCTCCGTGAATTGTTTACCCCCCTCCGTGAATTATTTGACCCCTCCGTGAATTGTTTACCCCCCTCCGTGAATTATTTGACCCCTCTGCGAATTGTTTACCCCCCTCCGTGAATTATTTGACCCCTCCGTGAATTATTTACCCCCCTCCGTGAATTATTTCACCCCTCCGTGAATTATTTACCCCCCTCCGTGAATTATTTCAGCCCTCCGTGAATTATTTACCCCCCTCCGTGAATTATTTGACCCCTCTCTGAATGGTTTACCCCCCTCCGTGAATTATATCACCCCTCCGTGAATTATTTACCCCCCTCCGTGAATTATTTGACCCCTCCGTGAATTGTTTACCCCCCTCCGTGAATTATTTCACCCCTATGTGATTTGTTTACCCCCCTCCGTGAATTATTTCACCCCTCCGTGAATTATTTACCCCCCTCCGTGAATTATTTCACCCCTCCGTGAATTCCTTACCCCCCTCCGTGAAGTATTTACCCTCCTCTGTGAATTGTTTACCCCCCTCCGTGAATTATTTGACCCCTCCGTGAATTATTTACCCCCCTCCGTGAATTATTTCACCCCTCCGTGAATTCCTTACCCCCCTCCGTGAATTTTTTGACCCCTCTGTGAATTGTTTACCCCCCTCCGTGAATTATTTGACCCCTCCGTGAATTTTTTTACCCCTCCGTGAATTATTTACCCCCCTCCGTGAATTATGTGAGCCCTCTGTGAATTGTTTACCCCCCTCCGTGAATTATTTGACCCCTCTGTGAATTATTTACCCCCCCTCCGTGAATTATTTGACCCCTCCGTGAATTGTTTACCCCCCTCTATGAATTATTTGACCCCTCTGTGAATTGTTTACCCCCCTCCGTGAATTTTTTGACCCGTCCGTGAATTATTTACCCCCCTCCTTGAATTATTTCACCCTTCCGTGAATGGTTTACCCCCCATCCGTGAATTATTTGACCCCTCCGTGAATTATTTACCCCCCTCCGTGAATTATTTCACCCCTCCGTGAATCGTTTACCCCCCTCCGTGAATTATTTGACCCCTCCGTGAATTATTTACCCCCCTCCATGAATTATTTGACCCCTCTGTGAATTGTTTACCCCCCTCCGTGAATTTTTTGACCCCTCCGTGAATTATTTACCCCCCTCCGTGTATTATTTCACCCCTCCGTGAATGGTTTACCCCCCTCCGTGAATTATTTGACCCCTCCGTGAATTGTTTACCCCCCTCCGTGAATTATTTGACCCCTCTGTGAATTGTTTACCCCCCTCCGTGAAGTATTTGACCCCTCCGTGAATTATTTACCCCCCTCCTTGAATTATTTCACCCCTCCGTGAATTATTTACCCCCCATCCGTGAATTATTTGACCCCTCCGTGAATTGTTTACCCCCCTCCGTGAATTATTTGACCCCTCCGTGAATTATTTACCCCCCTCCGTGAATTATTTCACCCCTCCGTGAATTATTTACCCCCCTCCGTGAATTATTTCAGCCCTCCGTGAATTATTTACCCCCCTCCGTGAATTATTTGACCCCTCTCTGAATGGTTTACCCCCCTCCGTGAATTATATCACCCCTCCGTGAATTATTTACCCCCCTCCGTGAATTATTTGACCCCTCCGTGAATTGTTTACCCCCCTCCGTGAATTATTTCACCCCTATGTGATTTGTTTACCCCCCTCCGTGAATTATTTCACCCCTCCGTGAATTATTTACCCCCCTCCGTGAATTATTTCACCCCTCCGTGAATTCCTTACCCCCCTCCGTGAAGTATTTACCCTCCTCTGTGAATTGTTTACCCCCCTCCGTGAATTATTTGACCCCTCCGTGAATTATTTACCCCCCTCCGTGAATTATTTCACCCCTCCGTGAATTCCTTACCCCCCTCCGTGAATTTTTTGACCCCTCTGTGAATTGTTTACCCCCCTCCGTGAATTATTTGACCCCTCCGTGAATTATTTACCCCCCTCCGTGAATTTTTTGACCCCTCTGTGAATTGTTTACCCCCCTCCGTGAATTATTTCACCCCTCCGTGAATTATTTACCCCCCTCCGTGAATTATTTGACCCCTCCGTGAATTATTTACCCCCCTCCGTGAATTATTTGACCCCTCTGTGAATTGTTTACCTCCCTCCGTGAATCATTTGACCCCTCCGTGAATTATTTACCCCCCTCCGTGAATTATTTGACCTCTCCGTGAATGGTTTACCCCCCTCCGTGAATTATTTGACCCCTCTGTGAAGTGTTTACCCCCCTCCATGAATTTTTTCACTCCTCTGTGAATTGTTTACCCCCCTCCGTGAATTATTTACCCCCCTCCGTGAATTATTTAACCCCCTCCGTGAATTATTTGACCCCTCCGTCAATTATTTACCCCCCTCCGTGAATTATTTGACCCCTCTGTGAATTGTTTACCCCCCCCTCCGTGACTTATTTCATCCCTCCGTGAATTATTTACCCCCCCTCGGTGAATTATTTGACCCCTCCGTGAATTGTTTACGCCCCTCCGTGAATTATTTGACCCCTGTGTGTGTGTGTGTCAATTATTTTGGGGGTCTAGACGTTCCTAGGAATTGACGCATAGGGTCGCGTCAATTATTTTGGGGGTCCAGACCCCCATAGGAATTGACGTGTAGGGTCGCGTCAATTGTTTTGGGGGTCTAGACCCCCATAGGAATTGACGCATAGGGTCGCGTCAATCATTTTGGGGGTCTAGACCCCTATGGGAATTGGCGCATAGGGTCGCGTCAATTTTTTTTGGGGCCTACACCCCCATAGGAAATGGCGCATAGGGTCGCGTCAATTATTTTGGGGGTCTAGACCCCCATAGGAATTGACACATAGGGTCGCGTCAATTATTTTGGGGGTCCAGACCCCCATAGGAATTGGCGCATAGGGTCGTGTCAATTTTTTTGGGGGTCTGGACCGCCCTAGGAATTGACGCATAAGGTCGCGTCAATTATTTTGGGGGTCTGGACCCCCATAGGAATTGACGCATGGGGTCGCGTCAATTATTTTGGGGGTCCAGACCCCCATAGGAATTGGCGCATAGCAGGGGGGTGCACCACCTCAGTGGAATATTTATCCAGAGGGGGGGTGTACACCACCTCAGTGGAATATTTATCCACATGGGGGGGGGGGTACACCACTTCAGTGGAATATTTATCTAGAGGGGGAGGTACACCACCTCAATGGAATATTAATCCACAGGGGGGGGGGTACACCACCTTAGTGGAATATTTTTCCCAGCCTCCCATTTTCCCCAATGCCCCATTTTCCACCCTTTTTTTTCTTTTGGGGGGGGGTGTTCCCCTGTGTTGCATGGACTCCCATTCTCCCCAACTTTCAATTTTCATGACGTTTTTTTTAGTGGTGGGTGGCTGTGTTGGGGGAGGGGGAGTGCCATACTTTTTCTTGTCCCTTTCTGACAAGAAGGAAGGAAGGGAGGGGGCGGGTACCACACTTTTATCAGACTTTGGCTGAGATGTGTTCTGTTTTATGTCCTTGACACGAGATGCCATATCAAACTTCAGAGTTCAGACTTTATACACATAGCTAGCCCGCACTGCTTTTACCTCACGTGTGAATTCACCTTCCACTATGCACGGTATGTGCTAGTCTACGCCTATTGCTAGTGTCCTGTCCCAGTTACCTCCTTTTCCTGGTGTCCCACCTAGACTGTCTTCTCACTATGGCAACGGTTTCTATGGCGTTGCATGTTAGCTACATGCAGTCTTTTTGTAAGAAACAATGGCGCACTGGTCGCCAAATGATATTGGCGGCCGTGCGCCATGGTGTGGCGGAGGAATTCATACAATTCTATGCGGGTCTACGTGTAAAGCGGTCCCGCATTACGCTTGACTGCATTCGCAAGGCGTTGGCACGAACACAATGGCCGCGTTGGCTAACTATTTTTTTCCAAGGAGGCCTATTATGTATGGCCGGGTATGCGTCGCATGGCCTTGCCGCAAGCGGCTGGCCCTAGTGGTGAGAGCACAATTGCTGTCATGCGGGCAGACAACCGCAAGCTGGTGCATGCACGTCTCACCGAGCCATGCCGGTTGTTAATTGCAGACCAGGGGGCATTGCATTTCCGCAAACTGTGACGTAGCATTGTTCGGCGTGATATTGTGGTGTGAGTGGACAACTGGTGGCATGCCCAGTTTCGGGCCTATCTAGTGAAACCCAATGTCTCTCTAGATATCACCGCAACAGCATTGTTGCACACAACCCCCCTTCCCCCTTTTCTTGGTCACCCCAGTCTACATCACCCAGTGGACCGGGTTGACACAGTGGCCATGGCACTTGTTCAACAGCACAGAAAAACGTTGAAGGTGTGCAATGATATGTGCAATGCACCCATTTCTCGGAGAATCATCCGTGCCCCCCTCGATATTGCCCGGGAGGCTGGTAGACAGCAACTCTTTTGGAAGCCATTTGGCATATATGAGTTCTGTAGAGGTCGGAACCAATAGCTCTTGGATCTTCTCGATATGCTACGCAGTACCTGACGGCATTGTCACAACCTGATGGTATTGCTCGTTGATTGCAACATCCACTAGTGGGTGCTCAAATTTTTGTACTCTAGAGCAACCATTGACTGTAATTTTGCGGATTGGTTGCGGGTTATCTCGTTGATTTACGGCTTCTGGCACCCCTACAAACATGTGCAATATCATCTGGCGTAAAATATTTCCTCTGTTTTCGTATACCATCGCTCCGGTGTTTGGGGCCGGTGCGCACATGTATAACCACCCCAAACTCATTGTCATAGAGAAAACTATCACTGCACTCCTTCTCGCAGCCCAAGACATACCGGCACAACTTAGGCAGAAAATCACCCTGTTTGAGGGACACGCCGACCAAGCAACCCTAAACACACAGGATGGAATGCGCATCCTTGGGGGCCCGGAATCCCTCCTTAATTATTACCTCACAGCCATGTTTGTAGAGGGACACTTCGTGCGTAAGTGCACTTGGGCTGTGCGCGCTGACAGGTGGGGTATAGTAGCCACGTGTGTACTTCAGCGCTGTGTGCGTCTACTTGTTCACCTTGCCGCTCCAGCTGCAACGAAAATGGACTACGTCCGCACCATATGGTGTGCACTCTTGTACAACACGCAATGGCACGACGACACGCCTGGTGCCGCCCATGTGGAGGAATGTTGTGAGGCCCTGCTTGCGAAATTGCGGGCACGGTGCAAGCAACACCGCGACAAGCACACGGCGGATGAGGCTGGTGACCTTTTCCGCACAATGCCCCCCGTCAGCAGGCATGTGCAACGGAGTCCCTCTCCGAAAGTGTGTTTGTAGAGGTGCGCGACAGGGTATGGGCACTCATGCGTGGTGTAGGACGGGAGGAGCTTCCAACTGTGCGATGGTCCTCGGGTCCAGTGAGCGTGGTTGAGGTATACAGAGACACAACGTACGTGTTCCCCAAAAAGGGAACCGGGGGTACCCTAAGTGTAGCGTTTGTGAAACCTATTCTAAAGCGCTTCTTGCGCACCTTGGTGGGCGGACAAGGGCTCTGCAATGATGCCATGGATTACCTATAGCAACATATCCCTGTTACACCACCTGTGAACCGCCGCGAGGCGTTTGGAGCTGTAGAAACAGTTGGGTTCATACCAACTGCACTGCAGCACATTGTTCCCCCATTGCCACATGCAGTGTTCATCGATCATGTGCGTGCCCTCCTCAACGATGGATTACCGGTGATCCGGACCAGGGATGCTGTAGATGTTGACGCCCTCTCTGATGGCCTTGTACCCGTTGTGCTCAATGACGAGTATCGTGAATTTGACGTGATAAATTCAGACCCCCCCCGCCTAGACAGCCCAATTTGATGTGTACACCCCTGTTATTGCTGTACCCAGATGTCTGGGCTCTGTAGCTTTGTCCGCCACTGAGTTTTCAGGGTTTGTATCACTGGTTCTTGTTACTCTGGGCCCTGCAGAGCCTAGCCCGTCACCACTGCCCGATATGTACCCCAATATGGTCGTTTTCTATTCTTTTCTTAGGGCTTTGACGTGACAGGCTCAGACTGATCATGGGGGGGGTGGCAATGCAGACCACCCCCCCCATAGACAGCCCAAATTGATGGGTACACCCCTGTTATTGCTGTACCCCAATTGTCTGGGCTCTGCGGAGCCCAGCTTTGTCCGGCACTGAGTTTTGAGGGGTTATATTACTGGTTCTTGTTACTGTTGGCCCTGTAGAGCCCAGCCTGTCACCACTGCCCGATAATGCCCCATCTGCTCATTTTTTGTTCCTTTCTTAGGGCTGGGCCAGTCGTGGAACATGCAATCACCGTGCTTTGATCTGTGCACACATCTCCATGCTTTCGTATTGTACTCTGCACCCGCTGTGTCAGCCTGTGTGACCTTGGAAGGGGTGTGCCTGGCAGTGCTGCACTGTTACAATGATTGAAGGTAAATTGTCACAAGCAGGTTTCGCTCTGGTGTTGCAGGCCATTTGGATAGGCCCAATTTTACTGCTGCTATGTACCTGGTTCAACAAGGGACGCTTTGGTGGGCCCGTTTGATGCCGTGACCATCAGTGTGCCTCGGACATTGTATTTGAGATGCCTCTGCAGTGATTAGCTGTTTTGAAGCCAGTTTTGCCTATTTCGACCCCTGTGGGTGCCAATTTGAATACTTTGATGCGACTAATTTGCTGTCCAAATCTGCCTTTTCCCATCATTGATGCTTTGAACTGTGTTATTGTTGTGTTGTTTTTACTGACCCGATCTGTCCAGCAAATTCGTGTGTTTCTCAAACATGTGTGACATACCAAGCGACATTGCCATGGATGGTAACACGGTTGAGGCACCAGCGATGGACACACTGGAAGCCGAGAAAGTGGATACACTGCAGTCAGAGTCCTCCGTAGAGGAAGCTGTACAGGGCAGCACTGTTGCTCGGGCCAGCCAGGCCAGTCAATCCCCCTCGCAAGTGGGGAACAAGGGTCGTGTCGCAAGGAAGATGGGTAGCATCAAGGACTCCACCAGCTATGGGTATAGTAACCCAATGGGCTATCAGACTTCAGACTTCAGACTTTTATGGGCCATCACCCCCAACCCCCAACCCCCCAAGCCCCCCATGATAGGCCTTTGCCCCCCCCCCCAATATCACACTTGTGCTTTGACCCCCATATCAGACTTGGCTCCCCCCCCTTTTCTCGTGCCCAATTCTGCACGTTGCTTTCTTTGCAGACCATGACCGTAGGCATGAACTAGGTATGAGGGTCAGTTTCGCTGGTGGGCTACCCCAACGCTCAACCCGAAACCCCCCATCAGGCTTTTCTCCCCCCCCCCCCACCTTGTCCGCAAAAAAAAACGCAAAAAAAATTAATCATTGGCTTCACGCCTTACGCAAAAATGGGTTCCGCAAAAAAATCGCAAAAATAAAATAATTTTTGCCCCTGCCCCCCTTTTTGCAAGAATGCCAGAATCGCGGGAGAGTTTGCCCCACTGCTTGTTGTCCCCCTCTTCCGTGTCTCATGCCCCGTTCTGCACCTTGCTTTGCTTTCAGAGAATGATGTATCCAGGATTGTGACAAGTGTTAAAATACCGTGCGACGCACGGTAGTAGAATTTGGCTGCTGATGTGCCCCAAAGCAGATAAAGGGGCTAGTTTGGGCCGTGGATATTTGAATGTGGTTGCTGATGTGCCCCAATGCAGATAAAGGGGCTAGTTCGGGATGTGCATATTTGAATGTGGCTGTTGATGTGCCCCAAAGCAGATAAAGGGGCTAGTGCAGGATATCGCGTTGCCAGTCTTTTTGTGATTGCAATTTGTTTGTTGGTTGTTGGTACAAAGGAGTTTTAGTACATTTCGGGGGGTTTTTTAGTACATTTCGGGGGGTTTTTTAGTACAGTTAGGGGGGTTTTTTAGTACAGTTAGGGGGTTTTTTAGTACAGTTAGGGGGGTTTTTTAGTACATTTGGGGGGGTTTTTTAGTGCATTTCAGCGGATCTTTTAGTACATTTCCAGGGGTTTTGTAGTACGTTTTGGGGGGGCTTTTTAGTACATTTCGGGGTATTTTCGGGGCAATGTGAGCCCTGAATCTCAGTCCAGGGAGACAGGCGATGCAGGGTCATGGAAGCACATGTGATTGTACATTCAGTGTTTTGCTTCACATTGCTTTGTGTATGTGTTTTGCATTCTTTGTGTGTCTGCCTGGAGGGGCATTCTGCTTTGCTTCACACCCCCCGATTTCAGTGGGCCCCCCATTTAGTGTGGGGGACCCATTTTTTCCATTGTCTACCGTCTACGGTCTACCCCCCTCTCCCCGCTCTCGACTCTTCCCCTCTTTTTTTCAATGGAACGGGGGCCCGCAGCAGTGTCTCTTCTGCCAAAAACAATTTTTTTTGCCCATGCGCCTGCTATTTTCCACATGGCATTTTTTTTCGTCAGTTAAAAGATACTGTCTGCAGGGTTGGTGCCTGGGTGGGGTGCAAGGGGTTCTTCGCCGGGTGTGGGGGGCCCGAGAGGACGCCCAAGCACCAGAGAGTCAAGGAGAGCGAGGCTGAGGGGGGGGTTGTGAAAAGGGGCTCCAAGGGCCACAAGCTTACTTCCTCAGTACAAATGTCTACACTTGTTGGTTTAACAAAATTTTTCAACATACTTCAGCATAATCACTTATCCAGGGTGCCCTGAATTTTTCTGGGGTCCTATAAGGACAGTCACATTTTTGTTTTTTTTTTCCACTACGGGAGCCACTTTCTTTTTGCCTGTGCTTGTGCCTGTGCTTAGCTGCTCGGGTTCCCCTGCGAGGGGGGACCTTGTCAGTTAGTTAAAGGTCGACATTTTTTTCTTTTAAGGAACACTGGTTACAGGGTTACCGTGAACTATTTTTGCATCTTACCCCATTCTGCCCTTTGCTTCGCTTTTAGAGAACGTCGGTGACCGGAACGTTGGTTGATTGCTGGCGGGTGCATGATGTTGTTTTTAATGCGTGTGTATGTGTGTATGTGTGGGCATGCGTGGGTGTCTGTATGTTTGCTCTGGGTCCCCGTGCAAGGGGGGACTCATCGGCTGGGCAGCTATACCCGTTAAACCCCTCCCCTCTGTTCTCACCCCCTTCCCCGACCCTCTGTTAAACAACCAGCACAAACAAAAGTCAGTTAAACACAAGGGGGCCACTGACAGCACCGCTTTCGGAAATTTTTTTTTTCATTTTTGGAGAACACTTTCTTGCCTGTTAAACGGTGCTGTCTGATGGCGGGGTGCCTGGGCAGGCAAGCTTGCCTTCACTGCCCTACAGGGGGGGGGAGGAGAGGACGCCCGGGCACCCAAGGGGTCAGAGAGAGCAGGGTGGGATGTAAAAATAAAAACCTGTAAGTTCCTCTCCACCCTCCCCGCCTGGGCGGTCCACATGGACGAACCCCTCCTGGCTTCGGCTTCCACACATTTTTAAGGACTTTAACAGGTTAGGGATGTTGCAGACAATACATTTTTCTGTGATTTGCCCTGGTGCTTTAGTTAGGAATAGCCCCTGCACTGTACCGCACCACACTGCACTACACGCACTGCACTGAAACCGAGACCCCCTGAATTTCCTGTTTGTGGTTGCGATTGTGCATTTGTTCCTTGTCAGCATGCCTCAGTGTGCCACCCATGACATCTCTTGTGGCCAGACCTTGGCACCGCTACATCCTCCAATGCAGATTTGCTTTGCGCTGAACGTTCTGACACTGCTGACAGTTCCAACAGTTCTTCTGACGATTCTTCGGACACTTCTTCTGATGATTCTTCGGACAGTTCCTCTGACAGTTCTTCTACCAGTTCCTCGAACAGTTCTTCCGACGATTCATCTGACTAGTCTTCTGACAGTGACCCTAACTATGGTTCTGTGTGCAGTTGCACTACTGAATCGGACAAAGGGTGTGTGGGTCTGACCTAACGTCTCAAGGATTAGGCCCATTGCATCTCATTGCGGTGTTCTTCCCCTCCCTGCGTACCCTGTCCCTCAATCTTTGTGAAAATTCTGCGGGAGAGAGTGTGGCACATGCGCTTGCAGCGCTCAAAGATGCCGCCTCACTGCATACCCTCTACCTCGATCTTTGTGCAAATATCGTGGGAGGCAGCGGGGCACAGGCGCTTGCAGTGCTGAAGGATGCCCCCTCACTGCATATGCTGTCCCTCGATCTTGGGCAGAATTCTCTGGGAGAGAGAGGGGCACAGGCGCTTGCAGCGCTGAAGGATGCCCCCTCACTACATACCCTGTCCCTCGATCTTGGTGATAATTTTGTCGGAGACAGTGGGGCACAGGTGCTTGCAGCGCTGAAGGATGCCGCCTCACTGCATACCCTGTCCCTCAATCTGAGGTCGAATTCGCGGGAGGCAGTGGGGCACAGGCGCTTGCAGCGCTGAAGGATGCCCCCTCACTGCGTACCTTGTCCCTCAATCTTAGGCAGAATTCCGTGGGAGAGAGTGGGGCACAGGTGCTTGCAGCGCTGAAGGATGCCCCCTCACTGAATACCGTGTCCCTCGATCTTAGTGGGAATTCCATGGGAGGCAGTGGGGAACAGGCGCTTGCAGCGCTGAAGGATGCCCCCTCACTGCGTACCTTGTCCCTCAATCTTAGGCAGAATTCCGTGGGAGAGAGTGGGGCACAGGCGCTTGCAGCGCTGAAGGATGCCCCCTCACTGAATACCGTGTCCCTCGATCTTAGTGGGAATTCCATGGGAGGCAGTGGGGAACAGGCGCTTGCAGCGCTGAAGGATGCCCCCTCACTGCGTACCTTGTCCCTCAATCTTAGGCAGAATTCCGTGGGAGAGAGTGGGGCACAGGCGCTTGCAGCGCTGAAGGATGCCCCCTCACTGAATACCCTGTCCCTCGATCTTAGTGGGAATTCCATGGGAGGCAGTGGGGCACAGGCGCTTGCAGCGCTGAAGGATGCCCCCTCACTGAAGACCCTGTCCCTCGTTCTTAGTGGGAATTCCATGGGAGGCAGTGGGGCACAGGCGCTTGCAGCGCTGAAGGATGCCCCCTCACTGAATACCCTGAGTGTCCGCGCGCGCCGCCGTGAATTATTTTACCCCTCCGTGAATTGTTTACCCCCCTCCGTGAAATATTTGACCCCTCCGTGAATTATTTAACCCCCTCCGTGAATTATTTTACCCCTCTGTGAATTATTTACCCCCCTCCGTGAATTATTTTACCCCTCCGTGAATTATTTACCCCCCTCCGTGAAGTATTTCACCCCTCCGTGAATTATTTACCCCGCTCCGTGAATTATTTCAGCCCTCCGTGAATTGTTTACCCCCCTCCGTGAATTATTTGACCCCTCTGTGAATTGTTTACCCCCCTCCGTGAATTATTTCACCCCTCCGTGAATTATTTTACCCCTCCGTGAATTCTTTACCCCCCTCCGTGAATTATTTCACCCCTCCGTGAATTATTTTACCCCTCTGTGAATTGTTTACCCGCCTCCGTGAATTTTTTTACCCCTCCGTGAATTATTTACCCCCCTCCGTGAATTATTTTACCCCTCTGTGAATTGTTTACCCCCCTCCGTGAATTATTTTACCCCTCTGTGAATTGTTTACCCCCCTCCGTGAATTATTTGACCCCTCCGTGAATTGTTTACCCGCCTCCGTGAATTATTTCACCCCTCCGTGAATTGTTTACCCCCCTCGATGAATTCTTTCACCCCTCCGTGAATTGTTTACCCCCCTCCGTGAATTTTTTTACCCCTCCGTGAATCGTTTACCCCCCTCCGTGAATCATTTTACCCCTCCGTGAATTGTTTACCCCCCTCCGTGAATTATTTCACCCCTCTGTGAATTTTTTACTCCCCTCCGTGAATTATTTGACCCCTCCGTGAATTGTTTACCCCCCTCCGTGAATGATTTTACCCCTCGGTGAATTGTTTACCCCCCTCCGTGAATTATTTTAGCCCTCCCTGAATTATTTACCCCCCTCCGTGAATTATTTACCCCCCTCCGGGAATTATTTTACCCCTCCCTGAATTATTTACCCCCTCCCGTGAATTATTTTATCCTTCCGTGAATGGTTTACCCCCCTCCGTGAATTTTTTTACCCCTCGGTGAATTGTTTACCCCCCTCCGTGAATTATTTGACCCCTCCGTGTGTTTACCCCCCTCCGTGAATTATTTGACCCCTCCGTGAATTATTTACCCCCCTCCATGAATTATTTTACCCCTCCGTGAATTGTTTACCCCCCTCCGTGAATTATTTTACCCCTCCGTGAATTGTTTACCCCCCTCCGTGAATTATTTGACCCCTCCGTGAATTATTTTACCCCTCCGTGAATTGTTTAACCCCCTCCGTGAATTATTTTACCCCTCCGTGAATTATTTACCCCCCTCCGTGAATTATTTTACGCCTCTGTGGATTGTTTACCCCCCTCCGTGAATTATTTTACCCATCCGTGAATTGTTTACCCCCCTCCGTGAATTATTTTACCCCTCCGTGAATTATTTACCCCCCTCCGTGAATTATTTTACCCCTCCGTGAATTATTTACCCCCCTCCGTGAATTATTTTACCCCTCCGTGAATTGTTTACCCCCCTCCGTGAATTATTTGACCCCTCCATGAATTATTTTACCCCTCCGTGAATTGTTTACCCCCCTCCGTGAATTATTTTACCCCTCCGTGAATTATTTACCCCCCTCCGTGAATTATTTGACCCCTCCGTGAATTGTTTACCCCCCTCCGTGAATTATTTTACCCCTCCGTGAATTGTTTACCCCCCTCCGTGAATTTTTTTAGCCCTCCGTGAATTATTTACCCCCCTCCGTGAATTATTTTACCCCTCCGTGAATTCTTTACCCGCCTCCGTGAATTATTTGACCCCTCCGTGAATTATTTAACCCCCTCCGTGAATTATTTTACCCCTCCGTGAATTATTTACCCTCCTCCGTGAATTATTTGACCCCTCCGTCAATTATTTACCCCCCTCCCTGAATTATTTTACGCCTCTGTGGATTGTTTACCCCCCTCCGTGAATTATTTTACCCATCCGTGAATTGTTTACCCCCCTCCGTGAATTATTTTACCCCTCCGTGAATTATTTACCCCCCTCCGTGAATTATTTTACCCCTCCGTGAATTATTTACCCACCTCCGGGAATTATTTTACCCCTCCGTGAATTGTTTACCCCCCTCCGTGAATTATTTGACCCCTCCATGAATTATTTTACCCCTCCGTGAATTGTTTACCCCCCTCCGTGAATTATTTTACCCCTCCGTGAATTATTTACCCCCCTCCGTGAATTATTTGACCCCTCCGTGAATTCTTTACCCCCCTCCGTGAATTATTTTACCCCTCCGTGAATTGTTTACCCCCCTCCGTGAATTTTTTTAGTCCTCCGTGACTTATTTACCCCCCTCCGTGAATTATTTTACCCCTCCGTGAATTCTTTACCCGCCTCCGTGAATTATTTGACCCCTCCGTGAATTATTTAACCCCCTCCGTGAATTATTTTACCCCTCCGTGAATTATTTACCCCCCTCCGTGAATTATTTGACCCCTCCGTGAATTATTTACCCCCCTCCGTGAATTATTTTACCCCTCAATGAATTGTTTACCCCCCTCCGTGAATTATTTTACCCCTCCGTGAATTATTTACCCCCCTCCGTGAATTATTTGACCCCTCCGTGAATTATTTACCCCCCTCCGTGAATTATTTTACCCCTTCGTGAATTGTTTACCCCCCTCCGTGAATTATTTCACCCCTCCGTGAATTATTTACCCCCCTCCGTGAATTATGTGACCCCTCCGTGAATTATTTGGCCCCCTACGTGAATTATTTTACCTCTCCGTGAATTGTTTACCCCCCTCCGTGAATCATTTTACCCCTCCGTGAATTGTTTACCCCCCTCCGTGAATTATTTTACCCCTCCGTGAATTATTTACCACCCTCCGTGAATTATTTGACCCCTCCGTGAATTATTTACCCCCCTCCGTGAAATATTTGACCCCTCCGTGAATTATTTAACCCCCTCCGTGAATTATTTTACCCCTCTGTGAATTATTTACCCCCCTCCGTGAATTATTTTACCCCTCCGTGAATTATTTACCCCCCTCCGTGAAGTATTTCACCCCTCCGTGAATTATTTACCCCGCTCCGTGAATTATTTCAGCCCTCCGTGAATTGTTTACCCCCCTCCGTGAATTATTTGACCCCTCTGTGAATTGTTTACCCCCCTCCGTGAATTATTTCACCCCTCCGTGAATTATTTTACCCCTCCGTGAATTCTTTACCCCCCTCCGTGAATTATTTCACCCCTCCGTGAATTATTTTACCCCTCTGTGAATTGTTTACCCGCCTCCGTGAATTTTTTTACCCCTCCGTGAATTATTTACCCCCCTCCGTGAATTATTTTACCCCTCTGTGAATTGTTTACCCCCCTCCGTGAATTATTTTACCCCTCTGTGAATTGTTTACCCCCCTCCGTGAATTATTTGACCCCTCCGTGAATTGTTTACCCCCCTCCGTGAATTATTTCACCCCTCCGTGAATTGTTTACCCCCCTCGATGAATTCTTTCACCCCTCCGTGAATTGTTTACCCCCCTCCGTGAATTTTTTTACCCCTCCGTGAATCGTTTACCCCCCTCCGTGAATCATTTTACCCCTCCGTGAATTGTTTACCCCCCTCCGTGAATTATTTCACCCCTCCGTGAATTTTTTACTCCCCTCCGTGAATTATTTGACCCCTCCGTGAATTGTTTACCCCCCTCCGTGAATGATTTTACCCCTCGGTGAATTGTTTACCCCCCTCCGTGAATTATTTTAGCCCTCCCTGAATTATTTACCCCCCTCCGTGAATTATTTACCCCCCTCCGGGAATTATTTTACCCCTCCCTGAATTATTTACCCCCTCCCGTGAATTATTTTACCCTTCCGTGAATGGTTTACCCCCCTCCGTGAATTTTTTTACCCCTCGGTGAATTGTTTACCCCCCTCCGTGAATTATTTGACCCCTCCGTGTGTTTACCCCCCTCCGTGAATTATTTGACCCCTCCGTGAATTATTTACCCCCCTCCATGAATTATTTTACCCCTCCGTGAATTGTTTACCCCCCTCCGTGAATTATTTTACCCCTCCGTGAATTGTTTACCCCCCTCCGTGAATTATTTGACCCCTCCGTGAATTATTTTACCCCTCCGTGAATTGTTTAACCCCCTCCGTGAATTATTTTACCCCTCCGTGAATTATTTACCCCCCTCCGTGAATTATTTTACGCCTCTGTGGATTGTTTACCCCCCTCCGTGAATTATTTTACCCATCCGTGAATTGTTTACCCCCCTCCGTGAATTATTTTACCCCTCCGTGAATTATTTACCCCCCTCCGTGAATTATTTTACCCCTCCGTGAATTATTTACCCCCCTCCGTGAATTATTTTACCCCTCCGTGAATTGTTTACCCCCCTCCGTGAATTATTTGACCCCTCCATGAATTATTTTACCCCTCCGTGAATTGTTTACCCCCCTCCGTGAATTATTTTACCCCTCCGTGAATTATTTACCCCCCTCCGTGAATTATTTGACCCCTCCGTGAATTGTTTACCCCCCTCCGTGAATTATTTTACCCCTCCGTGAATTGTTTACCCCCCTCCGTGAATTTTTTTAGCCCTCCGTGGATTATTTACCCCCCTCCGTGAATTATTTTACCCCTCCGTGAATTCTTTACCCGCCTCCGTGAATTATTTGACCCCTCCGTGAATTATTTAACCCCCTCCGTGAATTATTTTACCCCTCCGTGAATTATTTACCCTCCTCCGTGAATTATTTGACCCCTCCGTCAATTATTTACCCCCCTCCGTGAATTATTTTACGCCTCTGTGGATTGTTTACCCCCCTCCGTGAATTATTTTACCCATCCGTGAATTGTTTACCCCCCTCCGTGAATTATTTTACCCCTCCGTGAATTATTTACCCCCCTCCGTGAATTATTTTACCCCTCCGTGAATTATTTACCCACCTCCGTGAATTATTTTACCCCTCCGTGAATTGTTTACCCCCCTCCGTGAATTATTTGACCCCTCCATGAATTATTTTACCCCTCCGTGAATTGTTTACCCCCCTCCGTGAATTATTTTACCCCTCCGTGAATTATTTACCCCCCTCCGTGAATTATTTGACCCCTCCGTGAATTCTTTACCCCCCTCCGTGAATTATTTTACCCCTCCGTGAATTGTTTACCCCCCTCCGTGAATTTTTTTAGTCCTCCGTGAATTATTTACCCCCCTCCGTGAATTATTTTACCCCTCCGTGAATTCTTTACCCGCCTCCGTGAATTATTTGACCCCTCCGTGAATTATTTAACCCCCTCCGTGAATTATTTTACCCCTCCGTGAATTATTTACCCCCCTCCGTGAATTATTTGACCCCTCCGTGAATTATTTACCCCCCTCCGTGAATTATTTTACCCCTCAATGAATTGTTTACCCCCCTCCGTGAATTATTTTACCCCTCCGTGAATTATTTACCCCCCTCCGTGAATTATTTGACCCCTCCGTGAATTATTTACCCCCCTCCGTGAATTATTTTACCCCTTCGTGAATTGTTTACCCCCCTCCGTGAATTATTTCACCCCTCCGTGAATTATTTACCCCCCTCCGTGAATTATGTGACCCCTCCGTGAATTATTTGGCCCCCTACGTGAATTATTTTACCTCTCCGTGAATTGTTTACCCCCCTCCGTGAATCATTTTACCCCTCCGTGAATTGTTTACCCCCCTCCGTGAATTATTTTACCCCTCCGTGAATTATTTACCCCCCTCCGTGAATTATTTGGCCCCTCCGTGAATTGTTTACTCCCCTCCGTGAATTCTTTTACCCCTCCGTGAATTATTTACCCCCCTCCGTGAATTATTTTACCCCTCTGTGAATTGTTTACCCCCCTCCGTGAATTATTTTACCCCTCCGTGAATTATTTACCCCCCTCCGTGAATTATTTGGCCCCTCCGTGAATTGTTTACTCCCCTCCGTGAATTCTTTTACCCCTCCGTAAATTATTTACCCCCCTCCGTGAATTATTTTACCCCTCTGTGAATTGTTTACCCCCCTCCGTGAATTATTTTACCCCTCCGTGAATTATTTACCCCCCTCCGTGAATTATTTTACCCCTCCGTGAATTGTTTACCCCCCTCCGTGAATTATTTTACCCCTCCGTGAATTATTTACCCCCCTCCGTGAATTATTTGGCCCCTCCGTGAATTGTTTACTCCCCTCCGTGAATTCTTTTACCCCTCCGTAAATTATTTACCCCCCTCCGTGAATTATTTTACCCCTCTGTGAATTGTTTACCCCCCTCCGTGAATTATTTTACCCCTCCGTGAATTGTTTACCCTCCTCCGTGAATTATTTTACCCCTCCGTGAATAATTAACCCCCTCCGTGAATTATTTGACCCCTCCGTGAAATATTTACCCCCCTCCGTGAATTATTTTACCCCTCCGTGAATTGTTTACCCCCCTCCGTGAATTATTTTACCCCTCCGTGAATTATTTACCCCTCTCCGTGAATTATTTTACCCCTCCGTGAATTATTTACCCCCCTCCGTGAATTATTTGACCCCTCCGTGAATTTTTTACCCCCCTCCGTGAATTATTTTACCCCTCCGTGAATTGTTTACCCCCCTCCGTGAATTATTTTACCCCCCCGTGAATTGTTTACCCCTCCGTGAATTGTTTACCCCCCTCCGTGAATTATTTGACCCCTCCGTGAATTATTTACCCCCCTCCGTGAATTATTTTACCCCTCCGTGAATTGTTTACCCCCCTCCGTGAATTATTTTACCCCTCCGCGAATTATTTACCCCCTCCGTGAATTATTTGACCCCTCCGTGAATTATTTACCCCCCTCCGTGAATTATTTTACCCCTCCGTGAATTGTTTACCCCCCACCGTGAATTATTTTACCCCTCCGTGAATTATTTACCCCCCTCCGTGAATTATTTGACCCCTCCATGAATTATTTACCCCCCTCCGTGAATTATTTGTTCCCTCCGTGAATTGTTTACCCCCCTCCGTGAATTATTGTACCCCTCCGTGAATTTTTTACCCCCCTCCGTGCATTATTTTACCCCTCCGTGAATTGTTTACCCCCCTCCGTGAATTATTTGACCCCTCTGTGAATTATTTACCCCCCTCCGTGAATTATTTGACCCCTCTGTGAATTGTTCACCCCCCTCCGTGAATTATTTACCCCCATCCGTGAATTATTTGACCCCTCTGTGAATTGTTTACCCCCCTCCGTGAATTATTTGCCCCTCCGTGAATTATTTACCCCCCTCCGTGAATTATTTTACCCCTCCGTGAATTGTTTGCCCCCCACCGTGAATTATTTCACCCCTCCGTGAATTATTTACCCCCCTCCGTGAATTATTTCACCCCTCCGTGAATTGTTTCCCCCCCTCTGTGAATCATTTTACCCCTCTGTGAAATGTTTACCCCCCTCCGTGAATTTTTTGACCCCTCCGTGAATTATTTACCCCCCTTCGTGAATTATTTGACCCCTCCGTGAATTTTTTACCCCCCTCCGTGAATTTTTTTACCCCTCCGTGAATTATTTACCCCCCTCTGTGAATTATTTTACCCCTCCGTGAATTATTTACCCCCCTTCGTGAATTATTTTACCCCTCCGTGAATTATTTACCCCCCTCCGTGAATTATTTGACCCCTCCGTGAATTGTTTACCCCCCTCCGTGAATTATTTGACCCCTCTGTGAATTATTTACCCCCCTCCGTGAATTATTTGACCCCTCTGTGAATTGTTTACCCCCCTCCGTGAATTATTTACCCCCATCCGTGAATTATTTGACCTCTCTGTGAATTGTTTACCCCCCTCCGTGAATTATTTACCCCTCCGTGAATTATTTACCCCCCTCCGTGAATTATTTTACCCCTCCGTGAATTGTTTACCCCCCTCCGTGAATTATTTCACTCCTCCGTGAATTATTTACCCCCCTCCGTGAATTATTTCACCCCTCCGTGAATTGTTTCCCCCCCTCCGTAAATTATTTCACCCCTGTGTGAATTGTTTACCCCCCTCCGTGAATTATTTTACCCCTCTGTGAATTGTTTACCCCCCTCCGTGAATTATTTTACCCCTCCGTGAATTATTTACCCCCCTCCCTGAATTCTTTTACCCCTGTGTGAATTATTTACTCCCCTCCATGAATTATTTTACCCCTCGGTGAATTGTTTACCCCCCTCCGTGAATTATTTGACCCCTCCGTGAATTGTTTACCCCCCTCCGTGAATTATTTGACCCCTCTGTGAATTATTTACCCCCCTCCGTGAATTATTTTACCCCTCCGTGAATTGTTTACCCCCCTCCGTGAATTTTTTTACCCCTCCGTGAATTGTTTACCCCCCTCCGTGAATTATTTGACCCCTCCGTGAATTGTTTACCCCCCTCCGTGAATTATTTTACCTCTCCGTGAATTATTTACCCCCCTCCGTGAATTATTTCACCCCTCCGTGAATTATTTACC
The DNA here is from genome assembly GCA_964036045.1 of Eutreptiella sp. 'Long Island Sound 2002'. NCBI lineage: Eukaryota > Euglenozoa > Euglenophyceae > Eutreptiales > Eutreptiaceae > Eutreptiella > Eutreptiella sp. 'Long Island Sound 2002'. The sequence goes on along the minus strand of OZ038383.1, from coordinate 40,919,261 downwards.
CCCCTCCGTGAATTTTTTGACCCCTCCGTGAATCATTTACCCCCCTCCGTGAATTATTTTACCCCTCTGTGAATTATTTACCCCCCTCCGTGAATTATTTGACCCCTGTGTGAATTGTTTACCCCCCTCCGTGAATTATTTACCCCCATCCGTGAATTATTTGACCCCTCTGTGAATTGTTTACCCCCCTCCGTGAATTATTTACCCCTCCGTGAACTATTTACCCCCCTCCGTGAATTATTTTACCCCTCCGTGAATTATTTACCCCCCTCCGTGAATTATTTCACCCCTCCGTGAATTGTTTCCCCCCCTCCGTGAATTATTTTACCCCTCTGTGAATTATTTACCCCCCTCCATGAATTATTTTACCCTTCGGTGAATTGTTTACCCCCCTCCGTGAATTATTTGACCCCTTGGTGAATTGTTTACCCCCCTCCGTGAATTATTTGACCCCTCCGTGAATTATTTACCCCCCTCCGTGAATTATTTTACCCCTCCGTGAATTATTTACCCCCCTCCGTGAATTATTTTACCCCTGTGTGAATTGTTTACCCCCCTCCGTGAATTATTTTACCCCTCCGTGAATTGTTTACCCCCCTCCGTGAATTATTTTACCCCTCCGTGAATTATTTACCCCCCTCCGTGAATTATTTTACCCCTCTGTGAATTGTTTACCCCCCACCGTGAATTATTTTACCCCTCCGTGAATTATTTACCCCCCTCCGTGAATTATTTGACCCCTCCATGAATTATTTACCCCCCTCCGTGAATTATTTGTTCCCTCCGTGAATTGTTTACCCCCCTCCGTGAATTATTGTACCCCTCCGTGAATTATTTACCCCCCTCCGTGCATTATTTTACCCCTCCGTGAATTGTTTACCCCCCTCCGTGAATTATTTGACCCCTCTGTGAATTATTTACCCCCCTCCGTGAATTATTTGACCCCTCTGTGAATTGTTCACCCCCCTCCGTGAATTATTTACCCCCATCCGTGAATTATTTGACCCCTCTGTGAATTGTTTACCCCCCTCCGTGAATTATTTGCCCCTCCGTGAATTATTTACCCCCCTCCGTGAATTATTTTACCCCTCCGTGAATTGTTTGCCCCCCACCGTGAATTATTTCACCCCTCCGTGAATTATTTACCACCCTCCGTGAATTATTTCACCCCTCCGTGAATTGTTTCCCCCCCTCTGTGAATCATTTTACCCCTCTGTGAAATGTTTACCCCCCTCCGTGAATTTTTTGACCCCTCCGTGAATTATTTACCCCCCTCCGTGAATTATTTGACCCCTCCGTGAATTTTTTACCCCCCTCCGTGAATTATTTTACCCCTCCGTGAATTGTTTACCCCCCTCTGTGAATTATTTTACCCCTCCGTGAATTATTTACCCCCCTTCGTGAATTATTTTACCCCTCCGTGAATCATTTACCCCCCTCCGTGAATTATTTGACCCCTCCGTGAATTGTTTACCCCCCTCCGTGAATTATTTGACCCCTCTGTGAATTATTTACCCCCCTCCGTGAATTATTTGACCCCTCTGTGAATTGTTTACCCCCCTCCGTGAATTATTTACCCCCATCCGTGAATTATTTGACCTCTGTGTGAATTGTTTACCCCCCTCCGTGAATTATTTACCCCTCCGCGAATTATTTACCCCCCTCCGTGAATTATTTTACCCCTCCGTGAATTGTTTACCCCCCTCCGTGAATTATTTCACTCCTCCGTGAATTATTTACCCCCCTCCGTGAATTATTTCACCCCTCCGTGAATTGTTTCCCCCCCTCCGTAAATTAATTTACCCCTGTGTGAATTGTTTACCCCCCTCCGTGAATTATTTTACCCCTCTGTGAATTGTTTACCCCCCTCCGTAAATTTTTTTACCCCTCCGTGAATTATTTACCCCCCTCCGTGAATTATTTTACCCCTCTGTGAATTATTTACCCCCCTTCATGAATTATTTTACCCCTCGGTGAATTGTTTACCCCCCTCCGTGAATTATTTGACCCCTCCGTGAATTGTTTACCCCCCTCCGTGAATTATTTGACCCCTCTGTGAATTATTTACCCCCCTCCGTGAATTATTTTACCCCTCCGTGAATTGTTTACCCCCCTCCGTGAATTTTTTTACCCCTCCGTGAATTGTTTACCCCCCTCCGTGAATTATTTGACCCCTCCGTGAATTGTTTACCCCCCTCCGTGAATTATTTTACCTCTCCGTGAATTATTTACCCCCCTCCGTGAATTATTTTACCCCTCTGAATTATTTACCCCCCTCCGTGAACTTTTTGACCCCTCCGTGAATCATTTACCCCCCTCCGTGAATTATTTTACCCCTCTGTGAATTATTTACCCCCCTCCGTGAATTATTTGACCCCTGTGTGAATTGTTTACCCCCCTCCGTGAATTATTTACCCCCATCCGTGAATTATTTGACCCCTCTGTGAATTGTTTACCCCCCTCCGTGAATTATTTACCCCTCCGTGAATTATTTACCCCCCTCCGTGAATTATTTTACCCCTCCGTGAATTATTTACCCCCCTCCGTGAATTATTTCACCCCTCCGTGAATTGTTTCCCCCCCTCCGTGAATTTCTTTACCCCTCTGTGAATTGTTTACCCCCCTCCATGAATTATTTTACCCCTCGGTGAATTGTTTACCCCCCTCCGTGAATTATTTGACCCCTCGGTGAATTGTTTACCCCCCTCCGTGAATTATTTGACCCCTCCGTGAATTATTTACCCCCCTCCGTGAATTATTTTACCCCTCCGTGAATTATTTACCCCCCTCCGTGAATTATTTTACCCCTGTGTGAATTGTATACCCCCCTCCGTGAATTATTTTACCCCTCTGTGAATTGTTTACCCCCCTCCGTGAATTATTTTACCCCTCCGTGAATTATTTACCCCCCTCCGTGAATTATTTGACCCCTCCGTGAATTGTTTACCCCCCTCCGTGAATTATTTTACCCCTCCGTGAATTATTTACCCCCCTCCGTGAAGTATTTTACCCCTCCGTGAATTGTTTACCCCCCACCGTGAATTATTTTACCCCTCCGTGAATTATTTACCCCCCTCCGTGAATTATTTGACCCCTCCATGAATCCTTTACCCCCCTCCGTGAATTATTTGTTCCCTCCGTGAATTGTTTACCCCCCTCCGTGAATTATTGTACCCCTCCGTGAATTATTTACCCCCCTCCGTGAATTTTTTTACCCCTCCGTGAATTGTTTACCCCCCTCCGTGAATTATTTGACCCCTCTGTGAATTATTTACCCCCCTCCGTGAATTATTTGACCCCTCTGTGAATTGTTCACCCCCCTCCGTGAATTATTTACCCCCATCCGTGAATTATTTGACCCCTCTGTGAATTGTTTACCCCCCTCCGTGAATTATTTGCCCCTCCGTGAATTATTTACCCCCCTCCGTGAATTATTTTACCCCTCTGTGAATTGTTTACCCCCCACCGTGAATTATTTCACCCCTCCGTGAATTATTTACCCCCTTCTGTGAATTATTTTACCCCTCCGTGAATTATTTACCCCCCTTCGTGAATTATTTTACCCCTCCGTGAATTATTTACCCCCCTCCGTGAATTATTTGACCCCTCCGTGAATTGTTTACCCCCCTCCGTGAATTATTTGACCCCTCTGTGAATTATTTACCCCCCTCCGTGAATTATTTGACCCCTCTGTGAATTGTTTCCCCCCCTCCGTGAATTATTTACCCCCATCCGTGAATTATTTGACCCCTCCGTGAATTATTTACCCCCCTCTGTGAATTATTTTACCCCTCCGTGAATTGTTTACCCCCCATCCGTGAATTATTTCACTCCTCCGTGAATTATTTACCCCCCTCCGTGAATTATTTCACCCCTCCGTGAATTGTTTCCCCCCCTCCGTAAATTATTTTACCCCTGTGTGAATTGTTTACCCCCCTCCGTGAATTATTTTACCCCTCTGTGAATTGTTTACCCCCCTCCGTGAATTATTTTACCCCTCCGTGAATTGTTTCCCCCCCTCCGTAAATTATTTTACCCCTGTGTGAATTGTTTACCCCCCTCCGTGAATTATTTTACCCCTCTGTGAATTTTTTACCCCCCTCCATGAATTATTTGACCCCTCCGTGAATTGTTTACCCCCCTCCGTGAATTTTTTGACCCCTCTGTGAATTATTTACCCCCCTCCGTGAATTATTTTACCCCTCCGTGAATTGTTTACCCCCCTCCGTGAATTATTTTACCCCTCCGTGAATTGTTTACCCCCCTCCGTGAATTATTTGACCCCTCCGTGAATTGTTTACCCCGCTCCGTGAATTATTTTACCTCTCCGTGAATTATTTACCCCCCTCCGTGAATTATTTTACCCCTCCGTGAATTATTTACCCCCCTCCGTGAATTTTTTGACCCCTCCGTGAATCATTTACCCCCCTCCGTGAATTATTTTACCCCTCTGTGAATTATTTACCCCCCTCCGTGAATTATTTGACCCCTGTGTGAATTGTTTACCCCCCTCCGTGAATTATTTACCCCCATCCGTGAATTATTTGACCCCTCTGTGAATTGTTTACCCCCCTCCGTGAATTATTTACCCCTCCGTGAATTATTTACCCCCCTCCGTGAATTATTTTACCCCTCCGTGAATTATTTACCCCCCACCGTGAATTATTTCACCCCTCCGTGAATTGTTTCCCCCCCCTCCGTGAATTATTTTACCCCTCTGTGAATTATTTACCCCCCCCCATGAATTATTTTACCCCTCGGTGAATTGTTTACCCCCCTCCGTGAATTATTTGACCCCTCGGTGAATTGTTTACCCCCCTCCGTGAATTATTTGACCCCTCTGTGAATTATTTACCCCCCTCCGTGAATTATTTTACCCCTCCGTGAATTATTTACCCCCCTCCGTGAATTATTTTACCCCTGTGTGAATTGTTTACCCACCCCCGTGAATTATTTTACCCCTCTGTGAATCGTTTACCCCCCTTCGTGAATTATTTTACCCCTCCGTGAATTATTTACCCCCCTCCGTGAATTATTTTACCCCTCTGTGAATTATTTACCCCCCTCCATGAATTATTTTACCCCTCGGTGAATTGTTTACCCCCCTCCGTGAATTATTTGACCCCTCCGTGAATTGTTTACCCCCCTCCGTGAATTATTTGACCCCTCTGTGAATTATTTACCCCCCTCCGTGAATTATTTTACCCCTCCGTGAATTGTTTACCCCCCTCCGTGAATTATTTTACCCCTCCGTGAATTGTTTACCCCCCTCCGTGAATTATTTGACCCCTCCGTGAATTGTTTACCCCCCTCCGTGAATTATTTTACCTCTCCGTGAATTATTTTACCCCTCCGTGAATTATTTTACCCCTCTGAATTATTTACCCCCCTCCGTGAATTATTTGACCCCTCCGTGAATTATTTACCCCCCTCCGTGAATTATTTTACCCCTCTGTGAATTATTTACCCCCATCCGTGAATTATTTGACCCCTCTGTGAATTGTTTACCCCCCTCCGTGAATTATTTACCCCCATCCGTGAATTATTTGACCCCTCTGTGAATTGTTTACCCCCCTCCGTGAATTATTTACCCCTCCGTGAATTATTTACCCCCCTCCGTGAATTATTTTACCCCTCCGTGAATTGTTTATTCCCCTCCGTGAATTATTTCACCCCTCCGTGAATTATTTACCCCCCTCCGTGAATTATTTCACCCCTCCGTGAATTGTTTCCCCCCCTCCGTGAGTTACTTTACCCCTCTGTGAATTATTTACCCCCCTCCATGAATTATTTTACCCCTCGGTGAATTGTTTACCCCCCTCCGTGAATTGTTTACCCCCCTCCGTGAATTATTTGACCCCTCTGTGAATCCTTTACCCCCCTCCGTGAATTATTTTACCCCTCCGTGAATTATTTACCCCCCTCCGTGAATTATTTTACCCCTGTGTGAATTGTTTACCCCCCTCCGTGAATTATTTTACCCCTCTGTGAATTGTTTACCCCCCTCCGTGAATTTTTTTACCCCTCCGTGAATTATTTACCCCCCTCCGTGAATTATTTGACCCCTCTGTGAATTATTTACCCCCCTCCATGAATTATTTTACCCCTCGGTGAATTGTTTACCCCCCTCCGTGAATTATTTTACCCCTCCGTGAATTATTTACCCCCCTCCGTGAATTATTTTACCCCTGTGTGAATTGTTTACCCCCCTCCGTGAATTATTTTACCCCTCTGTGAATTGTTTACCCCCCTCCGTGAATTATTTTACCCCTCCGTGAATTATTTACCCCCCTCCGTGAATTATTTTACCCCTCCGTGAATTATTTACCCCCCTCCATGAATTATTTTACCCCTCGGTGAATTGTTTATCCCCCTCCGTGAATTATTTGACCCCTCCGTGAATTGTTTACCCCCCTCCGTGAATTATTTGACCCCTCTGTGAATTATTTACCCCCCTCCGTGAATTATTTTACCCCTCCGTGAATTGTTTACCCCCCTCCGTGAATTATTTTACCCCTCCGTGAATTGTTTACCCCCCTCCGTGAATTATTTCACCTCTCCGTGAATTATTTACCCCCCTCCGTGAATTATTTTACCCCTCTGTGAATTGTTCACCCCCCTCCGTGAATTATTTACCCCCATCCGTGAATTATTTGACCCCTCTGTGAATTGTTTACCCCCCTCCGTGAATTATTTACCCCTCCGTGAATTATTTACCCCCCTCCGTGAATTATTTTACCCCTCCGTGAATCGTTTACCCCCCTCCGTGAATTATTTCACCCCTCCGTGAATTATTTACCCCCCTCCGTGAATTATTTCACCCCTCCGTGAATTGTTTCCCCCCCTCCGAGAGTTATTTTACCCCTCTGTGAATTATTTACCCCCCTCCATGAATTATTTTACCCCTCGGTGAATTGTTTACCCCCCTCCGTGAATTATTTGACCCCTCCGTGAATTGTTTACCCCCCTCCGTGAATTATTTGACCCCTCTGTGAATTATTTACCCCCCTCCGTGAATTATTTTACCCCTCCGTGAATTATTTAATCGCCTCCGTGAATTATTTTACCCCTGTGTGAATTGTTTACCCCCCTCCGTGAATTATTTTACCCCTCTGTGAATTGTTTACCCCCCTCCGTGAATTATTTTACCCCTCCGTGAATTGTTTACCCCCCTCCGTGAATTATTTGACCCCTCCGTGAATTGTTTACCCCCCTCCGTGAATTATTTTACCTCTCCGTGAATTGTTTACCCCCCTCCGTGAGTTATTTGACCCCTCCGTGTATTATTTACCCCCCTCCGTGAATTATTTGACCCCTCCGTGAATTGTTTACCCCCATCCGTGAATTATTTTACCCCTCCGTGAATTGTTTACCCCCCTCCGTGAATTATTTTACCCCTCCGTGAATTATTTACCCCCCTCCGTGAAGTTTTTTACCCCTCTGTGAATTGTTTACTCCCCTCCGTGAATTATTTTACCCCTCCGTGAATTGTTTACCCCCCTCCGTGAATTATTTTACCCCTCCGTGAATTGTTTACCCCCCTCCGTGAATTATTTGACCCCTCCGTGAATTGTTTACCCCCCTCCGTGAATTATTTTACCCCTCTGTGAATTATTTACCCCCCTCCGTGAATTATTTTACCCCTCCGTGAATTGTTTACCCCCCTCCGTGAATTTTTTTACCCCTCCGTGAATTATTTACCCCCCTCCGTGAATTATTTTACCCCTCCGTGAATTATTTACCCCCTTCCGTGAATTATTTGACCCCTCCTGGAATTGTTTACCCCCCTCCGTGAATTTTTTTACCCCTCCGTGAATTATTTACCGCCCTCCGTGAATTATTTTACCCCCCGTGAATTGTTTACCCCCCTCCGTGAATTATTTTACCCCCCCCGTGAATTGTTTACCCTCCTCCGTGAATTATTTGACCCCTCCGTGAATTTTTTACCCCCCTCCGTGAATTATTTTACCCCTCCGTGAATTGTTTACCCCCCTCCGTGAATTTTTTTACCCCTCCGTGAATTATTTACCCCCCTCCGTGAATTATTTTACCCCTCCGTGAATTATTTACCCCCCTCCGTGAATTTTTTTACCCCTCCGTGAATTGTTTACCCCCCTCCGGGAATTATTTTACCCCTCTGTGAATTGTTTACCCCCCCCCGTGAATTTTTTTACCCCTCCGTGAATTGTTTACCCCCCTCCGTGAATTATTTTACCCCTCCGTGAATTATATACCCCCCTCCGTGAATTAATTTACCCCTCCGTGAATTATTTACCCCCCTCCGTGAATTATTTGACCCCTCCGTGAATTATTTACCGCCCTCCGTGAATTATTTTACCCCTCCGTGAATTGTTTACCCCCCTCCGTGAATTATTTGACCCCTCTGTGAATTATTTACCCCCCTCCGTGAATTACTTGACCCCTCCGTGAATTATATATATATATATTATATATATATATATATATATATATATATATATATATATATATATATATATATATATATATATATATATATATATATATATATTATATATAGGGTCTCGTCAATTTTTTTGGGGGTCTAGACCCCCATAGAAATTGGCGCATAGGGTCGCGTGAATTATTTTGGGGGTCTAGACCCCCCTTAGTAATTGACGCATAGGGTCGCGTCAATTATTTTGGGGGTCCAGACCCCCGTAGGAATTGGCGCATAGGGTCGCGTCAATTATTTTGGGGGTCTGGACCCCCCTAGGAATTGACACATAAGGTCGCGTCAATTTTTTTGGGGGTCTAGACCCCCATAGGAATTGACGCATAGGGTCGCGTCAATTTTTTTGGGGGTCCAGACCCCCATAGGAATTGCCGCATAGCAGGGGGGTGCACCACCTCAGTGGAATATCTATCCAGAGGGGGGGTGTACACCACCTCAGTGGAATATTTATCCACAGGGGGGGGGGGGTACACCACTTCAGTGGAATATTTATGTAGAGGGGGAGGTACACCACCTCAACGGAATATTAATCCACAAGGGGGGGGGGGGTACACCACCTCAGTGGAATATTTTTCCCAGCCTCCCATTTTTCCCAATGCCCCATTTTCCACCCTTTTTTTTCTTTTGGGGGGGGGTGTTCCCCTGTGTTGCATGGACTCCCATTCTTCCCAACTTTCAATTTTCATGATGGTTTTTTTTGTGGTGGGTGGCTGTGTTGGGCGAGGGGGAGTGCTAGACTTTTTCTTGTCCCTTTCTGACAGGAAGGAAGGAAGGGAGGGGGCGGGTACCACACGTTTATCAGACTTTTGCTGAGATGTGTTCTGTTTTATGTCCTTGACACGAGATGCCAAATCAGACTTCAGACTTCAGACTTTATACCCATAGCTGGACTCCACAAGCGTACTGGCCATTCAAGACTACGTGGAGGTGAGAAGAGCGAAGGTGCCGCGCAAGGAACTGAAGACTGACAGGTGCATGCAGTATGGGCAATCTAGGATGCTCGATTGGGACCACGTGGCAGAGGTAACGGAGGACCTATTGGCAATCCCCCCCCGTTGGCCGCCTGCAGCTTGTGGTTTGGGACGACAAAGGTATGGGAATGTTGCGACACAATTCGATCAACGTAATTGGCTACGTGGCCTGCCCTATGTGATATGCCATGGTGTTGTGTTCAGCGGGAGCCCTGTGGGTGATTGGAGGCCAACACGGCGTTGCGGCGTGTGATGAAATTTGCAAGGATGTGACAGCAAGGATGGGCGAGGTCGAGGACCGGATGACCAACTTTGACGTGCGCATCCTCAAGTTTGATACATCCCTCGAGATCAAGCGAAAGCGGGCTGCACAACACTATAGGGCGCAGTACAGTGGACGTGAGAGCAGTGTACCCCAAGTGTTGAACAATTTCCTACAACTGGCGGCTGAGGACACACAATGTAAGAAGACAGTTGTCACCTTGATCTGCGAGGCAATCGTGCAGGCGGGGTTGACTGCAAAATCCGGCAACACGGAGACAATCGTCAAGCAAATGAGGCCAAGTTCCCATATGGCTTTGACATGTGGTACCACCTTCGCGGACGCACTCGGCAAAATGGTGGAATGCAAGTCGGTGATTGCCCTTTATACAATGTGATGCTTTGCTGGAATGCAACTCGAAAATTTGTGGCGCATATGTAACTACATGGCCTCGCTGAAGAGTACAGTACCGGGCTTCCAGAAACTGGCAAAGGAGCTCCGCGCTTGGGAATTGTGGTGGTATCACTTTGGTCATCCCGACATCCTAGTTGAGCGCATCCACCCTTCAAGACGCATGCTGTTGCCTTGTAAACCCCCTGCCTTTTGTTGTGATTCTGATTTAGTGGGCCGCTGTGACAGGGAGCGTGGATGAAGTGTAATGACCGATTTTAGTGTGACACCAAGCAGTTTGAGTCTGCTGGGCTCTGCAAAGCCCAGGGTCCCATGCAATGATGCAGATTTACTGGATCTAGGGAGACGATGTGCCTATTGGAACTTCCGCAACTTCACTCTTGATGACCGGTGCAACCTTGCCTGATGATGTCCAAGGAACCCCCCTCCCCCGCGGATACCCCAAAATTTACCATTTTGTTCGTGCTAGGCTCTGCAGAGCCCGGGTCCAGCACAATGACCAATTTCAGCCGTTAAATTACAAATTACAGAGCTCGTGGCTCTGCAAAGGCCAAGATCCGATGGGATGCCAATTGACTGCATCTAAAGAGACGGTGTGCCTCTTGGAACTTCCGCAAATGCACTCCTGATTATTGGTGCAACATTGCCTGATGATGTCCAAGGACCCGCCCCCCCCGTAGAAACGCCCTAATTCGCCATTTTAGTCATGCTAGGCTCTGCAGAGCCCCGATCCAGCACATTGACCAGTTTCAGCTATCAAATTACCAGCTGGAGAATACTGGGCCCTGCAGAGCCCAAGATCCCATGGGATGCCAATTAACCAGATCTACAGAGACGCGGTGCCTGTTGAGCCGTTGGAACTTCCGCAACTTCACTCTTGATGACTGGTGCAACCTTGCCTGATGATGTCCAAGGACCCCCCCCCCCCTCCCAGGACACCCCCGAATTCACCATTTTGGTCATGCTGGCCTATGCAGAGCCCAGGTGAAGCACAGTGACCAATTTCAGCTGTCATATTACCATCTTGTGAGTACTGGGCTCTGCAGAGCCCAGGATCCCTTGGGTGCCAAATGACTTGATCTACAGAGACGCTGTGCCTGTTGAAGCTTCCGCAACTTAACTGCTACCGACCGGTACAATCTTGCCTGATGCTGTCCTAGGAGCCCCCCCCCCCCCCGACACCCCTTTCATTTGCCAATTTGGTCATGCTGGGCTTGGCAGAGCCCACATGAGGCACATTCACCATTTTCAGCCGTCATATTACCACTTTGACAGTACTGGGCTCTGCAGAGCCCAGGATCCCACGGAATGCAAATTTACGCTGTGCCAAATGGCTGTGACTTGGCAGATCGCTGAATCCTGTTGCAATGTGCCCTCCTCTATGGCTCTTGTGCACACAGGCACTAAGACTGAAGTGGCTCGCACCTCGAAGAAGTTTAGTCACCGTCTGGCGAATTTTGGTGCATGGCAAGGGAGCTGGGAGTACAACGAGAGCACGCCGTGGCCACCCCTCCAGGCGCCGTTGAAGGCAGGTCGGTGGGTCTGCAATCGAGAAGATGTCGGAGCACATCGCAGACTACTTGTGAGACCAGTGTTGAACCCGGTCGTTGAGGTGTCTGGTGACGAGCCGGCAAAGGTCAATGTCGGCAAGGGATCAGAATCTGGAGAAATTTGGGCGTACGATGGATAAGTGACCGCATCGCCGAACGAGCTCAAAATGCTGAGGTACAATCTCGTTATTGTTGAAGTCCCTTGGCGAGGAGGGTGGATCCGTGGTGCGCGGATCGTGCTTGTGCTATCTCAAGGGGTACTTGGCGCCTTTCATGGACACCATGGAGATTTGGTCGTTGTGGAACAACACTTACGTTCCCAATTGGAAGATTTGTACCCAACAGCTTTGCGCATGGCTGTCTACCATTTGGGACACTGAGAAGAGCCGTATTTGCTCGAGCAGTCAACTCTGTTGCTTGTGAAGACCCATGGGCCGGGCCCTGCAGTGCCGCACTTCCTCACACAAAAGTCGTTCACTGAAGGTCCGTGGCTGGGTTTGGCTGTTCTGTGGTCGTTGGTGAATTTGCTGGAGGACCCCAACGACGACGCGGACGCCATGCACATGGATGTTGATGCATCCCGCTGCCTGTGGGCACTGTACCACGGCCGCCGGGCAAGCACATGCCAACCGCTGTTCCAGCAGCAGGAGTCCCCCGACGAGGCAGCTGACGCGGACACCAGTGAGTCAGAAATTTAGGAGGTGCCGGATCCGCAAACTCCCAAACCAAAGGGGAAAACGGATAAACAACGGCAGAAGGAGCTGAGCGCGAGTTGCAGAAACAAGAGGAGGCACGGGAGCAGCAACGTCAAACGGAGGAGAAGGAGAAGGAGAAAAAGGCCAAAGAGGACGAGGGAGCAAAGAGGAAAGAAGAGGAGGATAAATTGGCAACGGCAGCCGCTGCGGCATCCCCATTGAAGGAAAAAAGGGCAGTTGAGGGCTTGCAGGCCATCCTGCAACGTGGTGTCTGGGTTGGCTTATCCAAGAGCAACGCAAGAGCAACGGCAAGTGACTGGAGGCCACCCATACCGCTGGATCATGACTGTCGCTGGACCATACCGGACATACAACCACGGACCCAAATTGTGTGGCTGTGCTGGAGTTGTGAGCGCTTGATGTGACTGGGCCTGTCCTATGCTATCCCAAATAGCTGTGGGACAGTGAACGATGTGTCATGTTAGTCTCTGTGCGTGTTTGGAACTGAATTTGGCTGTCATTTTTTCAATTTGCACTAAGCTAGGCTGTGCAGAGCCCAGCTTGCTAGATTTGCTTGATTTGCCCCCGAATATGACGAATTTTATACTGTTGGGCCTTGCAGAGCCCAGCACGCTGCTTCAGGCCAATTTGCATGCCGCCTGGCTGGTCACAGTGTTGCCCTCATCTCAACAGTGTAGTAATGTCCCTGTGAATTCGGTTGTATCAGCACAACATTGTGCTATGGCATTTCTTTTAGTATGTCGACGCAATGTATGAACTTTCGAATTTGTTAACAATTTTGGTGCATATACGGTGCCAGGTTTGTGTCTATGAGCCCCATATGCTCTGCTTATTTGCTTTTTTTTCACCAGTACATGCGCAGCAAAGTCTAGATGCCATATGTACCCTTGATTGGGTCCTGACGTGTTCTGTTACCTGTTCCTCGGCCCTGCAGAGCTCAAGCGAATGTGTCTGTCATTTTGAGTTGACCAAGTATGCCCAGAGTCCAATCTGCATGTGTATTTTGGGCACAGGCTTGCGTTTATTCGCTGAGCCACATTACATTTTGCGTTGTAATGTATGCCCCAATTTCATTGATCTGTCCGGCCAATTTTTTTTGATTTCTCCAGCGGTTGACAGTGCGTATGTTGGGCAGTGCTTTGCCACTGTCCACTGTGCGATGATTCATTTTTCGGTGCCATTTGTGACCCGTTTTCGTTGGTGTCAACCATTTATTGATAATTCCACATTTGCTCGGGATTTAGAAGGGGGAACAATCTTTGTGTGTCCAGGTGTTAGTGCGTGCTTCTGAACCACATCTGGGGGCACATCAATCTGTAGGCAGTACAACATCCAATTCCAAAGTTCTTACTGACCTCCTACACCGCACGTAAAGGTTTCTACAAGTTCTGTTCTTTGTCTTGTGTGTGTTTGTGCTTTATACTCCTCAACTACCGTGTATGCAGCTTCCATGCCTTGTCTATGACTAGTGCTCTGGTGGTCTGTCGCTTATGTGGGGACTAAAATTTCCGGCGGGGGGGGGGCAGGGCCATACAGTGCGATGCTTATGGTATCCATTACCACACTAGTGGTCCGGCGTGTTTATCATTAGCGTAATTCATGGGTGCGTTCTGTTGTTTTCATCGAGCTGGGCTCTGCAGAGCCCAACTAGTAGGAATTCCCTATTTGAGGCCCTGTTACTACCTCTTTGCCTATACATTGTTGTGTTGGTGTGCAACCCTGTATTATTACCCCTGTTTTTCGTGAATTTCCTGTTTGTGGGCTGTGCAGAGCCTAGCCTTTCAAAAATGCTACTTTGCACCCTCCTTTCATACAAGTGTTGTTCTCTGTTGTTATAGGGTACACCTTCCTCACAGGCGGTCCATGTAACGTCATCCTTGCCGTCGCAATACTACGACTCCTAAGAGAACCGCAGCACGTGCTGCTGACAAATACATGCTCCATTTATGATATCAAACTGTGAACCATAGTTTTATGGCGGGGCTGGTCCATTTTTCGTATTTCAGACCTCCAAAATGGGAAAAAACAGCGGCTGCCCTCGTATGCTGTGGGGGCCCAAAATGGTGCCTTTTTGCTGCTTCGCATCCTTCAATTGCGTGTCGTTGCTTCTCCCCATACACCCTGGCTTGGAACAACCCCTCCATTACGCTTGGCTATGCAGCAGAGAGGCTAGGCTTTGTGCACTCCATGAATTTTTTTTGAAAAAACGATAGGGGGCACTATGGGCCTCCTAAGTAGTTTGGAGGGGGGGGGGGGGTAGTTGGGGTCCACAACCGAGGAGTCGGCTCCCCCTGGAAGAAGAGATTTGCGTTGCTCTCTGGGTCACAAATTGATAATGCTTCCCATGCACTAGTACGATATAAGGACTCAACCTCCCATTCCAAACAATCAAATCGGGGTCGGGGCAATGCTCACATGGCACTAATTTGCCAGTTGAGGTTGTTTGACAACTCAATGACGCCGTACCTATGGTCCATAGCTTGGTGGCCACTAGCATCCGTCACGGTTCATACATATAAGATAGCAAGGGAGATGATTGCACCGTAGCACAGCGCCGTGGACACTAGGTCCCCAACAATTGGCATGTTTTCACATTGTTCCGGTTTGGGGACATCAACAATGGGAGGTGGCCTCGCTTGGATGAGGTGGACCTTTCATGGCCTAACTTTGGAAAGAAATGGTAGCTCAAGGCGTTCAAAGTATGTTGTTTGTCGACAAGGGCGCCGTTGTATGTGTTGGCGGATGTCGACCGCAAAGACCCGTGAGGCCTTGAGAGCTACGTGGGGAATAGGTGGTACCGGCAAATGAGCACCATTGAAGGCATGGGCCGTGTGGTGCATTCATAGGGCGGGCCGAAACTTGCTTTGCGGGGGGGGGGGGGGGTGGCACGGGCGCGCTCAGAAGGTGTGGGGGGGGGGTTGGCAAAATGGGCTTCCGTGCCGGGACGCTTTGTTATGTGGTTTTGGCAGTTTTGGTGCAAATTTTGCCGGCAACAAAGAGTGTCTTGGGCTGGCATGATACCCCCGCCGATGGTTGAGCGGATAGTAGGCATTTTTTTGTGAAAGGCCGGGGACCGGTAGCCTTGACATTCCACTCATTTCCAAGTGTATGAACCTCCTATAGGGGCAGCCATGGGAGACAGGGGAAAAGAAAAATTTGATGACCGGGGACACCTGGGGCTCTCATCAGTTGAGGGTCGCGATGCCCAACCCTGTTATAAAGTGGGCTAAGCGAAATACACACTCAGACCCTCACCTGTAAAGGTTGTCCCAACTTCTGCACGTGGTTACAAGGTTAACGTGACCGAGGCACAACATGCCTAAAAAAAAAAGTATCTTTTTTTGCCACTTGGAAATATCTGCTCTCCTGATGAGTGAACTCATTGCTCTACCATTCACTTTGTTTGTACGCCCAGGGACCTCATATGAGGAATTCTGGAATTCTGAGCATGTGCATCTGTATGAAGTGCATTTCTCTATGGCTGTGAAGGAGAGAAACCTGATGCTCCAACACCGTTGGAATTTGAAACGTAGTGTTGAAAAAAAGTTGGCTGACAAGAACCGTTATCCTGAAATGTTGAATGCTTTGCGCCAAGACATACAAAAGGAAATCAGGGAAGCATCCATGATACGACCTGTTCGTTCTGCCCTTTTGGTCGACCACAAAGGTGTGCCTTGTACTGCACAACATGCTGTACGTTTGCGCATTGAAAAAAAAACCCTGCCACAGGCTGATGGTCATTGGGTCACAGAATTGAACACTTTGTTGTCTCAGATTCCATGTCCTGAAGGGACAGTCACAGTTCAGGACCCCCAACCCAAAGCTCAAACTCCCAAAAAAAGGACACTGTGTGATTATTTCAGTGTACCTACTCACAGGACCCTCCCATTTGAGTGGACAGCAATTCTTTGCCTCTCCGTCAAACCGCCACACTCCCCCATCCGGCAGCAACGCCGACCCCCCCCCCCCCCGCCCCAGGCAGAAAGCATAACTCCTGTGGTGGGTATTATGCCTGAACCATCGCCACAGTACTTGTCCCAGGAGGAAATTCTCATCCAGTGGTGCTGTTACACCCTCTGGTTTAAGTGATGTAGAAAGGTTGTTGAGGCAAACACGGGGCCTGTTTGGCAGGAACGGACAATGCACTGTTGCAAATCTGAAGTTGTTGCTTGGTAACCATGGGTTAACCACTTCAGGTCCGAAGGTTGAGTTGGTACAGTGTGTGCACAATAATATTGCTCGCATTCGTGAATCTCAAGGTTTGCAATCTGACGAGGCAATTGATATGCCTGACGAAGAGGGAGATGCCAATCTAGAAGGAGAAGATGATGAATTGATTTGCTTTGTTTGCTTGAAAGGTGATGTTTCGGATGACAATGACATTGTCATTTGCGATGGGGACCACTGTGAGCCACGTGGATGCCATCAATTGTGCTGCCAGCCCCCCTTGCACACAATTCCTGATGGCTCTTCGTTCTGTCCTGATTGCCCACATGATGAGGCATCCGCGCCACCATCGCGCGGCACTGATGAGGATTATGTTCCTTCTATGACTACCGCGTCCTCCACTTCCAGCTCCAACTCTAGCTCCAGCTCATCAGGTAGCGAGTCCTCCACAAGCAATAGTGACTCCAGCAGTGATTCCAGCGAGGACACAAGCTCTGATTCCAACGACTCATCAGGGTCGGCTTCTGATTGAGACGCCAATCTCCAGAGTGCCATGGTTCGGTCTGGGTGGGGCGCTGCATGGCAGCCAGAACTGACCGGGGGTCATTGTGCCCTTAAACAAAAGTACCACCCCCATTGGCACAAACCCCAAAAAACATGCTTCTAAGCCATCAACACACCACCCAAAAGTATCAGGAAGTACAAGGAACCCCCACTGTCCCCCGTTGTGAGCCTAGAAATTGTCCCGGCATGGCGACCAAGGAGGGGGGGGGTTGGGAAAATGGGCTTCCGTGCCATCTCCCCCCCGCAAACCAATTTTCTTCCCGCCTAGTGCTGGAACAATAGTGCCCACTGTTCCATTGGACCCCTATCCTTCCATGCCCAGTGCACCTACTAATGATAAGGTGGCAAGGGAAAGTGGCCCGAATAGTGTGGCATGCTAGATTGGCCAAGACACCATCATCTCCGTTGCTATCTATATGTATGAACCGTGACGGATGCTAGTGGCCACCAAGCTATGGACTATAGGTACGGCGTCATTGAGTTGTCAAACAACCTCAACTGGCAAATTAATGCCATGTGAGCATTGCCCTGGCCCCGATTTGCTTGTTTGGAATGGGTTGTTGAGTCCCTAGATCGTACTAGTGCATGGGGAGCATTACCAATTTGTGACCCTTGAGAGCAACGTGGAGAATAGGTGGCACCGGCAAACGAGCACCATTGAAGGCATGGGCCGTGTGGTGCATTCATAGTGCTGGAACAATAGTGCCCACTGTTCCATCGGACCCCTATCCTTCCATGCCCACTGCACCTACTGATGATAAGGTGACAAGGGAAAGTGGCCCGAATAGTGTGGCATGCTGGATTGGCCAAGATACCATGCTACATCGAGTGCTTCGTACGCACGTTGGGCAACACATTCTACATGGTTGCCACATTGAAAGACAAGCGGCACGGCCACGCGCCAACGGTTGTGGATGAACCCTAACCGGGATGAGTGCACAATCCGCTTGCCGTTGCAGTCGCAGTCTACACGTGCCCGGATGGCGGTGGTGATCAATTCTTGCCCATCGCAGCACCCGGAAATCTCTTGGAGCCGCATGCATGCTAGCGGCAACCAAAGCCAACCCTTGCACCAAGTGGCTGGTAAAATGCCCCCAATGCACAACCACGATTTGGTTGTAAAGTGCTACGCCCATTTTGCTGTTGTCCATCGCAATGATCCCATTCCACATGGCCTTCGTGTCACTGAGGAGGAAGCATCCGTCTACAGATGGAACAATCATGCCCTAAAGAGCAGCACAGAAAAAGCAAAAACTGGTTGGCGACATGCCTACTCCTTCCATCACACCTTCACCAACACCTCCGCTAACACCAATAGCTCCTCCTCCTCCTTCTCCTCCTCCTCCTCCTCGTCTACAACTCCCTCTATGCAACCACCAACATCTCGTACTCCCAACTATGCCACCCTCTAAACTGGAGGCCACTAAAGAGGGGGATTGTCGGACACGGCCATTGAAGTCCACCAGGAGGCGGGCAAAAGACCAGAAGCGTCTGGATGCTCTCCTTGAGGCCACAAAGAAGAGAGCCTTTGTGGCAAGCGATACGTTTAGCGACGACGAGGACTGTTATGATCGTTTCTTGGACAAGTGCTATTACGCCCCCTTTCATTGCACCCTGAACTCCACCACTTCAATCACCCATGTTTTGAGACCCTAAGGAGGAGCACCCCACAGAGGGCATGTGCCGCTTGGTGCACACAATGTGCCACCGGTGTGCGTGCATATTGTGGGCGCACGTTGTGGGCACGTGTGCGGAGAGAAATTTTTTTGAAAGTCGTAGTGCGCATGTTGCAGAGAGCGGCATCTTGGAAAAAGGCATGCTTCGGCCAGGATGGCCCGCCACGACCAACACTGGCCGGAAATTGACTCCGGGGTGCTATGGACTTAAACAAAAGTACCACCTACTATGCCCCCCCCCCCCCCTTCTTGTCGCAAATTTCGTCTGCCCCAACATACATAGCACAAAATGATCAACGTGATGAGGAGGTCATTTTAAGCCATGTATGTTGGGGTCCCGGTGCCCCCCCTCTGGCCGGCCCCCAAAACCCGTCCTTGATTCCCCCTCCCCCCACCCCGAATGTGGCAAGAAGGTGGGTGGGGGCCAGTGTATGCCCCGTTGCTATCCCCCCCCCCCCCGTGAGCCGACGTTTATCCCGCTTATGTGGCCCACGGGACCCCCCCCCCCTACGAGAGTGGCACGGGGGTAACCTCCAAGCAACGTTCTAGCCCTACAACCTGCCACGCTTGGCGGACAGCCTTGCGGGTGACAATGACTATCCGGACTATAGGAACCATCAATCACCATTGAGGTCGCGCGCGCATAAGGGCGTGCAACGCCCGAACGGCGAACATGACTAATCTAGGGACTGTGTCAGGTGCCCGAGTGGGCCCTAAAATTGCCTGCGCGAAGTTCACAAGAGTGGTAATAAAGTGAGTGTATGTATTAGAATGGAACACGGGAGCCCAAGAAAGCAGCTGTTTGGAAACACCACTTCCTAACTTGAAATGAGCTCTTGGGAGAGTGTCTAGCTGTTTCGAGAGTGTTGCCGGGTGCAAGCAAAGTTGGCAACATCCAGAGTTTTAGACGCACCGGATAATGGTCCGACCGAAAGAATGTGTGCTTTTCTATGGTGACCATCCCCGAATTGTGTGTTGTCACATGGTTGAGGAAAAAGTCCAGTGCCCCCACGAGACCATGGGCACTAACCTATGTGGGCCCTTGCATGCCATGTACGAAAGGATGCAAATGCATGTGTGCCACAAACTCCAATAGAGTGGGCATGACCTCTATGTGGACGAACACACAATCGCATGACCACCCTAGATTGCACTAGAAACTGCCCCCCATGAGCACCACACACGATTCGGGAGCAACATGTGCATGTAGCCAGTGCAACAGTGGTCTTCATTATTTGGCGGTCCCTTTGGCAAACATGTACACATTTGCTATTTGTATGGGTGTGCCCCGATAAATGACTTCCAGTACAATTTCCCTGCCATCCAGGTGGTACGTAACATCCCCGATCTGTAATTGTGAGTCACGGCGCAGTGAGACGGCCACTCCCGCCGCCGACGTAGATACCGGCTTCTGCTTATGCCAATAGAGACAGTGAAAAATACAATGCTTCGGCTGAACACCCACCTCCCGAAGCAACACCACCGCCGGGTACTACAATTGCTACAATAGATAGCCCAAGGCTAAGACTTTGGTCTTTACAGTATGTTCTACATTGAGGGTGAGAGGTCAAAAGTAGAAGCAAGGCTAACGGAAACATCGGGTACAGTAATGTGTTCTGGACGCAAAGGGGCACGGAGAAGGTTAGGCGTGTGTTTCAAATACTGGCCGAGCTTATCAGGGCTGAGCACAGACAAAAGTGTAGTGAGCGACTCCGTGGTAATAGGGGCAAATTTGATTCTTTCTCTAGCGAAAATGTCATGCGGTAAAAAGTAAACTGTATCTGGCTCTCAGGGAAAAATGCATTCTCCCAGCTGTATCCGCACCCTCTCCTGCCCTGCGCCAACAGGGAGGGGCTCTTGGTTCATGTCCACATTCCGCGAGGCGGGTGCGCCCGGCTGGTGCCTGGGGATCTTTTTTTTTGGGGGATGTGGGGGCTGTCAAAACCTGTTGGCCTATTGTGGCCACTGTACATGATTTCAGAGCCAGGTCCCATTGAAGTTGTTTCTTCTATATGGACCCCCGCTCCAGTGTGAGGGGACCCCACATTCTATCTCCGGGACCAGAGGTCGCCCCCACTGTGGGGCCCTATATGTGAGGACCAGCCGTTTCCGGGGGGCATGGGCATGGGCTGGCTGCAGAAAGCTTTTTGTGCTGGCGACCGCTGACGACCCCGGGGCCCTTGGGCCAAGTTTGGGTCGTTTGGGGACTGAGTGAGGACGTAGAAACCCACGGGGCCTGTGGACATGATGAACCCCCCCCCCCCCCCCCAGCGGTTTACGTGGGCCCCTAAAGTGCCACAATACCGCCACTCACAATGATCACATCTCCCAAGTGCCGTGGCACCCTCAGATGAGGGGTTACGCGTTCCGCCTCCCGCTGCGCTTCAAGGTAGGCGACAGATCTTGAGCCACTTGGTTGCGCATTGCTCGGGGCAAACTCTTTGACAGGGGCTTTGCCGAAAGCAATCGAATTCAAATCGAATTGTTGTTGGCGTGTCTGGCTGCTGCTGCGTTTTGCTGCTTTTTTGAAACCATGGGCGCTGCCTCTTTGTTAGGTCGTGCAGAGAGGGGCATGATCCCCAAGCACTGGCGGTTTGTGATTACGATGAATGGTTCGCGGTCTCGTTGGGCAGATGAGATGCTGGACGTGTTTGCATCGGAGCTGCAGATCCCATCGCTGCACGTCATCGGGGAGGCGGACCCTCTTAAAGCGGATACGGAAAGCCTGACGGAGTTGTACAGGTTCGCCTGCATCGATTTCAAGTGTTGGGCTGTGTGACACCGGACTCTGAGCCATGAGGTCGCCTGCTCGGGGGCGGAGGAGGGGGTGAGAGGATTGATGACAACGTCAACGGAACTGCCACAGGTGAGCAGGCATGCCACGCAGCCGCCTGCTTGCTCACGTGCCTGGGAATGGGTTTCCTTGGGACCCGGCAAAGGGGAAGAAGGAGTGTCAGATTTCCACTCGTTCCCACGCTGGAGGTCATGCTGGGCTCGGTGCGGTCGCGCATTCTGCCCAGTGTCATGGCTCACTGCAGCGAGGGCCAGGGCATTGGGGCCATATTTGGGCATCAGTTGCCAATGGCCCACTGCACGTTGAGCCATGAGGCATCACTGCACCCTGGCGCAGCAGAATCAGCTGCAGTGTTCCCACTGAGCACGGGCTATAACAGCCACTTGGTGTGGTCAAGCCAGGGGTTTCCGGTGCGCTTAATTTGTGAAGGCAGGTTGGGGACGGGAGTACAACCGGTGTCAGTGCCATGCTTTTCTGTGGCCTGCTTTCTTTGGTCCGTTCATTGTGCGATGAATTGCAGGGGGAATGGCGAGGAGTGTGATTTCGTGACTGGGAGTGCAATGTGTGCGTGTGTGCGTGCGTGTGTGTGTTTGTGTGTGTGTGGGTGTGGGTGTGTGTGTGTGTGTGTGTGTGTGTGGGTGTGGGTGTGGGTGTCGGTGTGTGTGTGTGTGCGTGTGTGGCCCCAGGGTTACCTGGTGCAACAGCAAACTGGTTCAGGTAGACTGGGGTCCTCAGGGGTCAGTGTAGGTTGAGTGGAGGGGATACGCTGCCAGCAAACCAATAAAGTGAACAGCTATACCTGGGCTGGACTGGCTTGAACTTGCCTGGGCTGGGCTGGCTGGGCTGGGCTGGGCTGGGCTGGGCTGGGCTGGACTGGGGTCTGACTCTACAATCTGTGGCACTGCTGTCAGCATGGCAGTGCTGCATGCTCTGTTCTTCACAGCTGAAGCTGAGGCAGGCTGCTAAGGTAAGCCGGTCACACGCATTACCGCAAAAAAAAATTCCACGACGTGACGATTTTTTTGTTTCACGCATTTACCGCAAAAAGAATTACACGATGTGACGATTTTTTTGTGACACGCATTTACCGCAAAAAAAAATTACACGACTTACCGCAAAAAAAAGATTACACGATGTTACGATTTTCCCCTACACGCGTTTACCGCAAAAATAAAAAAAATTACACGACCTTACCGCAAAGAAGCAATTACCAATTTTACTGAAAATGCATGCATGTAGGCGATGTGCCCACCTGCGGCCACGTAGTGGCCGCTGGGCCTATGTAGCCCGTGCCATGGGCCCTCCAAAAGCCCCAAAATTGTTGTTGTGTAGGCTATTTAGTGACACCTGAAAAAATTTTCACATTTCGACTTTTTCCGAAACCCTTCTATTGCCCCTAGGTTGGGTTTGGGTGATCATTTGGTGACAATACGGGTACTTGAGCGCCCATGGGGACCCACGTAGTCGCCCCTGGGCCCATCTAGCCCGAGCCATGGGCCCCCCAAAAGCTTCGAAATTGCTGTTTGTAGGTGGTTCAATGGCATTTGGTGTGTGTACAAACTGCTTAAGCAGCTTTCCACCCTCTACAGGTCAAAAATGGAAAATTTTGCAAATTTGTTTTGATATTGTGACCACTCACAATTATGACGTATGCTATGTAAAGCATTTTTTAGCCCCTCTTTATTTGTTTTTCACCCTATTTGGGTGTTTAGGGGGGCTCCCAACGGGGCCAGGGCACAACCTGCTAATGCAGTTTTCCAAGCAATTCCAAAATGGATATTTCCAAAACTGATTTTTTTATATTCTTGCCATCCAAAGTGATCAAATATCCTAGCTAAAGCATGTTTTAGCCCCTCTTTATGTGTTTTTCACCCTATTTGGGTATTTTGGGGTGAGGGGGGGCTCCCAAAGGGGCTGGGGCACAACCTGCTTATGCAGTTTTCCAGCCTCAGCAACCCAATAATGGAAATTTCCGAAGCTGATTTTTTTGATATTGTGACCATGCAGAATGATCAAACATCCGATGTAAAGCATGTTTTAGGCCCTCTTTATTTTGTTTTTAACTCTATTTGGGTGTTTGGGGGGGGAGGTCCCCAAGGGGGCCAGGGCACAACCTGCCCGCTGATGCAGCTTTCTAGCCTCGGCAACTAAAAAATGGAAATTTCCAAAACTGATTCCTTTTACATTCTTACCATCCAAAATGATCAAATATCCTATGTAAAGCATGTTTTAGCCCCTCTTTGTGTGTTTTTGAGGCCTCTTGTTGTAAACCTGCACGTGGTGAGGCTGCCTAGCTGACCTATAATTTTCTTGTCTTTTACTTTGATGCTTTTGCGTCTCCCCTTTCCTTCGCCCGCGCGCCCTGAGCACGATGGGTGACCAAGAGGGGGTGGCCACCCAATTGGCCGCCCTCCTACAGCGCCTTGCGGTCCTTACGACCATAGGCGCGGCACTGGCTCCTTTTCTTGCGGGCGCACTGCCCGCAACCTTCGACGAGGGGGCGGCACGCAGCCACTCCCGCCCCAAGGGGCGTAAGGGGGGCGGTGGACCCGCCCAGCCGCCTCCCCCTCCCCCCACCGCTGAGCAGGCAATGATCGCCTCGCTACAGGGCCACATTGCGTCCCTCCAGGGCGTGATCAACACCCTCCGCCGTGAGCTGGCGGAGTCGCGGGGCGAACCACCCCCGGCCCGGTCCCTGGCAACCGCACCGGCACGGGCCGCAACGATGACGACAACGACGATGACGACGACGACGACTAAGAGTTCGACGTTGACTAAGACTGCGACAGCCAACAAGGCGGCTGCCTCCACATCCCGGGCGGCCCGTGTGTGGCAGCTGGCGGGACGGGACCCCAACCGGTGTCCCACGAACGCCCAAGCGCAGCAAGCTGCGACCGCACCCTAGAGCTCCCCCCTTCCCCTCCTCTCCAATCCCCGTGCGTGTGGACTGGGAACGGCAGTGGCTAGCGGAGCCTGGATCACCGCAACGGGTGTCTCTGTCGGTCGGGGCATCTCCCCGCCCACCCCTTCACCTCCTCGCAGCCTGTCTGGGCGCGGGAAGACATCAAGGTGGTCAAGGGCAACATCGTCTTGTGGGGGGTGGGGGGCGTCGAAGAGGGATCCGCCCCCCCGCCCCCCCCGCGGGCTAGCCCCGGCGGCGCGACCTACGCCTCAGCGACAAGATCTGCTGCGCGAGGATCCCGGCCGGGTGCTGTGCGGGTGGTAGCGGCCGCTGGCCGTGCTAAGGCAGCGCCCCTGCCGATAGAACCCACGGCTGCCGCCCTCTAGGCCCTGCTGCCTTCGACGACGTCGGTGCACCAGACACGCCTTTACCAGGGTGAGTCCCGGGACACGATCCGAGAATGGGGCATCACCCAAATCATGCCGGGCGACATCCGGCGGAGTGGAAACAACCCTTCGAGGAGGGGGCCCTACGATGTGTGGCCTTGGTGGGCTGCACGGTCCACGAGGCCCACCTTGCGGCTGCGGCCGCCATCGCAGCGCATTACGGCGTCCAGCGGCTCACTGCGTTGGTGCACGTCCAAGGAGGTAGCAAAGCTGCCCCCACAGTGGCGACCCTGCTGCAGGCTCTCCTCTGCTCGAAAACTAGCCTTGCGGTGCCGGGCACATCCCTGCAGGGCAAGGTTCGGACCGAGCGACAGCCCTGGGAGACGGCCAGCCCGGAGTTGGTCGACCCCGGTCCGCCGGGGCACGTATTGCAACTCGTTTGGGCGCGTCTCCAGGAAGACGACGAGCGAGAAGCGGCCGAGCTCCCGGATATGGACCCCGCGCCGCTAGACCCCCTGCCGTCCACGGTCAGGGTCGTCTTGGACCCAGCGGTTCTGGCAGATGCCGACATGCACCGCCTCCATGTGAGAGCTTTCGGCAAAGACCACCCCTGGCGGCACCTCAGACCACTCACGGGGGCAGCCCTGCCTCACCCCCCGCCCATGCAAGCGGCGGTCCGGGGATCGAGGGTCGAGGTCTCGGCAGATCTCCCGACAAAGGTGGTGCCGCTGGTTATGCGTGCCAGCGGCAAGGCCCGGGGCGTCCACTTCCGGCCGTCGATCGTCACTGGCGCTGCCTGCCAGCACCCCGCGTATGTGTTGTGGTACAAGGGACCACCGGAGCGCCGCGGGCCCTTCAAAGCCTCCTTGGCGTAGCGCCGGAGCTGCGCATACTCGTCCATAGCCAAACCTAGCTGCGCCGGGTAGCCCTGTACCCACACAAAGGTCGTCTGTGTCGGGGCCGGTGCGCCCAGCAGGTTGGCAATGTGCACCACCACCGTGGGGTTCGCGGGCTTGGTCCCCCACACGCGGACCCCCACGTGGCCGGGGGCACCCCGGTCCACTAACCCCGCGAAGAGCGACTAGAGCTCCTAGTCCTCGGCGAGGGGCTTCCAAACCTCTAGGTTGGGTCGGAGGTGACCATCCGCATCCACCACTGCACCCAACTAGCCCACAGCACCCTCGACCGGCCGGTCTTTGACCTCGTGCTAGAGGGGGTGCCTGAGGACTGGCAGCGAGTCTAGTAGGGTGCCCCCGACTCCCGCCTCTCCGACCGCCCGTGGGAGCGGACAACCCGCAGCTCCCGCCGGAGGCAATACTAGCCGGTGGGCCCGAGGGCCCGAATGACACGCCCGGGGGGATAGCGGGAGGGGCAGCGGTTCGTAGCAGCGGTGGAGGCCCCGGACCACACGGGTGACGTGGCCATGGCCAACGCGCAGTCGGCAGTGGTCGATGTGGATGTGGAGGACGAGGACATCATGTAATGTTGTTAGCCCTCTGCATCCTGACCCTCTGCTTGTCGATGGCGGCGTGCCCGCAGTGGTTGGCGCCAACGCCAGTGCTGCTGGCAGGAGTGGAACCGGACGTGGGGGTGGGGATTGGCACCACAAGCAGGCCCCGTGACGCCTTACCGGTCATGTCCGTGGCTAGTGGTGGTGGTAATGGCGGCGCCTCAAGCACTGCGGCCTTCCCCCCGGGGTGGCTTTAGGAACCGGACCCTCTCCCCGGTCGGAGGGTGTCTATACGCCCACACCCCACGAGGGCGCCCCGGGGCAAGGTGATGGCCCTGAGTCCCTTCCAGGGGGACGGGTCGTGCCCGGGCGGTGGCAGGGGGCACCACACCGGAGTGGGACGGTGGCAGGATGTCAAGGGACCCTGTCGCCGCGGCACTGCGGATGTCCCTCGCGCCCGGCGTGGCCGGGAACGTGTCAAGTCCTCCCCTCCCACGCCACTCAGGTGGGGTTGTGGCAGTAGACTGGACAAACAACACACGCCGCCTAACTAGGGAGCGGCCGGTCGGGGGCGGCCGCGAGGGATCTATGGATTGCACACTGCCCACAAAGGGTGGCGCCGGCGCCGGCGACGCCAAAAAGAGTGGGCATGGGGGAGGGGGGCTAGCAGCACGAGTAGGCCCCGTGATGCCCCACCGGTCGCGCCCAGAGGTTGTGGTGGTGGCAATGGCGGCGGCTCCATCACCGGCGGCCTTCCCCCCGGGGCGGGCTCAAGAAATGGACCCTTTCTAAGGCAAGAGGGTGTCTATACGCCCACAATCCACGAGGGCGCCCTGGAGTGAGGTGATGGCCTTGAGTCCCTCTGGGGGGGGCGCGTGGGGTAAGGTCTAGGTGCCGGCAGGGGGCCCCACTCTGGAGTGTGGCGGTGGCGGGGTGGCAGGGGACCCAGCCTCAGCGGCACGACGAATGTCCCTTGCGCTCCGCGTGGCCGGGAACGTGTGAGGGAGCCCCCCCCCACCCCCTATTCCCCTCCCCCTGGCAGGAGCTGCGGCTTGAGACCGGACCAGCCCAACATCCCGCCTGACTAGAAGACGCCTTGGGGGGGGTGCGCGGCAGTTGGGCACAACCCTCCTCCCCCCTCCCCCCTCCCCCCCTGCGCCCTGCATTGGCCGCCCTGCAGCCCGCCATGGATTTCTGTTGCCCATGGCATGGGGACTGTGTTGCTAGCGCCGCCGGCAAGAAGGCCAAGGCCGAGGCCGAGGACGCGCGCACCATGGCCCGCCCCTCCCACTGCCCTACAACTGTGAAGGCACGGCCTCGCGTTGCTGTTCTCGCGGTACGGCCAGGCTGTCCGGGTGTTGCCCGCCCCCTACCAACGGCGAGGGTGGGACAACCCAAGCTATGTCCTCACCCCTGTGGAAGGGGTGTGCCCTCGGATCCTGTGCCTCCAGGTTCTCCTCGCCGGAGCATGGAACGGGTGGTAGCACTCCCACCACCAACGCGTGGACGGGCCCGTCTAGCTGTCTGCCGTCTAGGGTCCCTCTGGCCCCAGTTCGGGACCAAGGCGCCAAGCATCGCCCAAGCGCTGCAATGGAGGTGCCCCGGCGTCCTCTTTGCGCGCGCCCCCCGCCTTGACGACCGGAGCGCTGGTCTCTTCTACACGCGACGCTGGTACCTGCCGCCACTGTGACAGGAGGAGACCGGTGCGTCAATGTGGCGGCCGACCCGCCATGGCCGGGTCGGGTGTTTGGACCCCCCCGACTGCTTGCACCTCCGCCCCCGCCGCCGCCTCACCCTCTTCGAGGGGGAGACGGCCGTTGGCAGGCCCCACGCCGTGGCGGTGGACTGATGCCCCCCCCCCCCCCCCGACCCCGATCTCTTGGTGACCTGGCCGGAGGTGGCCCCCGAGGTGCACGCCCTCCTCCCGTGGCTCACCGACGTGTGATGGGCCGCCCTCCCGGAGCCGGGTGAGGTCTTAAGGCATGCGATGATGCCCTCACTCTTGCCCCTCCTCCCGCACCTTCTGACCGCGGGCAGCTGTATCCGTGGGTGGGCCGAGGACTCCCCCATCCTCCCCCCCTCCCTGCGCTGGGGTGACCATGGCTTTGCCCCCTCCCCCCCTTGACAGTATGGGGTCCGAAACCCCCCCCCTCATGCTGCTGAAGTTAGGTGACATGCATCCCCACCCCCGGCCGCTGCGTGTGGAGCAAGCACACATCATGTCCCTGCGGATGCACCGGCACACAATCGCCCAGTGGCAGGTGGACGTGGTCATTCTCTCCGAAACCCGCCTCACGGCGGTCAATCAACAAGTGATGCGCGCCCAGGCAGGGGCCCTCGGGTGGCAGGCTTTTTGGGCGCCCCCTTGGAAACCCGAGGGGGGAGGGGGGCAGATGCGCCGGCTGGGGGGGTGGTGGCAATCCTTGTGCGCCAGGTCACCTATGAGGTCATCGCCGCGAGACAGGTACTCTTCCCCAAGGGGGTGCCCCGGGACGAAGCGGACTCACTCGCCCATGCCTTACGGCACTCCACCCGCTGCTGCCACGTTCTAGTGGGCCTAGGATGGGGGTCGGAGTCCCTGCCCCCAGGCAGCCTATGGCATCTCCTCGAAACCGGCCACCAACTGGGGCTTCTGGCACCTGGCCACCCACTATGTGGTGCAATATGGGGTCGCCCCTGAGATGGGGGGGGGGGGGGGCTTAACCACGACCTCGACCGCCTGCTGCGGGCCCGGCTGTCCGTCCTTGCGGCCCTCTTAATCCACCAGCTGGTGGACGCAGACCTCAGGCTGGCGTCTGGTGCCGGGCGGGGGCCTTGTGGTCGTACCAGGGCACATAGGGCATGCGCCTCTCGTGCATCGACGGGCTGATGGTCGACACGCGGCTTGCCGCGCTGCTCCACGCGGCGGATGTAGTGCCGCGCGGGGCCATACTGGGCTACACCCCGGTGTGCTTCGATTTGCACTTGCGGAGGGCCTCCCAGGCTGTGGTGAAGTTCATCCGCCCCAAGCCCATTTTGCTGGCGCCGCGCGAGGAGCACGAGCGACTCCTTCTCATGGATCGTTTCCTGGACCCCGGCTGGCGGGCTGCCCTGGCCACAGGTCGCATTGACCAGGCCGAGGCCTTTTGGACTACGGCAGCGGAGGAAACCCTCCTTGCCCTTTCGTGCGTAGATAATCCATCGGACACGCTGCCGGCCGGGGTCGCCTTGCCGCTGGTGCCACCGCATTTGCCCCGGTGTAGGGGGACCTACCACCTGCTCCGCGAGGTGCGACCGTGTCCGAAGCAGCGAAGGGACACCGGGGGACCGCTCTCCTGCCCCCTAGCGCGCATCAAGGCGGACTAGGGCCCCCTGTGGAAAGTCCTCCGCTGGCCGGAACGGCTGGTGCATGGTGTGGGCGCAACGCCACGCAGCCTGCAGCAGCCATGGGCGGCACTCCGGCGCCGCCTTGACAAGCTCCGCACTCTAGGCCCGGCATATGCCGGCTTGGAGCCGTGTGGCACTTACAATTGGTTCGCCCCGCTCGAGCCGCTGCGCCGCCTCCATGCAACGGTGGCGGGTATGGTGTGGGCCACGCTACGGCCGGAGGTCAAGGGGCACCTGCGAGAATGGCGCGCCTGGTTGGAGGAGGTCTGGACCCCTGACCAGGGAGCGGTGTACCAGTGGTTCAAGGACGAGTCCTACGCCCCGCCGGTCACCTTCATCCCCAGGCCGGATGGCCCAGCCACAGCCAATTCGGCGGAGATGGACGGCCTCTTGTAGAAAGCTTAGCGGCCGATAAACCGCAAGTATGCGGTGGATCCCGAGCCGGATCCGGCGCCCTTCCTGTGCCGGTAAGGGCACCATCTCCGAAGGGCCCCCATGATTGCCTCGCAGGTGGACGGCCGCCGCCGGCGCAAGGGCCTCTCCTGCATTAAGCCCTCGGTTCTAGGGCTGGACGGACGGAGCCTGGCCGACCTCCGCTCCCTCCCCGACACGCTGCCGGGCTCGCTGGCAGACCTCCTTCGGGAAGTGGAGCGCCTAGGCAAGTGGCCGGCCCGCCTGGCCTGGCCGAGGGTTACAATGCCCTCATCCCCAAGGAGGGCACGCCGGGCCCTGTGAACACCCACCCGCTCACAGTCCTGTCCATGGTGTATAGGCGGTTGGCGGGGGTGCGCCTGGCGGACGCCGTCGCGTGGCATGAATCTTGGGCCCACCCGGCGGCCTTTGGCTTCCAACCGGCTAGCAGCGCCCACGGATGGGGCGGCAGTGGAACAGGTCCTATTGCAACTTTGTCGCCTCCGGGGGTGGGGCAGTAGCGGGGATGAGCATCGACTACGTCAAATGTTTTGTTCTCATGCCCCAGGCGGTCGTGTTGGCCCTAGCGTTACAACTGGGCGCTGTCTTGGGCATGTGCCCTGCCCTCCGGGCCATGTACAAGCAGCTGCGCTAGGCCTTCCAGATCGCCGGGGCCCTCGGCCGTTGGTGGCTTTCTCCAGGGCTGCCCCTCATCTCTGATCGTGGTGAATGTCCTCACCACGAGTCGGAAGTGGGAGGTGGACTCCTTACGACGATAGGAATGCGCGCGCACGGCTGCCCTCCCCCCAACATGGACGTGGAGGCGGCGGCCGACCGGCAAGTGGGGGCCACAGTCCCCCTGAAGGACCCAGGTCCCGGCTACGCTGCGCTAGGGTCTTCGGGCTATGCGGACGACACCCAGATGGTGGCCCTAGGGGCGGCCTCCCTATAGGGGACAGTCCCTAGGACGGAGTGGCTGCAGGTCACGGGCGTAGACTTGCGCGCGGACAAGTCCTGCTCTTCGGTTCCAGGAGAACATGGCGCTTGGAGGCACGCAGGAGCGCCCTACGCCGCCTCCCCCATCTTTCCACCTATGACCGCCGGGAACGGGCCATCAGCACGCTAGTCACCCCATTGGCGCTTCATGGAGTAGCCGTCGCCTCGGTGACGGACCCCAACTTGCGGGGGTTGGAGACCACGGTCATGCGAGCCCTGTGCGGGGGCACGCGCCTATCCCGGGCCAAGGAGATTGTCTTCTCAGTCCCGTCCAAGGATCACTGCCTCTCCCCAATGATGCACATGCGGTACGAGCGACTGCTCTGGCTGACCCGCGTGGCCCGGGTGGATGGGGGTCACCCAGATCTTCACCCAGGCCATCTCGGAATCGGGCCGCCGCCCACCCGGCACAGGCCGGGTGGGGTGCGCGCTTCAAATGGCGGCCAGCCTGGGTTGGAGCCCTCGCAAGGGCTGGTGGCGCAGAGACGTCCCGGGGCAGAAGTACCCGCTCCACTTTGTGCAGGAGCCCCTCCGCCAGATCCAACACCGCGCCAACTGTGCCCAGTCACCTTGGGGGGCTTGGGCGACGGGGCTGACGGCCTGGCCTGCCGCGCTGCAATGCGTGTCGCTCCCACGGAGCTAGGGAGGTCGCTGCTGCGTGGCCTCATGGTGGCGGCCCTGCGGACGGCAACACGGGTATCTGGCCACGGCATGCGGACCAACTCCACGTGCCCCCATTGCGGGGCGGCGCATGAGGACGAGGTCCACGACCTGTGGGGCAGCCTGGAGTGGGAGCGGGCCAGGGAGACGTGGAGCCCCTGGCTACAAGATACGGCGGAAGCCCTCCCCCAGCTTGGGCCGCCCAACCCGTGGCCAGCCTGCTTGAGGAGAGCGGGCCTCTTCCCCCTCCGCCCAGCGTAGGGGGTGGAACGGGCACACCTAGAGGAGGTGCTGTGTTCCCGCTTGTACGGCATGCACCTTGCGGTCCTCCCCGCCCGCATGGCCGCAGACCGCGGGGACCAAGCGGGCCACGGGGACTCCTCGTTCCCGGACCAACCGCGGCCGCGGCCCCGCAACCCCTTCCCCTGGGACGACTTTGTCGGCCCCCTCCCAGGTGATGCTATCTACTACGAGCCGTGTCTTCGGCCGGGGGCCCCGCCTGGCTGGCGGTGGCCCCAGGATTTTGTCTAGGATTTGGTCCGGTGGGCACGGGCACTGGCCTGGACGCAGGGGCCGGCGGAGGTGTCATGGGCTGAGCTGGGTTTGGACTACGAAGCTTTTGTGGGGAGGGCACCCCCGGCCTTTCCTGATCACCGTTTGCGGGCACACGCCTCCTGCTACGGGAAAGGGCCTAGGTCCTCCGCAAAGCAGCGGGGCTGGTCGAGCGCCCCATAGAGACCCACGTTAAATCAAATATGCTAATTTTTCAATTTTAATTTTTGAAGGTCACTAAAGTTTAAACGGTAACTTTGAACATGTTAACCCAAAAATTTCCAAAATTTAAACCTTTGCAATGCTATTTGCATGCGGGTGCTAGCGTTCCGCGGTTGTTTTATGTGGTACAACGTTGGACAATGGGTTTGTAGAAATAATACATTGCCTAGGGGTTGGGTTTTCAACCCCTACCCCCTTTCCTTGGGTCCGCCTCCAACCCCACTCCGCACCCACTTTTCTATTGTGTAGCTCTTGTTTGCCATGCCTTTCCCCCGGGATACCATTCTCGAGATTAGTATGACGCTTGTGCGTTGGAGTGGAGCCAACAGTCTGCGGGACCCGTTGATCTCCCGACTCCTTGGTGAGTGCGTGGAAAGGGGCAATGCCCAAATCCACCCACCACCGGGGGCTGGCAAGGTGCTAGGAGAAGGGGAAAAAGGAGTGGTCAGATGGTGCCCCCGCAGCAAGATGGTGCAGGCACACCATGTCGCAATTGGGGGGGGGGGTATACACAAGGTTAGTGGTGGGTTACACCTAGATGTGGGCGTCCTTAGGCTTCCCCACTGGGTTAGTACGCACGGAATTGAGCAGTTGGTCAATGGTGGCGGGTTGAGGGGTCAGATGCAAAAATTTAAGAGAGGGGAGTTGGCCGCGGAGTTCCCTCCACAAAGTTGTGGACGAGGCCTTCCCCCCAAGATAGGAGTTGCGGGTGGGGCTGCGCAGGTCGATGTAAATGACATCGGGGGAGGGGTTGAGGGATACTGCCTAGCCCACAACATCGTCCACCCCCAGTGCCCCCGACTGGTACGTCGCCTCCTCCAATTGGTCGTGGGCGACGGGGAGGGCTTTGTACTGCGCGAGGGTGTCGGTAGCAGGATCGGGGCGGGACTATAGGGAGGCGAGCTGGGACAAAGTCTGTTGGGACATGGTCATAAGAAGAAGCAAAGAAAGGCTTTGAGAGCTGCGAGAAAGCGAAATAGCGGAAATTGGGGCCAATTTTTCCGAAATTCGTCCGAAATTCGTACGAATTTCGTGCGAGTTTCACAGTCTCGTGAATCTGTGAACCTAAGGTGAATTTATCTGTGAATTAGGGTGCGTGAATTTCAAATTCAACCGAATCTCACCAAATATGTTGAACCATGTGGCTACTTAAAACCACTAATTTGCACACATTTGTTGGATCTCACTTTGGGCGAAGAAACACACACAATGGCACCAAGTTACCAGCAAAACACATCAAAAAGTTGTGAAATTCACGGTACCGTGAATCTCCCATTCAAACGGCCGGTTCACAAAGGGTACGCATGGCATTGGGCCATGCAGGGCCCGCGCATTGAAACACAATGGTTTGTGTCGAACAGCATATGCATGACCCTGTACGGACTCCTCCCCCACCATCTTGCACGTGGGAATCCCTTGCTGCTTGAAGGGGGTGGCCAGCACAACCCCCGGGGCAACCGAAAACCTGCCTCCAGAGTGGGTGCCCCCAGTTACAATCGCGCTGGGGCCCCAGGGGTTGCGGGGTTGGGAGTGGGGATGCATGGGGGTGGTGGGGCGCTGCACGGACACCGAACAAAAAACCAGGCCGCGGAACACGCTGGCAAAAAACCGGTTGAACAACCGGATCTTGGGCCACAACGTTGGGTCTTGTGTGGCCCGTGTCACCTATGTGTGACGGCGATCCTTTTCATTGGTGGGGGGCCTCCCCCACAACCCAAACATGCACCACCCTTCTGACTGGTACTCCTTGAAAAAGGCTGTGCAATGTGCACTGCAGGGACCCGACCATGGTGAAGACATCCTCAACGGTTGGTGGGGGGGATGAAGGGGTGGGGGGTAGGAGTCATTGAGACCCCAAGGAGAATCTAGACCGGGGGGGGGGAGGGTTGCGTGGAGGCTTCGGATGGTGCCTCGGAGGAAGTTTCGGTCTTCCTCCAACTCCCCCACTTTGGCCTGCCCCTCTTCCCCCAAGACCACTGCATCCGCTGCCGACTGCACTTGCATGCCCGGAGGAGGGGCTACAACCTCACCTCGCTCAGCCAGTGCCTGCGGGTGGCCGTCACCGACAACGAGTTGGGGCCACAAAGCGAACTTGGCCTGTCAAGGAAACAGGAAAGGTTGCACGAAAGGCCCAAAAAACATACACCAGCCCCACGAAAGCACATACGAAAGCCCGACGAAAGCCCTACAAAAGCCCCCCTATCGTACGCATGACATACTGCTGCGAAGCGCCCACAAAAGCCCTCCTTCGTACACCCTTTCGCACACCCTTTCGTACACATTCCTACCCTTTCGTAGCCCTTTCGTACACCCTTTCGTTGTGTGTTTTTGGTAGGTTTTGGCAATTTGTGTGTTGTGCTACATGACATACACACACCTTGCCGCACTTGCAACAAAGCTCGCTGTTGTAGAACTCGGCCCACCCGTATTCGGTGGCCACGGTGGCGTCCATCACCGCCATGCCAGGGGGGACCATGTCCCAACGCCGGAGATGGGGAACGGGGATGACTCCATGGGGGGGTCGGGGGACCTCCCGAGCCAATGGGTAGGCCAACACCGAGAATCGGCAGGCCACCACAAGGATTGTGCCAGCGGAAAGCCGGTAGTAGGCTGCATCGCCGTGGGCAACAAACCGGGGTGTGTCCCGGGATGCAGCGTTGTAGGGCGTGGTGCAGAACCCCTAGTTAGAGCACAATTTCCGGAACACCCACCTAGCCTCAATTTTGGGGCAAACCACCTAAAAAAAATGGATTCGGCACCCTCAAAAACTCCCCATCCCCTTTCTTTCCGCACACAACCCGCATCGTAGGGATGGTTTTTTTTGGGGGGGGGGTCAAAGAGTTAGAGCAGAGTTAGAACAGAGTTAGAACACAGTTAGAGCACCTTGCTCTAACTAGTTAGAGCACTAGTTATCGGGCGATAACTCAGTTATCGCGCAGTTATCGCGGGTAGTTATCGCGCACCCCTCCTCCATCCCTCCCTAGGACAAACAAGACAAAACACTTGGCACAAAGCATTTATGGTGTTTCTTCATACAAAGTCGTCAATGTCTGAGGCCTTGGCTGCCTCTAGTCCCAAAAGCCCTTGCTCCAGGGCGTTCATGGACATGCAATGGTGCATGTGGCGGAGGGACATACTTGGCCTCACCAAGGACCAACCCTTAAAACAATTTTTGAGCCTTCTCTTGTAAGGCCCATGCCGATGCTCCGTTGGGATGGAGGAAAACTGAAAAATGCTCCTCCATTTCTCGGCAAAAAAGAGTGGAATGTGCCAAGCACCACCCTTGGTACACGCTAGAAGACCCAATCTCGTTCTAGCCTAGAATACTCTAGCCTAGATGTTCTAGCCTAGATTAGATCAATACTAGAATGATATAATGTTTACCCAGATGTGCCAATTTCTTCATTGTTGCGCCGTGCATGCTTGCTATTGTCCGTAGTGCATTGTTCCATGGTTCGTTCTTTCCCGCTTAGATATTACACATTTCTTTGCAATGAAACGCCCCGCCATTCCCCCCCTTGCTCCCTCCCTAACCGGAAAGGATACTTCCCTCTTGTCTAAGGCACTACGGGAGTTGAGTGGGGCATCTAACCTCAAGGATGAGCGGGTGGGCCATTACTTGGCCACGTGGGCGCTATCATGCCCCCTAGCACGGCGGCAATTCAACAACGCCGTCCAATATGTGAACTCCGCCACTTCTACCCATACCACGGGTGAGGCATGCAAGGCCGCCGTTGAGGCATACACCGCCTCCCTTCTCCCCCCCACCGCCACGTGTGAACTAGTGCTCAACATGAGGGCCCCCAAGTCCTCGTGGAGGACCCTCTCGGAGCTCGACACTCTCCATAAGTTGTAGTATCACCGCACCGTCCCTAGTGGCCCCTACTCCCGTCCAATTTGTACCGAGCGGGCTTTCCAAGTGTGTTGGAAGGAGTTTGTCGCCCCGGTGCAATTGGATGACCCCGTTGCCACGGTGTTGCGCAAGGCCACCGGGATCTCATGGCCCTTCGCCTCATGGGTTAGATACATTCTCTCCCGGCCGGGCTTGGTGCGGTCAATCAACTGCAACTTCCCGTTGACGTTCATCGTCCAGGGAGATGCCTACCCCGTGGCCGGGGGCAATTGGACCCAATTCACCATCTCCTTGGCCAACTTCGACCGCTTGGCCCGCTCCCCGGCGGGCCTTTGGGTGTTCAGCATGGCCAACTGCGATGACAAGGCCATGGATACCCTTGGGACGTTGTGGAAGAGCAATTGGGAGGTACTCCTCTCACCTAGTGCCTTTCGCTCGTTCTAGTTTTGATCTAGTCGGCCTCAAACACCGCTCGCTAGACGCTAGATTGGACTAGACTAGAACGAAATTAACCACCCCCCATGTCTCGTGTTTAGGTGATTCAAGATATCGTCGACACGGGGCTGGTCCAATTAAATGGGGGGCCTCCAAGGAGGAGGCAAAGGTGATCCTCGGGGGGGGATCAACCGTGGACGCGAAGGCTGATTGGGGTGTCCACATGCCCCCAAGTGGGCTCCATGTTCAATGAGGGGATATGGAATGCCCAAACGAAGACACGGGAGGGTAGTGCTATCCCGCGGACCATGGAGGGTGATGAGGCCAACTACACGGCCTTCCTCCTTGGGACGCCTTCCTTGCAAGCCGCCGGCTGCAGTATGCAGCGCATTTTGAAAATGCCACGTGCCTGGGTCGTCTTGTGCATTTTGCACTTGACAATGGCCATGGGCCGCTTGTTGGGGAAGTTTGTCGACCGGGAGGCTAGGTCGGTCACCCCTGCGCTCCGTCAAGACCTGCAAGTTCTCCTGTCGGAGAGGCGTGCAGGTTGGAGCGTTTATGGGTCAGCTTCCCCGGACGGGGAAGAGACGGCCAATTTTTTGGACGCATGGCCGGATATTGCTAAGTGCCTCGGCATTAGGCCGAGCACGGCCAAGTACAAGGCCATCGCGAACATGTGGGACGTGCTGCAGGCCCTCTATTGTACATATCAGGGCCCTAACCCATTGAATTGTGCTGCCGTGGCCAGCGATTTCCGGCGCCACTGTACTGGCGGAACAGCATCATGGTATCCATTGAGCCTTGAGCATGATGTAGATACCAGGTTGCAGAACATTAAGCCATTTGGGCTGGCTATGTTCTCCGGTGACCTTTCGAAAAGTATCAACCGCTTTCTGAAACATGGTCACAACGAGCACAGCAACCAGGGGGGGGGGGGGGGGGGGGTTGTTGGGTGGAGGGGGTGGACGAGGTGTTGGGTCGTCAGTGGTCGGCCATCCACAGGGAGGCCAATGTGCAAGCACAGTGCATGACATGGCTGCTTGCATACTTTGACGTGTCGTGGGTTGTGCATGGGGGGCCGCGGTCTGCAATGGTACCGTGGTGCCTCTTGCGCACCCCCCTTCATTTCGAGTGAACCCCCCTCCGCACCGAACACCTTCCCAACGCCCCTCATGTGGTGATGCGCAACCCCGACCCCGCCCCGGACAGGGTTGGCCCCTCCCAGCCGCGCCTCAACTTTGTTGATAGGAACGGCTACATTGTGCTTCGGGGGCTTGTGGAAACACGGGAATCTGAAGTGGGGTAGAACAAGGTGATGCAGGCGTGGGGCAGCGGCGACGAAAAAGTCGCCGCAAAAAATTTGGACCTGCTGTTCAACGCCGGGCGGAATGAAGATCAGGCAAGGGATCCGGATCTCCCGCGGCGTTGGCAAAGCAAAAGCTCCCTGGGGTCGGGGGTCGCGGGGCCTCTCTTCAAGAAGTTCCACCCCCACCTCACCGAAAGTGTCCCTCAAATTGGGGACCTCCACCCAGTGACGCCAGGCAGCTTCATCGCGGCGAGTGTGGGGAGTGGGGCCCTGCTCCCCCACACCGATGTCACCTCCCACCCGGAGGTGCTCCTCTCCGACAGCAAGGACATCTTGGGGTGTCACCTGAGTAGCTTCCTCTGCCTGTCAGAGACTACCAGGTGGCGGTGCAGGCGGGGACGGCCCTAGGGGAGGCGGGGGAGGCGCGCTAGGACACCATTCAGCTGTAGAGGGGGGACATGCTGCTGATGGTGGCCACCAGCCGCCACCATGGGTTGCCCGCCCCCCCCCCCCCGACTCCAAGGATGGGGTGGAGGGGGCTTTTTTTAACTTGTGGCATCATCATCTTTGGCTGAGGCACGGTTGGTGGAGGCCACCAAGGTTGGCTACCCCTCCCTTGTTTGCACCATGCAAGTGGAGGCGGTGAAGCCCGTGACCGCCCATGACTATGCCCCCCCTCCACCCGCCAGTGGCCATAGTTGGCCCATGCACTTGTGGGCCTAGTACATTCAATCGCGTCCACCACGACTGGACACTGTTGGTTGGGGGTGGCCCCTCAAGTTTATTGTATGTGGGGATGCATATGTGCGTGCGGGTGGGAGTTGGACCCCTTTATCCACTCGGCTCGGCAACCATGGCAAATGGTGGCGTACACCCGTCTGTTTGTGGGTATTGCGATGGCCGTGTGCGGGGATAAAGATATATCCGCTTTGGCCACTATATGGGCTGGGAACCTTTCCGTATTTGGCGCTCTTGTGTTGCATTGATATTCGCCCATTTTGTTTCAAATTTGCTTCGTCTAAAACCGAAAAATCGATTAAAAATCAAAAAACCCGAGAATTTAAGCTAAAATTTAAACAGAAAGATGTGCTCGGAAATCAATGCACACTTTTTTCGTAGGTTTTGCAGTCAATTTTTGACTATTGAGCAACATGTTTGGTGCCCGGTGAAGTCCCCCTGCCTTAGAGATGTCACTATGTCGCTTATAGTGGGTTCTATAGACCTAAATTGGCCCCAAATTGGCCTGCCTATTACAAAATTTTATTTGTCCCTAGAGGAAATGTTTCGCTGAACCGGAGGTCGGGGGTGGGGGGTTGGGGGCCGGCTGGGATTGAGAGGGTTAGGGGTGTCACTTGGTTTGGGATGGTTGGGTTGAGGGTCATTCGGGGGGTTAGCGGGCTCGGTTCGGAGTTCGTAACCCGTGTCCATGGCCATCCGGGCCACCGTAGTACCTTATACCCCCACCTCCCCCCCTCCTTATTTACACTCACGCGCACACACATACACACACATGTGGACGTCCGCTAGGCCCAGGGCTGTCAAAATTTTTGAGAGGTATGTTTGGCTGCCTTCGTTGAAAATTTGCACCACCTCATCCAAATTCTTTGGTTTAATTTTTAAATTTTGGACCGAGAGCAGAGAAGAATTTGAAATTCCAAGATTTAATTTTAAAATTTAAACGAAAAAATTCAACAATGTCGTCCAAAAAATTCATTTACCCCCCCTTTGGGACGCCTTGCACCCATTTCTGTGCTGGTAAACAACAACGGCAAACACTCGCACTAGCATCCAGGACTTGAAAAGGCGAATGCCTCATTACCATTTTCGGCTTCTAAAACATCCCTAGGGCCACCGTAGTATTAAACCCCGGCCCCCTGTGTACACAAGCATGCACACACACACACACACACACACACACACACACAACAACAACAACAACAACAACAACAACAACAACACTTAAGGTTCGGGAGGGTATGCCCCTTTTGTGCTGCAAGTGGAGGCTAAAACAAATGCAATGATGAAAGAACCAACAAAAAAGGGTTGGAGGTATGTTCCTGTGTGTGTGTGTGTGTATCTATGTGTTCCTTGTGGCTAGGTTGTGGGTGGTAGATTGCCCCTGGTATTGTGGTGTGTGGGGGTGTGCT
Organism: Eutreptiella sp. 'Long Island Sound 2002'; assembly: GCA_964036045.1. NCBI lineage: Eukaryota > Euglenozoa > Euglenophyceae > Eutreptiales > Eutreptiaceae > Eutreptiella > Eutreptiella sp. 'Long Island Sound 2002'. Next base: position 40,878,991 of record OZ038383.1, on the reverse strand, counting down.
TTCTAGGGCTTTGGTGTGTGTAGCTGTGGTTTGTGGGGTTGTGGTGTGAGTGTATTGAGGGGATCAGGGGGTTAGCGGGTGAGAGCTCATCTATATACAACTGTATACAGATATATAAGGCCCTTACCCCCCCCGCCCCCTCAGCGTATCGCGGCGCGACGGAAGGACCCGGGCCTCCGTCCTATGTGGGATCCTCCGAGGAGCGACCCTGCCCAGACCTCGGGCTGTGCGCTCCCCCATCCGCGCCCGCAGGTGCAGGTGCGGCTGCGGGGGGTTGGGCGCCCCCCCCTCCCGATGACTGCATTTGCCGAGTGAAGCCAAGGCTCAAGAGCCCCCCCCCGTGGGGCCGCGAACGGGCTGCCGCACCCCTGCGCTGCGAGGGGCGCCCCTGACGGTTTGCCCCACGCGCTGCCCTGCCCCTCCGAGTCGCACTGCCGCGCTCCTGCGTCCGTGCTGCCCCCCCACGAAGGGAGGGGGGGGGGCTGCGTCGTGCCGGGGGGGGGGGGGGCGGGATCACCCTGTCCACGACCCTGGCCCTGTCCCTGACACCCCTGACCCAGAGCAGCAGCCTCTGGCTGCCCCTGTGCCTGCACCCCAGGTTGCCCTGCAGCACCCTGCTGCCCCAGACCCTGCCCTGCTGCATCCTGCTGCCCCACACCCTGCCCTGCAGCATTTTGCTGGCCCAGACCCTGCCCTGTAGCACCCTGCTGCCCCAGACCCTGTCCTGCAGCATCCTGCTGCTTCTGGTCACTGAGGGGTGGGGAGGCACCTTGACCACGCCCATCCCGAAGCCACCCTGCTGCTCCTTGCTGCTCGCGATCCTGGGGTGGGGGTGGGCCGGCCTGAGCCCCATCCGCCCGCGCCGCATCAATGAGCGCGGCCGAGATGGAGCCAAAAACGTCCACAAGGCTTGCGCGCCCCTGTCCCTGCCCCCCGCCCCCGCCGCGGGACGCGCCCATAGTTGGAGGGGGGGGGGGGGGGCAGTGAAGTTGTGGCTGACGACGCAGCCAGCGGGGGTGCCCGCAACCACCGCCCCCCAGGAGATATGACGCCAAAGCCACTGAGGCTGGTCGCCCGTGGCTGGGACCGCGGCTGTGGCTGACCCGCCCCCCCGCCGCCCGCCCCCCCCCCCCCCCCCGCATACCCCTGTGGGTGGTGGGGGTTGGAGTCCCGGGAAGAGTGGGAGAGAGATGACCCTGCCCTAGGAGGGGGCCTCTGGCGCGGTGGCTCGTCGGAGGAGGAGGAGCCGACGCGTGGCGGCCGCTGCCTCCGCCCTAGCACTGCCGGCGGCAGCACGCGCCGCCGCGCCTGCGGCGGCTTATCCTCTGATGAGCCCCGCGGCGACTCCCGCCCTCGGGAGCCCAGCACCGTGCCTGGGGGGGGCGCAGGCGGGTGCACCTGCTGGGGTGCCTGCAGCCACGCACACAGCGCTCTGGCCCCTGCGCGTTGCGCTGCCGGCGCCAGCCGGTGTCCCTCGTGGCCTAAGGAGCAGCAGTATTTAATGCCTTGACCGGTTGCCGCGCACGCCGCGCACGTCGCCGCTCCGTGCGCAGGGCACAATACGCGCACGGTGCCCAAACCGCGTCCGAGCGCCCGAGGGGCCCCAGCAGGGCGCGCCGGCGGTGGTGGCTGCGCGGGTGGGCAGCGCGGCCGCTGCGGGCGCGCCCGCTGGAAGGGGCGCAGCGGCGCCCGACCACCCAGGGGGCGAGGCAGGTAGTCGTTCAGGAAGGCCTCCTGGCGCCCCCTGCCCGGCCTAGCCAGCCGCCGCGCCCATAGGGCCCTGCAGTGCATCTCAAGGCGGCGCATGTGCTCCTGCATGGCTTGGCGGCACGCGAACACGGGCCTCTCCTTGCGACCCATGCACCTGTAGCCTCCAAGCGGGACAAGTGCATTGCAAACTGGGTGCAGCTGGCCCCCAAGGAGCTCACCAGCACGCAGAAACTGTTGCGTTCTGTCGAGTGCGAGCTTGAGCACGTGCGCACGTTCACGAAGTGGCAGGACACGCCCCGCCAACTTGTGCCCTGGGGCCGCTGAGAGGGCCCGGCCCGCATGCTCCTCGAAATCCAGGGCCACTTCCACGTACGTGACTTGGCCCTGGCCAGGGAGCCACAACAGGGCCCCTGCCCACCGCAGCAAGGCATGCAGAAACGTCGCCTCCCACGGCCAATGCGGCGGCAGCCCCTCAGGTGCATCCAACGGGGGTCGGGCCGGAGGCATGGGCAGTAGGCCCGCCCCAAGTTGGTGCCAAGGATAGGCCGCGCGTGCGTCAGGCGCCCGGCCCCGCGCCGGGCCGAAGACGGTCGAACGGTGGTACCCCCTCTGCTGGGCAGCGTCCAATGCCGTCTTGCGCGCCGCGAGCACGGCAAGGAACATCCCGTACAGGCGGTACAGGAGGTCCTTTGCCAGCTGCAGCGCATCGTTGTCGGGCACTAGGGCCAGCGGGAGCAGCCCTGCCGAGCGCAGACAGGCAGGCCACGCAGACGGAACAGCCAACGTGGGGAGAGGGCGCGCCGCCGCCTCCACTAGCGGGCGCCATGCCGCCCATGCCGGCTCCCAGGAGGGGCAGGCCCACAGCATGTGCTCGTCCGTTTCGGCGGGGGCCCCACAGTGAGGACAACGCGGGTCCGTGCGGATGCGGTGCTCATGGGCTCGCGCCGCAGTCCACGTGGCCCCAGCTAGCTGCGAGCGCAGCAGCACCAGCTCCAGCTCGTTGCACGCTACGGTGAGTGCATGACGCACCGCGTCGTGCTGCACGGCAACCCCGAGGCCCCCGTACGTCCGCGGGCGGCGGCGCTCCAAGGCCTGCAGCGCGGAGAACCGCTGGCTCCCCCGTACGCGATGGCACACCTCGCCCCAATCATCCAGAGCCAAGTGCAACGGTGCTGCTTGCCCAGGCAGCCGCCACTTCCACCAACCCTCAAGGGCAACCCAGCCGAGCCTCCGGGTGTCTTGCAGCGCACGCCCCACCGGTCCCGTCAATGGCGGCTTGGGGCGCTCCTCCAGCACTTTCTGCACCAGAACCTGCACCGTGGCGGTGGTGGCGGATGCTTGCGCCAGCCACAACAGCCGTTGGTACTGCGCCCGCCATGAGGGCGCCACGCGTTGTCCAGGCGTGAGCACCGACCACAAAACCTCGCGGTTCCGAGAAACCCGCGTAGGGCCCCACAGTGCAATTGCAGCGAGGGAGTCCAGCGCCCGCATGTCGGCCTCCTCGACTTCAGCCAATTCTGAACCCCATAGAGCCTTGGCGAGCGCGAGGGTGCCTAGCGCTGTAGCCCGCTGGCGAAGCACCGGGATGCACCTGATGCGGCGAAGGATGGCCTTGGCGCGATCCATCCGGGTCTGGAGGAGGGGCCCCGTGCCGCGCCGGGCTTCCACCCGGATACCCACGCCCAGCTGGCGAAATTCATCCTTGTTGGGGATTTCCAGGCCCCTGAGCCGCGCCGGGGCGTCCGCCGCCGTGGCCCCCAGGGCCCACGCCCCAGACTTATCGGGACGGACGTCTTGTCCAGTGACCCGCAGCCACTCGGCGGTGCGGTCACACACATCCTGCCGATCCTGGGAGGTGCGAGTCATGGCTTGCGTGTCATCCGCATAGGCAGTGGGGCACAGCGCCGCTTGTCTGGCCCCCCGATGGACCACCATGTCCGGTCGGTCCCCGTGGACTGGCGGGAGCGCCCTGGTCGTCACCACGACATGGCGTCGCATCTCATCAATCTCCATCTTCCACACTGTGGTCAGGAGATTGATGAGGATGACGCTCAGAGGGCATCCTTGCAGGATGCCGTTCGTGGCACGCCACCAACTCCTGAGGCACCCGGAGACCTTGAAGGCCCGCCGCAGCTCGCGGTACATGCCCGTCAAGGCCCGCAGGATGCCCGGCTCCAAGCCGAGCTCCTGCCCAACCCTCAGGACGACAGCCTGGGGGATCAGGTCAAAACACTTGACATAGTCAAGGTTGACCCCAAACAGGGTCCATCCCTTGAGGCGGGACAGCTCAAGCAGCACTTGGGTGACTGCTGCGGCGTCCAACGCCCCGCGGGCCGGCCGGAAGCCATAGGCCTCCGGGTGGGCCCAAGTCTCCTGCCAACGCAGGACCTCCCACAGGCGGGTGCCCGCCCAGAGTCGGTACACTACCGACAACACAGTTAACGGCCTAGTCCCGAGTGGGCCCTCCTCCCCTGGGTTGGGGATCAAGGCAGTGTACCCGCGGGCAAGCACCTCCGGCCACCGGCCCGTGACCTCAACGAGAGTGAGCAGCTCGGCCAACCAATCCAGCAGACGGAGCGGGAGGGACCTCAAGTCCCCGAGGGACCAGCCGTCGAGACCTAGCGCCGTGGGGTGCATGAACCGCAGTCGCCTGCGCAGGTACCCTCCGGTTAGTGGCTTGTGCAGCATGGGGACCCGCCGTAAATGATGGCCGTACCGCGCGAGGAAGGCCGCCGGATCGGGCTCGGGCACCTCAGCGTACTTGCGGTTGATCGGGCCCCATGCCGCCCGAAGCAACTCGTCCATTTCCTGGACGTTGCCTGTTGGCGTGCCATCTGGCTGAGCCAGGAAAACCACTGGTGGGGAGAACCCCTCCTCCCGAAGCCAGCGGTACACGGCCCCCGGGCGCACGCTCATCTCCTCGACAAGCCATGCCTTCCACGCAGAGGTGCGCTTTGCGTCCTCGCGGCGCGCCTGGTCCCGAACCAGGCGCTGCAGGTCACGGATGGTCGCCTCCAGGTGCTCTGCTGCCGGGATCGGCACCTCCCCCAGCCGTGGCAAGTCGGGGAGTGCATCAGACCGCGGCAGGCGCAGCGTCCGTACCGCTTGTATGCGGCGCCGGGCTCCCCGCCAAGCCTGCTCTACCGCCCTTGGCGGCACATGGGGACGTGCCGGAGCTGTGCGCCGCCAGTTGAGCACGGGGCGTAGCGCACCAACAGCCGCATGCAGGCGCGCCAGCGGCACAGTCTCCGGCAGGCCCGTGACTGGCTGCTGCTTGGGGCACATCCGCACCTGACGCACTAGCGCGTCCGTGCCCCGTCTGCGCTGTGCAGCGCTCGGCGCTGCCCTTGGCGCAACAGGCAGAGGGCATGCAGGGTCCACCTGCTGCGGTTGGAGCTCCGGGTCCGACAGAGCAAGCAATGCCTCTTCGGCGGCCCACGTCCAGTAGGCCCACACTGCGTCCACATCCGCGGACTCCAGTACTGCCTCCCAGTTAGCAGCGAGGGGCGAGAGGAGGCAGTCCTCCAGGTTCCTCCGCTGCTCCTCCGGCCTTTCCGGTATCGATACAACGGGGGGTCGGACTGCCCGCCACACACGCTGAGTGGCACGCGATAGGCGGAGGGAGAACACCACCGGTCGGTGCCCTGGAATGCCCGAGCCACGCACTGCCTGGACGTCCTCCAGTGCGGTGGCGACACGCGGGTCAGCGAGTATCCCGTCAATTCGAGTACCTGCACTCGCCCCCGTCGGGAAAAAACGGCACATACAGGCCTCTTGTGACTTGTTGAACTCCAAGTCCAAGTCCACAAGCCGGCGTGTCAGCAGTGCCGCCAGCAGAGGCTCTGGCGCCGCCCCCAGGTCGCCGAGCGGAAAATTGAAGTCTGCCCCGACGACCAAGGGCGCATTCCCTAGGCGCGCCAGGTGGGCAGCCACGGAGGTCCACAGCTCCCTATTGAGCGCGTCATCTCCATACACCCCATAAACGCAAACGAGGTGCAGCGCCGAGGAGCCGTCGCCCAACGCCAGCCGCACGTGCACCCAACGCGCACAATGCCACAAGTCCCAGACAAGCGGGTCGCGTTCCCGTTGCCTGGGGAGCGGCGGGGCCTCTGCCGTGAGTGCTGCGCGGGCAAGGATGGCCACCCCCCCAGGCGAGGCATCCCACATCCCCCCCCCCCCCCGGGACTCCAAGGGGGCACCCCAGAAAACATTCCACCCACGCTCCCGGAGCAGCGACCGCAGAGCTCGTTGTCCCCCCTTGGTGAGTCTGGTCTCCTGCACCAGAACCACGTCATGGTCCCACCCTGCCACCTCATCCACGTGGTGACGCAAGGAGGTGACGTTCACCAGCCCCACCCGCAACAATGCCGGCCCAGGGTGGGGGTGAATGTCGCCGCACTGCCCCAAGCCCCTCCCTTCCCCAATCTGCGCCTGGGGGTTGGGGGGGGGGGGAGGGGGAGGAGAAGAACCCAGACCTGCAGCCAGTGGCGGCTCTTGCGCGCGCGGGCGACGCGCGTACGCGTCAGAGCGAGCAACCTCCGTGGCTGAAATTGCGAAAAACTGAGGTGGTCTGCAGGATACAGGGAGCGGTGGGGTACCCTGGGTGCAGAAAATCTGAAGTGCACAGGAATGCACTCTTGATACCACCTGGCCCGGCCAGCAAACGCACGAGAGATGCTTAATGTCCGACCTTCTGAGCAAATTTGCAGGACAGACAGAGACGGTCCCCTCGCCTCCCAGCCCGCGGTGCAGGGGCGATGAGCACCTGCGTGAGCAGGCGCAGCGCACATACCGAGCGCCCCCTGCATGTGACAGACAGTGGCAGGCAGGGGAGCGAGAGGAAGGGGCGAGAGAGGGGAGAGCGCCCACAATAAGAGCCGGGCCAGAAGGGCGACAAAGCGCCGTCCACCCGGCCCTCGGTTATTCTCTATATTACCCCACATGTGAGGAGGGAGCGGCCCCTGCCAGCCCAGGTCATAGGGGGGGCCAGGCTGTACCCAACAGCAGGCCGTCCCCCCCTGGCCCAGGTCACAGGGGGGGTCAGGCTGCACCCAACAGCAGCAGGACGTCCCTCCCTGGCCCAGGTCACGGGGGGGATCAGGCTGCACCCTGCAGCAGGCCGTCCCTCCCTAGCCCAGACCACGGGGGGGGGGGGGGCAGGCTCCAACCCACAGCAGGTCGTCCCTCCCTGGCCCAGGTCACAGGGGAGGTCAAGCTGCACCCAACAGCAGCAGGACGTCCCTCCCTGGCCCAGATCACAGGGCGGATCAGGCTGCACCCTGCAGCAGGTCGTCCCTCCCTAGCCCAGACCACAGGGGGGGGGGAGGTCAGGCTGCAACCCACAGCAGGTCGTCCCTCCCTGGCCCAGGTCACAGGGGGGGTCAGGCTGCACCCTACAGCAGTAGGTCGTCCGAAAATGGTAATGAGGAGCTACCCCCGCACTATGGGACCCGAAGACGGGTCCCAAGATGTCTAGGCCCAAGACAAGGGGCCCCCGAGAGGTGTAACACGTGAACAATGGCCCGAATGGCCAAGGACATGAGCCGCGAAGGCTAATGGGTATGTTCTATGTGTTTTTGTGCTTGTGTAGGGATATTTCATTTTTGGAAAGTTGGTTTGAATTTTCTTGGTTTACTTTTTAATCCCGGGGTCGCATAATATTTGGAATCTGCAAATTTTAAACCAAAAATTAATCTCAAAGTTTAACGCCGAGGGCCATTTTAATATTTTTACACATCAACACGGATGGACCCCCCCCCCCCCACACCCACGGGGTAAGATGGCGCACAAACACACAAGGCACCCCATGGGGGTGAAAATTTTCCCAAGCGACGCCCCCAACCCCCCGCGAAAAGCGGCAACTTTGGTTTAATCAATTAATTTTTGGCCAACAATTAAATATATTGGATTTAATTTGGGTCTCTAGGGCCACATGGCGGCGGGCCCTGCGGTGCGGTGCCCCCCTGGGGTGGTGTTGCTCCCTCCTCCCCCTAGGGTGCCGTGTGTGTGCTGGCCTATCGGCCCGCCTGTTCTTCGCTGCTCGCCATGAGGTGATGCTGCAGCTTATGCCCCTGGCGACGCTCTGCCGGGACACATGGGTCCGGCGCTTGCGGACGCCGGCCCGTATACGGCCGCCGCTGGGCGACCGCTTTCTCATGGACTACTACCCCCTAAGGGGGGGGCGCCTCTCCTGCCATACGCCAGGAGGCCCCCTCGGGACTGCCCAAGAGCAATCCGCTCGCGCCTCCGCGGCGCAGCCGCCCGGCGAGGGCGGGTGGCGGCACACAAGGCGCGCCCTGCTTGGAGCATGGTGCACCGTCGTGCTCGAGGTGCAGGAGCCTGGGCTGGGACATCAGCCGATGCTGCCGTGCCGAACACGAAGGGACATGGTGGCTCTGCGGCGGGCCCGCGGTGCCCGGCGGCGCCGCCGCAGGTCGCACCGGGCTGCCAAGTTCTAGTGCCACAGGACCGGCGCGCAGGGGCGGCGGCGCTGTCCTCTTGGCTCGGCCGGGCGTGCCCCGCCTCCCAAGCCCTCCCAGACTCGGGCCCCCCTGCGGCTTGCCGGTGCATGCCCCCCCCCCCCCCCCAAGACACGGCGCCCCCCCCCCCCCTTGGCCCTAGGGTTGGAGACCCCAGATCCCCGAAGCGCCCCAAACTGGACCTCCCGGCTGACCCCGGGAGGGCTGTGAGTAAGGGACGAGCACAACCGGGAGGGGTGGATGCTGACCCGTTCTCCCCCCCCCCGCCAACCGCCGGAGACAACTCCAGACCAGTGCCAAGGAGCGCCCATTGTGATGCATGCCACGCAAGGGCACTACCTGCGCCGCAGGGCTCCTCCGCCCCCCCCCCCCCCCCTCCCCCTGCCCAGCAGAGCAACCTCCACCGCCGGCAAGTGAGCCCCCGGCGTCGCCCCCCGATGTTTTTCGCCGCATCTCAGTGGCCCTGGGTAGCCGTCGATCCCCACCTCGGGGTCGCAAGCAGCTGCAGCCGAAGGCCACCAAGTCCATAGCGGACATGTTCCGCCCCCCCCCCCCCCGGCTCCGCTACCGACGATGCGAGGGAGGGCTCCCCTGACCCGGTGGCAAACGCGCCACCATCGCCTTCGTCACCGCAGTCCACACTGCCGCAGCGGCGGCAGCACGGCAGGGCAAGCACGGGAGAGACCTAGTCCCCTCTCGCCTGTCCCTGGCTACCGTGCGGACTCAGGCAGGGGGCTTGTAGGGGAGGACCCGGGCGCCTGAACTCGATTCAGCCCACCTCCCCGCCCCTCGACCTTTGTACATATTCCAATGGACGCTAAAAGACGAATGCCCTCTTTATGTGTTTTTCACCCTACTTGGGTGATTTTTTTGCATGCAGGGGGGGGGTCCCCAAGGGGGTTGGGGCACAAGGTGCTAATGCAGTCCTCCAGCCTCGTCAGCTCAAAATGGAAATTTCCGAATGTTATTTCTTTTATATACTGACCCTCAAAAATGATCAAATGTAAAGCATCTTTTTGGACCCTCTTTATGTGTTTTTCGCCCTATTTGGGGTTTTTTTTTGGGGGGGGGGGCTAAGGGGGATGGGGCACAACATGCTGATGCAGTTTTCCAGCCTCTACACCTCAAAAATGGAAATTTCCAAAACTGATTTTTTTTACATTCTACCCATCCAGAATGACAAAATATTTATGCAAAGCATGTTTTAGACCCTGATTATGTGTTGTTCACCCTATTGGGTGTTTTTGTTGGGGGGGGGGGGTCCCCAAGGGGGCTGCGTCCAACCTGCTGATGTAGTTTTTCAGCCACTACATCTCAAAAATTGAAATTTCCGAAACTGATTTTTTTGACAATTTGACCATCCACAATGATCAAATATCACATGTAAAGCATGTTCTGGACCTTGTTTGTGTGTTTTTTTAGCCCTCTTCCCGCGGCGCCCGGCGCCGGGCGGCCAGGGGGGACACCCGTGACAGGACTTGAGCGGTCCCCTTCCGCAACTGCCGGCGGTACCGGCAATGTGACTCCACCTAGGCGTCTTGCCGGGGTGGCCGTGGGAGCTGGCGTTCGCCCAAGACTTGGCCCGCTAAGCAACGGCCCTCCGATGGCAGGACGGCCCACGGGACGTCACTTGGGTAGAGTTGGCCCCGGACTGCAAGACGTTCGTGGGCCGGGCCCTGCCGGCATTCCCCAACATCAGTTGCAGGGGATGCGCCTCCCGCTTGGCGAGCGCGCACAAGTCCTGCGGCAGGCGGCGCTGCTGTTGCAGTGCCACATGGCCGGAAGGCGCATCCTGCAGGGGGCTCCCAGCGGGGGCCGCAGGGCGCTCGTTCCGCTCTGGGGCCGCTTGTGTGCGGGGCTACGGGTGCGGCCGCTCTTCGCGGCCAAAGGCGGACATGGCGCTGCACCTGCAAGGCTTGGTCCTGCATCTGCAGGTAGCGTGGCTGCACCGCTTGTGCATGCCGGCCCGCATCCGGCCGAGGGGGCGGCATGCTTCCTCATGACCTATTTCCCCCGCCCCCCAGGAGGGGGGCTTGCACTGCTCCCTTACGCTCGCGGCCGCGGTGGGAGCACGTCCCGGGGCTCGCCCGGGCAGAAGAGCAGCGCCCGCGGCGCCAGGGTGAGGGCAGAGGGTGAGTGGGTGCCCGGTGTGCGCAACATGGCTCGCCCTCGTGGCGCCGCTGCCTGTAGTTGGGCTGGGGAACCAGGTGCTGCCGCGCAGGGCACGAGGGACACAGGGCGCCGGGACAGCCACCCCGCCCGCAGACGGGGCCCAAGGTGGCAGGTGCTGGCACCGGCGGCCCGCTAGGCGGGGGCAAGCGCACTCTCGGCATGGCTGAGGTGGGCCAGACCTGCGTCCACTGCGCTACCGGTGCCAGAGAGGCCCTCACAGTGCGCCCAAAGGCCAGAGCCGTGGCGGCTGGCCCGGCAGGCGCTACCGCCCGACCGCGATGTGGTGCCCGCATTTCGACCTGCTCGCAGAGGGAGCCCGCCGCGCCCGGCGGCAACATATGACCCCCCCCCCACCACCCACCCTCCCCACAAGGGACAGCCGCCCCGGGGCTGCAAGAAGTTTTTTGCAACAACGCGTGTATCTGTGCCCCCACTCTCTGGGGGGGGGGGGGCTGGCAAGCCGAACCGGAAGTGGAGCTGGGGTCCCTGCCTCGTCCCCCTTCCACGGGGGCCTAAACAGCGTTACACATGAGTGGCGCATTGCATTCCCAAGCATTTTGCCCATGGCTTTACTTGTGGAGTGTGCTCCTCGAGCCATAGACCCCAGAGACCGAGTGTGGAGCCATTGGCTCATGGGTTGGCACAAGGGAGGGCAGGGGGGGGATGCGGCAGGGGTTGTCACAATCGTCGTCTGATGCACATGTGCAAGCCCCGCACTGCGCTGGTTCCCTGCGCCTGATCTTTGCATCGGTGCTCACCACCTCGAAGTGGTCCCCCCGACCAAAAGCACGCGATCAAAGAAAAGGTGGGGTATTTCAGAAAAATGAAACGGCAAAAGTGTACAGGGCTTTTACATTGGCAGCCAAGCCCTACCTCCCTGACTTTCAAGACACCACAGCAGGGGGCAGCAGTAGGCGGGCCATATGCAGTTCAATTTACTCATGCACTACGGCAGCCCTCCTCCTTGCGCCCAGTGTCCAGTACCTGCAGTGGCCTTCCCCTACCCCCGGTTTCTTTTGGCACATAATGGATGAGGACAGGAGGCTGAAGCAGGAAATGGGGATGCCGCAGTACGGCAAGCAAGCCCTCCCCCTCGCACCTACACCCCGCCCCCCACACGCCTGCGGTGCAACAGCCAGCTTTTCCACGACGGCGCAGCCATTCATTCCTGTGTTGAACCTGTTTTTGGGGCACCACTGCCATGCCCACCTCCGTGGAGTCTTTTTTTTGAAAAAATGGGTGAGCCGGTCATCACTCGCCCAGTGAACTGTGATATTTGCTTCCCTGACACCAATCACACACCGAACTAGGCTTCCCTTGAAGATGCTGTTTCGTCCACAATTAACAACATATGCCCTCATAACAAACCGCGCATTGGTGCAGCTGGAAGCGGATGCGAACTTTGGTCATGGATTGTCAACCCTAGACCGAAAATCAAATTTGAGTACATTGTGAAACGCAGTGCCAAAGGCACGAGCAAAAAGCACAGGTCTGTTGTGCTTTTTCAACTTGTGTCTGGGCAGATGGTCTGCGTGCCACATGGTCAATCAATGTCCACCCGGCACGCGGCATGCGGCATGTTGATTGGCAAATGGGTTGCTTGGCCCTGTCCCCCACAAAATCGACGCTGATCCATTACCAGGTGTGCCCCTGCATTATTCAACCAGCGACTGGCTGGGTCGGCTGGGTTGAGGCGGGATTGGCGTATTTGAGTGCAAGGAATCTAAGCGGTGCAGTGCGATGTGTGCGCCATCCTGCACTATGCCCCTGTGAACCAGTGCCCCCCTGGCTCGCCCCCATTTACTTCCTCCAGCCCTCCCTCGTTTTGCAGTGCGGCGCTGCGGACAGTCCTCCGAACTGCTGAAGGGCACAAGCCCACGAGGGACCAAGAAGCCGTCGCCAAGATCTGTGCTTTTCTGTCGGAGCAGCAACAGGCCCCGTCCCATCTCTGAGCCAACACGCTGTAAGTCTTCTGGTGTCAAGACGGACGGGCGTTGAAGTCTGACGGTCGCTCGTAGGATGCGTTCTGTTGTAGTGAGGCCCCACTGTGGGAGAGACTTCGGTTCCGGCCCAATACTTCCTGAGGTTTTGGTGCTGAAATGACATACACATGGGCATTTGTCTCAACAGAAAGGCGCTGTAAAGCAGCAGTGTGATTGCTAGCGGATGTCGAGATTGAGGTGCGGTGTTTGGTGGAGGCTGAAGGCGAGCGTGTCCCCGGTGATCCGGCAGGCCGCAGCCCTCTGGATGAGGAAGCCAAGGGGTCATTTCTGGACTTTTCTTGTCCACGTCTTGAGTGTGCTTAAATTGCACTATTCAGGACCCCCCCCCCCCAAGGATGGTGTTGGGGAAATATCTCTGGCTGAGTGGGGCTGTTGTGTCACTAATACTTGACATGGGTGTGGAATGGGATCCATTGATTCGCTTGTGGCAGGTCGGGACGGCCGCCCCGAACTCTAGGGTTGGGGTTATTTCAGGAAGGGTTTGATGTCCTCATATTCCAGCTTCCCTATCTCTGAGCCCTGGGCAGTTGGTTAGAGCATAAGGGATATGATTGGCAGTTGGGTGCCATGTAACATACCTTTGTTGTGCTATATCATGTTATGTACATATGGCCCTCCAACCATTTGTACGTTCCATGCACTTGTGTTTCTCAGAGCGTGGCAAGGATCCTGATACGCTTTGACATTCAAGTCTTCATGGTTTTATTGGATGTGAGCTCAGTGCCTTGCGCACGGCAGGTGCCATGTGCCCCTGCCAGGCATCAGGAAGCGGAACGGCCTGACCCCTGCCGGGTACGCATCCGTGCGCCCCAAGGGCACGATCATCCAATCCGCTGGCATAGGCAGGTCCGAGAAATCTAAACACATACCTCTGCAGTAAGAATCGAATGCGGACCCATGGTCCGCTGGCACCCTCTGGGCACCCAGCATCCTGGAGATTAGGACCCACAAAGCCCAGGATGCCCGAAATCGCCAACCCAGAGGGTATTCCCTGTAACTCCCGGAGAACAATTTTACATAATATGATTACACTCCCAATGTCGGGTCAAGACCAATAGCTCAGTGTGCCGAGCTTGGCGGGCAACGAGAGTGGTTGACTTGGGCTAGCCGGTACCGTCCAGTGGGCACATGAGGCCGAAATTGCCCAAATTGCCGACCATGACGGAGGCTTGCAGCTCAGCTACATGGAAGCCAAGTCCCCCAAAGACACACGATTGGAAACCATGGGTCATCACCTCATTTACATAGCTTGGCCATACCTCTCTCAGGCTCACGCCCGGCCTGGCCATCTGAACACGTTTGCCCTCCCGGGGCTTAGAGAAATAGGTCACATACAGGCACCTTCAGTATTTTGAAGCTAATCGATGGAGTCCGATGCCGATTGACCGCGGTCGGCAGCCCCGTCATAAAAGCAGGGTTGTTAGGGGCCTATCCCAAAGGGAGGCCCGCGAACTCTTTATGTTACGAGGTCCGGCGGGTGACGGTGACAAAGAGCAGTTGGGCGTGCCCTCATAAAGTATGATCCAGGGCTATGGTGATATGCGAGCTCACCATAAACGGGAGCATGCTGCTTGATGGCGTTGGGAGGGTTCACACTTGCTTCCTGCCCTCGGATACCATGAGTCTTAGTCGCCCCAGCCTTGTATGGGTAGTGATGTATGGGTATGCCTACGTGCGGCTGCATAGAGGGCGCTCCGTGGGCTCATAGAAGGTGCTTGGTGGGCCCTCATGGGGTGCATCGCGAGTGTTTACCGAGCATAGAGTGGGCGCATAGTGGGCACATACCGGTCAAGAATCCAGCTGAGCAATCCAGGATCACGTCACCTCCTGGTCACTGCACCGCATACGTCCTGGCTCAAGATGGAGGAGGAGCTGGAGGATCTGCAGTGATCCTCCGCCTGGAACCCCTCTGCCAGACTGGATTGTTATTAGATTGGTTGTGTATATTGTGTTTGCTCTGTTGCACAGTCGGCTGAAAGCTGCTGGGATGCCCCACCAGCCAAACCTACCCCCTGTGCCATTTGATTTGTCAAGAGGTTGGATACAAGGTATTCATAAAAGGGTTGCCGTTATGCTTTGGTGCTGTTGTCTGTGGGCTCCAGGCACGCGTGTAACTATCGACGCTCATCTGCCCATGATTTCCAGGTAGAGTTTTGGCCTATATCAGCTTTTTGTTAGCTTCTCTTGGGTGCAGATCCATGCCTGTGCGCTATTCGGGAAGCAACGGCCTGTGTGCACTGTAATGGGGTTAGGATACATCAGGCATATAGAATGTGCATCTGTAGAATGGGGATTAGAATGCAGAATGCATGTCGAGCACTGAAACCTCTGTCTTCCTAATTGTACTGTTGAACATGTACAATACCCAGTATACTTCTCAATGTCAATCAATTTCCTTTGTGGCTTGCTTTGCAAGGTGCGAATGGTATGTTGTGGTGCCACATTGGAGCAGATGGGACGAGGGATAGGCATCGGGGATCGAAGAGCACCCAAAAGTTAGGGCTTTGGACATTGAGAAGGCACAATTGTGGGATATAGAAGGCAGAGTTTTGGGATCAGGAAGCAGAGTATTGGGATTGAAAGGCCAAGGTTTTGGGATTGGGAAGGGTGCATGGGACTTGACGCAGATCTTTGAAGCACTGTTGGACGTTCAAATGCATGCCAGTTTTTCTACCCTACGATGCGCTTACACCGGAGAAAAACCAACAAAGGTAATAAGTCCTGTGAAATAGGCTGCTCATTTTCCCATGCAGCAAAAGAATGCTGGCCAGGCTGTCTCAATGTAAGTGAAGAAATGGCCAATTACTGTCAGCTGGTCCATCAACTGTTGATGGTTGGCGGTTCACCAGCTGTGGTTGGAGGTTTCACAACAAGAAACTTTCGATCAATAGTTGTCAGCTAAGTGCTGGGGGCGATCCTGGACTTTCCTTAGAAAAAATTTGTTCTTTGCAGTCAACCCTAAGACTGGACCACCAAATCAGATCAGACTAACGACAACAGTGAATACAGTGCACAGTATCCACGTATTGGTGATCGAATGTGTGATGTTGTTTAAAGAAGAAACCCAAGTGGAGATCGGCTTTGCCCCAAGTATCACTTGTGCCACTCGGCTCAGCCCCCTCGGCCCCGTTGTGGTTTGTGGTCATGGGGTTTAACACAGAGTGGTGGTTCTCCTGGGAGAGAGGGTCAATGGAGGACAAAGTGAGTGAATGCAGTGTATGATATCGTGGGATCGCTTTCCCCTAGGAACACAGGTGGGAATGAAGTTGGGTGCCACCTGCAAAAGGGGGAACCAATGCAATCACACACAAACCTGCGCCATTGCATTTTGTAAATAACGCTAGGGACAAGATAGTCTTTGTGATGGTGTTTTGTCCATGAATTTTTCAATATTTCTATTTTTCAGCTTTCCATGTGAGTTAGAAAAAGTGTATTTTGGTGGCACTAAGTAGCTCTGATTGTAATATTGAAGCTATGCTCAAACATGCTTATTTCTAAGTATTTGTTCCCAAAAATGGTTTCATTGCCTAGGAGACGCAACACAAAAATGACTAGATCATTGGGTGTTTCATCATACTCAAAAAAGCCTTTGAAGCACATTGTTATTTTTTTTTCGGTGGTTTGATTGATGGATTTTTATCTGTAGTTTGGTTAACATCTCTTGTGCCGTAGTAGACTATGGTGTTGAAACCAAGTTTTTTTCTTTTGGACAGGTTCGACCTTCACTCATCTAATTTGTTTAGAGCGCCCCGTTTGGCATGACAGTAACCTCATGTGCTTTATAGTCATCCCAACTCAGCAAAATATGGATTGTTTCCAAAGATTTCACATTCGTATGACTCAATATCAGAGGCAAAGCACATAGGGAGCCCCACTTGGAGGGTCTAAGTGTCACCTGGGTCCATATGTCTTTTTCCTTTATGATATCCCAAGTTGGCAAGTGGGTGTTTTACACGTTTTTTACTCGAGGTCCCCGAGGAGGGAATTCCACACGGCGGGACAAGACGGCGAGGTTAGCCCCATGTGGCAATGCCTTTATAGCATGGTCTAAAGAAAGCTCATCTTGTACATCCCAGGTGGTCTCCCACCTTACCCAAGCGCTAAAATAAGGATTAACTTCCGAGACCAAAAAAGTCATCGCTGAACAACAGAAGGGTAGTGGCCGGACAAGGAAATCATGCCTAGTGCTAGTTTGTCACTTATCCCGCACTGGTACTTCTCTAGAGGCCTCACTTTCTCTGTCTAGCTATTGTCGTACTAATTGCAATGCATGTTTTTTTTGTATGTTGCGTGATTTGGGCCCGTTCCTAGAAGCAGTCACTCGCATTCAACTCTTCTCGTCATGTACTGTTGAGATACCACTGAGCAACTCAGATGTAAATCCGAGGTAGTCTCCTACCTTAGTACCGGAGCACTCAAATGAGGCGTAACTTCCGAAACCCAAAGTCATCACTGAACAAAAGGAGGAAAGTGGCCGCACAAAGGAGTTGTGCCCAATGCAGGTTTGCCACATGACCCGCACTACCTATTGTGTAGGTTATTATCCAAATAGGAGTCAAGAGCATTCCCAAAAAGTTATTTCATCTTTCGAAGTTTAGCTGCTTAGCTCTAACTATGATTGACGTTCAAAAATATTCTTAGTGATATTCTATGGCTTTTCTTTGAATTCTTAAGAGATTGTTTGCTTACTTGTGCCAGGGACCTCATCTGCTGAGCGGCATGGCCCAACATCCTTATCTTCTTTGCCGATGCCCGCCAAGATCTTTCGGTATGTTTCTGCGACGGTTGATGGGCGAAAAAGCAGCTGTAAAATTCCAATTGCAGTAAAGCACAGAGAATGTAATTTGAATTCCACAGGCCGCATAAAGTTTTTGCGACAAGTAAGAAAAAGTGTATTCCCTGTGCTACCTAAGTAGCTTTAGTTGTATGACAATAAGGGACACTAAGGGACACTACACACTTTTATCTTAGTATTTGTCCCACCAAAAATGAGGTAAAACTATTTTTGCCTATAGAACCAATCACTTGTTTTTGGAATGGATGAAACCCCATTCCCCATCTTTTCATTGGCTGCCTAGATATCTTGATTAGAGAAACCTGGGTTTTGATGGGCAGTGCTCAACATGGTTCACGGTCCATGTATTTTTATCTATTTTTGCATGACTGCCTACTCTATCTAATGGTCTGCACCCTAGAGGCTAGGGGCACCTCTTTTTGAGAGGTCCTCCGCTCAAACCCCAGTCAGCCTAGCTGAGTAGGAGACACCCTAGTGACATGGCAGTGACCTCATCGCCACATGCCATGCCACCACATCACCTAAGAGTGCGCATCTCACCATACCCGTTCTGTACAGGTATGGACACTGCATGTCTAACACTAGCATCCGGTGATGGAGAGGTGGCTAGCTGCTTCGAGGAGTCCCTTGTACCACTTGCATAGCGGCCTAAGGAGCCAGTTGCTGTGGATTGTAGTCCTTGCAGCACAGGCACCGTGGCAACGGTGAGGGCATGTGGTAAGTCTAGTAGTGATTCTGTCGCTTCACAAGTTGAGTACCCAACTTGCTTGGAACGAGCCCCATGAGGAGAGAGCGTCCAGCTATTCCACCTCATAGTAATGCAGGGGCAATCCCTCCCCGAAAATGTGCCAAGACGGAACCAAGCACAAAGACAGGCCCTGTGGATTGTGATGCTCCATTGGCCACTGTGCAATGGAAGCCCATCAAGGCCAATGCGAACCGGAACCTGCCAACCATCAGGTCTTTGAAGTTACGCCTTTCACTAGACCAGTTCGTTGCAGGAGCCTGTTTCTTCTATTCTGTGGCCCAAAGCATGCATGCAGTTGGTAGTGACGGCCCCCTGTTAGACACATCGCTCCGTGCAAAAGCCATTGCCGTGTATCATGAAATGTGTGGCCTTTCAGTTGAGGAGTCTGTACTATCAGTGAACAGGGATCTTGAGAAGGGGACATGGGGTGCCCGGCCCCAAGGCGGTCTGCCCCTGCACTTTGCCAGCTTGGCAGAGCATGTGAGTGGTAGTGTGGTGCTGTTGCGAACCAACACATACAGCATTGTGGCATCATAATTTGGGATGGACACTGAGTTGACATAAGCTGCTGTGTGGGTGCCTGGACGTGAGGCTCCACTGTTTGTCCATGGGTGTGGAGATATGGAGGAGCATTGCCAAAGGGCGACAATGGTGGTTATTGCTGAGGCAGAACGTGATGGTTATGGGAGTGGTGGCCATTTCGGGGGAGCAGTCTTTGATCACTTATTGTAGGTAGCCCCCTTTTGCACATTGCATGGGATGATGAGCATGTTGCCATACAGGACTGGGCCAGTTGGGGGGTTTAGAGTGCGGCATTTGCAGCTAGGGGTTGGTGGTATGAAGGGCCACAACAATGCAACATACTTCCGTCACACTCGTCTAGTGCAACAAGCGTGGAACTACAAACCACTAGTGACCTTGGTGAACCAAATTGCAAGGGAGTTGTTGCCCAAATGGTTCACATGGACTACCATGCAGTTGTCTTGCAATGTGCTTACAAAACCGCATCAGCACCTGCATAAGTCATCCCCTTGGTGGGCAGTGTTCTCCACAGGACAGCACACACGGGGGCACATCTGGATGGAGGTAGGCGGTGTGTGTAGTGGTCAAGGTGGACGGTGATGCAGTATGCAATGCTTGGATGGTGTTACACGGGATGGTGCAACATATGGTGTATCACAGCAACTAGTTGTGGTACGCACAGGTGCATGGCATGCCACCTGTTCATGGCATGGGGAGAGGCGGTTGGTGGTGTTATACTCTCGTGGTGAATGGCGGACACTCCCACCATGGGACCGTGCATTCCTCCACGAGGCTGCATTCCGCTTACGAGCAGGTGCATAGTGGGCCACTTGGAGGAGCACCGCGGCGGCCATGGGGCATGGAGAATCCGCAAGGCTACAACTGGTGTTGGTTTGGTACAACAATGCAATGCCTGCTGGTGGCGTCTGGTGGACATGGAGCACATCACCCACAATGCCTAGATGATGGGGGTATATGGGGGACATTGTGGCAGGATGTTCTGGCAAATGTGGGAAGGGGTGCGTACAATCCGCAGGCCTTTGCTGAAAGGTTGGCCGAGGAAGGTGGCATGTGTGTGGCAGTGTGCCGGTGTAGTGGGCATTGCAAGTGCAAAGCCCCTACACCAAAGTTCCAGTCGAAGCAACAATCAGAGATGCCGGAACGTTGGAAGTACATGGTGGCCAAGCTGACGGGCGCCGGGGTAGTGGATTTAACATGTTACATCTCTTATGAGCAATTATGGCAACGGTGTCGGAAGTGTAATGTGAAGTTTCTGCGGGAGGGGGGAGGAGACAAGCATGACAGCACGGGTACTGCATGTGAGGAAACAGGGGCAACGTGTGCAAGAACGTGTGAAGGAGGGAATGAGGGGTCGAACTGTTGGCTTGGCCAATAGCCCCCCCCCCCCCTTGTGCATGTGGGGGTGATCTGGGAGACACACCACTGGTGACATCCTTTGTGTTCAATGAAGTTGTGGGGTTACATGTCCACAACCAACAAGAGTACAAGTTGGTTGTGGACCATGAGTTTGTGGATGTTTTGGGATGGCAATGGTCTTTGCATGCCATGGTGCTACACATTGGTGCAACGAAGAATGAGGGTCACTTTGTGGTGTATGTTGTTTTTGAAGACAAGTTGTGATTGTGTGATGATACCACAGTGAAGGGGGCGAGCCCATCCCCCACTCCGAAAAAAGCAACATTCCTATTGTACAAGCACAAGCCAACCAATCTATTGGTACCAGACATGTCACAGTCTGCCTCCCAACGAACAAGGGCTTCAGCCCTCGGCAACAAAGGGGATGCCCAGAGCATGCCTACTGACACCTGTGTGCCAACCATGGCGCTGTCACCAGGTGCTTTGCCCCCCCCCCCCCCCATGCAACCCAGGGTCCATCAAGGGTTGGGGAAAGGAACATGAATACACATGCCCAGAGCATGCCTTTTGACATGTATGTAGCTGCCTTGGCGCCGCCACCTCATGTTTGTAGTGACCGGCAGGACATCACGTCAGTTGGTGCGAATCAACCCTCATCAGAGTTTGTTGAGGCAGTGGCAAAGTTGATGCAGAAACGCAAGGTGCGAGTGGCGAGGCATTTGCAAGTGCGTGTTGACGCACACCAGATGTAACGTAGAGCACGGCATGCAAAGGAGTGGGATGAGCGGCATGCAGAGCATGGTATGTCACAAACTTCAGTGGCACAGTCGGTGGAGCAAGACGGGATGCGGTCCATTGCATTGGCGGCAGTAGGGAGGGATGCGTTGTGCATGTTGATGTAAGCTACTCCTAGGCAACCGGACAATGGTCCGAAGACACTACAAGCGTTTGTGGACGCTCATTGGCAGTATCAGTTTACAACATGTGGGGGTGTTGAGTGTGTATGTTGTGCATGGGCTAATGTGTGTGGCATTCCTAGGGTGGCACATCCCCCTCGGGCCAGTAATGCCCTCGTTCAGGGAACATACAGTCAAGGGATGGGCATGAAGACCCCTAGCTATAAAACATGGGAGAGGGAAGTGTTGGAAAGCCACTTGGGGTTGTCACGTGGCCCAACATCATCATGAAAGAATCTGCACAGACCAGGGCACCACCACCAATTGGCCGAGGAGATTTTCAGGCAGCATTGTGCAGAACGATATCATGCCTTGTGCCCCACTGCTGCCACAACCGAAGTGGTGAGAGGGAACATTGTGTTCATCAGGGGGGAGGCCATGGACATTGGCTGATGCTAAGGCAGCCATTTGGTCACGGTTGGTTGAGGTTTATATTGTGTTACACATGTGCACTTCCATCCGTGCTATAAGTGAGCGGATTCTTCTTCATTGCTCCTTGACATCTACCCCTAGGCACCATGCTTCACGGCGGTGGATAGTTGAGAACGCTGTTGCAACAATGCATGATGCCATGCAAGACGATGTAACACACATCCTTCACATGACAACCTTCATTGCACTGTTGCTTGACGGCTCGGGCAGGCAAAGGCATCGCATCAATGAGTATGCCATTCTGCTTGTTTTCCCTGGGACTGGCCCAGGAGGCATGTGTGGAGTGTTCCTATGGTGGATGTGGCGTGTGGTAATGCGTAAGATATTACAAAGCAGCTGGAATGTGTCGTGCTGTCCTGGATTCCGGACCGCGATTGGTGGGCGAAGAGGGTGGTGACTTTTGTTGTGGACGGGGCTTCCAACCTTGGTGTGTAGGGTGCCAGTGCACGGCAAGTTGTTGATGTCTCCACCATTGAGAACAATGTGTTTGCCCGGATTGGGACATGGTTGGCCCTGATGACCCCCATGGGTGCACCCTGCCATGTGTTGCTGCGCAAGCTGGGTCATGCATTGGAGGCTCCTGGCCCTACCCATGTTAATTACATGGCAGCTGTGGATTGGCAACGGTCCTTGTACAATGGGGCACGGCAACGGAAGGAGTTGCAAAAGTGTGTACAAGACCATGTACCTGATAAATGTAGTGGTTTGCAACTCATCCCCACAAGTCATCGCATTAGGTGGTCGCAGGCAAATGCGCGGTGCAACACTGCTTTTTTGGCCAATGTCCCCTGGGTGGCAAGGCATTTGGATTTGAAGGTGCAACATTCCACCAAAGAGGAGGATGTGTGGGAGGACTGCCATGATGCTAGTTTGCTTGCATGGAGGGTGGTTTATGGGGACATCCTGCATGGCATGCGGTGTTTTAACAATGTGGCACAACCACGTGCGCCCACTGGTGCACATTTAGCCACCGCCACAGGTATGCTACGGGCACGGTGGCAGAAGGTTGCTCAAGAGGAGGGTCCAAGCTAGTTGCAGTTCAAGGAGCAAATTGTGACAGGTGCATGGCATGGTGTGCAGTTGGTCCAGTTTGATTCAGGTGGGCAGAAGTGTGCAGCATTCACCCCTTTTTCCAAGCGTTGAGGCACGTGCAGTAACTGATGTGTTGCTTGCAGGCATCAAGGAGGTGCAGGCAACAATTGACCCTAGGGGGGGTGCTGGAATGCGCAGTGTTGTTGGACCATGGCCGTTTGTTGGTTCTGCCAGTCAGTGAGCATGCCACATATGGTGTACAGCAGTTGCGTCAATTCATGGCTTCACATGAAGATGAGTTGAGTGCAGCACATGTGAACTGCGACTGTGCCTTGGCAGAGTGGGCAGGCCTTAAGGAGCACATGGTACAGCACTTTGCAAATGTGCAAATGTCCAAGATGTGGGAGGCCTTTGCCCCTGAAAAGGCGCATGCACAGTGGGTGAATGTGTGGCGTGTTCTTGCGTTGTTACGAACATATTGCCCCACTGAAGGTGCCGTAGAGCGTGCCATCTCGTTGTGTGGGAGGTTCGGCAGTAGTATGCAGGACATTGTGGAGACATATGTCCTTAGTATGTGCATAGCATTGCATTCCAACTTGCCGCCTTTACAGCAATGGGCAAAGGGACAAGGCGTTGTAGTTGCACGCCACCTGGCTGCCCGTGCACATTTTGATCTGCGCCCAAGACAAGGGGTTTCACAGCAGGTAAATGCACGAGAATCTGCGGAAGCTACGATGCTTCAATGTCTACAAGGTAATGAAGCGGTGGCTGATGATGGTGACATCCTGCCCATCTTTGGAGGGCCGGGTACACCACCGACCTCAACGACACCCTCTGGAAAGGGTACGGAACGGCACAGGGTAGATGTGGTCACCCTTGTTGCACCAGGTGGTGCCCGTGACTAACATGCTGGCAATCACGATTTCATCACCTTTCATAGAGGTATGCAGTGTGCCACGCAGCTGCAAGCAGCTGGTTTGCATCCGGTGCAACACATGTTTGGTGTGCCATGCATGCTTTCCTACAGGTCCACATCCTTGTACAGAGGTGGTGGTGATTGTTGCAGATGATGTCTGTGAGGATGGTTAGAACACCAACATAGACGAATTGGCAACACCACGTAAGCCAGACAAGAGGCGTGGTGTCGCCAGGATGCAGGCAAAGTTAGTGATGGCGGCGCAAAATGGCAAGCTGTGCGACTGGACAAGGGCGGCGTTGTCGCACTGTCTCGATGTGCTTGGTGTGAAAGTACCAAGTGGTAGCAATCGTCCACAAACAAGGGACCTTGCTATGCAGCATGCGTT
The DNA here is from genome assembly GCA_964036045.1 of Eutreptiella sp. 'Long Island Sound 2002'. Lineage (NCBI taxonomy): Eukaryota > Euglenozoa > Euglenophyceae > Eutreptiales > Eutreptiaceae > Eutreptiella > Eutreptiella sp. 'Long Island Sound 2002'. Next base: position 40,855,461 of record OZ038383.1, on the reverse strand, counting down.
GCCTTTGTTGGCACAGTGGGATGCCTTTGTGCCGGATACATACCGCATTACCCGTTCTGCAGCACCGCCAAGCAGCTCCCAACCCTGCTACTCCCAACCGGTGGAAGACATGGATGGACTCATCGATGAATAAAATGATGGTGCCCACATATCTGCATGTGCCTATTTGTCGTTTTGCGCCATGTTGTTTTCCAATGTGTCGCCGTTCATTTTTGCTGGTTATTCAATTTTCCCATTTCTCCTACTCCCGCATTTTCCCCATTTTCCACTTTGGGTTTTCAATGTTGCACATGTCTTTCTTTTTGGCGGTTATTCAAATTTCCCATTTGTTCTGCTCCCACATTTTCCCCATTTCCCCCTTTTGGTTTTCAATGTGGCTCATGTCTTTTTTTTGTTTTTTAACTACTATGTTTCTGGTTTTCCAAGGTGGTTACCCAATGATCAATGGTTTTTTAATTGTGTCAAGGCCTCACGTTTTCCCCTTGGGGTTTGTTTTTTCAATAAGGGGGGGGGGCAGATTTGATTTAGCCACAGTTTCTCCCAACCCCCCCCCCCCCTAAGAACCCAAGAAGTTCCTCCAAGCATCGGACCCAGACCCACCTCCAACAAGCATCAGACACACCTGAACATCCGACATCTTCTTGGATACACTGTGCACACAACATGCCACATCAGACATCAGACATCAGACTTTATACACAATCCTGGGTCAACATCGTCCGCGGCAGAGCGGCACTCAACAAGGAGGGAGACCTAGAGGCGGCCTTGGGAGCAACCATCATGGGGCAGCACCATGTGCTGCTGGCGGCCATTCATGAGGCGGCCCAAGCAGCTGTGGGGACCACGGAGCCCATGTAGGCCGCAGTGCTGCCGCTGGCATTGCCCCCATGTGCAGCCCCGCCCGAGGGGGACATGGACGGCAACGCGCTGTATATCAGCCGGCCCGCGGCTGGGGCGGCCGCCAGCGTGGCCATGGAGGACTCCGACGACATCGCGGAGTGGCCGGAGCTCCCACAAGCGCTGGCCGCGGCGCTGTCAACACAGCCACAGCAGCGAATGCCGCGATGGAGGCAGCAGGTGAAGGCCCGCAAGAGGTTGCAGCGGGCGGCAGCGGCTGGAGTCGCAGGAGTCGCAGGGGCAGCCGCAGCAGCGGCCGCAGTGGTCGGTGTGCTATGCTGTCCAGGCCTCATCGAGCGGGAGGCCGAGGTATGGCTGCCTTCAGCCCTCGGGGGGGATCCATTGGGGCTTTGGGGGCCGGTGGGCCAGTGGGGAAATGAGCCCTATGGTCTGCTGGACCCAAAAGGGGTGCAGAGTGTTGGTGGGGACGAATCCCCTAGCGCTTAGGCAGCAGCGAGGGTGGCAAGTGCAGGCGTTGCAGCAGCAGATGAGGTAGCAACATAACTGGCAGCAACGGGCGTTGCAGCCGTAGAACCGGCGGCTGTAGGGATGGCGGCCGTGGTAGTGGCAGCTAAAGGCAAGGCACCTGCAGAACTCGCGGCTGCAGGCAAGATGCAGAAATGGCAGTTGCGGCAGTGGTAGCTGCGGACGGTGCACGTGCATAACTAGCGGCTGCGGACATTGTAGCTGCACAGTTGGTCGCTCCAGGCATGGCACTTGCGGCAGTGGCGGCTGCGGCTGGGGCAGCAGCAAAATGGGCAGCTGCGGACGTTGCAGCTGCTGCAGGCATGGCAGCTGCGGCAGCAGCAGCTGCTGCCGCAAAGCTAGCAGCTGCAGCCATTGCAGCTGCAGAATTGGCAGCCGCAGACATGGGAGCTGCGGCAGAGGCAGATGCGGATGTTGTAGCTGCAGAACGCGCAGCTACAGACATTGCAGCTGCGGAAATGGCAGCAGAGCGGGCACAATTGCGGGGAGGGGGGGCAGGGGGGGAGACAAAACCCCTTCCTTCTGACCCCTCTCCCCTGCAGGCTGGGCTGGACTGCCCAGAGTTTAGCCTGCCAGACATTGTGCGGTTGTGGTCCCCTCCCCCTATCCCCCATTGCCACCAGGGGAGCCGAGGGACAGTGGGGGGCGTCCATACGCCCGTGGCCTTGGCAGGCCCAGCCTGTCCCTCGGCGACCTCTGGGCGCGCCCGGGTAGTGCGGGTGGAGGAGGAGAGCGAGCCTCTCCCCCAAAAGGCTGCTTCTCATTTGTCAGAGGGGGGACAGCGCGTATCTGCCCCCCCCCCCCCCCTCTACTTTTGCCCCCACCCCCCGCGCCGGTTGTGACAGTTCGTTGACCAGGTTCCCCGGGGGTCTGGGGGTTAATCTATGGGCTGAGGCCCCAGAGCTGGTTCCCCACCCCGTGCAGGGCAGGTTGGAAGAGGAGGAGGCGTGCACCCGCAGGTGCACCACTGAGCTGCACGCGGCGGTCCTTGAGCTGCTGTCGTGGGAGTTCTGGGAGGGGGGGTTGCCAACTGCCCCCTCCCCCCAGTGCCGTGCTCCTGCCCCAGGAGGAATGCAGGGGAGAACGCTTAGCCACTCCCTTGTCAATTTGTATGCTAACCCTCCCCCAAGTCGCATGCCCTGTGGGACGCCCTGGGGGACAATTTCCGCTTGTTGTGGCGAGGGGTGGGGCTTAACCCCTCCCCCATGCTGCCGAGACCTCAAGCAGCCACCCCCAAGACCGCAAGGGCACGGACCGGGGGGTGTGGCGGCAGCGCCGCCTTCATTGAGGGGGCCACTGGCCTAGCCCACCGGTGGTGGGAATGGAGGGGCCTTGCCTTGCCGGAGAGCCGCCGGCCTCTCCGCGCAGTGTGGGGCTCGGCCGGCTGCCGCAGCCGCCAGCCCAATGTTTTTACGGGCAGGGGAACCCCCGCAGCTAGGGGTATAGTAACCAAATGGGCTATCAGACTTCAGACTTCAGACTTTTATGGACCATCACCCCTAACCCCCCCCCCCCCCCACCCCAACACCCTTTCTACCCCCTGTGTCAGACTTCGCCCCCCCCCCCCCCCCCATGTCCCCCCCAATATCAAACTTGTCCATTGTCACCACACCCTTGAGGTGTAGAAGTGGGTTGTGGTCTCGACCCTAGCGTCTGAAACCCAACCAGTGCTTGCAACCCCTTCAATGATGGTACGTGCCCCTCCCCTAGGGCTTCTTTAGAATAATTAAATATCAAGGGGGGGAGAGGGGGTCCAAAACCCCCTCCCTCCCTCCCACAAACCCCCTCCCCCCCTCCCCCCCCCTTCCAATTCTGCAAAAGTTCAGTTTTGTGGTTCGTGACAGTGCATACGTACTGGGGGGTCCCCCCTTCATTGTGGGGGACCAAATCTGCTGTCTACCCCCCTCTCCTTGCTCTCGACTCTTCCCACCGTTAAACAGGGTACTGGGGGCCTGAGACTACGTCACTTCCAAAAGTTTTGTTGCTTTTTTTGTTATCTTTTCTTTCCTGTCAGTTAAATGACGCTGTCTGCAGGTCTGGTGCCAAGGTAGGCCAAGGGGTTCTTTGGCCGGGTGTGGGGGGCCGAGAGGACGCCTTGGCACCAAGGAGTCTACGAGAGAGCAAGGCAGAGGGTTAGCTTAATGCTGTAATTAATGCCCCTACGAGACTCTCGGCCCTCCCCTACCGGCAACCCCTCCTGCTTCGGCTTTTAAAGGTGTTGGTGAGGGAAAAATTGAGTGTAGGACACCGAGGACAGAATCATTGGGATGCTGCACTGTCCTGCCACCCCCCCCCTATTTTGCCTGTTGTGTTGTGTTCAAAGTATGTGCTCCGTCTGCACATGTCTGCACATTTCTGCTCTATCTGCTTTGTCTGCACATGCACATGGACCTGGAGGCACAAGGTAGTGGTTCTGATGATAGTGAAGAAGAGCTGGCTCCTATACCCCCACTGCTGCCCAGGGGCGCGTGACCTCACCGTGGTGTGGGGGTGAAACCGGGGGGGGGGGGGGGGGCTAACACGCAATCTGGGGGGTGACCTGGTCCAGCCGCGGCAGCCAGGACACGGGATCGCGCGCCCCACCCCTCGCCGGCCACTGTGGGAGAGCCACGATGGCACAGGGCGGGCTCCACCGGGGGGTGGCGGTATGCGGGAGTAACCCGGGTTCCCCTGTGACCCAGCTCTCTCCAGGGCTCGTGTGCGCCCCCCTACCCCAACCCACTGCACCTTGTGTTCTGCACAGGTACATCACGGGGTGGGGATGTCGTCATATCCGATGATGGAATAAGGGGAGTCAGCATCGGGGCTGAGGTAAGGGCCAGCGCCTGCCGCTACGGTGCTCACTGCGCCGGGGTAATGGCACCTGCCTGCAGCCTCGGCACCTGGCTCCCCAGGAAGTGCCGTGAAACAAGGGGAGGCCCCCCGTTAATGGTCCCGTGCCCACGCGGGGCGGCGGAGCCGATACATGGAGCTACGGAGTGAGATAAGGGGAGGCCCCCCGGGTTGAACTGCTTTGCTGAAATAAGGGGAGGCCCCCCGGTTCCTGATCCTCTGCCTACATGGGCTGGAGGAATGCAGGTTTGAACGAGTTTGCATCCGGTCAGTATTGCAGTAAGGAGCGGCCCCACAGTCCTGGCGGCGCCTTTTCTGAGGAATGAGAAACGTGAAATAAGGGGAGGACCCCCCGTGCCCCCCATGCCGGGAATCCCACGTGGGGCGGCCGTTCGAAATACGCTGGAACAAATTGGAAGAAACTGAAATAAGGGGAGGCCCCCCGAGTGCATGTCACAGGCAGCGCCAACAATGGCGCTACCATGAGGCAGGATACATGAGCCAAGGGGAGGCCCCCCGTGTGATTGGCCGTGGAGGGGCGCCATCCCCTCCCGGCGAGATATCTTGGCCCTTGTTCGAACCGAGGGGGGGCGCCAGCCCCCCCAGGCCCCAGATGTGTATGTATCAAGTAAAGTAAGTACGTCAAAGATTGAACCTCAGTATTGTATAATGTACGCCTTCGGCCAACAACCAGGGAGGGCCGGAGGTCCGGGTAAAAGCCCCGGACCCCCCAAGGGCAGCCCCAAAGGTGAGCGCACCACTGGAAGGGGCATGTCTGCGGGGTAAAAACATGTGCCGAGTAAACAACTAACGTAATAAATAGTGCTTACTGCCTTAATTAATGCTAAAACGGGTAAAAGGCCCTTCTCCCGGGGCTAGTTTAGTGCGCACCCCCCAGAGCTGGACCCGACCGGCCGTGCTCAGGCGAGCCCAGCGATGGGTATGACAGGCCAGACTTTAAGTGCTGGTAGTCACGCCTCAGCACACTCCGTGGGCTTATAAGGCCAATGGGGGCCCCAAATACCGTTTCGTTCGGGAGTTAAGCCCCGGCGGTATTTGGGGTTGTTTATGGTTAAGAGGACTCGCGTTGAGTCCCTGCTACTGTTACCCCGGGGTTATGACCCCCGGTACTGCCTGCTTACTCGCCTGCTGCTGCTAAGAGATAGGAACGGGTTAGGACCACCCCCCCCCAGCCGTCCACGGCACCAGGAGACCCCCACTGCGGCCGCAAGGGCTACGCGTGGACGTCTCCCGGTTTCAGTCTGGGGTGGGGTGGGCTCACGGAGAGGTCCCTCCCCCACACAGCGCCGGTTACCCCTCTGTGAATTATTTGACCCCTCCGTGAATTATTTACCCCCCTCCGTGATTTATTTGACCCCTCCGTGAATTATTTACCCCCCTCCGTGAATTATTTACCCCCCTCCGTGAATTATTTGACCCCTCTGTGAATTGTTTACCCCCCTCCGTGAATTATTTGACCCCTCCGTGAATTATTTACCCCCCTCCGTGAATTATTTGACCCTCCGTGAATTATTTACCCCCCTCCGTGAATTATTTGACCCCTCTGTGAATCATTTACCCCCCTCCGTGAATTATTTGACCCCTCCGTGAATTATTTACCACCCTCCGTGAATTATTTGACCCCTCCGTGAATTATTTACCCCCCTCCGTGAATTATTTCACCCCTCCGTGAATTGTTTACCCCCCTCCGTGAATTATTTGACCCCTCCGTGAATTATTTACCCCCCTCCGTGAATTATTTTACCCCTCCGTGAATTATTTACCCCCCTCCGTGAATTATTTGACCCCTCCGTGAATTATGTACCCCCCTCCGTGAATTATTTGACACCTCCGTGAATTATTTACCCCCCTCCATGAATTATTTGACCCCTCCGTGAATTATTTACCCCCCTCCGTGAATTATTTGACCCCTCCGTGAATTATTTACCCCCCTCCGTGAATTATTTGACCCTCCGTGAATTATTTACCCCCCTCCGTGAATTATTTGACCCCTCTGTGAATCATTTACCCCCCTCCGTGAATTATTTGACCCCTCCGTGAATTATTTACCACCCTCCGTGAATTATTTGACCCCTCCGTGAATTATTTACCCCCCTCCGTGAATTATTTCACCCCTCCGTGAATTGTTTACCCCCCTCCGTGAATTATTTGACCCCTCCGTGAATTATTTACCCCCCTCCGTGAATTATTTTACCCCTCCGTGAATTATTTACCCCCCTCCGTGAATTATTTGACCCCTCTGTGAATTATGTACCCCCCTCCGTGAATTATTTGACACCACCGTGAATTATTTACCCCCCTCCATGAATTATTTGACCCCTCTGTGAATTATTTACCCCCCTCCGTGAATTATTTGACCCCTCTGTGAATTATTTACCCTCCTCCGTGAATTATTTTACCCTTCCCTGAAATATTTACCTTTCTCCGTGAATTATTTGATCCCTCCGTGAATTATTTACCCCCCTCCGTGAATTATTTCACCCCTCCGTGAATTATTTACCCCCCTCCGTGAATCTTTTGACCCCTCTATGAATTGTTTACCCCCCTCCGTGAATTATTTCACCCCTCCGTGAATTGTTTACCCCCCTCCGTGAATTATTTGACCCCTCCGTGAATTATTTACCAACCTCCGTGAATTATTTCACCCCTCTGTGAATTATTTACCCCCCTCCGTTAATTATTTGACCCCTCCGTGAATTATTTACCCCCCTCCGTGAATTATTTGACCCCTCCGTGAATTATTTACCCCCCTCCGTAAATTTTTTGACCCCTCCGTGAATTATTTACCCCCCTCCGTGAATTATTTGACCCCTCTGTGAATTATTTACCCCCCCGTGAATTATTTGACCCCTCCGTGAATTATTTACCCCCCTCCGTGAATTATTTGACCCCTCCGTGAATTATTTACCCCCCTCCGTGAATTATTTGACCCCTCTGTGAATTTTTTACCCCCCTCCGTTAATTCTTTGACCCCTCCGTGAATTATTTACCCCCCTCCGTGAATTATTTGACCCCTTCGTGAATTATTTACCCCCCTCCGTGAATTATTTGACCCCTCCGTGAATTATTTACCACCCTCCGTGAATTATTTGACCCCTCCGTGAATTATTTACCCCCCTCCGTGAATCATTTGACCCCTCCGTGAATTATTTACCCCCCTCCGTTAATTATTTGACCCCTCCGTGAATTATTTACCACCCTCCGTGAATTATTTGACCCCTCTGTGAATTTCTTACCCCCCTCCGTGAATTATTTGACCCCTCCGTGAATTTTTTACCCCCCTCCGTGAATTATTTGACCCCTCCGTGAATTATTTACCCCCCTCCGTGAATTATTTGACCCCTCCGTGAATTATTTACCCCCCTCCGTTAATTATTTGACCCCTCCGTGAATTATTTACCCCCCTCCGTGAATTATTTGACCCCTTCGTGAATTATTTACCCCCTCCGTGAATTATTTGACCCCTCCGTGAATTATTTACCCCCCTCCGTTAATTATTTGACCCCTCCGTGAATTATTTACCACCCTCCGTGAATTATTTGACCCCTCCGTGAATTATTTACCCCCCTCCGTGAATTATTTGACCCCTCCGTGAATTATTTACCCCCCTCCGTTAATTATTTGACCCCTCCGTGAATTATTTACCACCCTCCGTGAATTATTTGACCCCTCCGTGAATTGTTTACCCCCCTCCGTGAATTATTTGACCCCTCCGTGCATTATTTACCCCCCTCCGTGAATTATTTGACCCCTCCATGAATTATTTACCCCCCTCCGTGAATTATTTCACCCCTCCGTGAATTATTTACCCCCCTCCGTGAATTATTTGACCCCTCCATGAATTATTTACCCCCCTCCGTTAATTATTTGACCCCTCCGTGAATTATTTACCCCCCTCCGTGAATTATTTGACCCCTCCGTGAATTGTTTACCCCCCTCCGTTAATTATTTGACCCCTCTGTGAATTATTTAGCACCCTCCGTGAATTATTTGACCCCTCCGTGAACTTTTTACCCCCCTCCGTGAATTATTTCACCCCTCCGTGAATTATTTACCCCCCTCCGTGAATTATTTGACCCCTCCGTGAATTATTTACCCTTCTCCATGAATTATTTGACCCCTCCGTGAATTATTTACCCCCCTCCGTGAATTATTTCACCACTCCGTGAATTATGTACCCCCCTCCGTGAATTATTTGACCCCTCTGTGAATGAATTACCCTTCTCCGTGAATTATTTCACCCCTCCGTGAATTATTTACCCCCCTCCGTGAATGATTTGACCCCTCCGTGAATTATTTACCCTTCTCCATGAATTATTTGACCCCTCCGTGAATTATTTACCCCCCTCCGTGAATTATTTGACCCCTCCGTGAATTATTTACCCCCTCCGTGAATTATTTGACCCCTCCATGAATTATTTACCCCCTCCGTGAATTATTTTACCCCTCCGTGAATTATTTACCCCCCTCCGTGAATTATTTGACCCCTCCGTGAATCATTTACCCCCCTCCGTGAGTTATTTCACCCCTCCGTGAAGTATTTACCCCCCTCCGTGAATTATTTGACCCCTCCATGAATTATTTACCCCCCTCCGTGAATTATTTCACCCCTCCGTGAATTATTTGACCCCTCCGTGAATTATTTACCCCCCTCCGTGAATTTTTTACCCCCCTCCGTGAATTATTTACCCCCCTCCGTGAATTATTTACCCCCCTCCGTGAATTTTTTGACCCCTCTGTGAATTGTTTACCCCCCCGTGAATTATTTTACCCCTCCGTGAATTTTTTACCCCCCTCCGTGAATTATTTGACCCCTCCGTGAACTATTTACCCCCCTCCGTGAATTATTTCACCCCTCCGTGAATTATTTACCCCCCTCCGTGAATTATTTGACCCCTCCGTGAATTATTTAGCCCCCTCCGTGAATTATTTGACCCCTCTGTGAATCGTTTACCCCCCTCCGTTAATCATTTGACCCCTCCGTGAATTATTTGACCCCTCCGTGAATTTTTTACCCCCCTCCGTGAATTATTTCACCCCTCCGTGAATTGTTTACCCCCCTCCGTGAATTATTTGACCCCTCGGTGAATTATTTACCCCCCTCCGTGAATCTTTTTACCCCTCCGTGAATTATTTACCCCCCTCCGTGAATTATTTGACCCCTCTGTGAATTATGTACCCCCCTCCGTGAATTATTTGACACCTCCGTGAATTATTTACCCCCCTCCGTGAATTATTTGACCCCTCTGTGAATTATTTACCCCCCTCCGTGAATTATTTGACCCCTCCGTGAATTTTTTACCCTCCTCCGTGAATTATTTTACCCTTCCCTGAAATATTTACCCTTCTCCGTGAATTATTTGACCCCTCCGTGAATTATTTACCCCCCTCCGTGAATTATTTGACCCCTCCGTGAATTTTTTACCCCCCTCCGTCAATTATTTCACCCCTCCGTGAATTATTTACCCCCCTCCGTGAATCATTTGACCCCTCTATGAATTGTTTATCCCCCTCCGTGAATTATTTCACCCCTCCGTGAATTGTTTACCCCCCTCCGTGAATTATTTGACCCCTCCGTGAATTATTTACCCCCCTCCGTGAATTATTTCACCCCTCCGTGAATTATTTACCCCCCTCCGTTAATTATTTGACCCCTCCGTGGATCATTTACCCCCCTCCGTGAATTATTTGACCCCTCCGTGAATTATTTACCCCCCTCCGTTAATTATTTGACCCCTCCGTGAATTATTTACCCCCCTCCGTGAATTATTTGACCCCTCTGTGAATTATTTACCCCCCTCCGTGAATTATTTGACCCCTCCGTGCATTATTTACCCCCCTCCGTGAATTATTTGACCCCTCCATGAATTATTTACCCCCCTCCGTGAATTATTTCACCCCTCCGTGAAGTATTTACCCCCCTCCGTGAATTATTTGACCCCTCCATGAATTATTTACCCCCCTCCGTGAATTATTTGACCCCTCCGTGAATTATTTACCCCCCTCCGTGAATTATTTGACCCCTCCGTGAATTATTTACCCCCCTCCGTGAATTATTTGACCCCTCTGTGAATTATCTACCCCCCTCCGTGAATTATTTGACCCCTCCGTGAATTATTTACCCCCCTCCGTGAATTATTTGACCCCTCCGTGAATTATTTACCCCCCTCCGTGAATTATTTCACCCCTCCGTGAATTATTTACCCCCCTCCGTTAATTATTTGACCCCTGCATGAATTATTTACGCCCCTCCGTGAATTTTTTGACCCCTCTGTGAATTGTTTACCCCCTCCGTGAATTATTTGACCCCTCCGTGAATTTTTTACCCCCCTCAGTGAATTATTTGACCCCTCTGTGAATCATTTATCCCCCTCCGTGAATTATTTGACCCCTCCGTGAATTATTTACCCCCCTCCGTGAATTATTTGACCCCTCCGTGAATCATTTACCCTTCTCCATGAATTATTTGACCCCTTCGTGAATTATTTACCCCCCTCCGTGAATTATTTCACCCCTCCGTGAATTATGTACCCCCCTCCGTGAATTATTTGACCCCTCTGTGAATGAATTACCCTTCTCCGTGAATTATTTGATCCCTCCGTGAATTATTTACCCCCCTCCGTGAATTATTTGACCCCTCCGTGAATTATTTACCCCCCTCCGTGAATTATTTGACCCCTCCGTGAATTATTCACCCCTCTTCGTGAATTATTTCACCCCTCCGTGAATTATTTACCCCCCTCCGTGAATTATTTGACCCCTCCGTGAATTATTTACCCCCCTCCGTGAGTTATTTCACCCCTCCGTGAATTATTTACCCCCCTCCGTGAATTATTTGACCCCTCCATGAATTATTTACCCCCCTCCGTGAATTACTTCACCCCTCCGTGAATTATTTGACCCCTCCGTGAATTATTTGCCCCCCTCCGTGAATTTTTTACCCCCCTCCGTGAATTATTTACCCCCCTCCGTGAATTATTTACCCCCCTCCGTGAATTATTTGACCCCTCTGTGAATTGTTCACCCCCCTCCGTGAATTATTTGACCCCTCCGTGAATTATTTACCCCCTCCATGAATTATTTGACCCCTTCGTGAATTATTTACCCCCCTCCGTGAATTATTTCACCCCTCCGTGAATTATGTACCCCCCTCCGTGAATTATTTGACCCCTCTGTGAATGAATTACCCTTCTCCGTGAATTATTTGATCCCTCCGTGAATTATTTACCCCCCTCCGTGAATTATTTGACCCCTCCGTGAATTATTTACCCCCCTCCGTGAATTATTTGACCCCTCCGTGAATTATTCACCCCTCTTCGTGAATTATTTCACCCCTCCGTGAAGTATTTACCCCCCTCCGTGAATTATTTGACCCCTCCATGAATTATTTACCCCCTCCGTGAATTATTTTACCCCTCCGTGAATTATTTACCCCCCTCCGTGAATTATTTGACCCCTCCGTGAATTATTTACCCCCCTCCGTGAGTTATTTCACCCCTCCGTGAAGTATTTACCCCCCTCCGTGAATTATTTGACCCCTCCATGAATTATTTACCCCCCTCCGTGAATTACTTCACCCCTCCGTGAATTATTTGACCCCTCCGTGAATTATTTACCCCCCTCCGTGAATTATTTGACCCCTCCGTGAATTATTTACCCCCCTCCGTGAATTATTTGACCCATCCGTGAACTATTTACCCCCCTCCGTGAATTATTTGACCCCTCCGTGAATTATTTACCCCCCTCCGTGAATTATTTGACCCCTCCATGAATTATTTACCCCCCTCCGTGAATTATTTGACCCCTCCGTGAATTATTTACCCCCCTCCGTGAATTATTTGACCCATCCGTGAACTATTTACCCCCCTCCGTGAATTATTTGACCCCTCCGTGAATTATTTACCCCCCTCCGTGAATTATTTGACCCCTCCATGAATTATTTACCCCCCTCCGTGAATTATTTGACCCCTCTGTGAATCATTCACCCCCCTCCGTTAATTATTTGACCCCTCCGTGAATTATTTGACCCCTCCGTGAATTATTTACCCCCCTCCGTGAATTATTTCACCCCTCCGTGAATTATTTACCCCCCTCCGTGAATCCTTTGACCCCTCTGTGAATTATGTACCCCCCTCCGTGAATTATTTGACACCTCCGTGAATTATTTACCCCCCTCCGTGAATTATTTGACCCCTCTGTGAATTTTTTACCCCCCTCCGTGAATTATTTGACCCCTCCGTGAATTATTTACCCTCCTCCGTGAAATTTTTTTACCCTTCCCTGAAATATTTACCCTTCTCCGTGAATTATTTCACCCCTCCGTGAATTATTTACCCCCCTGCGTGAATTATGTCACCCCTCCGTGAATTATTTACCCCCCTCCGTGAATTATTTGACCCCTCTATGAATTGTTTACCCCCCTCCGTGAATTATTTCACCCCTCCGTGAATTATTTACCCTTCTCCATGAATTATTTGACCCCTTCGTGAATTATTTACCCCCCTCCGTGAATTATTTCACCCCTCCGTGAATTATGTACCCCCCTCCGTGAATTATTTGACCCCTCTGTGAATGAATTACCCTTCTCCGTGAATTATTTGATCCCTCCGTGAATTATTTACCCCCCTCCGTGAATTATTTGACCCCTCCGTGAATTATTTACCCCCCTCCGTGAATTATTTGACCCCTCCGTGAATTATTCACCCCTCTTCGTGAATTATTTCACCCCTCCGTGAAGTATTTACCCCCCTCCGTGAATTATTTGACCCCTCCATGAATTATTTACCCCCTCCGTGAATTATTTTACCCCTCCGTGAATTATTTACCCCCCTCCGTGAATTATTTGACCCCTCCGTGAATTATTTACCCCCCTCCGTGAGTTATTTCACCCCTCCGTGAAGTATTTACCCCCCTCCGTGAATTATTTGACCCCTCCATGAATTATTTACCCCCCTCCGTGAATTACTTCACCCCTCCGTGAATTATTTGACCCCTCCGTGAATTATTTGCCCCCCTCCGTGAATTTTTTACCCCCCTCCGTGAATTATTTACCCCCCTCCGTGAATTATTTACCCCCCTCCGTGAATTATTTGACCCCTCTGTGAATTGTTCACCCCCCTCCGTGAATTATTTGACCCCTCCGTGAATTATTTACCCCCTCCATGAATTATTTGACCCCTTCGTGAATTATTTACCCCCCTCCGTGAATTATTTCACCCCTCCGTGAATTATGTACCCCCCTCCGTGAATTATTTGACCCCTCTGTGAATGAATTACCCTTCTCCGTGAATTATTTGATCCCTCCGTGAATTATTTACCCCCCTCCGTGAATTATTTGACCCCTCCGTGAATTATTTACCCCCCTCCGTGAATTATTTGACCCCTCCGTGAATTATTCACCCCTCTTCGTGAATTATTTCACCCCTCCGTGAAGTATTTACCCCCCTCCGTGAATTATTTGACCCCTCCATGAATTATTTACCCCCTCCGTGAATTATTTTACCCCTCCGTGAATTATTTACCCCCCTCCGTGAATTATTTGACCCCTCCGTGAATTATTTACCCCCCTCCGTGAGTTATTTCACCCCTCCGTGAAGTATTTACCCCCCTCCGTGAATTATTTGACCCCTCCATGAATTATTTACCCCCCTCCGTGAATTACTTCACCCCTCCGTGAATTATTTGACCCCTCCGTGAATTATTTACCCCCCTCCGTGAATTTTTTACCCCCCTCCGTGAATTATTTACCCCCCTCCGTGAATTATTTACCCCCCTCCGTGAATTATTTGACCCCTCTGTGAATTGTTCACCCCCCTCCGTGAATTATTTGACCCCTCCGTGAATTATTTACCCCCCTCCGTGAATTATTTGACCCATCCGTGAACTATTTACCCCCCTCCGTGAATTATTTGACCCCTCCGTGAATTATTTACCCCCCTCCGTGAATTATTTGACCCCTCCATGAATTATTTACCCCCCTCCGTGAATTATTTGACCCCTCTGTGAATCATTCACCCCCCTCCGTTAATTATTTGACCCCTCCGTGAATTATTTGACCCCTCCGTGAATTATTTACCCCCCTCCGTGAATTATTTCACCCCTCCGTGAATTATTTACCCCCCTCCGTGAATCCTTTGACCCCTCTGTGAATTATGTACCCCCCTCCGTGAATTATTTGACACCTCCGTGAATTATTTACCCCCCTCCGTGAATTATTTGACCCCTCTGTGAATTTTTTACCCCCCTCCGTGAATTATTTGACCCCTCCGTGAATTATTTACCCTCCTCCGTGAAATTTTTTTACCCTTCCCTGAAATATTTACCCTTCTCCGTGAATTATTTCACCCCTCCGTGAATTATTTACCCCCCTGCGTGAATTATGTCACCCCTCCGTGAATTATTTACCCCCCTCCGTGAATTATTTGACCCCTCTATGAATTGTTTACCCCCCTCCGTGAATTATTTCACCCCTCCGTGAATTGTTTACCCCCCTCGGTGAATTATTTGACCCCTCCGTGAATTATTTACCCCCCTCCGTGAATTATTTCACCCCTCCGTGAATTATTTACCCCCCTCCGTTAATTATTTGACCCCTCCGTGAATTATTTACCCCCCTCCGTGAATTATTTGACCCCTCCGTGAATTATCTACCCCCCCTTTGTGAATCCTTCGACCCCTCGGTGAATTATTTACCCCCCTCCGTGAATTTTTTGACCCCTCTGTGAATTATTTACCCCCCTCCGTGAATTATTTACCCCCCTCCGTGAATTTTTTCACCCCTCCGTGAATTATTTACCCCCCTCCGTGAATTATTTGACCCCTCCGTGAATTATTTACCCCCCTCCGTGAATTATTTGACCCCTCTGTGAATTATTTACCCCCCTCCGTGAATTATTTGACCCCTCCTTGAATTATTTACCCCCCTCCGTTAATTATTTCACCCCTCCGTGAATTATTTACCCCCCTCCGTGAATTATTTGACCCCTTCGTGAATTATTTACCCCCCTCCGTGAATTATTTGACCCCTCCGTGAATTATTTACCCCCCTCCGTTAATTATTTGACCCCTCCATGAATTATTTACCCCCTCCGTGAATTATTTGACCCCTCCGTGAATTATTTACCCCCCTCCGTGAATTATTTGACCCCTCCGTGAATTATTTACCCCCCTCCGTGAATTATTTGACCCCCCTGTGAATTATTTGCCCCCCTCCGTGAATTTTTTGACCCCTCCGTAAATTATTTACCACCCTCCGTGAATTATTTGACCCCTCCGTGAATTATTTACCCCCCTCCGTGAATTATTTGACCCCTTCGTGAATTATTTACCCCCCTCCGTTAATTATTTGACCCCTCCGTGAATTATTTACCACCCTCCGTGAATTATTTGACCCCTCTGTGAATTATTTACCCCCCTCCGTGAATTATTTGACCCCTCCGTGTATTATTTACCCCCCTCCGTGAATTATTTGACCCCTCCATGAATTATTTACCCCCCTCCGTGAATTATTTCACCCCTCCGTGAATTATTTACCCCCCTCCGTGAATTTTTTGACGCCTCCATGAATTATTTACCCCCCTCCGTTAATTATTTGACCCCTCCGTGAATTATTTACCCCCCTCCGTGAATTATTTGACCCCTCCGTGAATTATTTACCCCCCTCCGTTAATTATTTGACCCCTCCGTGAATTATTTAGCACCCCCCGTGAATTATTTGACCCCTCCGTGAATTATTTACCCCCCTCCGTGAATTATTTGACCCCTCCGTGAATTATTTACCCCCCTCCGTTAATTATTTGACCCCTCTGTGAATTATGTACCCCCCTCCGTGAATTATTTGACCCCTCCGTGAATTATTTACCCCCCTCCGTGAATTATTTCACCCCTCCGTGAATTATTTACCCCCCTCCGTTAATTATTTGACCCCTCCATGAATTATTTACCCCCCTCCGTGAATTATTTGACGCCTCCATGAATTATTTACCACCCTCCGTGAATTATTTGACCCCTCTGTGAATTATTTACCCCCCTCCGTGATTTATTTGACCCCTCCGTGTATTATTTACCCCCCTCCGTGAATTATTTGACCCCTCCGTGTATTATTTACCCCCCTCCGTGAATTATTTGACCCCTCCATGAATTATTTACCCCCCTCCGTGAATTATTTGACGCCTCCATGAATTATTTACCCCCCTCCGTTAATTATTTGACCCCTCCGTGAATTATTTACCCCCCTCCGTGAATTATTTGACCCCTCTGTGAATTATTTACCCCCCTCCGTGAATTATTAGACCCCTCCGTGAATTATTTAGCACCCTCCGTGAATTATTTGACCCCTCCGTGAATTATTTACCCCCCTCCGTGAATTATTTCACCCCTCCGTGAATTATTTACCCCCCTGCGTGAATTATTTGACCCCTCTGTGAATTATGTACCCCCCTCTGTGAATTATTTGACCCCTCCGTGAATTATTTACCCCCCTCCGTGAATTATTTCACCCCTCCGTGAATTATTTACCACCCTCCGTTAATTATTTGACCCCTCCATGAATTATTTACCCCCCTCCGTGAATTATTTGACCCCTCTGTGAATTGTTTACCCCCTCCGTGAATTATTTGACCCCTCCGTGAATTTTTTACCCCCCTCCGTGAATTATTTGACCCCTCCGTGAATTATTTACCCCCCTCCGTGAATTATTTCACCCCTCCGTGAAGTATTTACCCCCCTCCGTGAATTTTTTGACCCCTCCATGAATTTTTTACCCCCCTCCGTGAATTATTTCACCCCTCCGTGAATTATTTACCACCCTCCGTGAATTATTTACCCCCCTCCGTGAATTTTTTACCCCCCTCCGTGAATTATTTGACCCCTCTGTGAATTGTTTACCCCCCTCCGTGAATTATTTGACCCCTCCGTGAATTATTTACCCCCTCCCTCAATTTTTTTACCCCTCCGTGAATTTTTTACCCCCCTCCGTGAATTATTTCACCCCTCCGTGAATTATTTACCCCCCTCCGTGAATTATTTGACCCCTCTGTGAATTTTTTACCCCCCTCCGTTAATTATTTGACCCCTCCGTGAATTATTTACCCCCCTCCGTGAATTATTTGACCCCTCCGTGAATTATTTACCCCCCTCCGTTAATTATTTGACCCCTCCGTGAATTATTTAGCACCCTCAGTGAGTTATTTGACCCCTCCGTGAATTATTTACCCCCCTCCGTTAATTATTTGACCCCTCCGTGAATTATTTAGCACCCTCCGTGAATTATTTGACCCCTCCGTGAATTTTTTACCCCCCTCCGTGACTTATTTGACCCCTCCGTGAATTATTTACCCCCCTCCGTGAATTATTTGACCCCTCCGTGAATTATTTACCCCCCTCCGTGAATTATTTGACCCCTCCGTGAATTATTTACCCCCCTCCGTTAATTATTTGACCCCTCCGTGAATTATTTAGCACCCTCCGTGAATTATTTGACCCCTCCGTGAATTATTTACCCCCCTCCGTGACTTATTTGACCCCTCCGTGAATTATTTACCCCCCTCCGTGAATTATTTGACCCCTCTGTGAATTATGTACCCCCCTCCGTGAATTATTTGACCCCTCCGTGAATTATTTACCCCCCTCCGTTAATTATTTGACCCCTCCATGAATTATTTACCCCCCTCCGTGAATTCTTTCACCCCTCCGTGAATTATTTACCACCCTCCGTGAATTATTTACCCCCCTCCGTGAATTTTTTACCCCCCTCCGTGAATTATTTGACCCCTCTGTGAATTGTTTACCCCCCTCCGTGAATTATTTGACCCCTCCGTGAATTATTTACCCCCCTCCGTGAATTATTTTACCCCCCCGTGAATTTTTTACCCCCCTCCGTGAATTATTTCACCCCTCCGTGAATTATTTACCACCCTCCGTGAATTATTTACCCCCCTCCGTGAATTTTTTTACCCCCCTCCGTGAATTATTTACCCCCCTCTGTTAATTCTTTGACCCCTCCATGAATTATTTACCCCCCTCCGTGAATTATTTCACTCCTCCGTGAATTATTTACCACCCTCCGTGAATTATTTACCCCCCTCCGTGAATTTTTTACCCCCCTCCGTGAATTATTTGACCCCTCTGTGAATTGTTTACCCCCCTCCGTGAATTATTTGACCCCTCCACGAATTCTTTACCCCCCTCCGTGAATTATTTTACCCCTCCGTGAATTTTTTACCCCCCTCCGTGAATTATTTCACCCCTCCGTGAATTATTTACCCCCCTCCGTGAATTATTTGACCCCTCTGTGAATTTTTTACCCCCCTCCGTTAATTATTTGACCCCTCCGTGAATTATTTACCCCCCTCCGTGAATTATTTGACCCCTCCGTGAATTATTTACCCGCCTCCGTTAATTATTTGACCCCTCCGTGAATTTTTTAGCACCCTCCGTGAGTTATTTGACCCCTCCGTGAATTATTTACCCCCCTCCGTGAATTATTTGACCCCTCCGTGAATTATTTACCCCCCTCCGTGAATTATTTGACCCCTCTGTGAATTATGTACCCCCCTCCGTGAATTATTTGACCCCTCCGTGAATTATTTACCCCCCTCCGTGAATTATTTCACCCCTCCGTGAATTATTTACCACCCTCCGTGAATTATTTGACCCCTCCATGAATTATTTACCCCCCTCCGTGAATTATTTGACCCCCCTGTGAATTGTTTACCCCCTCCGTGAATTATTTGACCCCTCTGTGAATTAAATACCCTTCTCCGTGAGTTATTTGATCCCTCCGTGAATTATTTACCCCCCTCCGTGAATTATTTGACCCCTCCGTGAATTATTTACCCCCCTCCGTGAATTATTTTACCCCTCCGTGAATTATTTACCCCCCTCCGTGAATTATTTGACCCCTCCGTGAATTATTTACCCCCCTCCGTGAATTATTTGACCCCTCTGTAAATTATTTACCCCCCTCCGTGAATTATTTTACCCCTCCGTGAATTATTTACCCCCCTCCGTGAATCATTTGACCCCTCCGTGAATTATTTACCCCCCTCCGTGAATTATTTCACCGCTCCGTGAAGTATTTACCCCCCTCCGTGAATTATTTGACCCGTCCATGAATTATTTACCCCCCTCCGTGAATTATTTCACCCCTCCGTGAATTATTTACCACCCTCCGTGAATTATTTACCCCCCTCTGTGAATTTTTTACCCCCCTCCGTGAATTATTTGACCCCTCTGTGAATTGTTTACCCCCCTCCGTGAATTATTTACCCCCCTCCGTGAATTATTTTACCCCTCCGTGAATTATTTACCCCCCTCCGTGATTTATTTGACCCCTCCGTGAATTATTTACCCCCCTCTGTGATTTATTTGACCCCTCTGTGAATTATTTACCCCCCTCCGTGAATTATTTCACCCCTCCGTGAATTATTTACCCCCCTCCGTGAATTATTTGACCCCTCCGTGAATTATTTACCACCCTCCGTGAATTATTTGACCCCTCTGTGAATTATTTACCCCCCTCCGTGAATTATTTGACCCCTCCGTGAATTATTTACCCCCCTCCGTGAATTATTTCACCCCTCCGTGAATTATTTACCCCCCTCCGTGAATTTTTTGACCCCTCTGTGAATTATTTACCCCCCTCCGTGAATTATTTGACCCCTCCGTGAATTATTTACCCCCCTCCGTGAATTATTTCACCCCTCCGTGAATTATTTAACCCCCTCCGTGAATTATTTTACCCCTCCGTGAATTATTTACCCTTCTCCGTGAATTTTTTGACCCCTCTGTGAATTATTTACCCCCCTCCGTAAATTATTTGACCCCTCCGTGAATTATTTACCCCCCTCCGTGAATTATTTTACCCCTCCGTGAATTATTTACCCCCCTCCGTGAATTATTTGACCCCTCCGTGAATTATTTACCCCCCTCCGTGAATTATTTCACCCCTCCGTGAAGTATTTACCGCCCTCCGTGAATTATTTGACCCGTCCATAAATTATTTACCCCCTCCGTGAATTATTTCACCCCTCCGTGAATTATTTACCAACCTCCGTGAATTATTTACCCCCCTCCGTGAATTTTTTCCCCCCCTCCGTGAATTATTTGACCCCTCTGTGAATTGTTTACCCCCCTCCGTGAATTATTTGACCCCTCCGTGAATTATTTACCCCCCTCCGTGAATTATTTTACCCCTCCGTGAATTATTTACCCCCCTCCGTGAATTATTTGACCCCTCCGTGAATTATTTACCCCCCTCCGTGAATTATTTGACCCCTCTGTAAATTATTTACCCCCCTCCGTGAATTATTTTACCCCTCCGTGAATTATTTACCCCCCTCCGTGAATCATTTGACCCCTCCGTGAATTATTTACCCCCCTCCGTGAATTATTTCACCGCTCCGTGAAGTATTTACCCCCCTCCGTGAATTATTTGACCCGTCCATGAATTATTTACCCCCCTCCGTGAATTATTTCACCCCTCCGTGAATTATTTACCACCCTCCGTGAATTATTTACCCCCCTCTGTGAATTTTTTACCCCCCTCCGTGAATTATTTGACCCCTCTGTGAATTGTTTACCCCCCTCCGTGAATTATTTACCCCCCTCCGTGAATTATTTTACCCCTCCGTGAATTATTTACCCCCCTCCGTGATTTATTTGACCCCTCCGTGAATTATTTACCCCCCTCTGTGATTTATTTGACCCCTCTGTGAATTATTTACCCCCCTCCGTGAATTATTTCACCCCTCCGTGAATTATTTACCCCCCTCCGTGAATTATTTGACCCCTCCGTGAATTATTTACCACCCTCCGTGAATTATTTGACCCCTCTGTGAATTATTTACCCCCCTCCGTGAATTATTTGACCCCTCCGTGAATTATTTACCCCCCTCCGTGAATTATTTCACCCCTCCGTGAATTATTTACCCCCCTCCGTGAATTTTTTGACCCCTCTGTGAATTATTTACCCCCCTCCGTGAATTATTTGACCCCTCCGTGAATTATTTACCCCCCTCCGTGAATTATTTCACCCCTCCGTGAATTATTTAACCCCCTCCGTGAATTATTTTACCCCTCCGTGAATTATTTACCCTTCTCCGTGAATTTTTTGACCCCTCTGTGAATTATTTACCCCCCTCCGTAAATTATTTGACCCCTCCGTGAATTATTTACCCCCCTCCGTGAATTATTTTACCCCTCCGTGAATTATTTACCCCCCTCCGTGAATTATTTGACCCCTCCGTGAATTATTTACCCCCCTCCGTGAATTATTTCACCCCTCCGTGAAGTATTTACCCCCCTCCGTGAATTATTTGACCCGTCCATGAATTATTTACCCCCTCCGTGAATTATTTCACCCCTCCGTGAATTATTTACCAACCTCCGTGAATTATTTACCCCCCTCCGTGAATTTTTTCCCCCCCTCCGTGAATTATTTGACCCCTCTGTGAATTGTTTACCCCCCTCCGTGAATTATTTGACCCCTCCGTGAATTATTTACCCCCCTCCGTGAATTATTTTACCCCTCCGTGAATTATTTACCCCCCTCCGTGAATTATTTGAACCCTCCGTGAATTATTTACCCCCCTCCGTGAATTATTTGACCCCTCTGTGAATTATTTACCCCCCTCCGTGAATTATTTCACCCCTCCGTGAATTATTTACCCCCCTCCGTGAATTATTTCACCCCTCCGTGAAGTATTTACCCCCCTCCGTGAATTATTTGACCCGTCCATGAATTATTTACCCCCCTCCGTGAATTATTTCACCCCTCCGTGAATTATTTACCAACCTCCGTGAATTATTTACCCCCCTCCGTGAATTTTTTACCCCCCTCCGTGAATTATTTGACCCCTCTGTGAATTATTTACCCTCCTCCGTGAATTTTTTGACCCCTCCGTGAATTATTTACCCCCCTCCGTGAATTATTTGACCCCTCCGTGAATTATTTACCCCCCTCCGTGCATTATTTGACCCCTCTGTGAATTATTTACCCCCCTCCGTGAATTTTTTGACCCGTCTGTGAATTATTCACCCCCCTCCGTGAATTATTTGACGCCTCCATGAATTTTTTACCCCCCTCCGTGAATTATTTCACCCCTCCGTGAATTATTTACCCCCCTCCGTGAATTATTTGACCCCTCCGTGAATTATTTACCCCCCTCCGTAAATCCTTTGACCCCTCCGTGAATTATTCAGCCCCCTCCGTGAATTATTTGACCCCTCCGTGAATTATTTACCCCCCTCCGTGAATTATTTGACCCCTGTGTGAATTATTTACCCCCCTCCGTGAATTATTTGACCCCTCCGTGAATTATTTACCCCCCTCCGTGAATTATTTCACCCCTCCGTGAATTATTTACCCCCCTCCGTGAATTATTTGACTCCTCTGTGAATTATTTACCCCCCTCCGTGAATTATTTGACCCCTCCGTGAATTATTTACCCCCTCCGTGAATTATTTCACCCCTCCGTGAATTATTTAACCCCCTCCGTGAATTATTTTACCCCTCCGTGAATTATTTACCCCCCTCCGTGAATTTTTTGACCCCTCTGTGAATTATTTACCCCCCTCCGTAAATTATTTGACCCCTCCGTGAATTATTTACCCCCCTCCGTGAATTATTTCACCCCTCCGTGAATTATTTACCCCCCTCCGTGAATTATTTACCCCTCTGTGAATTATTTACCCCCCTCCGTGAATTATTTACCCCCCTGCGTGAATTTTTTGATACGTCCGCCACTTGGGAGGCGTGCGCAGTCCCTCCATGAATTATTTAGCCACTTGGGAGGGGTGTGCAATCCCTCCGTGAATTGTTTAGCCACTTGGGAGGGGTGTCCGCCCCTCCGTGGAATATTTATCCACTGGGGAGGGCTGTACACTTCCTCCGCGGAACATTTATCCACTGGGGAGCGTTGTACACTCCCTCCGTGGAATATTTATCCACTTGAAAGGGGTGTACCACCTCAGTGTAATAATTATCTTGAGGGGGGGCGTACACCACCTCAGTGGAACAATTATCCACAGGGGGGGCCTACACCACCTCAGTGGAATATTTATCCAGAGGGGGGGGGGTACACCACCTCAGTGGAATGTTCATCCAGAAGGGGGGTGCCCACCAGCTCAGTGGAATATTTATCCACATGGGGGGGGGGGTGCACCACCTCAGTTGAATATTTATCCAGAGGGGGGGGTACACCACGTCAGTGGAATATTTATGCATAGGGTGGGGGGTGCACCACCTCAGTGGAATATTTATGCATAGGGCGGGGGGTGCACCACCTCAATGGAATGTTTATCCTGAGGGGGGGGGTGCACCACCTCAGTGGAATATTTATCCTGAGGGGGGGGGGGGTACACCACCTCAGTGGAATATCTATCCAGAGTGGGGGGCATACACCACCTCAGTGGAACATTTTTCCACAGGGGGGGGGTACACCACCTCAGTGGAATATCTATCCTGAGGGGGGGGGGTACACCACCTCAGTGGAATATCTATCGAGAGGGGGGGGGGTACACCACCTCAGTGGAATATTTGTCCACAGGGGGGGGAGGGGTACACCACCTCAGTGGAATATCTATCCAGAGGGGGGGGCGTACACCACCTCAGTGGAACATTATTATACAGGGGGGGGTACACCACCTCAGTGGAATATTTGTCCACAGGGGGGGTGGGGCACCACCTCAATGGAATATTTATCCAAAGGGTGGGGGTACACCACCTAAGTGGAATATTTATCCAGAGGGGGGGGGTACACCACCTCGGTGGAATATTTTTGCCGGCCTCCCATTTTCCCCAATGCTCCATTTTTCCACCCTTTTTTTTGGGGGGGGGGGCTGTTCCCCTGTGTTGCATGGTCTCCCATTCTTCCCAACTTTCAATTTTCATGATGGTTTTTTTTCTGGTGGGTGGCTGTGTTGCGGGGGGGGGGGAGTGGCAGACTTTTCCTTGTCCCTTTCTGAGATGAAGGAAGGAAGGGAGGGGTCGGGTACCACACTTTTATCAGACTTTTGCTGAGATGTCTTCTATTTTATGTCCTTGACACGAGATGCCAAATCAGACTTCAGACTTCAGACTTTATACACATAGCTGAACCCCCGTGTAGCCCGAGCCCACGCCCGGGGCACAAGTTGCTCTCGTGGGGCAAGGGGGATCACATCCACCCCCTCCCCACACAGAATTCGGGCTCCCTGCCAACGGCGGGGGCCATGGGAGGGGTACCCTGCTGCCTGGCCCGGAGTCAGATCACAGGGGGTCGGCCGCACAGGGCATAGGGCATAGGGCGGCCACAGGAGCCAACAGTGGGCGCGGGGCAGTCCCCCGCACAGGCCGCAAGAAGGCGCCGGGTCCAGCCCCGGCGCACCAGGGGGGGCGGCGGCGCGCCGGTCTTGGCACATGGGAGGGCCAGCAGCGAGGTTACCCGACCCCGGACACCTAGTCCTTCCGTCGCGCCGTGACACCAAGGGGCGGGCAGGGGGCGGGGGGGGGGGGGGGGCAACGCAGCCAGTCCCTGACCCATAACCCCCTCGCTTAACCCATCGCACAGCGTCCAGGACTTTAATCGGCCTTTGCCCTCGTTAATAGTACTAGCCACATACGCACACACGCCCCCACGCGCGCACACACACACACACAAAGTGCACACACACACACACACACACACACACACAAAGTGCACACACACACACACACACACACACACACACACATGCATACACACATACCCCTTGCACTCAGTTTCACTCGTACAACATACTTTACACCCTTACTTTCCAGCATCTGCCCCCATTTCACAGCCGCTTCCCTTTTTTTGCGGCATGTCAGCCCTGGCGGCAGAGGCCTATCGGGCCGTGCAGGTCCCCGCAGGCAACTGCCCCCGTGCCTGGCCCAAGGGCCTGTGGAGCTTCCCCTCCCCTGTGCTCTGCCTCATCACTGTCTCCCTCATAATTGCAGACCTTGCCCTCTGGCCTTGGGCCCAGCCCTACACCACCTCCCTCCACCGACCGCCCCCCATCCACACGCGCCTCCGCGTATCCCGCACCTCGTCTGCGACTTACCCCCGGGTCCCAGGGGCATGGCCCCGCCCCCGCGCCGTCCCAATGCCACCAGGGCAGTCTGTGGCTGCTCCCTCGGCCCCCATGGCTGGGGCCAGTCTGGCACTGGCCCCCGCCCAAACCTGGGCCATCGGGCTGTCCATCGGATTCACGGTCTTCTTGTTGTTCTTCGGGGACAAGCAGCGCCGCATTGCCGCGGCCCATGAGAGATCTATGGCCCAGGGGAAAGCCCGGCTCCTGCAGCACCTCCAAGACCGCGACCACGCCGCCTGCCAACCTGCCCCCAGCCCCCCGCCTGGCACCGTGCCGCTGACCTGGGTTGGGGGCGCGGCATGCCAGCGGCAGCCGGGCAAGCCCGGGGAGTCGCCCCCGCAGTCCTGGCGCGGCGCTTGCTACTGCGACCACGACTGCGGCGAGGACAGCTTCCTAGTGGACGGCCCCATCATTGGTGTGGCGGATGGCGTGGGAGGCTGGCGTGCCGAGGGCGTTGACCCCGCGATCTTCGCCAACAAGCTCATGGAGAATGTCAAACGCTGCGCAGCCGGGGATGGGGACGCTGCGCAGGCGGCGTTCGGTAATCACCCAGCGATGCTCATGCACGAGGCGTACGCGCAGCTGCTGCTCAAGCGGGAGGTGGAGGGGGGCAGCGCCACGTGCTGCCTGGCCACCCTGACCCCTGACGGGCTGCTCCGCGTCGCCAATCTCGGGGACAGCGCGCTGCTCCTGCTGCGGGACGGGGTATGCGTGTACCGTTCGGCCGTGGGCATGCACTCCTTCAACACCCCGCACCAGCTCGAGGTCCCGTGGCGGCGCGCCAACTACGTGGCGGCGGATGCGCGCATCGACCACGTGCAGTGCCATGCCGGGGATGTGGTTGTGGTTGCATCCGACGGCCTCTACGACAACCTTTTCGACAACGAGGTCGCAGAGCTGTGCCATGCCCACCGGGGGATCCCACCGCGGGAGTTGGCGCGTGCGCTGAAGGAGGCGGCGGATGTGGTGGCGGCGAGCCCGGACCGTGTAACGCCGTTCCAATTGGCGTGCGAGCGCGCGGACTACGAGTGGAGCGGGGGCAAGACGGATGACATTACTGTTGTCGTGGCGAAGGTGCAGGCGGCGACGTGATGGTGGGAGCGTGGGGGCATGAAGGGGGCCCACTACCTCTCAAGTGGGAGGGTTGCATAGTGGCACCCTTGGGCCACGCAAGCTCTGCAGCGGAGCATTGCCACCTATGGCCTTGTTGGTATCCAGCAAATTGAGCAGACTGCACCCCCTCCCTGCACCCTAATCCCCAACCTCTCACACGTGGTAGCCCCCCCTCGATTACCCCCCCCCCCTCCTTGCCCCCCCCCTTCACACACGTTGCAACCCACCTTCCCTCACATACATGCTGCTCCACCCCAATCCTCACACACGCCACAGGCCTGTCAGGTGTCGGTGTGTTGGTGTGGGGTTTAATGGAGGACTAACCTCCTCCCATCAACGCTCTGGCTCAGCAATGGACTGTCCAGCATCCCATCGTAATTCTTCAGGCCCCATGTTCTTTCATGGTGCTCGCTTCAGGTCTGGATGTCACTTGAGCAATAGATCACATGCATATTTGCATGATTCCTGCTGGAAATGCCCTGCAAGCCCAGAGGTGCAAGTGCCAGGTGTATGTCAGCCCTGTGGTTTGTGTGAATGGGCTGAGGGCTTGTATCGCACTCGCCACTGTCAACTGGGCAATGCACAGCATCTCTGCAAGGCTGAGCAAAAAGTTGGCTGCCTTTGGCGCACCATGGGGACTGCCCCAAGGGTGTTGCCTGGAGGAGGAGGCAGCCAGCTCGCAAAGCCAGGCGGCAGGCAACATCCCCTAGCATGAAACACCGGATGGCAACAAGCAGCAGCGAGCACCCATGCGGTGTGTACGCAGACCAGCTAGGTCGCTAATGACAGGTAGGGCGGGTATGAGGCAGGGCGCGGGACGGGAGTGGGCTGGAGCAAAGGTTTTCAGGGCAATGCCCCCCCCCCCCCCCAAGCGTGCACAGAGCCCCAGATTCTGTCTTGACCTATGGCACGTGCAGTGCCAAAGTTCAAGCCCTAAAGGCCATGGCTGCAAGAATGGCCCAGCGGAGGGTGACGTTGAGCAAGCCCAACCCTTGCAGCCTTGCAGACCATGTTGCACCGGCGAGTGCACTTCACTAGCACCATGCCATGATCCTAAACCAGGATACACGGGATGCAGATACCTAGCAGAGCCCATGCACATTCCGCCTTGGGAGATGGGCACAATATCATCGGATGAGGTAACTTGATTCCCGAACTCCAGTCCTTCTCTCGTGCCAAGTTACACGGAGTGAGGGGGGGGGGTGGGGGTGGGGGTGCGGGGAGGGGGCAAGGCTACCCACGCCCTACAAGAATGGCCACTAGAAACAACATCTCCAAGCAGTATTAGCCTTTTGCAGCCGTATTGCGCATGGTTAGCCTCCGCTAGCAGCCGTACACACCCTAGGTAGCACCAATCACCATGGCTAGAAACTGTTGTGGGCAAGGAGAACAAGGCTGCAATGACACATGTGCGCAAGCGTACCGCAAGGCATCTCTCATTGTGCCGCAGCACCGCTTGATTGCAAGAGCACCATAGGTGTGGTGCGTACAAGACCCCCCCGATTCCTTACCAACCCCCCGTAGTTTGTACGAAAAACCTTTGGTCTTTTTTCCGGTAATGTTGGGGTTGGGGGTTTTTGGAAGGTTTGGGGGATTTTTTGGTAAGATTTGGCGGGGGGATTGGTAAGATTTGGGGTATTTTTTGGTAAATTTTGGGGTTATGGGGCCATATTGACCCCCCCCCCCCTATGGGACCCCTTGGTGGCCACATTCATTTCTCCCCACATTGGGGTCCCAAAAGGTAGGGATTGTGTGGTCGTTTTGCTTCCTTCCCGCTTGGGGGACCCCCTAGACGGCAAGGTTATGTGGGCACTTTTCCCACATTTGGGCCCCCAAGATGTTAGGGGTTATGTAGCCACTTTGATTTCCTTGGCACAGTGGGCCCCGTAGACAGCACGGTAATGTTGCCACTTTGCTTACACGTGGCCCCCCAAGACAATATGGGTTGTATCGCCACTTTGATTTCCCCCCCACATAGACTCAAGGGGTTACGCGGCCACTTTGATTTTCTCCCTACATAGGGGACCCCAAGATGGCAATTTGCCCACATTTGGGCCCCCAAGATGGTGGGGGTTATGTAGCTGCTTTAATTTCCTCCCCACACCGGGTACCTTGTAGATGGCAGAGGTTGTGCAGCCACTTTGCGCACACGTTAGCCCCCAAGACGGCATGGGTTTTGGAGCCACCTTGATTTCCTCCCCACACTGGGTACCCCCCAGACGGCAGGGGTTATGTAGCCATTATGCCGACATGTGGGCCCCCAAGGGCAATGTGGCCACTTTGATTTCCTTCCCACACCGTTTGGGTTTTTTTTTTGGTAGGGGTCGGATTTTTTTCGTAAGGTTTTTTTTGGGGGGGAGGATGGGTATCAATGGGGGGTTTGGGGGGGGTGCACAATTTCTTCCATTGGGAGGTAGGCACGGCGTGGTCCTTGGAGGGGCGTGGCTTGTACGAGGGTTTGGGTTTTTTGCTGGGGAGCCACTTGCTACGTTTATCCCTTGGGGGCGAACCATCCTCCTTGAGGGCCGTGGACTTTGTGGCTCGTTGGGGCATCTGTCAACGCCGGTGGCCATGCGTACCACGGGAGATGCCATTATGCTGAAATACCTAGACATAGGAGGGGCACGGGAAAGGTGTGTGTGTGTGTGTGTGTTGGTATGCGTGCAAGTGTGCATGTGTGTGGCAACATGGCACAGTTGTTGTTATATTTGATGGCGGTGCCCCTTCACCAAATCAGTCACGCGTAGGGCTCTGTCATTATTGGCTTGGGGGGGATGATTGCATTTTCATCCAAAATGCTTTGATGGGTGATTTACCCGGTGGCACCATCGAACCCCCCACAACCCCATCTTCTTTGCGCATGCTAATCGATGACCTACAAAAAGAGAGGCGCAAAGTTCGCGATCTTGAGGGTTGACATACGGATATGGTCAACACCGCGGATGTCCTACTCTAGTCCTACCATAGTCCAAGACCACTGTGGCAGCAGGAGTGCACTCGGTTGTTTTCTCGTGCCGGGTGTAGGATGGGGTTCCGGTATCTTTGTCCTACATTATTTTAAGTCCCATGACCACATGTGTTGCTAAGATACCCCTGGAAATCTCTTCTTGGATGCAAGTATTTGGTTCTCCGGGATTTAGGATTATGCGTGGCACCGTGGCTATATTGCTTTGTGGCGACAACTATGTCTTGCTTTCCAAATCGATGCTGGCACCCTGCCTAATCATTCTGATGTGCATAAGCAACCCAATTCTATTCCTCACCCCCCGGAGGAATGGAATGTGTTTTGTTGGATGCTCCTTCATGCTAAAGATGTGCACAAGCTATTGCCAATGGGAACGGCTATGCATCTCGGCTTGATTTGATGGCTGGATTTGCAACTACTTTGCGATATGCTCCTATCACGTTGATGCCTGCTTTCAAGTAGTTGATGTTCTCAAGTTATGAATTACAAGTCTCTCTGAGAGAGGCATAGAAGAAAGGTGCTGTTTGTTTTGTAGGTTCAATTGCACCACCACAGGAAGTGAAAAGTGCCATTTGTCATGGTCGTATTGTGCCTTTACAGGGCAACCAAGTGGATGTGTGTTGGGAGGCCGATCGCCAGGTCAAAACCTATGGGTGCAGTGATGTACATGCATCAAAGTTGGCTACTTGGGCTGCCGTAACGAAAAAAGATAGTGTTCCCTTGCCAAGGAAGCACTGCAACGTACCTCGTTTGGCGGCTTTCCTCCGAACAAGACAACCATTCTAGTATTAGGTGGTGAGCATGCGCACACCACCCCCGTGTTTGTGAAAGCCGGGAAGAAGCAATTGGAGATTCCTCCCGGCTATGGTGGCAGTGTGAAGGCTCACCAGAAGATGTGTAATGATATGTGGCCGGTTGCCTAGAAGCACACCTTTCAAGAGCTCTTGGCCTGCTTGTCCGATTCAATGAAAGCCATGGCAGAGCATACACCGGACATGACCAAAGAGCCCGCAATGGTTGTCCATGTGTTTGCGCATTGGTTTGCGCATTCGTTGCTGCAGTAGTGAGTTAGTGCATCCGTGCTTTCTTTTTCAATGCATGTTTTGTATGCCATGTGGTGCACATTACTTGATTGCTTGTGCCATGGAAAAGCCCCTAGGTTCATTTCATCTATTCGCCCTATTCCCCGTCACTGCCATTTGGTGCCAAGGGAGGCCCGTACATTCATTTTGCAGGCCAAGACCCCAACTATAATCCCCCATTTTGCCTCTATCCAGTGCTAGGGGACCCTGCAGTTCGCTAGCAAGCTGGACACCTGCCAATGCTTTTGCTGTTGTGTACATGCCGATCATTTGTCGTTTCTTACACTTTACCGGCATTGTAGCTTGTCTATTTAGACTGGTAACAACACTAGAGCATCATCTTTTACATGTTTTGGTGCCTTGTGCTCTGTTCTATTATGTTAGGGTGCAAGGTTCTTGGTCTGTGTGCAGCAGGGTTGTCCAAATGTTTTGGGGGTCTGGGTTTTTTTGGGTAAGGTTTGGGGGGGTATTTTGGTAAGGAACAGTGGGGCTGGTGTAGCATCACACCACCGTCTTGAGCAACAGGCATACATGTGCCAGGGCCTTGTCTATGTGGGTGCGAGATGGAAAGCACTTCCACCTCGTGACCACCACCACACAACCCAGACCAACCCTTCTGCTGCCACCCGTGCCAACCTCCTGCCATCTCCATGCCAATCCCCCCACCTGTCTCCCCAGCCCCCTTATCTGCATTCCGTCTCACCTGCACGCTGGCCAGGGCTCCCTCTAGACACTACGAAGCACACTTCTGAAGTGTGCCGCTTCCTGCACTTTGATGCCGGTAACAATTGGCTACCAGTGGATATACTCAGCGCCTTATAGCCTGCAGCAGCGCCAATTCCCAAAGGGGTCTTCCAGCCGTTCAAGAGTCACCTTCATCCCCCATCTCCATGTCAGTGAAACCCGCCAGGTCTGTGGGGCTCGCCACCAACCTACTGCAGGGGGCAGAGCTGCTAATTGCCACACCTCAACCGCGCGCGCGCGAGAGAGAGAGGGCAGTGTGGTTTGAAGCGACCACCCAAACAGTATTGAACCTTTCCCTCTCACAAGATACTGTCATTTGCTGCTGCAATGACACAGGGAGGGCTTGCTGCGTCACCGTAATGCCGTGATGCACATGTGGTGTTGGGGTCCATCTGACCACAAGGCTTCGTGATAAGGACAAAGTGATGAGGCATTTGTGCCTTTCCTCTATTCCCTGCCCTGGGCGAATCTGCAGCTGCCGACCCTTTCACAGAAGCAGTTGCTTCAAAAGGCACACGCAGTGCAAGTGCCCTTTTGCCACCACTCCTCCACTCTGGTGTGTGGACCGCCTGCGTGCCCAGCGATACGATCAGTACAAGGTAGGACCCTGCATTTGCAGCTCCTCTGCACAGCCTCACCTGCTGCAAAAGGCTGCACAACAGCCCCATGGCACTGTGATATGACATGCATTTTATAACTGGCCGTGAGGGGCTGTGCAAAGTATTGTACCTCCCACACACCATGGCATCAGTGTATTTATTATACTATATGCTTAATACCTTGCATTGCAGATCACGGATGTGTTTATGCGATGCACAAACAATCTGTGTTTTAGGTTGCCAGTGCAGCATTGCAAAATATCACTGTGTTACTGTGTTGTATTGCAATGGTGTAGCAGTGGCAGTGCATTGAATGCTTTGGGCACATTATGTCAGAAGGCTTTCAGAGTTTGTGCTGCTTTCAGGAAGAATTCCTGGAAGCACCGTTAGTCATGGTGGACTGACGGTGCAATTGCGACAGCAACCATCTGCATGGACAGCTCGTCCTGAAATCATGCAGTGCAGACAGCTATGATGCACACCAAGGCCACGTACTTGTGTATTCAAGTGTGCCTTTGCTGTGAATTTTCCAGTGACATTTGCTGCTTCTGCCTCAGGCACAGGTTTGATCTGCCTCCCGCACCCTCCATTTGAACCAATTGTTTCTTGTGCTGCATGTGTGCATTTTATTTAACCCAACTATATGAATTTAGCGCACAATCACTGAGGTTCCAAAACGCATTTTGGAAAAAGGTGCTTTTCTCAGCTAGAGCGAACAGTGAAGTGAAGCAAGCACTTCCTCAAGCGTAAAGAGTAGGGAAGATGTTAGGATCTAAGCCCACTGTGGCTGGGTGGACTGGGTTCGCAAAGGGGACCCATGATTTGATGTTTTTCTGGGTCAACATTTAGAAGGGTGAGACCCAAGAAAAGCATTTTTTCAAAGTGTAGTTATAATTCGGTTGATTGGATCATATGAAGGAATGCATGATGTAATAGGTTCAACTTTCCACACTAGAGAAAAAAAGAGACCAAGGTGAGCCCACAAAATCAGAGAATTTCAGACTGCAGTAGAGACAATCATTGTGTGCCATGTCGAACAAGGGTCATATAGCTGCTCACATGGTTGGCCAAAAGTTTGAAAGCACACCCTGGAAGTAGAATCAAGTATGCGCCAGCTTTCAATCTTTTTTGGCGATATAGCTAAGGTCTCATGTTTTGGTTAGGGATTGCACCAGATCGGATCTAGCGCGAGGGGATGGGAAACCCTCCTTTTTCCCATGCAGCAAGGCTTGCCTCTACGGCTAAACACCATGGTGTATAGTAGGAGGTTTAACCGGCACAAGGGTAGCACTAGGCAATCCAGAGTCGAAGCAGATGTGGAGCCTGTAGTTCTTTAGGTCATTTGGCCGTTTGGAAGCGGCAGTGCTTGTGCGGCGTAGGCTGGCTTGTGCTGGTGGCGGGCATTCGTATGGCAGTACGGTGGCGGTGGTAGGCGCGGTGTGGAGGGTATTGCTGGTGGTGGTGTGTGCCTGGGTCCTGCACGTGGGGTAGTGCAATGTGTCGGGGCCATGGCTCTGGCTTAGGTTCCACACCCCGCTGGCGGGTGTTGTACACTATGCCTTGCTAGCGGGCGCATTGTTGGGCCATTTGGCCTCTTTTGGCCTTCTTGCTCCGTTCCTTTCGGGGGCAGGTGGCCTTCCCTGTGCGTATTTGGGGGCAAGGGGTGTCGATGTACCACCAATGTGCCTCCGTGAGGCACATCTCGAGGCCTCGGAAGTAGCTGCGCTGGTCTGCGGGGGCCATTTGTGTGTTGGCGGCTTTGCTTGGGGCGGTGAGGTGGGCGTCCCTCAAGGTCATCCTGCCCTCTGGCAGCACCAGCCGGGTAGGGGGGGTGTGTGTGGGGCACTCGGGGTAGAGCAGGTTGGCGACGGGATTGGTGTTCTTCTCCGCCGGCAAGAGGCGATAGTGAGCCGGCAGCAGGCGCACCAGAGCCAATCCGCCGCCTCATCTGGCGCTGTTTCCTCCCATTGTAACGGGAGTGCCCATGGTATGGCAGATTGGCATAGGAGTAGGACAAGTTAGTCCAGAAATAGTGTGGAATCACATAGCATGTTGTGTTTTAGAGTGTGAGTGTGTAGATTTGGAGTTGCATTTTGCGTGCCGCTGCTGTGTGTGAAAGCGTGTCGGAAAGCGCTATGGGCAAATCTTTTGCCTTTGTCGCCTGTCCAGTGTAAGTCTGTAGGTCGATTCTTTTCGGTTTTGCAGGATGTTATTATAGATTTGTTGGTTTTAGACTAGTGCGAATGTTACGGCGGTCAGGAAGCGCTGTGTGGTGTTAGATTTCCGTTTAGGTCAGATTTTGTTTTGGTTGTTGTTTTTGTTGCAGGTTTATGGGTTGATTGTGATTGTGCAAGTGTATTTGTATTTGTTTTTAGCCATGTGAGGGTATTGGCGCCCTCATCTTTAATGTTAGAAAAAGTGTGTTTCAGTGCCTAGGGGTAAGCTTTAGTTGTCTTAAAAATGCCCAGAGGCATACCACATTTTTATCTTAGTATTGGCCTAACCAAAATGGGGATAATGCATGTTCACCTATAAAACCAAAAACTAATCATAAGATGTTGTGAGGACCCTTGACCCCGCAACTATTTTGACTTTAACACATTCTCATGGATCGATTGAGGCACTGCTCAGGTTCAGAGCCTATACATTTTTCTATATTTTTCAATGAATGCTTATCTATCCTAGTGGTGTGCACCCTAGGGGGCTGTGGTACAACTTTTTGAGAGGTCCTGGGTTCAATACCAAGTAACCGTAGGAGGATCCCATGTGACATGGCTGTCACCTCATCGCCACATGACATGCCACCACACCACCTATGCGACCCAAAACAAAGAGTGCACATCTCAGAATGGCACTATACAGAGAGTGTCCCCAGGAGGGCAGTTTTCTACTTTGATTAGTTTGTTTTTTAATTACCTTTTCTAATCTGCAGTCAGTGGTTGATTCTTTGTTGTGAATACATAATACATCGATCTCTTTGTGACTGCAGCCCTTTATGTTTGGATTATAAGATCCTGATTTGTGCCCTGTCTCGACTGTGGATTGAGATTTTCCTGTTTATTTGCCAAAATACATCAAAAACCAAGCAAGAGGAGTAGGCAAGTAGCAGGCCACAAGCGGAGGCACATCAACAGCAACAAAACAATCTCCAAAAGCTGAATATTCTCTCTGGTAGCAGAGACAACCAGTCTTTGCGTACCTGCAACCCCGTGCACTACAACCAGTACACCGAGACGGTCATCTCTTGAAGTGCAGGAGAACATATAATGGACACCAAGGACACTGCCGAGACAACAGTGCCCTCAGTGGCACCAGCCAAGCACGTGCCAAAGCCCAAAACTGCTGGTGAACTTCACCCGGAGGACCATGTTATTTCAAAGCCCTTAAGTGGGCCCAAGAATATCACGCTTGACTTGAGTGGCTTGGGTGCTGCCTTCAGTGGATTGCGTGTTGGGTCACTTGAAGGCAAGGAGAAGGAGAAAGAGAAGGAGACATTGAACGGAGTGAACCCCGGTCCCTCATGGGTTTTCGCAAGTATTATTCAGGATTAGTACCCATGTAGGCGAATCTCTCGGAGCCTCTCCCCAAGAGGCTGCGGGGGGGCAAGTTCAATGGTCGCAAGGGAAGGCAGAAAAAATTGGCATGAACAACCCAAACGGACGAAGCGTTCCACAAGTTGAAGGAGCGAGTATTGGGTCAGTTGAGTCTCTTCTTGGTGGACCCGAACAAGGGATTTGTCCTCCGGACTGACGCCCCGGACTATGCCGTCGGGGCAGTGCTCGAGCAGATTCGGTGCGATGGAACAAATTTCCTGTTGGCCTTTCCGAGTTGAGTTCCGGCGGAAGGCCAACGTCGGACATGAACCGCGAGGGAGAAGGTGATCTATGCCATCGTTTTTGCGGTCTAGAAATGGTTGGGCCACATTGGACTTCGACTTGTGGTGGTTTATACCGATCATCAAGCACTGCAGAGGTGGCATAAGGAGCATGTGGATACCCCCATGGGTTCAGCGCCAAGGCGTGCTCAATGACACGAGACGTTTGCGAAGTTCGACTAGAGCGTCAGAGGAGCCAAAGAAGACCGCGACGGTGAGCATGAACGAACTGAAGATGCACCCTTCGGCGAGACGCCCTCCGTGAGCACCTCAGGTGCGACTGATCACACTAACCGTCTTTCAACATCCTCACCTACAACCACTACACTCCTGGCAACATGCAGCAAAATCCCCTCCTACAACCACCCCACTTGTGGGGTGTAGACCTTACTAGCGGGCCTAACCCCACCTATAGAGTGGACCCACTTGCTACGGCGCCATCTATGGCACATCCAGTCAGCGAACTAGTAGCATGTGGCTACACTGGTATCCGTGACCCGACTCCCTTTGATGATCCCGATGCGTTTCCAAGAGTCCCTACTGCCGTGCCCCTTTCGGCCTGCACCATGCTTGAGCTTGGGTCTACTTCTGTGAGCGGTTCACGAGGCTGAGAAGCCGTGTGAAAAAAGGATCACGGGGTTGGGGAGGTCCTCCGACCGGTCCTTGACCCGCTCTGGGATTTGGAGAGCCGTCCGTTGTTCCACCGCGGACTTTGTTGCAGACCACACTCAAGAAGGGCCAAGGTGGAACCTGTGATAGCACACAAGGGGTCATCTATGACCGCTGGAGCTTCACCTCACCAAGTACAGACCAACCACCTGGTTACCGGCTTAACTCATACCCTGGGTGGTATGAGAAGTCGGCCAATGCCGACCTGTGCAGCTCTTCGCAGAAGCCCCTTTGTGCAAAGGACCGCGTATCCGCCCCACCGCCATGTGCAGAACTCCACATGCGCTGAGCTGGAACACCTGGGGTTGACGGCCCTGAGGGCGATGTTGTTGGACGTGGAGCACTATGGCTCCAGTAATATGGGTGGTTACCTCTCACACGATGAACCAACATCCTTGTCGTCGGCATCTCCCTCTGAGGACGACGACTTCGAGGACCCCAAGATCCCGAGCGGCAAGCGGAAGAAGAAGAAAGGGAGGTGCCGACGGCGAGAAAGGCGTCGATCTGGAGAGGCCAAGGCTATCGCCACCTCAAAGATTGTCGTGAACCTGCCAGAGTTCACGCGGAAGGACCTCAACAAGTTGACTGATAGTTTTTTTCGCTTCCTGCGGATGACCGGCCGAACCCATGCTGGTCGGATGGTGAAGTGGAACTGCCCTTGCAGTGTTGCAAGATCAAGTACTCTGAGAAGCACGCGAACCACATATTGCTGAAGTCAGCCACCTTTACCGCGGTGTTGGTTGCCCTTGAGACGCAGTATCCGTCGTATGAGACGGACATAAAATCCGGACGTGGATGCTGATCTTGGCTATGTTGCCCAACAACACCAAAGCTGCGTGTATCACTGAACTACTGGCCGACTTGGACCACTAGGACAAGCTGCTTTTCTGGGTTGTCGCAAAGATTCCGTGAAAGGTTTCGGAACATTGTCGGGCAACGGCGGAACGGAAGGCAAGAACCTCCTACCTATGAGGACTTGTCGGTACTCCTCTTGCAGTTGGCACTTGAGAAGGAGACTGACGAGCATCTTAATGCTTATCGCCTTGGAGGCAGCAATTCTAGCAACCATGGCCGCGGCTATCAATGCACCTGACCCTCTGGACAAGGGCACACTCCAAAGAATGCTTGGTATATCAGCAACATGCAGGACCCATTCGGGTACGACTACTGAGACAAGAAGGGTGCCCTGATCCATGCACTTGATCGTGGTGCAGGGCACAGAACAGAAGACAAACACCCGCGGCAAAGCTAAGATGCCTGACCACTACCGGTGTACCATGGCCTCTGCTTTCTGTGGTCGCCCCAAGCACCACGAGGATGAGTGCTATTACAAGAAGCGCCTTGCTGCTAACTTGAAGTCTGCGAACTCCCCCAATTGGGGTCAAAACAGCAAGGGCAACAGCCACAAGGGCAAAGGCAAGTCCAAGGGCGGTGGCAAGGGCCAAGACCAATGCAAAGGAGGACGTGGTGGTCCAGACAAGAGGAACGAGAAGAACCAGGAGGACCCCTGGGGAAACCCTAGCCCTACGCCAAGCGGGACAAGCCCTGACACCTCTGGTGGTCAGCAAAAAACTGGGCCTACAATCTGCTCCCCAGCACATCCTCAAGCTCAAAAAGAACAAGGAGCCAAACGTTCCAAGAAAGACGGAGACGAGCATGGTCCCCGCAAGTGGTCCCGCTTGATGCGGATGGTACGAAAACTTTGCAAGAAAGGGTTTGATATCACCCTGATCGCGGAGTTCTCACAAGGACGCTCTGGAGGAATACAGCTTTGGTTTTCTTGGTATGTATCCGTCTACAGTTCGAACGGCATTCTAAGGAACACAGCTAGCCCCTACCACCCTGTGATTCCTTAATCACTTCCTAAGGTCAAAAAGCCGCAGCCTGCCGGATTCCTTAGCCGCAGTAGGGTTTGACAGCTGGCGCCGCAGATCGCAGCGCAATTTTATTGCGGCCAAAGGTTTCAGCTTGCAAAGAGATTTAAACGGCGTACAATAGCTAAATCCGTCGGAAATTGGTGGAAAAGGATGTACGAACTAATTGACGTGAGTTGTGGGAACAAAGCGCAACCTACAGCGATGCATACTTTGAGAGCGGTATTTCAGTTGTCGCGCACAGTGCAGCATGACGTGGATGGTGTGCAGTGCTACCATCAGCTTGATTCTTCAAGCTATGGCACAAACAGAATTTGGATTCTTGTCAGGACAGAACGAGCGGGGTTCTCAGTTTTCTTTGCTGTTTGTTTTCTTTCTCAAAGCAAGGTGTGTTGGTAGGCTTGCATGGATAGGAATTCACATATTTGCAACTGCAAAAAGTGATGCTGATTTTTCAGGAAGAATTTTATACATCTTTTTTTTTATGCCACAGTCTAATAAAAAAACAAGGCAAGTATTGGACACCAATTGCAAACAGTGATGTTTTTGTTCGGAAAAAAACTTGTAAAAGGTTTTGTTATGGCAGGGCTTCTCAAGAAGGGCGAAAATGTTGCGGACAACAAAGCTCCAAAGCCGGGAATTAGGAATCATGGGGATAATTCCAGCTTGCCAAATCCTTAGGCGGCAGGCATGGATTTCAAACCTAGGTTCCTGAGAAATAGCTTCCTTCTAGGGTAGTCGGACTTGCACGTAGGGGGACGAGAATACGTGGGGGTAATGGATATAGGGGCCACCATATCTATTGTGGCCAAGAAAATGTTACGTTGCTGGGTCCTCAAGAATATCATGCCTACTGCGGCCAAAGCATGGGGGATGGCAATGTGGTGCACACCTGTGGGGGCTGTGAGGCTGACGTGCGTATGGCATCCAGAAGCATTGCCCACAGAGTCTATATGACGGACACCGAAACCTTCAACTTCTTCTTGGGGGCTAATTTCTTCGTCGAACACCCACAGCTCCCCCACGCTGCAAGCGCCGTATGTCGTTCGTGTGGACCATGGCAACGTGTGGGAATCTGTACCACTCGAGCAGTCTGAACTAACGTCAAGCTACTTGAGGTTATGCAACAGGGAGCCCTCTACTATGATTGTTGCCGCCAAGACAGAGGACTACCAGCTCCTTGGGGATTTCCTGGACCAAGGTCTAAAGGAGTTGGGATTCTCTAGGGAACACCTCAATGTGGAACTGCTGGCTAGCGACAAGTAGCTCGTCTTGGACCTCTACAGCAGCAAGGCGCGTAACTGCTGCTACACATTTTACTTGCCGTCTTTTGGGATGGCTTACGGGAACCCCAGGCTCAGTGACTTGGGAAGGTCCTGACCAAGGTTGCCCTGGAACGTTCCCGTATGGTCCTGTGCTCCCCTGATTGGGGAGCCCATTCAGGAAATAGGTATTGGCGTACTCTATGGGCGAAGCTGACGCTGACCTCCACCCAGCTGCCGGACACCGCCATCTACGTGTTTCTGGGGAGGAGGGAGCCTATCCGAAAACCAAGCTGGTCGAGTATGCCAAGCGTTGTGGATGGGAGCCTGGCTTCAGTGCCATGGGAGGACTTGATCCCTCCTCTGGTCCAGGAAACACAACGCGAGAGCAACGGTTACACCCGCGACATCCTGAAAGAGTGACTCCGGTCTCGAGACATGACTACTCCAAGGGGACACAAGTACATCCTTCCAGACGCTGCTACTCCAAACTCCCCCTGCAATGTACCTACGTGTGGGCTATACGAGCTACCCAGCTCAAAACACATTGATGACAAAACCGACAATGACGCCTTCTTCGTCCAGACTTGTGTAGAGGAAGTGGAGAACGCCCACTACGCTATGCCACAGAAGCCTCTATTCTCCATGAGGGGAGAGGAGCCTCCTGACTAGGATTTGGACCCCCCATACAGGTTGAGAGAGTATGCGGACTCTAAGAGGGGAGTCATGGCGATGGGGCTATTGTACGCTAGGCCTACCTGCAGCTCCTGGCCGTTGAAGCAAGGACCCATGGGGGATATATCTGAAATCAAGAAGGACCTGAAACACAAGATTGCCACCTGGCAACGTGAGGTCGACTTGAAGCTCATGAAGAGCATATGGGGTGCCCCTGTGAGTACCCCCGAAGAAGATGAGCTCTCAGAGGCTATGTACGTGAACCCCCTCGAGGGTGCCGCAGACGTCAAGGAACTCCCCTAGGAGGAGTAGATGGTCCTCCTGCGTATTCGTTCCCAGGCATAAATCGCCAATGTGTGCTTCTATCTGGGCGCACCAGCATATGAGTTCTTGCACCACTTGTCTGCGACGTACGATGGAGAGTATCTTGGTCATCAGCTTTGAAAAAAAGCCGGTGCGTTGGCCACCCCAACGGCATGACCTTCCAGTTGAACACCCTCCTCTGAAGGGTGATGAACGCCAAGAGTTCCAGGGCGTTGAGCGTCTGTTCAACCTGCCAGAAACAATTCTCTTATCCATCTTAGTCTTGTACCGGCAGGAGGCTATCTTCTTGAGGGTTGAGTCGATGATAAGAATACACCCAGAGTGATTCAGTGTCTTCTAGTTCAGCTCTCCACAGTCCACTACCAGCCGTCTGGGTGTAGACCCAGGCTTAGCCACCAAGAAACAGGGGGCCGCAGTGTTGCGGGTAGTCCCCATCTTTGCACTCCAGGACCATGCCAGCGCCGATGCATTTTTGTATCAGTCGCTCAATCACGTCCGCTTGCTCTTTAGCGGTCGGGTAGGGCCTCTGACGTATCTTATGCCCGTCAAACCAAGTCTTCAGCTTGAGATCCATCTGGACTAGCTTGTCGCAGGAAGCTGGAGGGGGCAGTTCACCGAACACCTCCAGATATGTCTTGAGAACCTTCAGTACTCTTGGGTCCAGGGGCTTGATCTTGTCTTCCAGTTCCTCATCAGAGTGTAGGTTGCCTGCTCCTTTGGTGAATAGAAGCCGGGAGGTGGTCCTCAACCGGCTCAGCGTGCTTAGCGGGGTCCTTAGGCCCTTGATAGGCATATAGCAAGGAGAAGCACACACAACTCAAGGTTGGGAAGTGTGAGTTCATACAGGTACCTTGGGTTCGACATTGGCTATGGGTGGTGGACCCCTGACAGGTCGAAGGCAAAGCCCCTGATGGATGCCAAAGTACGACTGGAAAACCCCAAGAAAGGATTCCATGATGTACGTAGCTTCATTGGGGCCTGCAACTTCTTCTGTCCCCACATCAATAATTTCAGCCGACCCCAGCGCCATCCTGATGGACCTCATCAAGAAGACCATTACCTGGCGCTAGGACCCGCAAGAGCAACAAGTGTTTGACGACCTCAAGGACAAAGTGGCCAAAGTGCTTGGGCGTGCCTAAGGCACAAGGTGAAATTATGCTGGTGACGGACGCCAGCAACGTGGGCGGTGGTGGAACGTTGTTCTGGTGGCAAGCGCTAGAGAAGGAGGATTTCGACGTGGCCCTACCCGAATGGGGTACAGATGGCCTGAACGGATATGGAATTCTGAAACAGAGCTACCCTGAGGACAAATGGGCACTGGTTCCCCTGGGCCATTGGAACTGGAACTTGAACCAGGCCAGGGGTAACTATTCTACCTATGAGCAAGAACTGCTCGCAGGTATGCTGGTGCTATCTTCCAAGTCCGACTAATCGGGGGAACCCTGTGGTTGGGATGTGCGGCCATGAACCGGTACGCTTCTTCCAAAAGGGACTGCCATTTGAGAGGGCTAAGCTCTGACGCTGGTGGACTTACGTGAGCCTACTACGGCTCTCAGTGCACCATATCTAGGGCGTCAAGAACGAGTATCCGTATTGCATAAGGCGCAACAACTTCAATGACATGATTGGTGCAAGGTCTGAGAGGCTAGCTAAGGAGGCGTTCAGCCGTATGGCCGTACACCTCGGCCTGAACAGGACCATGATCGGACCTCTACATGGACCTTGACAAATGGAGTATCTGAGGGAGTTAGGGGATACCTACAAATGTTTGGAGAAACGTCTGGAATTTTTCCGGGTCAACCAAGAGCAGTGGAAACGTGATAAGACCTATCTCTGGCATGAAGACCGGATTCTAGTGCCTAGTGACCGCATTCCAGCTCTCCTCGAATGGACCCATGAGTCCAGTGGTCGTGTTGGCGCTAACCACACCGTGAAGCTGTTCAAGACGTGGTTCCACACTACGTGGAGTGATGATCAACTACGGAACACACTCCAGCCTATTGTTGACAAGTGCCCCTGCCGGTCCTGCAAACCTGGAGACGTCAGGGATAGAAGTCTCTATTCGACGCTTCCAATCCCACACTGTGCTAACAATGTGCTCTATGTAGACTACACAAAGGTTCCAACCTTTTGGGGGCTACACACTCGCCCTACTGGTGACCTGCGGGTTGACCAGGCTCACCCGAGTGTTTCCATGCACCCAACACATCACTGGCCAGGAGACCATGAAGGTACTCCTGGAAGAGTGGTTCAGTGTCTACGGGGCACCTAAGGAGAATGATTCCGACCAAGATGTCAGAGTAAGGTCAGACACTGGTTGGTGCAAGAGAGTCCTGAGGACCCTCAATGTCCAAGTGTCCACGGGGATTCCCTGTAGTCATACGACTAAACCCCTAAGTGAGAGACAGATTCGAGGTCTCAAGGGGAACGTCAGGATATGGTGCAAGACTGGGCGCACCAAGGACTGGCTGAGACTAGTCCCCGTCATTTTCCTAATGATGAACTCTTAGGAGAGTTTAACAACTGGTTATTAAGCCCATGAGCTATTCCTGGGGCTCCCGGCATGGTTACTACATGCTCCCTATCCTGAGGATTTCTACTCTGCAGTGGGAGAATAGGTGAAGAAGCAA
The DNA here is from genome assembly GCA_964036045.1 of Eutreptiella sp. 'Long Island Sound 2002'. Lineage (NCBI taxonomy): Eukaryota > Euglenozoa > Euglenophyceae > Eutreptiales > Eutreptiaceae > Eutreptiella > Eutreptiella sp. 'Long Island Sound 2002'. The sequence goes on along the minus strand of OZ038383.1, from coordinate 40,812,324 downwards.
CAGGAAAAGGTGGACAAGGCCAAGGCTATGCTCCAGAAAGTGAGGGAGCGACAGTCGGAGAAGAAGAACAAGCAGCGAGTGCGTGCCACATATCAAGACGGTGACAGGGTGCTCGTGCACCACACTCTGCGACCCGCCTGGCCACGCTCTACCAGCGATGACCCGTACTTTAGGCCCTACAAGATCCTATCAAAAGACAGCCACCGAATCACACTGTGGTGTTCTTCCCGGCAAGGGGGAACCCAGGTTTGCGCAGCTCAGCAGCTAAAGCACTACTACGACCCACAGGACCTCTTTGGGGAAGAATCAGAACTCAAAGACGCTTAGATCGCCGCTCTGGGCCTACAGGGCTCTGCCATCCCCATGGAGGTCGAAGTAGAACTCCTCAACATGAACGCTGAGGAGATGGCTCAGAAAGGATTCTACCTGGTGAAGTCTATCCTTCCCCACTGCTGCCGCCAAGGGTGGCGATTCCTCACTCTGTGGGAAGGGCTTGGAGTGGAAGAAGGTACTTGGGAACCCTTCTCTGCCTCCGCGCTCCCTGAGGGGTGCCTAAACTCAGTTTTGGTTGACCTCTTGTACTAGAAAAGCCCAGGAGAGTTGCTAGGGCTAGTGTATTGGGACTGTGGTGGGTGCGTGCGCGTGTTCTGTGTATGGGTGCGCGCGTGTTGCGATTTGCATAAACAGAATTTACAAGGTATTGAGATGTATTATAAAATGTGTTGTTTTTATTTTGACTGTTTGTGTACAGAGGATGTGGATGACATTATGTACTCATTGATGGAGTTGCTCGATTTTGCCGTGCTGAAATGAAGATTGCCACCACTTATCTGGAAGCCACAAGTAGAACTCAGAAAAGGACATGTAGGATTACAATCCACATGTCGAAAAACGTGACGGGGACTGGATGAGTCGTTATGGCTTTGTGCCATTAACCGCCTTGGATAAGTTCGGCCGTATGGGGATCAGCGCGCAGAGTGGCAGTTCGATGCAGATTGAGAGATCAGCGGAGTTGAGCTGTGACAGCGGCGATAGCACTTTGCGTCGCAAGCTTCTGCCGAATGCCAGGGACGGCGTGATGGAGCTGGTCACGGAGAAGTGGGTCAGCGAGCAGTTTGTTGTATGCTATCAATCAGCAGTGGTGAACAGTGCAGCAGACAAGGAGCTGCGACAGGAGCGCCGCAACTATGATCGAGCGTGCAAAAGCCTAAATGGTAAGCTTCGCGACCAAAGAGAGGACTTGCGCAGGTACCAGCTGCAGGCCGTGTTGGACGCCGCAGAGATCAGGCTGTTGCGGGAGCGCTTGCACAGCAGCGGTGAGGGAGTTGAACAGCTTAGTGAACGTGTGGCGGCACTGCGCAGTGAGTTGCTTGCCCTGGGTAACCAGCGCAACGTGCGCGGCAGAACGTGTTCAGCGCGCTCGCAAGTCAGCTGTCAAGTGGCATGCTACAGCTGCGGCAGCTGGTGACAACCTGGTAGAGTTTGGGCGTGCGGAGATAAAGAAGAAGAACGACTAAAGGTCTGTGGTGCGCCATCGGCACCACACAGTGGGGACGTCTTTGTATTTTTCTGGTCGTCTCTTTAGTGCTGTTTCTCTTTGCTGTCAGTTTTTCTTTGTCTTCAGTTTCAATTTCGGTTATGATTCCCAGGTCAAGTTCAAGTGGAAAATGGCCTTTGGAAGTGCTGCTGCGCAGCCTTTGCGAAGTGGTATGAGAGTGCGTACGCGTGTGTGCCTGTCAACCCTGTGCTAGTGTGCTACATTGTTTGTCATCAGGATCCGATGACCCTGAATATCAATTTTGCCTTTCGTGTTACTATTTTGTAGGGCAGTTTTAACCTGCTGGGTGTTGTTGTCTTTGTGTATGTATGTTTAAGCTTGTTTTTGTTTGGCGTGTTAAGTTGTTTTTACATTACCTTTGAGTGGCAGTTTCTTCCACCCCTCTGTTCGGCTGTTTGGTTGGCCAGGGCGCGCAGTTTGGGCGCCGGGAAGTTTGGCTGGACAGGCAGTCTACCTGTGGATGGCGGTGGCGTGGAACAGCCTTCGACTGTTTAGTGAGGTAGGGTAAAATCGCCAACCTCTGTTAGGCCCTGACCCAGGTAGGCCTCCTGGGGAGCTCTTTTTTTTGGCGCTGGTCCCTGGTTTCCCGGTCATTTTCCGGCATGAAGCCCTTACCCCTCCCCCTGGTCAGTACAGTGTGCGGCGCTGCAGGGAGGAGTGCCTCGCTAGGTGGGACAGCGTAGTGAAGCGCTACACCCTGGCCAGTTTTTGGCCTGATTTTTCCATGCAAACGGCGCCTTCGCCGTGGGGTCATTGGGACCCCAGTCAAACAGTTTGGCTCTTTTTGAGCTCCAAAGAACCTATCTTATTTGGCATTAGCCGCTTTTGTTTGGCAGCGGCGCAGCTGCCTGCATATTCCCGGCTTTCCTGCTATATATCCACGTGCTCGTGTATGTGTGCGTCTGTCTGCTGTGTCTTGCGTTTATTTGTCTTAGGTTTGAGTATTTGGATTCTTTTGAAGTGTTAGTCCGAGTGATGAGCGAAGCCAGACTGCTACGTACGTTCAAGTGTGCAGTGCTGCTTGTGTGCTTCTCATTTTTGGGTACTTCTTTAGCTTTCGTCGCTTCTCGTTTCGATTTTGGATTTTCAGTCTTTCTGCTTTGCACTGTTCTCATCGATGCGTGTGATCAGCGCTATTATGTTTTTTTTTCAATTCGCTTCGGCATTTCGCTTTTGGTTTTCTTTGCCTCGCTGTCCCCATCTTTTGCATAGCCTGAGCCATTTATTTACCCGGAAGTTTGAGAATTTTTCTAAAACCATTTTATATATTCTGAAGACTTGAAGGAGTCATTGGGTTTGTATGTTACTTTAATTTTGGAACGTGCAGCATTTTTGGAGTATGCGAATACCCTTTCTATGGCACAACACTGCTTGCTTGGGATTCTTATGCCACGGCAGTTTGGTTTTCAGCATTGTCTCAGGTTTTATTTTTTGTCTCATTTTTTTTTGGTGTGTGTATGGTGTTGTGAGCATGGAGATTTGTATGGTTGTATGTTTTTCTAACTTTTTTTTGTGTGTTTTGAATAGTTCAGAAAACTTTTAAAGGTTTTCTGTTGCCATTCTAGCCCCTTTTCCCACACTAACCAGAGATTATTTTAGCTGGATGCAGCAGTAGGACCAATCAGCACCAGCAGCACCCCCCGGAAATTGTCTCTGTTTTTGGTGCTATATTTCCTGGGACAGTTTTCGGTGTATTAAACTCCCTGTGTAGAGGTGGGTAGCAGGTGTCAGGTTTTTCTGACACTACAGGGTGCAGGCAGTCAGTTTTCAGGGCGTCAGTGCATTCTGTCTTGGTGTTAGGGCAAACGAGTTGGCACCACGGGACCCCAGGGACACCCCTTTCAGGGCAGGTACCCCCCCTGGGTATATAACCCCGTGTTAGGGCTTCGGTAATACCCACACCAGGTGGGTGGGCACTAAATAGCTAACCTACCTCTGCCCCCCCCCCCCCCCGCACAGTGACTGCGCCCAGCCCCCCCTATGGCGGATCCCTTAAATAGAAGCCGGGTAGGGTCCATAGGGCAGATGGTATCTTTCTGAGTGTCTTTTTTGTTCCCTCATCAGACCATGAATGGTCTTGGTAGGGCAGTGTACTGGGACTGTGGGGGATGCGTGAGCACGTTCTGTGTACTGGTGCACGCGTGTTGCGATTTGCGTAAACAAAATGAAGAAGGTATTGAGATGTATTATAAAATCTGTTGTTTGTATTTTGACCACTCCTTGGTCAAAGACCGCTTTCTTGGGCGCTAATTGTCCCTCTAGAGGTCCTAAATCCTTCTAATCAATTCTATCCAACCAGTGTGTTACGGCTACACGTTTCTATCCTTCGTGTGTATGCTAATTGAAGGATGCATGAGCAAAAGACTAAACAAGCAATACCCGTAAACCAGAGATACCTCTATGTAATGCTGTTTTCTGAATTTTTCAAATTCTTAACTCTTTGATTGTTCCTTTAAAGGAGGATGAAACCTCTATCTTCAGATCTGTATGATTATTGTGATGTTTCGTCATTCCTTCTTGTATGCGAAACATACTGTCACAATCTAATTTTTTTTGCATTTTGCGGCGGTGAGTTCCCTAGATTAGCGTCTTAAGGTCAAAGCCGTTCTACTCAACTCAACCCTATTCAATCTGTCAATTGAACAGAATTGAACAGAATTGAACATTGGCAAAATTGAAAACAGAGCGCGCCGACATTTTGCGCTCGCGCGCAGTCACAAGGACACAAATAGACGTCATGTTGAAAGTGCTGCCCTAGGTCGTGGACGGTGCCGGAGGGCTCAGGGCCGGCAAGACCGGGGGGGCAGGCACGCGAGGAGTCGACCTGAACGCTGCTGTTGGGGGCAGAACCGGATACACGGACACCAACGGAGGCAAGAGCGGCGACAACGGAGGCAAGATCCATGCTGATTGTTATCCGGCAAAAAATCCCAGTCTATGAAGAAAATTGATGCGGATATTCCTAAGTACATCTGAGTGTCCATATCTATCTGAAAAGATTTATAAAAATCCGATTGTGCTACCATGCTACCATGAAAGTGCTGCCCTAGGTCGTGGATGGTGCCGGAGGGCTCAGGGCTGGCAAGACCGGGGGGGCAGGCACGCGAGGAGTCGACCTGAACGCTGCTGTTGGGGGCAGAACCGGATACACGGACACCAACGGTGGCAAGAGCGGCGACAACGGAAGCAAGATCCATGCTGATTGTTATCCGGCAAAAAATCCCAGTCTATGAAGAAAATTGATGCGGATATTCCTAAGTACATCTGAGTGTCCATATCTATCTGAAAAGATTTATATAAATCCGATTGTGAAAAAATATTTGGCCGATCTGGCTCGCGCACGCGCGTCAGCGGCGATTGGCGATTCCGGGTAAATGATCGGAACGCGGCGGATTTACGATGAATGGACCGCGGAATCAGATCCGGCACATCAGAAATATATAGGTCTGATCCTGAGACTGAGCTGCGGGGCGGCGATTCCGCCGAAGCAGAGAAAATGACCAAAATGTAGCCAATCTGGGGCAGATCTGCGAAAATCTGAGCAGATGGGGGTTAGCCGCACTTACACTCCCCCTCCAAAAACACACTGGGGTGTGTCGCTACATCAACGAAGAACGTAGTGCGGGTAAGTCCCAGAAAAAAATAGAAATGTAGCCTCGATGGGGCGAAATCTGCTTGATCTGACCTGATTTGGGCTGAATGGGCACTGAATCAGGATGGATGAACCTGAAATGAGACAGAATGAGGAGTGACGAACAGTCCTCCGGGCAGTAAAACATTAGGTCAAGGGCTAAAAAGCATGTAAACGTATCGAGAATCGATACCAAACCATGCCCTGGTTGACAATGAGGTAGATTATTGGTGGATTGAGTGGGAGAATCAAGAAATGGAGTGACATCTCGGCGCTCTGACACAGTTTAGCTGTCGCGGGCACGCTACGGTGTCCTCCACGTACTCTACATCGTGTTACTGCCGCTTTTCTCGTTCTGAAAAGTGCAGCATGTGCTCCAGATTTGGCGCATCTGGTGGATGATCACAAGATTCAGCAAGATTGAGAATCAATTTGAGCAGAGATGAAGGAGATGAAACAATCACAGAGAGGGAGAACAAATACAAATGTAGTCTGCAGGCCCTAAGTGAACAGAAAAACATCAGCGTCAACGAAGTTAGGCAAAGCCGTAAACAGATCTTCGAGGAATGAGAGGAGATGACAAGGAAATCAATCTAAACTGTCCTAAAATGAGTAAATTCCCTCAGATGAAGGTGAAATGAAGCGGAATGTCTAGAACTGAAACTACTAACACCTTCGTTTAGACTAGAGTTAATATATATTGTCGTTTATTCAGCTGAATTGTGCTTTCCGGCACGTTGGTTCGCGAGCATCCAACAGATTCCATGAAAATGTGGATCATGTGATGATGCATCATGATGGGACATGATGGCCCTGGATCCTTGGCATGTAAGGCGCCGAAGGTTCGCTGAAGGCGCTTTACTGACAGTATATAACTGAGAGACACCGAATAGCCCTTTATTTACAGTGGCGGCGGTGTCAATTGACTTGGACAAGGCCCATCTTTCGATTGAGTCCCACAAGACACTTGGATTCACTATTTTCGACAGTTTCAGGTCGGATTGAGCTCACATTGGCGTGTGCCAAAAATACACCGAAGCTTACGGAAGCTCTGAGGTCCGAGAGGTTGCTGTTAGAAGTCCCTGGAGCTCCTGTATGAAGGTTGTCTGAACAATTGACGTCGGGGTTTTGCTGCACTGTTGCGCAGAATGATGGACAAACCTGAGGAATTCAAGGTAAATTCAAGGAATCTGGATCTGAATCTGGACTTTGGCTTCAGCATCACTGCAAATGAAGGTAAGATCTGAGTTCTACTACAGGGGGTGCCTGTAGTGTAGGGGTGAATGTCGCTGTGTGCTGTGTGTGTGAATGTCGCTGGCCAGCGTTTTTACTATGTACATTTGCTTCCATCTGCACGAGTAGCCAAATTCCAAAGATGCACAGACCAACAGAGACAAGATTACCCCGGATCTGCCTGAATTAAGACTGAGTTTGGTTTTTTCTGGACACGGCAGCACACTCCGTGGCTTTCGGCAGCGTATCTACGCCTTGTCTGCCGAACGGAGACCAAAGAAAAGTTGATTGACGTCAAATTATCAAACATTCGCAGTTCTCCACATCATGTCGTAATCAGGAAGAATGAACAGTGGATTGAGCAGAATGTGGTTTTTTCAAGTCGTCAGAACACTCACATTGGAATAAGTGGTCGACGGGGCGAGGCGTCGGCGACTCAAGTCACGACGGGTCTCCCTCAATTCGGCCAAGCACCAATACATGTGACCACCAACCTGTCTGGTGGGGCCCTCGTACGGCTTGGGCGCTGCAAATCAGCGGCCGAACTCGAAGCTTGGTCCTCATTTGGCTCCTGGGCTGGCCTGACCGCAGGAGGGGGGATCGACGGATCAGCCCTGGAGGGTGGCTGCTGAGGGCCGTAAAAGGCTGGATCTCGATTCACCACAGGTCTTTTTCCGTCGCTCTCCACCTGTCTGTCGCGTTTCGACAAACAGTCTGTCAGGAGTACGCCAATTTCGGGGTGCTTCTTGAGGAAGTCGATGAACCCCTTAGTGTACCCATGGACAAAAGAATGGGCTGGTTCCCAGTTGTTGTGACTGGAATCAAAGCCCCTCCACTCACATAGAAATTCCCATTCGCCCTTTTCGTCACGTCTTGCTTCTCAAATCCTCTTGAGTTCGTACTTCCCCCCTTCGATGACCCGATCGGACAAAAATTTCGAAGTCCAAAAAAGGGGTTTAACCTGATCCTTGGGGGAGGGGATCTCTCTCTTGAGGCGATCGCCCGAAACTTCAATTTCCCTGCTGACATCCACACGAATCCTCCACCTGTTCTCACCTAGACGCGCTGTAACAGCGAATGGCCCCTCCCACAAGGGAAGAAGCTTATCATCTCCGTCCAGGGTGGTTTCGGATTTTCGAAGCCAAACTCGATCTTCGACTTCAAAATTGTGGGGGTTTTTTCGGCCTTGATTCTGGACCCAAAGCCAGTCAGCTTGATGCTTATCGATTAATTTCGAGACAGTTTTTTCTGCTCGTTGGATTTCGTCCAAAAACAACGAAGCATCTTTACAAGGGCGAGGATTATTCAACGGCATGTTCCACCAACACTTCTTTCGTCCAAAGACAATTTCATTTGGAGAAAGGCCATGGTACAAGGGCGTGTTGTGGTACCGGCGAAGCAATGCGAAGAGAACTTCAAGCCAATGGAAGTCTTCCTCAGTGGCGAGCTCCTTACGAAGCATATTTATAATGGAGCGGCCGGCTCTTTCGCCAGGCAGCGCTCGATGTGAGTGGATTTCACATCTCAGGTGGTGGATTCCAAGGCGAGCACATAATTCCTTCCACCATTCGGAGGTGTACTCTTTGCCTGAGTCCGTAACCACCTCGGATGGGACGTCCCAACCTCCCATCCAGGTCTGCGCGCACCATTTGGCGGCAGCCTTGCCAGTCATTGACTCGACGTTGCAAGGCAACACCTGAATGTAGCCAGAATGACGGCATTGTATAAGGAGCACTCCATTGACCTTTTTGTTGGTCCAATGGCACTCTTCGTCGTCGAGTTCACCAAGATGGAAAAAATCACTGGTGACTCTGTTAAAGAGGCGCTCCGGAATAGGGTGTGGCCTCAGATGGCCGTGCTTCTTCGCGCTGGGGGGCGTCGAGACAGCACATTGGGCACATGCGGCGGCTACTTTCATACAATGAGTATATAGCTTTGAGCCGAACAACCTATGTTTAATCATCGACCATAATCTACGGCCATGTGCGTGGGGGGACTCCCATTTGTGCCACCAGTTTAACACTCGGGGGGCCAGGGCGTCTGGTACGCACAATTTACCCTCCATCCACAGCTTCCCCCCATCCAACGAATATTCAGAATAAATTCCATCCCTGTGAGCATCTTTGGATTTGAGATTCTCAAAGACCTCTTTAAACATGGAATCATGCAGATAATCGTTCGTCCAGTCACGGATGATAAGGGAATCTTTCGGCAGGGGTGGAGTTTTGGCCGGATCTCGACGCTTAATGCCCTGAATCAACCGAAATCCACTTACAGGTCGGGTATACTCGAACCGTTTCACACTCCCTGAGGAGGGATCGGTGACTTTCTCCACGACTTTCAGTGATTTGGTGATGATCTCATGGGCATGCGCCGGATCTGAGAAGGCCGTGATATCATGACACGGTAATGCATGCTGTTTAACAGAGCATTGCATGCATTCACGTCGAATGAGCTTTTTTTCTTCTTGATCCCACTCGATTACGACGTGGCGGTCCTGCTCCGTACCATGGATGTTGGTACTTTGCAGCCCCTCTGAAGCGGGGTAAGCCCATCGGCTCAGAGCATCCGCTACCGTGTTGTGTTTTCCAGGCAAATACGACACATGGAGGTCAAACAGACTGAGAAATTCATGCCATCTGGCCCGTCGACCAGCTGGGCTCGCGACAGTATCAATGTGTTCGGTGGCCCAATACTCCAGAGATCGATGATCCGTTAGGACCTCGACTCGATTGGTGCCAACCCACGATTGGTACTTCTTCAGAGCGCAGATTATGGCATAGGTCTCTTGCTCACGCGGTGACCATTGCATCTGGCGTGGAGCTAGCTTCCGAGACCAAAATGCAAGAGGGTAATGATCACCTGTGGCTTCATCAACCTGTTCAAGGACAGCTCCGATCGCGTACCTAGAAGCGTCGGTTCTTATGTAGAAGGGGCGGTCGAATTTCGGCACATGCAACGTGGCGACTTCGCAGAGGGCCGCCTTCAAGTGATGGAAGGCCTCCTCGCACTCGTCAGTCCACTTGAAACGAACCTTTGAACCTGCCTTGCCCGCATCTCTCCCTACCTTCAATAGTTCAGTGAGGGGGGCAGCAAATTTGGCATAATTCGGCACAAAAGTGTGGTAAAAATTGCAACAACCCAGGAATCCTCTCAATTCCGTGATCGTCTCAGGGCGCTTCCACTTCTGAATAGCGACGAGCTTCCCTGGACTGGGTCGTCGGGTGCCATTCTCAAGGAGAGAACCACAAAATTCGACTGATTTTGAAAATAGTTTTCCCTTCTTTGGCCAACAAAGCAGCTGATTGGCATCAAGAATGTCCAAAACCTGGTTCAGCTGCTTTTCATGTAGGGCCACCAGCTCGGCTTCGGTCAGTCCCTCCCCCTCTGTCGCGATGATTATGTCATCTATGTACACACTCACGAAGGCACGAAGCTCAGGATGAGCTGTAAAAAGCACATCCACCATCATTCTTTGAAAAAACGAAGGGGCGTTCTTCAGGCCCATGGGCATGACCGTCCACTGGACTGGGCCACATGGCGTGCACATACAGGTGAGAGGTCGGCTGTCCTTCCTCAACGGCATTTGGTGAAAGCCGTGACGGAGATCCAGCACAGAAAACAAACGACCTCTTGCCCTCTTGGCAATTTCCTCCTCAATGAGGGGCAGGGGGTGTGAATCCGCCTTGGTTTCGGCATTGAGGTTGCGAAAATCAACAACCATTCGCCAACCATCAATAGTGTTCTGGTCTGCAGGCGGCGGCTTCGGGACTGTGAAGGGTGCACAGCACCACTCGCTGGTCATACAACCCTCAAGCCAACCAAATTCCCTGAGATTTCTCTCGATTATTTTTCTGAGTATCTCATGTTTCTGTCCATGGTTCTCATAAGGACGCTGTTTCTTCGCCTTGTACCCTTCACGAAGCTCGATGAAGGCTTCACCGAACTGCCCACGGACAGGGGGGTCTTTGATCAACTTCCCCGAAAGGGTTGTGTCCTTCCGTTCCTCAAAAATCTTGTCTCTTTTCTTGGAACACAACTCAGTGTCCACCTGATCGCCAGGAATTACTGTCGAAAAAACTTTGGCCATTTCTTCGGCCTTGGCAGGAAGAATCTTCTTATGGATGTCCCTAAAAAGGTCCGTATCAACTGCCTGTTGAAGATAGGTGGGTCGAGTGTCGACATTCCAGAGATTCTCTTCGTGATCCAGCTCCTCGAAAGGATCTATGAAAGCTTCCACACGGGGTTTTTCATAAAAAACTCTGAATTTGCGACGCGAAGAAAATTTTTTTGTCGTCCGTGCGCCGTAGATTCTTTTGGATGTAGATCATATTGGGGAAGAGGGAGACGAGGCGGATCCATTTGACGTCGGATCACCTTGGGCATCTGACGGACAAAAATCAGAAAAAATAGATTCATCATCAGTACCACGCTCAACCTCAGATTCAGACCCAACACAGGAATCAGTACCAGAATCAGCAGAATCAGAGTCAGAAAGCTTTCCATCCACCAGGAATGCAAGCGAACTCCAGGGCCGCTGTGGCAGGGGACCTGTGTCGCCCCTGGCATACAGCTTAATCTTCCTGGGAAGTTCGATGTAATCTACACAAATGTCTTGCAATTCCTGAAACCAAGGCTTGTCGTCCCACAAGGGCACAACTAAAATCGCCTGGGTTTTATCTTGCTTGATTTTGTGGATGACCTGCTGGATTAAGTGAAACGGAGGATTAATCCATAACTTCTTGTCCCATTTATGGGTCCAAGCGTCGCGAAAGTGCTTGTCAAAGCGCTTGTTCTCACGGTTAGCAAAGGCATCATACTGTGGCCAAAAGGAATGGTGTTCATAAAAATATTCACAAATTGTATCGCGCCATTTGTCGACAACTCTGTAGGATGAAGAGTGCCAGCGCGAAGGGCGTCGTGGCTGGGAGTCCCTACGAAGACATTCTAACTCTCGGGAGTAATCGGCACTCCCATTCACCTCTGCAATGGTGACATCTTCGCCAAACTTTGGTGTAACCTTTTGCTTCAAAAATTCTTCTGCACTTTTAAACCCTGCGTGCAAAAAACGAAATTCAGGACGCTCCAAGGGACCTGACTCCAGCAAAAAACAACGCCGATGACCTACGGGCGCCACCCTGTTCTTGCGAAGCCAAGGATGGCCCAAGTAAAGGTCATACTTTATGTCGGCACGATAGAAGTAGTCATCCTTAAGGATAACTTCCTCCACATTGCCGTCTTCCCAAAGGTCTTGAGCGACCAAATGAGTTGATATATAACAACCGCGTTGCCCACCTGCGAGAGAATGTCCAGAAACTCCCTCGAGGGTAACAGGATGAGGCGAATCAAACACGCAGTCGTCAGGCAAAAAAGAATTGGATTGGAGATTTACCTCCGATCCATTGTCACACAAACAAGTGGCGAGGTGGAAATTGCCCTTGCAATCAGAGACCCACAGCTTTGTGACAAACTGACGGGCCCTGTGCTTGGACTGTACACCAACCTCGTCCACTACAACAGAAGGATCCGCTGCCGGATCCAGGGGAGAGGAGACAAGCGACCCTACATCAAGTAGTGGTCGAGAAGGAATCTGGGGATCATGCCTGAAATCGCCTGGGGAGGGGCGATTTTCGTGGCTCCCCTAGGCGTTCTGACCTCCCGTGGCTGCGTTAACATTATGGACACACCCTGATTCGTCGACCCACTCATCTTGGAGCGGATCATCTGCTGGATTCAAGGCATTTAATTCATAATCTCGGTCCGCATCGGACAACTGATCTGCACCTGAGACCTGATCCACACGATGGTTGCCCTTTCCACGTCCACGGCCACGGCCGCCGGATGATGGACCTCCACCGTCGCCACGCCCTCTGCCCTTACCAGAGGAAGGGGTTCCCGAAGGATTTCCCTTACCTTTACCCTGGAATCCTAGAGCATTTCCTTTGTTTGCACCGGATTGAGGGGTTTGGCCTGGATTTCGATTTCCGCCTCCGGCGTTGCTAGTGGGATTTTTCTGGCCGTTCGGCTGCCCACCGGAGCCGGATGGAGTCCGATTTCCTGTGCCTTGGGACCCGCCAGGGCCTCCAGGATTTTTGTTTCCACCGGAGGGTGTCGGATTCCCTTTTCCAGCCTTCCCACCGTGCGCCTGTCTGTCATTCCTGTCTGAATTCTGTGAATTACTGATATTTTCACCAATCACCTTGTGATCGTAAGGAGACCATCGGTGATTATCAGTAGAATGCGTCTTAGCTCGGTTCGTAGAACCTAAAAGAAGGCAGATGCTACAGTGCTGCTGAACATTCCGGGTGTCATTCACCTTTTTGTTGCCCTTTTGGGCCCCATTTTGGGTGTTTTGCTGGGTATTCTTGTTTCCCCCAAGACCCTCATGGAAATTCTGGTTGGCGGCGTCGGCGAGCCGCTCAACCTCCTCCCAGAGTTCCTTCGGGGTGTACGAAAACACCCAGTTTTTGGCCTTCAGGCGATGGCCATGGAAGCTGACTCCCCTGTTGAGGACTTGGACAAACAAGTCCCGATCCTCGTGTTCATGAAACTTGATTTTCCACGTCTCCTCAGTGAATTTCACCTTGGAGAAGGACGTGGGGGAGCACTTTTGAAGTGCCTCCCTGACGGAAAACTTGTTGGCAGAGGCATCAAAGCCTTCCACCTCCGCCCACCAGGTCTTGACCTTTTCTTCGGACTGTTTGTTCCGAAGGGTGGCGGCAGTTTCTGTGGGGATCTTGTCGAAAATCAGACTTTTCAGCTCGGCACTAGAAAATGTTTCGCCTGAATGTTCAGCTTCTTCCACTAAATTCCAGAAGCGCTGTTTTTTGTCTTGCACTTCGTGCAAAATTAATCGCGAGAATGAAGGAAAATTCTTCAACATTTGGTGGTAGTGGTCCTCTGGCAGCCGGGATCCACGTACCTCCAACTGTTCCCACACCTCATCAAAGGTAAGGGGGGAACTTGTATCCTCGCGATCACTCCAAGTCCTGAGCCAAGTGTTGGCCGGCGCTCCCTCAAGGCAATCCAAGAGGGCCATCAGGAACTGATCATCTTGGAGTTTTTGAGTCTTAACCCACAGTTTAAATTCCCGTTGGAACTGAGGCCAACGTCGGGGGTTCCCATTATACTTCGGTTGCTTGGCATACTGACGAAGTCGCAAGGAAGTAGGGTTAAGAATCGAATCCAGCCCAACACCGGCCGTAATGGCAGACACCTTGGCGGCATCATTCGCCACACCAGCTCCGGCGAGGGTCTGGGCGAGCAACAGCTGGGCTAAGGTATTGGAATCAGCAGCAGGAGGGGCAGTACGGGAGGCAGTTCTCTTGGCATTCTGAGCCTCAGTCCTAGCCTTCGCCGTCCTACTCTCAGAACGAGAGATTTTAACCCTTTCCTTTAGCTTGGTCCTGCTGATCCTTGCATCGGTGGTCCTGGAGTCCACCGAAGGAGCAATTGAAAAAATTTCTGTCGCCTCCTCCGATGGCTCTGTTGCTTGTTCCACCGATGAGGCGCCCTCAGACCGCATGTGCGTCTTGAAAAGATTTTTTATTCCCAGCGTTTGAATGATGAGGTGCATTTGATCTTTGAGCAATTGGAGCTCAGCATCTCGCTGGAATCTGCAGGAGCAGTCGGCAGGACAGTACATGCCGTGTCCTGAAGGGCCTGAGCAGGCTGTCGGACCGCTGATCTCGGTGGTCCGCAGCCAGGAGTCCACTTGGGGAGCTCCTTCAGCCCTGATTTCCAGGCTTGCCTGCCTGGCCGCCTCTAAAATTCCCTCCTCAACCGCGGCGGCTAGATCGTCGCGGATGGAAACAGGGGGATGAGGGGCGGAGGGCCCGGGAACAGGTGCCCGGACCTTCTCCTTCGGGAAGGGGCTTGCCTCCCAGATCTGCAAAAAAATGGCAAAAGAGTCATCTTCTTGAGAACGCCACCACATCCTGGTATTAATTTCGTTCTGAAGGAGGAAAAAATATTCCGTTAAAAAATCAGAGGCGATTCTTTCTTGTTCGATCAGCTTAGACGAGGCTAAGTAACAAAGGGCCTCAAGGGCCTCAAGGTTACGGGTCACTTCTGGGGATAAATGGTCGTCCCAGTGTGCCCAAGAGGCTGGTCGATTATAGCTAGGTACCTCACCTGGACCGCCCATCTCAATGTCGTTCAGATCGGCGTCCAGGGTCTCAAATGTTGGACATCCGTAAGGAATGTTGGTACCTGTCAGCTCCGTAAGCTCCACCGGAGCATTGCCATCGTCGTAGGCCGGCGGATTCCAGCTGCTCGATGGCCAGTTTCGACTGGGATTATGGTAATCTGGGTCCCCACAGCTGCTGATGTGCGCCCTTCTTGGGCAGCTTGGACTTGCGCAAGGCATTCCTCTCAAGGCCTCGTTCGCACAGCACCAAGGCAGTGTAATCGTTACCTCTCCAGAAGCGGCGGGGTCTACGGGGCCGTACTGGGGAGCGGGCTGTGGATAGGACGCCACTGAAGCAACATTCAGGTAGCCTCTGCTACCATGAAAGTGCTGCCCTAGGTCGTGGATGGTGCCGGAGGGCTCAGGGCTGGCAAGACCGGGGGGCAGGCACGCGAGGAGTGGACCTGAACGCTGCTGTTGGGGGCAGAACCGGATACACGGACACCAACGGAGGCAAGAGCGGCGACAACGGAGGCAAGATCCATGCTGATTGTTATCCGGCAAAAAATCCCAGTCTATGAAGAAAATTGATGCGGATATTCCTAAGTACATCTGAGTGTCCATATCTATCTGAAAAGATTTATAAAAATCCGATTGTGAAAAAATATTTGGCCGATCTGGCTCGCACACGCGCGTCAGCGGCAAATGGCGATTCCGGGTAAATGATCGGAACGCGGCAGATTTACGATGAATGGACCGCGGAATAAGATCCGGCACATCAGAAATATATAGGTCTGATCCTGAGACTGAGCTGCGGGGCGGCGATTCCGCCGAAGCAGAGAAAATGACCAAAATGTAGCCAATCTGGGGCAGATCTGCGAAAATCTGAGCAGATGGTGGTTAGCCGCACTTACACATGTGCAGCCACAGACAGCTTTAAAGCTCAAAAAAGCTGAGGATTTCACAGTGTGTGGTGATAAAATACGATCCTGTTCATGTAGGTTAATTGTGTGTTGCCCGAAATTGCTGTGCGCACTATTGACCGTGGTGCGCCCTACTCATGTTCAATTTTTATGTGTAGATAATGGCCTTTCGCAACATCTATGACGCTCATGGACTCCATGATTTCCTATTAAACGCAACACGTGCAACTTCCATCCTTGATGATGACGTTGTTGACGTCCTTGTAAATTTTCATACAAACACCACGATATCGCAACCTTCTAAGGAAGGTGTGTGATACGGCCCATGGTGGTAATATCGTTCGACGTTGTACACAAGAAGCGTTGAACGACCATGGTACACTTTTTCGCACACCTATACGTGCGGTAGAGCTCATTGTGGATTTCAGGATGCCACTTACGAGGTATCCTATCCTACAAGAGTTCATAAGTGACTTTGGTCACAAATTTACCCAAAAGCTCCGTGTACAATGGTCTCCACGCTTACCTTCGTTGAAGTCCGTCAACGATAAGTGGACGGAATCGTGTAGTGAAATGCGGCTAGAGCCTCCAAAACTTACTACACAAGACGGAGCTATTGGGATATCATGGAGTATCCTAGAGGTCGTCAAATTTATACACCGACATAAGGTGTTACATAGTGCATGGGATACTTCCATGCCTTTGACCCTTATTGTCCGTGGGGACGCATTCCCCGTTGCGGGCCCTCAATGGTCCCAATTATGCATAACATTTGCTAATTGGGGCCAATTGGCCCGGAACTTGTCACACCAATTCATCATTGGTGTGGCATATTGCGATGACAAGGATGCTACAATCCTTGCCAACCTTTGGGAAACAAATATCAAGGTATGTGTTACAATGCGTCCTTCGTGGTTGTTCACATCCGATTGTTCAATTGACAAATTGAACTTTCAACTCGTTCAATTGAACATTGCAACTTACAATGCACCTTCTTCTCCTTCTGGCTGTTGCAAGCTCTCATTGACGGTGCAACACTTGAGTGGTTCGGGAAGAACGAGCATTGCGAAGTCTGGTTCGGGGGTGACAAGCCGTGGTTGCGGCGATGGTCGGGATTATCGGAATATTGGGAGATCGCTAGTATATATGCATTTGCGATTTAGCAAAGGGACGAATGTAAGTTCATCACCGATGCCATTTGGCGTACCAATGCCGCGGAAGCCACATACCGAACGGGTGGTGGTCCTTGTATGCAACGACGTGGTTGTATGAGGCCACCACTCATTCGTTTGGACCGTTGGCGATTTGTACAATGTATCCTCCATGGCCTCATGGCCATAGGTCATTTAATTTGTACATATATAGAGGATTCCGTTGAGAACTATCATGATAGTAAGGGCATTGCCATCAACAAAATCTTGAACACGTGTAGAGTACGGTGGTCCTTAGGCAAGACCCCCAAGCCAACTGGTGAGTGTACATGGAGGCTCATGCTACATGCATTTGCCTCTTATTGCACAATGGCTTGGTATACTTGGCACTCGTGCCGACAAGAGTGTTGAGGACATGTGTTGGCTCGTATGCCACTTATATAGCACATGGAAAAATGATGAAGCCATTCATCATTGTCAACGTGTGGTTGCTAACTTTCGAACCCATATTGCCCCCACAAGTGCATCGCACTATTTGTATTTTTTTGAGTTTGTGTGCCCCACACTACTCCCTGAACTGGGTAAGTTTGGGCTTGGCATATTTTGTCAAGATAGTGCCGAGTCCCTTAACCACCTTTTGAAAAGCATTTTTCTAAACATGACTGACCACGAAGGCTCAACGCAAGTTGATACTACACTCCCTCCTGGCGTGGTGGAATTTCTTTCATAGAGAGATTTCCGCAATGAAGCAAACTCTTCAATATATATTTCTCTATTTTTTTGTTCCGATTATTGCACGCAATGAGACGCGCCGGGCGCAATGCACGAACCAAAAAATTGTGGATGCTGTATATGCGTGGTTCGATGTAGATAATAGTGAATCGGAGGATGAAGTGGAGGAGTGAGTGGGTTTAGGATATACACTTTAAGCTATTGCGTTCTCTCTTCGAAGGGGCATGATGGACGTGCTTGGGCAGGTGCCAGCCCAAGCACTATTGGGGTCCGCGGAGTCTCCACAGTGGCAGCAGGTGTGTGGGGAGGTTTCGTGCGTGTGCGTATGGCGATGTTTCATGCATGTGGGTATGGCAATGTTTCGTGCGTGTCCGTACGTATGGCGATGTTTCATGCGTGTGCGTAAGGCCCGAAATTACATGACGCAATGCACGCAAGCATGTGTGTAGCAGTTTGGTTATCACTTTGTTCAATTGAAACTTCAATATAGTCAATTGAACGTTCAATTGAACAAACGAGTTTCAATTTTGTCAATTGAACAGTGCGGTGCCGGTGCGTTGCATTTTTGTCCCGGATTTCGTCTTTGTGTTGCTCATTGTTGCTCATTGTCTCATTGTTGTTGTACGTCTTTTAGTTGTAGCAAGCAATCCGCACCCTCCAATTGCCACCCCAAAGTCAAGCCTCCCAAAGCTCCCACCCTTCCCCCATGGGCCACGACGAAGGTTTCCCGCAACCTCAATTTTCGCAACCGGACTTGGTGGAACCACAAGATCAGGGAGCGCAAGCAACCTACGACCCGGAAGATGCAATGGTCTTCGGGGATGCATTTGAAACGGGCCTTGGTGAAGTCAAGGGAGAGGACAAAATGAAATCAACGGAGTGAGTGCCAGACCCCACAAAACTGGCACAACCACCGCAAGTACCGCACGCGCCGCAACTACCACCAGCGCCGCAACCAAATTTCATGGCTGAGCCACCTTTTGCCTTCCCACTCACAAGTGCAATGCGACGGGCCCAATGGCCGCATCCGAACACCGCAATTGTCCATGTACCACATGGCTCGCATCTCACGCTTCTTCTTATCGACCAACGATGTTATCCAAAAATGGTCAACGCCTACGGACCGTGGGGGCCAAAGTGGCCCCCACTTGAAGAGAAGGAAGCCTCCCTCAAAGAAATATCTACACTCAACTGGTACAAAAACCCAGGCGTCGATGTATGGTGCGCCAAATATCGCGCTTGGGACCACTATAGCCTCCGGAAACACACACCTGCAGGCAGCCACGGGCCACGAAGCCCTGGGAATTTTGAATTCGCGAGTGCGCCGCGAACGTTGTACCAAGAAGAGTGCGCACACCGGTACCAAGGCCGGATCCAAGGTGTTACGTTGGCCCTTCATTTGAGGACACCACGTGGAGGTCATGGAGCTCATGGAGCCCCAAGCCCAATGGCAGCATACGCGGCCTCCCCGCAGGTGACCTATAGGAGCGCCGCCGCCGCCCTTCCGGATGCCACGGGCCCGCGTTTGGTCATGTCAGATTTGGCGGTTTCGCCGCGGGGCGTGCAAATCCCCCTTGAGCACCCTCGTGAAGCGGCAACCCTCGTGGACTGATGCGGTAGTGGGAGCGTCTCCCCAGCGCCACCGCAGAAGTCTCCGCAGGCGCAAAAATGACCTCAGCAGAGACGTAATCCCAGATTGGGAAATAGCGATTTTTATAGTTGATTTTATAGATTTTCGCAATAATTTAATCAATTTTCCTTCTGCGCCTCTCCAGAGACCATGTAGCCAGGACTAATCCTGCCATGCGGCAAAAATCCTGGAAACATTTGTATAAAAAGTTGTCAAATGGACTCCCAAAGCGATCGAAATCGAGAAGATAACACCGCTGACCGGAGTCATGGTTGAAGCCTGATTTTTGTGCTCTGTTGCATTTTCAGGGTCTTCAAGGGCCAACGCGGCGGGCCCGCACCCTACCGCTTCAAAATGTTTCCACAATACTGCCGCACGCCGCGCAGCAGAGAACGGCTGCCAGCCGCTCACGAGGAGAACGGCCGCCAGCCGCTCACGAGGAGAACGGCCGCCAGCCGCTCAAGAGGAGACAGCCGCTAGCCGTTCAAAAGGAGACGGCCAACAGCCGCTCAAGAGGAGACGGCCACCAGCCGTTGAGGAGTTGACGGCCTCCAGCCGTTGAGAAGGAGACAGCCGCCAGCTGCTCAAGTGGAGACGGCCGCCAGCCGTTGAGAAGGAGAAGCCGCCCGCCGCTCAAGACGGGACAGCGTCAAGCCGTCTGCGCCGAGGAGGACGGCCATCAGCCGTTTGCGGTGGAGGAGTCAAAGGACGGCTGTCAGCCGCCCGCAGTGAAGAAGTGAGAGGACGGTCAACAGCCGTTTGTTAAAAGAAGAGAGGCTACAATGAGCAGCTCATCGGACTGGGGATCTACCGGTCAAAAAGCAAAATTGCCGTGGAGTTCGGGCAGCAGCGAGCCTGAAGGTCATCATGACATCAAGTTTTCAGACGGCACGAAATGGAGCTCAAGCAAATCCTCAACCCCCGTCACCAGTGAACGATGGACAAAAGCCAAGACCCCAACGATGCCAGCCAGAGAGCAAGATCGGTGGTACCAACCGGCGTATCCAAGTCCAAGTGACCCGTGGCAGCAGCAAAAAGAAGAACCGCGTGCCACCAGAGGAATGCAGGAGCCCCGAACAAGGCAAGCGAATCTGCGGGAGAAGGAGAGACATGCAGCCATCGGTCCTCGGCAGCAAGTGCCTGCAGACTCACCAAGGCGGCAACTGACCTTTGAGAGCGCCAGACACCAGGGTCAGCGAAGAGCGGCACACCAACCGCAGCTCGAGCAAAGGACCGTAAGGGGATCCACAGCCGGGCAGCAACGAGGCTACCGACCTCACCATGGTGACGGGCGCCAAGAGGGTACCAGGAGTGCGTCGTGGAGGAGTCAAACGAACCAGCAGCATGATCCTTTGACAGCACGAGCGGCACCGAATGAACAGGCAGCGCAGCCAATGGAAGAGCGAATCAAGAGACTAGAGGAGATGGTCCTCCTTCGAGTACCCGCACTGGAGGCGGAGGTCGAACGCCTGAAGGGCGTTCTCAAGCTTCAAACGGTACAAACGGGAGGACCAACGACATGGGCATCCAAGCAACAGATGACCAGGAGCAGTCAAACGCCTAGTCCGAGCAGTCACCGATGGCGGCGTTAAGCCGTGATGACACCTCTTAAAGGGGGTATCGGAAGAGCAGGACGAACCTGCGTAATTATTATTATATTTTATTTGAGTGCTCGCAGTTTTCTTTCTTTGGTCGAGCACCACTAGCTGGGCGCAGTCTTGGCAGGCTCCACCAACCGGGTATATATGTGGGACTTAAAACCCATGTATATATGGGGCAGCTAAGCCCCTGGCACACGCACCCGCACTTGTACAGTACAGTGCACGGTGCCTGGGTAAGGCACGAACTGACACAGCACCATGGATTTGATGCTGAGTTGCAGTGCTGTGTGCGTGCCTGTCCTGTTGTTTGGTTTTTGAAAGCATGGAGGTTTTCGGGAAACTGAAAGCTTTTGCCAGGTTTTCGAAACAAACGGGGCAGGCCACCCAAGGCCTTTTTCTTTTTTCTAGGGTGTGAAAGTAGGCAGATTTCTGCCTGAGGGTAGTATTGGTGCTCCCCACCGGACACCTAGGGCAGGGCCACCCCTGGGACTTGTTTTTCCCCCTGGGGGATAAACAAACCTTTTTGTGTCCCGTAAAGGAGGGTCAGCTAGCGGAGACTTCCTCCAGGGCACTCCAGTGCGGAGTTGCAAGCCTCCTAGAGGGTAGCAACTTTTTTAAGGAGAGGGGTGATGCGGTAGTGGGAGCGTCTCCCCAGCGCGACCGCAGAAGTCTCCGCAGGCGCAAAAATGACCTCAACAGAGACGTAATCCCAGATTGGGAAATAGCGATTTTTATAGTTAATTTTATAGATTTTCGCAATAATTTAATCAATTTTCCTTCTGCGCCTCTCCAGAGACCATGTAGCCAGGACTAATCCTGCCATGCGGCAAAAATCCTGGAAAGATTTGTATAAGAAGTGGTCAAATGGACTCCCAAAGCGATCGAAATCGAGAACATAACACCGCTGACCGGAGTCATGGTTGAAGCCTGATTTTTGTGCTCTGTTGCATTTTCAGGGTCTTCAAGGGCCAACGCGGCGGGCCCGCACCCTACTGCTTCAGGACCTTGGTGATCTCCAAGCAACACTATTGTCGAACCCAAGTTGCGGACTACGCATTCTTGCGGCATTGGCGGAACACATCAAAGAACAGAAAGTGGGAGTGAGCCAATGGGAAAAACGCAACAACCGACCCCTTGCGAAGGGTGGATGGTGGAGGCCCTTGAGTGATGTCCAACCACTCCCCATCGATGCGGAGTCTATCAAGCCGCAAGAGCCAGAGTCCATCATGCCCCAAGCCCCACACTCCAACGACAGTAAGGAAAAGTGCTTTTCCAATGCTTTAGGGTATACTTTAGTTGTATTAGAGGTGCTCTAAGCACACAGGCATTTCTATCTTAGTATTGGCCCAACCAAAAGGGGTGATAACACATTTTGACCTATGGAACCAAACACTAAATTAGGATGTGGTGTGGACCCCTTTATCCCCAAGCTATAGGCACTCAAACATCTTTTCCTGGGTTGCTGAGGCACTGATATACTGAAGGCAGAGCCTATGAATTTATCTATGTTTTCTCATGAATTCTTAGCTATCCTAGTGCTATGCACCCTAGGGGGCTGGGGCACCTCTTTTTGAGAGGTCCTGGGTTCAATACCCAGTCAGCCTAGCTAAGTAGGAATATCCCATGTGACATGGCAGTGACCTCATCGCCACATGCCATGCCACCTCAGCACCTATGGGACCCAAAAACAAAGAGTGCACATCTCAGGATGGCACTGTGGGTGAGAGTGAGCCCTTGGGGCAGTTTTCCAATCAGTTTTTCTCAAACATGTAAAATATTTCATCCTGAGTTGCAATGTATGCTAATTGCTGTGGTCCATTGTTGATAGTTTTCTTTATCTAACTCTTTGTGACTGCAGCCCTTCATGCTTTGATCCTGATTTTCTTCTACTTGCTTATCTCTGGCTTGGGTTATCCTGGATTGGTTGTATTTCAGCAAGGAAAAACATTTTCCTCATCAAAAACAAGCAGCAGGAAACCCTACACCAGCAGCAAGCAGTAGGAGAAGCACAACAAACACACAGTGTTGAAATCACTATAAAACTTTCTGGTAGCAAGAGGCAGACTGTCTCTGCGTACCGGCAGCAACCCCGTGCCGTACATCCAGTGCGCCGAGATCAGTCATATATAAGCAAGAAGGGCGAACGAATATGGACACCAAGAAAGAGGACACCGACGTGAAGATGGCGCCTGAGACACCAGCAATGCCAGCACCTGGTGAACCTGGACCTGGACCTAGCGCTGTACCTTCGGAGCCCTTACATGGGCCAGTGGACGTGGTGGAGGATTCGATGGAAGGACTTCAGTCGGCCTTCCGGGCCCTCTCAGTCGAGGAGGTGGACACCAATCCTGTGAAGAGAAAGAGAGAGAGAGAGAGAGAAGGATGCTGGAGAAAGCATGGCAGACGAAGGAGCAGACCATGGGCAGGACCCGACGAATGATCCTACCTTCGAGGGCGCACCAAGCACTTCTGGCCTCCACGCATCACCCTCTCCTATAACCACCACACTCCCAACTCCAGACCCAGCCACTGCAACATCCACACCCATAACCAACCCGCCTATGGCTGAGGGCACAGGCTTTACTTGTATGCCTACCTACGCTGCCTATGGTGTGAACCCACCTACCACTGCGTTTCCTGAGGCAACTACTACCAGTGAGCCGGTGACCTCCAGTTCTGCGCCGCGATGTAGTGCGGCTGACTATCACCATCCTCTACCCGCTACGGGAGCCTATGTGGATGTTCCTGAGTATGCAACCTTGAGTGGGTTGAGGAGAGGACGTGAGTCATGCGGGAGCAGGAGTAGAGGATCGGGGAGATCCTCCATCAGGTCCCTGACGCGGTCGGAGATCAATGAGGTGCTCCGAGGAGCCACCTCTAAAACTGTTGGCGACCTCACTCAAGAGATTCGAGATAAACTGAAGCCCCTGATACCGCCCCAAGCGTCAGCTACCACGGTGGGAATGTCACCTCATCGAGTACAGGCCAACCACCCGGTGGCAGGGCTGACAAACACCCTGGGGAGCCTGAGGAGCAGACCGATGCCGACCCCTGCTGTGATACCTAGAAGCCCTTTCGTGCCGAGGACGGCCCAGCCACCCTACAGTCACGTGGAGAATTCTACGAGAGCCGAGCTGGACCGGCTGGCGCTGACAGCCCTTAGGGCAATGGTGGATGTGGAGCCCTACAGCTCCAGTGACCTAGGCGGTGATCCCTCCGATGATGAACCGCCGTCGATGACTTCTGCTTCGCCCTCGGAGGACGACGACCCGGAGGACCCCGAGAACCCAAGTGGGAAGAAGAAGAAGAAGAAGAAGAAGAAGACCCGACGCCCTGGGGGACGCAGGTCTCAGGAGGCTAAGGCTATTGCCACCTCCAAGATCGTGGTGAACCTGCCTGAGTTCACAGGCAAGGACCTCAGCGAGTTCGCTGAGAATTTTGGCCGTTTTCTCCGATTGACCGGCCAAACCCACGCTAGTGGACGGGTCAAGTGCGATCTGCTCCTGCAGTGTTGCAAGACCATGTACCTGGAGAAGCAGGTCAAACAGATCGTGACTAAGTCCGCCACCTTTTCCGATGTGTTGGTTGCCTTGAAGAGGCAGTACCCGACCTATGAAACCGACCTCTCCATCAGGGCCGAGATCCAGAACCTGCCCATGCTGCCCAACAACCCCAAACCTGGCAGGGTCTCTGAGCTATTGGCTGACCTGGATCACTGGGCTGGACGATTGACGCCCGGTTCCTACAGCAGCGACGACCTGCTTTTCTGGTTGGTCGCTAAGCTCCCTCGAGAGCTGTGGGACGAGTGCCGTTCAACGGCAGAGCGCAAGGCTAGAGCCCTCCACTACGAGGATCTATGTGTACTACTCCTGGAGCGGGCGCTGGAGAAAGAAGGCGACCAGCACCTGAACAACTACCGTCCTGGAGGTGGAGGCTCTGGAAGCCATGGCAAAGGGTACCAAGGATCCAGACCTGGGCAGGGGACTACCCCCAAACACGCCCGTATCATGGAAAGCGTAAAGGAGCTCTTCTTGTGTGATGCCAGAGACGAGCAGGGCCACCTGCAGCACGCCCCTGACTGCGAGCAGCGAGACTGCTTCGTAGTCCAAGGGAAGCAGCAGGAGGGAAACACCGGCGCCAAGGCGAAGCTGCCGGATCACTACAGGTGTACTATCACCTGTGCCTTCTGTGGGAAGAGGAAGCACTACGAGGATGAGTGCTACCAGAAAGCAGCGCCTGTCGGCGAAGCTGAAGGGTGAGGATCCTGGCAAAGGCTCTGGCAAAGGTGGAGGCGAAGTCAAAGGCAACGACTCCGGCAAGGGCAAGTGGAAAGGACGTGGACAAGGGCAAGACAAAAGTCAAGCTGGACGAGGAGGAGGCGCTAACCGCCAGCCAGACAAGGACAACAAGAACACGGACAACAACGGAGGCAACCCCAACCCTAATCCAGGGGGGAACTCCGAGCCCTCTGGAGGGCAGTCTGGTCCAACCACCCGCTCACAAACGCAGGCCCAGCGAGAACAGGGGGCCAAGCGGGAGCACAAAGGTGGTGATGACGGCAACGCTAAGAAGAGAAGCCGTTTCATGAGGATGGCCCGCAAATGCGGAACAAGGGGTTCGAGGTGACCTGTCACGCGGAATTCTGACGGGGACGCTCCGGTGGCGCCCAGGACCTGGTGTTTTGGGTACGTATCCGAATAGCGGGACGTGAATACCTGGGGGTATTGGATACTGGCGCCACCATATCTATAGTGGCCAAGAACATTTTACCTTGTGGGAGCCTGAAGAACACCATGACCGCCGCGGCTATACAAATGGGGGATGGACATGTGGTGCAAAGCTGCGGGGACTGTGAGGTGGAGGTACCTATGGGCTCCCGGACTATCGCCCATCGGTTCTATGTGATGGACACGGAGGCCTTCGACTTTGTATTGGGGACTGACTTCTTTGTGCAGCACTCCCAGATACAATCTCTGACGCTGCAAGCGCCGTACCTCCTCTACGTGGACCACGGCAGTGGCAGAGAGTCTGTGCCACTGGAGCAGTCAGAACATACCTCGAGCTACCTGAGGGTATCGAAGGAGGAGCCCTCGAACAGGATGGCGGCCTCCAAAACTGAGGACTATCAACTATTGGGGGAAGTCCTAGACCAAAGTCTGAAGGAGTTGGGTTACTCTAGAGAAGACCTGAGGGTGGAGTTGTTCGCCAGCGACAAGCAGCATGTACTGGACCTTTACTGCAGCAAGGGAAAGAAATGCAGCTACAAATTTTACTGGCCCTCTTTCGGGATGGCCTACGGGAACCCCAGGTTCAGTGAACTGAGGAATGTCTTGACCAAGGTGGCCTTGGAACGTTCCTGTATGGTCCTGTGTTCCCCCGATTGGGGAGCCCATGGGGGCAACGAGTACTGGCGAAATCTCCTTGACAGGCTGACTATCAGCTCTGTTCGTTTACCTGATGAGGCCATCTACGTGCCTCTGGGGTGTAAGACGCCTATTGGGAAACCCGGATGGGGGAGTATGCTCAGCGTGGTGGACGGAGGTCTTACCTCCATTCCCTGGGAGGATCTGGACCCGACTCTGGTCCAGGCTATACAAGGAGAAAGCGATGGACTCGCTTTGGGTGACTTGAAGGATCGTCTACGACCTCAAGATGCATTTGAGACTACACCCGGAGGAGATGAATATGTCGTGACTAGCACCAACGCCCCCAACTCTCCCTGCCATGTACCTGTTCCTGATGGAGTCTCTGAGTGTGGACTATCCAAGCTACCCAGCCCTATCCACTCAGATGACGAAACTGAGCACGACGCCTTCTTCGTGCAGACCTGTGTGGAGGAAGTGGAGAACGCCGAGTACGTCGCCCCACTGAAACCCCTACTCTCCATGAGGGTGGAAGACTGTAACAGGGCCAGAGCCCTAGCCCCTTGGGTTCTCCTGGTCTTGGTGTCTGGTGGCCATTTCTCAGAAGCTGGAGTTGTCTGGCGGCTCCTTGAGGGTCGGGTCTCTCCACCGTTGGAGTTCAATACCTACTGCTTTCCCTTTGGGACCTGTTTGGGTGGAACTTCTTTGTTCCTCTCCCACGTGGACTTGTTCACTCCATGTTTGTTCCGCTGATCTACACCTGCTGTTTCGGAAAAGCCATGCTGCTTTTATCGAAAAATCCTGCAAACAACACCTGAACCCCGTCAGTGGCATGCAAGCTCAACACGTTTCATGTCGTCTTTTGCATCCTTCTGCATAAGGTTCATCCATACCCATTGTACGAAAGATTCATAGACCCTTGCCGTGCCTCACCACTGGCGCATACCTGCAGACACGTAAGATACAAAGAACAGGGCATGCACCTGGCCCTTTCGTCAACGATCTACTCTACAACATTCGAGAATTGTCTTTATAAATACGGGCATTGGCAATAATTATAACTACAGCGTTCAAAAGGCTTTTTATACTAGAAATCGGTGAGTTTCCTAAACTCTGTAGTCAATGCTGACGGTCACATCTCCGATTTGGCGACCGCGTCTCGCGCTTTGCAGCGCGCTCTGTCTCCAAGCTCGCAAACAATAATAAAATATGCAAAAGCATATATAAAAAGTAGACAGAAAAAATAGGAATATTAAACACGGCGCTGACCATTACGAGGTCTGTGCCGAAGACGGTCGTGGGGCAGCCGGACCGGCTTCACCCCCCTTCTTAGAAGTGAACTGACGGCCTTGGAGCCGGCCGTTCACGCACATCCACTCCATTACATCCACTCCAACGTCGCTCATACGTCGCTTCGGCAGCCGGCACGCGTGGACGCCCCTTCCTCACGCCGGAGTACTCGCTCCCCAGGTTCGACGAAGTCCCTGTGGCGTGGGACGTTGTGCTTGGTCTGTGTGGCTCACGAAGACTTTGCTGGCGACGGCTTTCTTCTACAAACACTTCTTCAACGGACACCTCGATGGCAGGCTCATGTGCTGGCACATGCAGAAGAGATCTGGACCACATATTGTGCAGTAACCCGCTGCATCTCGAGTATGCTGCTGGTCCTCCGGGATCTCAGGCATTTGAACAATAGGTGCCCACAGCGGCACCGTCATGGATAGTCGCTGCATGGCGTCTGCTGCATCCTCAAAGGACTCTGAACTCGTTGATCCTGCTTCACTCGCCGCGTGAATTCCCATGGACTCCCTTGGACTGGTTTCAAAGATCTCCTGCAGCGTTGCTTCATCCAAATCCGTCCACCAGGGATCTCCTTCGGCTGCGCTGTCATCGGACTGGTGTTCGTAATCCACATGGCTGAAGTCGTCCTGACTTAGATTGCCGTTCCTCTGCGCATCCTCAGTAGTTGCTGCGCTGCGTGACTCCCACTCGCTACCCGATGATGGACTCGTTGCACGCGAATCTGAGCTGGGCAGTGGAGAATGAAAGTCACCGTCGTCGTCTGACATGCGATGCGGCCTGGGCAAGGTGGGTGCAAGACATGCCAGACCAATTATGCGGTCCGTCGGTCGGTCGGTCGGTCGGCCGGTCGGTCGGTCGGTTGGTCAGTCGGTCGGTCGGTCGGTCCGTCGGTCCGTCGGTCCGTCGGTTCGTCTGTTTGTCCGTCTGTCCGTCCGTCTGTCCGTCCGTCCGTCCGTCCGTCCGTCCTGCAAGACCATTAATGAATCTTTCTTTAACAGGGCCAGAGCCCTAGCCCCTTGCAATCTCCTGGTCTTGGTGTTTGGTGGCCATTTCTCGGAAGCTGGAGTTGTCCCGCAGCTCCTTGAGGGTTGGTTCTCTCAACCGTTGGAGTTCAATACCTACCCATTTCCCTTTGGGACCTGTTTGGGTGGAACTTCTTTGTTCCTCTCCCACGTGGACTTGTTCACCTCATGTTTTTTCCGCTGATTCCCACCTGCTGTTTCGGAAAAGCCATGCTGCTTTTATCCAAAAATCCTGCAAACAACACCTGAACCCCGTCAGTGGCATGCAAGCTCAACACGTTTCATGTCGTCTTTTGCATCCTTCTGCATAAGGTTCATCCATACCCATTGTACGAAAGATTCATAGACCCTTGCCGGGGCTCACCACTGGCGCATACCTGCAGACACGTAGCATACAAAGAACAGGGCATGCACCTGGCCCTTGTGTCAACGATCTACTCTACAACGTTCGAGAATTGTCTTTATAAATTCAGGCATTCGCAATAATTATAACTACAGCGTTCAAAAGGCTTTTTATACTAGAAATCGGTGAGTTTCCTAAACTCTGTAGTCAATGCTGACGGTCACATCTCCCATCTGGCGACCGTGTCTCGCGCTTTGCAGCGCGCTCTGTCTCCAAGGTCGCAAACAATAATAAAATATGCAAAAGCATATATAAAAAGTAGACAGAAAAAAAAGAAATATTAACCACGGCGCTGACCATTACGAGGTCTGTGCCGAAGACGGTCCTGGGGCAGCCGGACCGGCTTCAAGACCCCGTGGACGAAGAGCTGGACCCTCGATCCAGGCTAAGGGAGTATGTGGACTCCAAGAGGAAGTTGATGGCGAAAACGCTTTGCTACGCTAAGCCTATCCGCAGCTCATGGCCACTGAAGCAAGGACGTATGGGAGATCTATCCCAATTGAAGGAGGACCTCGAACAGAAGATCACCACCTGGCAAAGGGAGGTAGATCTTCAGCTCATGAAGAGCGTGTGGGGCGCCCATGTGAGGACCCCAGAAGAGGACGACCTCTCGGAGGAATGTGTATGTGAACCCCCTCGAGCGTGCCTATGTTGCCATCATCCATCGGAGATGCTTGAACAAGACCTACTATATGCCTACCAAGGGTTGAAGGACACTACCAAGGGCGAAGAGTCGGTGGAGGATCACCTCCCGACGTCTATTACTCAGGGGGCAAGCAACTTACACTCTGACGAAGACATGGAGGACAAGATCAAGCTATTGGACCCGCGGGTGCAGAAGCCCATAAGGACCTATCTGGAAAAGTTCGGAGAACTACCCCCTCCAGCTTCATGTGACAAGCTGGTACAGATGGACTTCAAGCTGAAACCTGAGTTCGTGGGCCACAACATCCGGAGGAGACCCTATCCAGCTCCTAAAGAGCAGGCCGACGAGATTGAGCGACAGATACAAGAATGTATCGACGCTGGCCTAGTCCTCGAGTACAAGGATGGGGACTACCCCCAACACTGCAGCCCCTGTTTCCTGGTGGCCAAATCTGGGTCTACAGCCAAACGGCTGGTAGTGGACTACGGAGAGCTGAACAAGAAAACGTTGAACCACTCAGGGTCCATTCCCAATATGGAGTCTACCCTTGAGAAGATAGCCTCCTGTCGCTACAAGACCGAGATGGACAAGAGGAGCGGATTCTGGCAAGTGGACCTGACGCCCAACGCTCAGGAGCTACTAGCCTTCATCACCCCTCAGGGGAGGGTTTTCAAGTGGAAGGTCATGCCATTTGGCGTGGCCAACGCACCCGCTCTATTCCAAGAGGTGATGAACAAGATCTTGTCCATCCTACGAAGGTAACCTAAGGTGCAGGAACTTATATCCCGTGGGGCCCAGATGGAAGCACACATCGACGATGTATGCCTCGGGACCAATACCCAGGAGGACCACCTAATCCTCTTTGGTGAGTTCTTTGCAGTCTGCCAAGAGAACCACACACGACTCAAGCTGGAGAAGTGTGAGTTCATGCAGGAGACCATGCAGTACCTGGGGTTTGACGCTGGCTATGGGTGGTGGACCCCAGCGGCCTCTAAGGCCAAACCCCCGATGGATGCTAAGGTACGACACGAAGACCCCAAGAAAGGACTTCATGATGTACGCAGTTTCATTGGGGCGTGCAATTTCTATCGCCGCCATATCAAAAACTTCACCTACACCAGCGCCATTCTGACGGTCTTGATCAAGAAGAGTACTACTTTGCGCTGGGGCGCACAAGAACAACAAGCGTTTGACGAGCTCAAAGACAAGGTGGCCACCGCTAAGTGCTTCCGCGTGCCTAGGGCACAAGGGGAGACTATCCTGGTGACCGAAGCCAGCAATGTGGGCGGTGGTGGAACGTTGTTCCAATGTCAAGCACTAGAGAAGGAGGAGTTCAACTCGGCCATTTCCCAATGGGGGACGGAAGGTCTCAACCGAGATGGAACTCTCAAGCACAGCTACCCTGACGACAAGTGGGTCCTAGTACCTCTGGGTCACTGGAACTGGAAATGGAACCAGGCCAGGGGGAACTACTCCACATATGAGCAGGAATTGCTCGCGGGTATGCTAGTGCTATCCTCACAAGCACGACTGTTGGGGAGTAACCCTGTGGTCTGGCTGTGCGACCAAGAGCCGGTCCGCACTTTCCAGAAGGGCCCCGCACCTGAGAAGGCCAAGCTCCGGCGCTAGTGGACCTACCTCAGTCAACTAAGGCTGACGGTACACCACATCCAGGAAGTGAAGAACGAGTGTGCAGACTACATCAGCCGCAACAACTTCGACGCCCTGATTGGTGCCCGGTCTGAACCCATGGCTAAGGAGGCGTTCAGCCGTATGGACGTCCACTTGGACCTCAACATGACTATGATACGCCCCCTGGATGGACTCCAACAATCGGAGTACCTGAAGGAGTTTGGGGATATCTACAAGCGGCTGGAGAAACGCCTTGAACCCCTCCTGGTCAACCAAGATCAGTGGAAGAGGGACAAGAGCTACCTCTGGCACGAGGACGCATCGTGGTACCTAGTGACAGAGTCCCAGCGCTGCTGAAGTGGACCCATGAGTCCAGCGGTCATGTGGGTGCTGACCGTACCCTGAGGCTATTCAAGCAGTGGTTCCACACTACGTGCACTGACGACCAACTGCGGAAAACCCTCCAGCTGATCGTGGACAAGTGCCCGTGCAGGTCCTGAAAACCAGGGGATATCAGGGACAGAGATCTCTACTCAACCCTGCCCATCCCTCACTGTGCTAACAGTGTTCTATACGTGGACTACACGGAGATGCCGAAGTTCGGGGGCTATGACTTCGCCCTCGTGGTAACCTGTGGGTTGACCAGGTTTACCAGGGTGTTCCCATGTACCAAACACATTACCGGGGAGGAGACTATCAAGATACTCCTGGAGGAGTGGTTTTGTGTCTATGTGGCGCCCAAGGAGATGAACTCCGATGAGGACGTACAAGTACGCTCAGATACCGGCTGGTACAAGAGGGTCCTGAGATCCCTCAATGTCCAGGTGTCTACTGGGATCCCCTACTCGCACACGAGCAACCCCCTATGTGAGCAACAGATCCGTGTCCTCAAGGAGAATGTAAGGATATGGTGCAAAACTGAACGCACCAGAGACCGGGTGAGATTACTCCCCGTCATATCCTTGATGATGAACTCCCAAGAGAGTTCAGCTACTGGCTACTCGCCCCATGAGCTATTCCTAGGGCGCCCGGCGTGGTTCCTACATGCCCCCTATCGAGAGGACACCCATTCTTCTGTGGGTGAATGGGTCCAAGAGCAATAAGCGAAGGTGGACAAGGCCAACGCTATGCTACAGAGAGTGAGGGAGAGTCAGTGGAACAAGAAGAACAAGCACCGAGTACTGGACACCTACCAAGAGGGGGACTGGGTGCTGGTGCACCACAGCCGACTACCTGCCTGAACCTTACCCTTACCTGCCTAAGCGTATGTGTGAGTGTGCTATTCCTAAGGTCCTGAGAGCAAGCCGCAGAAGTGGTGTCCTAATTATACCCAAGTCTGCATGCTTGCTAAACCTGGAGGGTTGTCTTATTGATGCCACGGGGTACGCGCCGGGTCTCCCCTCCCCGAAGCGCCCAATTTCTGTGCTGGCGCAAACCCTTGGGGGAATACCCAGCGTACTAATCCAGGTATTGTTTTCCCTACCTATCTGTCTACTACAGGGAGTGGTGGCCAAAAGCTATGAAGGCATGAAAACGCCATTTTGCTAAGTGGCCAAAACGCTGACCTAACCACTGCCACAGCCCACGAACCCTGCTAAAATTGCAGGAAACGGGTGGGACAGTGACACACGCACTACAGGTCCTACACACCCTACAGTGGCACCATCCTGGTGGGCGAGCGCTACTGCAACTGGCTCAAGCCCCCACTCAGAATTACCACTCCTACACTCACGCTCTACTGGGTGGTGTTGAAGATAAAGTCGTGGGTCATAATGACCCTCCTGTGAAGAAGACAAGAGAACACAGCGCTGCTAAGCAACTGTGGCCTAACAGGGACGTCACAACACGTTTCCCTGCTAGGGCTTGGAGGGGAGAGGCGCACAGGTGGCGTGCACAGCGTGGATGTCGATGGAGTCGAACTGCCCTCGTCACTCCTGGCTGAGGCGCAGTTAATTGATTGTGGGATCAGCGCCCTTGTTTAGCAGGGCAAGAAAAAAAGGGACGCTGCTGCACCAATCACCCTACCTGCCCACCTGTAAAGCAAAGGCCAATGAAGGGGTGTTTGCGGCTGAGGAACCAAGCCACACTCCACGTATTATACGCTTCTCAGTGTGACCTATAATACGCTGTCCTCAAACACCCCTGTCAAGCAAGCAAGCGTTAAGAGACTCCTCAGGTTCTCTTAAAGAACGTATCGAGGAGCCCCTGGGTAACCTAAACAAGGTTTACCGTGCGCATTTCGCGTGGCCCACCCTTTAATGCGTGTGTGAATGCACGAGCATGCACGAGGGTACTGTCAACCTTTCTTTTTCTCCTAATCCTACCAACGATCACGAACCCCACCAGGGGGTGGCCCCACCTGGGCTTACCTACCTTACGTACCACTGGAGAGTGAAGCAAGGTGAGGAGGACAACGAGGCGCAAGCAAAAAACGGCGCTATGCACTTGTGTGTATGTCTAATCACCCTGATCTTATCTCTAATCATCTGCAATCTTTCTAATCTATCCCTCTATCGTGTTCTATGGTGCTACCAGGCTTGCAAACGACGACACATGGCGAGCACTGTGCGTCGGGCAAACAGAACGAGCACATCTGCAGTTTATACCTGATTCATTGAAGTCATATTCTTATTTTTCGAATTCTTGACTTTTGGTTGATTCTGACAATGTAGATGGAATCTTTGGTCACCTCTATTTATGTGTGTCTCGTCATTTTCCTGTCTACGTGAGACATACATTTGTAATCTCATTATTTCTTTTTTTTCTGGAGCTTCGCTAGGAGCCGCTCCTGCGCGCCGCCTTTTTCTGCGTAGGAATTTCTTGATTTAAAAAATCAAGAGATGACTACAGATTTTATAATAACGTGCATCTGATGCACAATTGGATTCTGTCCAGGTGTGTGCGTGCAGAACAATTCTAGGCCGTCATTTGACGGATTTAGGTGTTGTCGCTTCGCGCTTGCGTGGATTCGTGCCTCATACTCCCGTTCCTCTGTTGTACAGACCTCCTCCCAAAGCCTCGTTGAGTAGGCCGCTGTTCTGGCCGAAAAGCAGCAGCAAGAGACTGAACCATGATCAAGACCCCTCCAAGGGGCAATTCTAATTAAATCAGCGCACCCTCGCCCCAGTACCAGGACAGGTGTCTCCAACAGGATCCATGAGACTTGGGTCGAGCGTCCTATGAGAGTCTGGCGTTGGGTTGTGTTACGCTGCAGCTTGGAGGGAGGGATGCACATGCATATGGTCTTGGCATGCCCTACTCTAACCCCACCAAGCCACAGGAACCCGGGCAGCGCCAAGAGCGCTGAGTTTTCTGTTGGAGTTTGTCATCAACAATGCAGCAAGAGTCGCTGGCCATGGTAAAGCGCTCTTTTCCAGTGTTAGGGAAGCTATAAGTATTTTAAAGTAGATGTGGAAACCAAGGAAAGGCCAAGAAAAAATCCCTTTTTCCTGAAAGTGCGACAGTGGTGACGACCACTGCACAGGGGGGAAGAAAGAAAAAGTGCTTTTCCAATGCTTTAGGGTATACTTTAGTTGTATTAGTGGTGCTCTAAGCACACAGGCATTTCCATCTTAGTATTGGCCCAACCAAAAGGGGTGATAACACATTTTGACCTATGGAACCAAACACTAAATTAGGATGTGGTGTGGACCCCTTTATCCCCAAGCTATAGGCACTAAAACATCGTTTCCTGGGTTGCTGAGGCACTAATATACTGAAGGCAGAGCCTATGAATGTATCTATGTTTTCTCATGAATTCTTAGCTATCCTAGTGGTATGCACCCTAGGGGGCTGGGGCACCTCTTTTTGAGAGGTCCTGGGTTCAATACCCAATCAGCCTAGCTAAGAAGGAATATCCCTTGTGACATGGCAGTGACCTCATCGCCACATGCCATGCCACCTCAGCACCAATGGGACCCAAAAACAAAGAGTGCACATCTCAAGATGGCACTGTTGATGAGAGTGAGCCCTTGGGGCAGTTTTCCAATCAGTGTTTCTCAAGCATGTAAAATATTTCATCCTGAGTTGCAATGTATGCTAATTGCTGTGGTCTATTGTTGATAGTTTTCTTTATATAACTCTTTGTGACTGCAGTCCTTCATGCTTTGATCCTGATTTTCTTCCACTTGCTTATCTCTGGCTTGGTTTATCCTGGATTGGTTGTATTTCAGCAAATAAAACATTTTCCTCATCAAAAACAAGCAGCAGGAAACCCTACACCAGCAGCGAGCAGCAGGAGAAGCACAACAAACACACAGTGTTGAAATCACTATAAAACTTTCTACGACCCCTCCAACCACAAGTCCCACAAAAAGGGGAAGAAGCGTCACGGCAATGAAGAAGATGTGGTGGTCGAGAAGAAATCGAAAAAGGCAAAGCATGCACAAGACACTGCCGAAGAGATCCCAGGTGTGTTCAATTGACTTTCAACATGGCCGATTGAACAAGTAGAATGGAATTTACTTCAATTGAACAAGGGAGCATCCACTTGGTGCACATCCGCTTCGTTCGCTCGTAGGTGCGCGCTTGAGCAAGAAGGCCTCGAAGAATTTGGCCGCCTTACAACCCAAAGAGGTGCCCAAGAAGGGAGACAAAAAGGCCATGGGTGCTCCGAAGAAGCCGAAGGGGAAGGATGCTCCCAAGAAGGCAACACCGAACCCCGTTGTAGAACCGAAGGATGAGATTGTCGAATTGACGTCAAGGAGCGAGGAGAGACTGGAACGAAAGGTTTGTAATTCCTTTCATGAGATTTGTCGACAAGGGCTATTCCAAGACATCATGAAGATGAAGTGGTCGTACAAGAGGCGGTATGGTGCCAAGTTCCGCAAGGCAATCTTTGGAGCAACGGTGGAATTTCCCGCATTTAAAAACATAAAAATCGCCGGTCGCACGGAAGATTATTCAACTTTGGTGAGCCAATTGAACCAATATGCCCAAGTAGAATTCCGCGCACACCCCTTCCATTGGAATGCCATAGCCGTAGTTTACGGCTATGGTAGTTCACCAATAAAGAAGGTTCCTACCAGGACCGGCCCCTGCTGTGCCCCTTCCGCCTGTCACCCCTGCTGACTTGCTCCTGATCAACGATCGCATTCCTCAAAAACCAGGGTCCAAAATCCAAAAATATAGAAAATACAATCCTCCTTCAACCCTGAACAGCAACCAGATCCCACAAATACAGCAATAACCCAATCCACAATCCAATCCACGCTGCGGGCTTCCGTTCAGCACACCGGTCGTCCCACGGTGGCGGGCATGTACAAGAATTGCACCAAAGAGGAAAGCCCTGAAATTGACATATGAACACAAATAAAGCAAAGTTGGGGAAGGATGAAAACATACACAATCACAGCCATGGACCCCTCATTCCCTGAACTCAAGACCTTCCCCTGACTCGCCAACATGATGCCTTGAACCCAGTCCAATAAAATGTCTAAATGCCATGTGTCAAAAGTCACTACACAAACCCCAAAAATGTGATCACTCCCAAGCCTCTATATCCTAGCCCAATAGGGGAGGTGGCGTGTCATGGCCTAGAGTAGCACTCAGGACCATGCCCTACCCTGACATAAACTTGGTTGGACTTGGAGTCGAATGGGATTGGAAAACTGCCCCATGAGTTTGAACTCATAACATGCCAAAAACTGCCAATTCACACCATATTGGCCAAATATCAAATATATGTTCAAAATTGAGGTTACCACTTATCCGAAGGCTCAAAGTATGCATGGAATCGAAGTCTAGTATTCATGGAGGATAGAGACCAAAGGTCAATGCCCATGTACATCCCCACTTTACCCTCAAAACCCCTTCAGATATGGGCGCCACGCACTGCCCAAGTCAGCCCATGATCTTGAGACCAATTCTTGTAATCCTTCGTGCGCCAAGCCAAATGGAGTACACAATCCGGCATATGGTGGTGTTCAACTCTAAAGTATATGCCAACATATGAACAACATACCATGGTTCGACTCTCCATAGGCTTCTTGCTGTTTGCCGACCAGGTAAGTACACAAAACGCAAAAATGAGCAAAAATTGAGGTCAAAAACATGAAAATATGTCCAAATACAAAGTTGTCATGATAGTATATCTCTATGCTCACCCATGATATCCGCGCATGGTTCAATATACAAATGATTGGAACCATTTGCGAACAATTCTCCCACTTGGATCCCCAATCAGGCGCATGGAGATACCTTCGCCACTCATATCTACATGCCCCATGAAAATGGGAGTGCACTCATGGATCTCTTTGCCAAACATACCATGAGCAATACATACGCGGTAGACTTAGTCTAGCGCTTTGAATTCCACAATTGGGACATGGGCAAGACCCTTGTCACGTGTGGCTCCCCATCTCTTCGGCCACACGAAGATATATAACATGGGTGTGAGCATATCGAAGCACATACCATGCATATAACACATACCCTCAAAAAGTGGCTCCCACCATGGTATGCCATGCCCCTCCATGGACATAACTTCACGTTAAAAATACGTGGGAACCCAAGGAAAGTATCCATGCAACCCCAACACTCATGCGGTACACTCGAAAGTCGTAATAAAATGTTTGGTTGCATGGCCCAAGAGTTGTAAACCACTTTCTACCCCCTTGGCCATTATCCCTTGCTACAGCAGGCATGTGTACACACCGAAGGCGTTTGATGCTTTCTAAATTAAGTTGAGACCAAGGCGGTTCGAACCCAATTCTCACAATTGATATTCTTCGCCATGAGCCGGAGATATGACCTTTTGAAGTGGTCTCACGAATCAATTTTGTTTCGCCCATATCTCCAAGAAAAACGAAGGGCATAACCAAAGGAAGGTTGATTCGTGATCGGGGAAAAATGTAGGGCCACTCGAGATTCGTCATATCAAGTGCGGCGATGTCGAAGTCGAAAATCCGATTCTGAAAGTCTGCAAAAATCGGATTAAGTTTGCGAGTGTATAATATGAAAATTGCGGAAGCAACGAACCCTTTACTGATGAAATCTGACCCTTCATCAGGGTTTCTGCCAAAATATCTGTAAATAACAGTTAACCAATCGGTTACCGCAAAATCGCGAGCCAACTGACAGTCGCGGATACATTGACAATCAGAACGGAAGGCTGAAAAATTATGGAAACCTTATGATAAAAAAACCCTATTGATTCCTGATATTCTGATATATAAATCTCAGCTGGCGGCGCCTCGGTACTGAATATGGCCGCTCATACCCGGAATGGCCAAAAACCTATCACACTATCAACTCGGGTTAGGCCGGGTGGATGGGAGAGTATGATATCAGCCAATGGCAGCTTGCCGGCACATAGATACACACCCCAAGTGACCCAAAGATGGCCACGGGGGTCCGAACCGGCTTCACCCCCCTTCTCAGAGCGTTGTTACCGCTCGAAAGTCATTCAAGAGAGGGCGGGAGGACCCCAATGGGCTCCAACCCCCCCCCCCCCCCATGTCCCAAGGACACATGGAGGCCCCACACACGTCGTAGGCGTCCCCCATGCCCCAAGGGAGGGGTGACGACACTGATAATCGGTGCCCTACGCCATATTCGGTCTCCTCTTGATCTACAACATGGACCAAGGGGATCAAAGATAGAGAAACGTCGTCGTTCGACCTAAATAGGTATACCACAATGAAATATATATGTGGAGATCGAGTGAAGGGGGTATATGGCCAATCAAGGCCGAAAAGTCCCCAGATGAACGCCCTCACCCGTCTCCCCAAGCACAAAAACAAACACAAATGCCAAGAGGGATCCATTACGGTGCTACTGCAGCCACCAAATGGACCAACACGTCCTTGACATCCAAAGAAATATTCTTTTTCTTCAGATAATCCATGCAGACTGTGGTATACCTCGGCACAAAACTGCTCGGAGGCTCCCACGAATCCCTGGATGCGGCGAATCCCTTCCAACGAACCTTATAAAGCCTCCCCCCAGGCGTCCCCGGGTCCGGCTTGTCCGCCAGGATTCTCCCGGCGGTGAAGTCGTCGTCCTCACCCTCGTCGTCCGAGTCCACATCGCCGGCGGTGAACTCGAAGGTGACGGGACGTCCGCTGGGGTCTGGTGCTCGGGGACGAAGCTGGGTATGGTCGCGGTCCAGGATCTTGTTGTCCCCCACACGAACCGCATACACATCCTGCCCGACCTTCCGCACGATTACCCCCGGCACATACCAAGATGCCTGCCAATGCCTGGACAGGACATCCTTGTGGTGCCGCTCCACCCACACGGTGTCTTGGAGAGCATACTTCTGGACTTTTCCCTGCTTGAAGCACTTGGCCCTCTTGTCTTGCTCATCCTGAAGTGCCTTGCACACCTTGGCCGCCGTGTCGTCCGCCTCGGCCATCATAGCGTTCGCATCCCGGGCCACTTTGCCATGGTTCAACCACGGGAGAGTGCGTGACACTCGATCCCGTAGGAACAGGATGCGATGGGGCGACAGTCCGGTGGGTCCCGGAAGGTCGTGGTACGCCTGGAGCACTCTCCACAGCGAATTGTACCAATTCCGGCCCGGTTCGTCAATGTGCAGCTGGCGGAACTTCTCGAACATCTGCCGCCCGGCCAGCTCAGCCCGGCCATTTGATCGGCTGTGGTACGCCACGGTCTTGGCGTGCCGAATCCCCATGTGCTTGCACATCGTCTTGAACCACGTCCCCACGAATTGACTGCCCCTATCGCTGCAGATGACAGCTGGGACATCACAAATCGTCAGCCAATGCCTGATCATGGCATTAGCGACGGTCTTGGCCTGCAGCCCCACTCCATGCTTGTCCTTCTTGTCCTTCTTCTTCGACTTTTTGCCCGGGACCGCCACGATATACCCGCTGTGCCTATCCACCGACAGGATGACACAGTCATAGGTCTCTCCTTCCACGGTGACCTCCGGCATGGCGAATACATCCATGGCCACGGACCGCATAGGGGCCTCCGGTATAGCCGTATACACCGGGTTGCCCGCTGTGGAGTGGTTGGGGCTCTTCGTGGCCCGACACACGGCACAGTCGCTGCAGTACTTGTCCAGGAGGGCGTAGTACCCCAGTGGGAACTTGAAGCGCCACTCCAGGTCCTGCTGCATCTTGTCCCGACCAGGATGCATGAGCTGGATCTTATGCTAGTGGTCAATGAGCTGCTCCATTCGGTTCTCTGGGACCAATAGCTTGTCCTTGAGGAACAGTTTGTCCCCATCCTCGGTCAAGCCCTCAGGCCATTCGTCGTCCGACGGGGCGCTCACGGCATTCCAGTACTTGCTCCAGTGGTCGGATGCCGCATAGTCATCCGACCAGTCCTCTGTGAGCACCGACCTGACTAGCTCTACAGGGGCCACCATCCATTGCTCGAGGGTTTCCTCCCGAATATCTTGGACGCGAGCGCCCCGGAACTTGGCCAGGTCCGTACGGTTTGCCATCACCACAAAACACTTGACCCCCTCTTGCTCCATGGCCTTCTCAATCTCGATGATGCGCTTGGCCTCCTCAGTCTCCTCGGCGTCCCCATGGCTGGATATGTCCATCCAAGCCTTGCCCGCGGGGTAGGCCCATCTACTGAGGCAATCTGCCACAGTGTTGTCCTTCCCCGGGACGTATACGACGCTGAGGTCGAACTTGGCGAACGTCTCATGCCATTGGGCCCTCCTTGCCGCCGGTCCCGAGGGGGTGTCAACGTGCTCCTTGTGCCAGCTCTGCAAGGACTGATGGTCCGTACAAACCACCACCGGTTGCAATCCGATGTGGCCAGACCATTTCCTGAGCGCACAAAGAATGGTGTACGTCTCCTACTCCCTCGCGGTCCAGGTTCGGCGTTGGCCCTCGGCCAGGATTCGACTCTGGAACGCCACGGGTACGTGTGACCCGTCGTCTCGGATCTGCTCGAGGACTGCCCCTACAGCATAGTCCGAGGCGTCTGTCGGTAGCACGAATCCCTTGTCTGGGTCCACGAAGAATAGCCCCAGCTGCCCCAGGAGTCGCTCCTTCAGGCGGCTGAACGCATCTTCAGCCTCAGGGGTCCAGGCAAGCTTCTTCTTGCTCCCCTTCCGGCCATCGAACTTGCCCACCTGCAGCATCTTGTGCAGCGGCCCCGACAGTTCTGCATACATCCGGACATAGCCCGAATAGTAGTTGCAGAACCCCATGAAGGACCGGAGTTCGCTGATGGTCTGGGGCTTCTCCCAGTGGTGCAGGCACGCCAGCTTCCCAGGCATGGGACGTCGTTGCCCGTGACCAACCACGTGACCCGCGAACTCCACTTCCTTCACGAAGAGTGAGGCTTTGATGGGCTTGCACACCATGTTGTGCTTGTCCAGCTCGCTGAGCAATCGGCGCAGAACCTTCTCATGCGCTTCGATGAGCTCATCCTCAGTCATGTTCTCCGTGCCGGACCCGATGATGATGTCATCCACGAAGGGGTCGGCACAGTCCCGGACAGGACCGAGTAGGTCCTCCATCATGCGCTGGAATGCGGCGTTGCCATTCTTGGCGCCCATAGGCACCACTTTACACTGCATGAGTCCCAGCGGCGTCGACATCGCTGTGCAGGGCCTGGAGTCGGGGTGTAGCGGCATCTGGTTATAGCCATGTTTCAGGTCTAACACCGTGAAGATCCGCTTTTTCTGTTGCTTTTGGAGGGAAGCGAATACGAGTCGTGCTCGGTTTGCTCGTTCAAACCCCTGTAATCCACCACCAACCTCCACTCGCCCTTCTCCTTCTCGGGCACGATAAAGGCTGGGCTGGCCCACTCACTGTCGGAGGGTTCGATCCATCCCCGCTCAATGAACTCGGCCAACAACTTCTTCATGGCCTCGGCCCGATCGCCCTGAAGTTGGTACTCCCGATGACGATAGATCTTGGGGCTCGGCTTCAGCTTGATATTCGCTGTACCAAACCTCCCACGATCTGGAGGGTTTTTGTTGGCGACGCCGCTGAATAGCCGCAGATAGGCATTGATCAGCCTCTCCTTCAGCTCGGCGACCTTCAGATTCTCCTGGGCCTCTTCAGCCGCTTGCTTCGGTATCGATACAAGCGACCGCACTGCGGTATAGGCCTCTTCTGGGTCCGAGTCCGACTTCTCTTCGTCCGATATGCCGTCTTCATCGTCGTGGGGTGCGCTTCCCACCGATAATCTTCGAAAATTGGCGGCATCGGGCTGGTTCTTGTCGCTCTCGGCCCCCATTCTTGGAAAATCCCACGTCGGCGGGTCCGACCCAACCGGACCATCATATT
Source organism: Eutreptiella sp. 'Long Island Sound 2002' (assembly GCA_964036045.1). Taxonomy (NCBI): domain Eukaryota; phylum Euglenozoa; class Euglenophyceae; order Eutreptiales; family Eutreptiaceae; genus Eutreptiella; species Eutreptiella sp. 'Long Island Sound 2002'. The sequence continues at coordinate 40,770,144 of OZ038383.1, read as the reverse complement.
GGTCCGCGATGTGATCCATGACCCTCGCCACGAACTCATCCTTTTCGTACTTGCCGGTGACCAACATCTTGTCATCCCACCAATGCGGAGATGTGACCATGGCCCGCCTCTTCTTGGCTGCCACACGGTCGTGCATCCCCATCCGCATGTAGTTGACGACGTCGTCGATCTCGGCGTGGGACAGGATGTCAATGCCATCAACTGGCTGATGCGTCCCCTCCTTGGGCTCGGACATGACCCGCATGGGCACCGCCTCAACCCTACGGATGAACGCTTCATCACCAGTGGGCTGGGCTTGCGCCCCATCCACCAGGAAAGCCTTGGTGGCCCCCGCTTGACCCGGGGAGGGCATTGATACACCCTTGGCGTCGATGAACAGCTCCTCCTCCGGCCCGAATGACATCTCGTTCAGGGTGATGGAGTCCAGCGTCGACTTGAGATCTTCCAGCGGACATGGGGTGGATCCTATGCTGGTTATGACCAGGATCCCCTTCGCCCTATCCGCGACGATCTTCTCCACCGTACGTCTGGTGTTATCCGGGGAGCCATGCCAATACATGGGCCCCCACTCCTTCAAACCCCAATGCCTATGCCAGGCTGAGTCTCCTCGATGCCAATGCCTCCTACACCTCCGCAAAAATGGGGCATCCCGGGAAGCGAAGACGTCCGTCTCGGGCACTTCGGCTCCCAGCGTCTGGATCATCCTGGCATACACCTGCGGCGCCATTCCATACTCCGTGAGCTGAACTCCATGGTCTCCTCTGGACGTGGCACCCACAGCTTGCACCGCTTGGACGATCCGATCCTCTTCCTCAGCATTCCATTGGGATGATCCGCATGCATAATCCGTGGACAGCCATGTGAGGCATTCATCATCCTCCCCGACCAGCGTTGCCCGATGGGGAAGTGCTCCAATGGCATTTGCCACCATGAAGTCATACCCCATGATCATATCCCAATCTGTAATGTCAGCCACATAGAAGTTCCCGGATAGAGTGCTTCTCTTCGCCAAATCAGGGCGGTTCAAGCGCTCATGCTCCCAGAATTCCATATTGATAGTGGCCTCATGGGTGCCGCAACCCATAATCTCTCCGTTGGAGACCTTCAGGCGGACCGCTCTTCGGCTGGGCTGCAGGAGTTCCTCCTTGAACAACCCTCTCCGGACCAGGCTCACCTGGGCACCCGTATCCACCAACACATCCACCACCTTCTCCTCTCGTCCGCACCGTACTCGCACTTTCAAGTGCAACTGCCGCTCGTCGCCGTGAGGTGTATGGACGACTCTCACGGCATGCAACTCTAGCACGTCCGGGTGCATCAGGACTTCAGGGTATGGTCACGGATGGTGTAGATCTTGGGCTGGTCCTGCCCGTCCACGGGGCTCTCCGTGGTCGCTCCTTCCTTCTTGCCATGTCCTGTACCCACATGTACTTCCCTTGGCAGGGCGCTCCAGGGGTTGAGAGTGGCAAGACTCAGTGGTTTTGGCTCTTCCGGAGCCTTCTTCGGCACCCGATGTGCCTCGGATTCCTCAGGGATTCCACTGATTTTCGGAGGAGAGACCTCCGAGGTCCCACTCCCGTGGGGGCTCCTCTAGACTTGACTTCCCGCAGCCCCTTCCGGCTGTGATCCTCCAGGACTTTGTCCACCACGTTGCTGGGCTTTGAGTTCCTCCAACGTCCTCAACATGTCCTCAGCAACCTCCTCGATTGACCTCACTCGTCGGTCCTGGCCAGATCCACCACCATAGCCTCTTCCTCCGCCTTTCCCTTGGCCTTTGCCTTCCCCTTTTCCCCCTTCTCCGCCCTTCGCCTTCCAATCGGCAATCCGCTGCTCCTTGGGCTTCTTCTCGGGGTGGGCGGCGAAGTAGGCCTTCTTGTCCGCCTCATACACCTTGCACTGACGGTGGTCGTGTGCATGGTTGTTTCCCTTGCCATAACAGACCCAGCACCCGTCTTGCTGAGACCTGTACTCCCGGAACGAGAGCGGTGGGTTCCCGATCCTCCTTGGCTCTTTGCCCTTCTTGGGTCCCACCCGGTTCCATTTGGACCAATCCTGCTCATGGTCCCTCACGTTGTGCGCCACAAACGCGAAGAAATGGGCCTCGTCGTGATCCTCCCGGGACCCGGTCCAGTGGTCTTGGCCACTTCCACTACCATCCTCCGCGGAGTTGGCCGTGTCCTCCTGGATCTCCCGATGATGGCGGTCTTCTCGGTGGCCTCGTTGTCCATGACCATGTCGACCCTGCACGTGGGCCTCGTTCTTCGCATTGAGCTTCAAATCCACCGTGATGTACTTCACGATCTCGTCCAGGCTCATGCGGGCGAATATGACCTGCATCCTCAGTGGCTCACCACGCCTCCACTCCGCGTTGTTGAGGCGCAGCAACCTTTGCCCCATGGTGTCTCCAAATACCTCCACATACACGGCGTTCTTCAGTCCCAACATCCGGTTGGGCTCGCCCAGGTTCCTCCTGAAGAACTCCATGATACCCGCATGGGTATCCTCCGCCGCCATGATCCTCACCGCCACCCGCTTCTTAGCTCGCTTCTTTTCCTCGTCCTCCACCTTCTTCTTCCAGTGGCCGGGCAGGACGTCCTTCAGCAGGTGACAGATCTCTCTGGACTCGTTCCAGTCCTCAACCAGCTTGATGCTCTGTCGGTATTTCCGCACATACCGGTTCCACTCCCAGACCCGCCACTTTTGGTCCATCCAGCGGCAGCAGGATGGACCAAAAGTCCTCCAGCTTCTGGTTCGGAGCGTCCACCCGCTCCTCATCCTCCAACCACTGGAGGCAGGCCTGCTCCGTACGGATCAGTCCTTCCCGGATCTGATCCCGCAGCTCCTCCTTCAGGTCCTGCGCCAGCCGGTGTGGGAATGTCCGGCATACCCACTTGTCCCGCGGCGCTCCCCGCATCTCACCGATGACCTCCTCGGCAAAGTCCTGGTGGAGCGGGTTAAGACCCTCCGGAGCGCCATGGATAAACCCATGGGCGGCCCGGCAGAGGCACCCTACGCGCCTCCGCGTGTTGACCCGGGTGCGCTGCCGTTTGTTCCCATGTTCAGCGAATCCACAATGCTCGGGGAACACACGGCACCGGCTGGGTACATGCGGGAAGGGCACGTAACCACGGACCCGAGGTGCCTGACGGTACAGATGTCCCATGCCGCCCAGGATATACCGATCACTACGACTGCCCAGGCAGTTTATGCGGAAGAGGAGATCCAGAGCCAGACCATGCAGGGGCGAACCATGGGAACCGCCGACGGACATAGTTGAGGTCATCCAGGCGGAAACCTGTGGGCGGAGGACCCCAATACGGGGATATGGACGGCCGATGGAGCAAGTCCTTCCCGCATTCCAAACCCTATAGGTTCAGGCCCAACTGGACTGCACTCCATGGAGGAGAGGGATGTACGGGGAGTGTACTCACACCCCCCGGCCACAGGTGGTATCCGTCTCGGTGGAGTGGTGGCTGGGGACGTCGGAGACGCCATCAGGATTGACGACCTCAGTGGAATCAAAATCCCCTACTACGATGGCAACCCCTCCAACCTGGATGACTTCATCCTGGATTGGGAGGCTTTGCCGGGAGCTCCGGACCCGAGGTGAGGGGCTGTCGCTCCTCTAGCCTTTTCAGGCGTCCCGACATGTCCTCCACTAAGTGGAGGAGGCTGCCCACCACTCGCTGCTGCTTCTGCAGGGCCAGCTCCAGATTCTCCCGGTACCGGTCCCGTTTCTGCTCGCAGCTCCGCCATGTTTCTCTCCGCGGCCGACTAGTAATCCAGGATCCCGGCGACGTCCTCCTCTAGGCCGTCCTTGGCGTTGTCCAGGCTCTCGAGGCGATGCACGATGGCGTCCATCCTCATCTTTGGGTACTTGCCCATGAGGAGGGACACGTGCTCGCAGTGGCACTCAGCGTGCTTTCCACCTGATCCGGCGCATCCCGCGGTTCCCGGCGCCTCGGACTCCTCTGCCATGGGTGTGTCGCCCATGCTATCCCGCGTTGCATCCGTGTGCCGGGCCACAGGCGCCGTTCTGGCTCTGGCGGGCCTCTCCAACGCGTCGGCGTCATGCTCCAGGCTGGGTTTTGGGGCCATGTTTGCCCTTGTGGGCGGTCTGGCCGTCTCCTCCGACTCCGAAGGTTGCTCATAGGCCGTCCGATAGCCCTCGGAGTGCCCCTCGGAGTCCCACAGCCTGACCGGGCTGGGGTCTGTATCCATAGCCCCGGCGTCCCCTGCCGCGGACTTGGGTGACCTGCGCTGCCAGTAGCGCCAGGCCCGTCCTCCACTGCTGCCTGAATGGCAGGTCTCCTCAGAGTCCTCCGCGGCGGAGCGGAGGTTGCATGCCTTTCGGCAGCGACGCTCACACATGGAGACCAGGTCCTCCATGTCAAGTCCTCCTCTTCCCGAACGTCGTACTTCTCTTCGGGCTTCAACTTCCAGAGTTCGCCATGCTCCCGAGCGTCTCGGCTCTTCTCTCGCTCCAATCTCCGGTGTGGTCTCCACCGAGTCCACAATACGCACCCGGGGCGTACTTGGGCAGGGCTCACAGGGGCCCAAGTCCCCGGGTCGGCGGTAGGTAGGGGCAGCAGGTACGCCTCTGCTACCATAAAGAAGGTCCCTACCAGGACCGGCCCCTGCTGTGCCCCTTCCGCCTGTCACCCCTGCTGACTTGCTCCTGATCAACGATTGTCTTCCTCAAAAACCAGGGTCCAAAATCCAAAAATATAGAAAATACAATCCTCCTTCAACCCTGAACAGCAACCAGATCCCACAAATACAGCAATAACCCAATCCACAATCCAAACCACGCTGCGGGCTTCCGTTCAGCACACCGGTCGTCCCACGGTGGCGGGCATGTACAAGAATTGCACCAAAGAGGAAAGCCCTGAAATTGACATATGAACACAAATAAAGCAAAGTTGGGGAAGGATGGAAGCATACACAATCACAGCCATAGACCCCTCATTCCCTGAACTCAAGACCTTCCCTTGACTCGCCAACATGATGCCCTGAACCCAGTCCAATAAGATGTCTAAATGCCATGTGTCAAAAGTCACTACACAAACCCCGAAAATGTGTTCACTCCCAAGCCTCTAGATCCTAGCCCAATGAACGAGGTGGCGTGTCATGGCCCAGAGTAGCACTCAGGACCATGCCCTACCCTGACATAACCTTGGTTGGACTTGGGGTCGAATGGGCTTGGAGAACTGCCCCATGAGTTTGAACTCATAACATGTCAAAAACTGCCAATTCACACCATATTGGCCATATATCAAATATATGCTCAAAATTGAGGTTACCACTTATCCAAAGGCTCAAAGTATGCATGGAATCGAAGTCTAGTATTCATGGAGTATAGAGACCAAAGGTCAATGCCCATGCACATCCCCACTTTACCCTCGAAACCCCTTCAGATATGGGCGCCACGCACTGCCCAAGTCAGCCCATGATCTTGAGACCAATTCTTGTAATCCTTCGTGCGCCAAGCCAAATGGAGTACACAATCCGGCATATGGTGGTGTTCAACCCCAAAGCATATGCCAACATATGAACAACATACCATGGTTCGACTCTGCAAAAGGCTTCTTGCTGTTTGCCGACCAGGTAAGTACACAAAACGCAAAAATGAGCAAAAATTGAGGTCAAAAACATGAAAATATGTCCAAATACAAAGTTGTCATGATAGTATATCTCTATGCTCACCCATGATATCCGCGCATGGTTCAATATACAAATGATTGGAACCATTTGCGAACAATTCCCCCACTTGGATCCCCAATTGGGCGCATGGAGATACCTTCGCCACTCATATCTACATGCCCCATGAAAATGGGAGTGCACTCATGGATCTCTTTGCCAAACATACCATGAGCAATACATACGCGGTAGACTTAGTCTAGCGCTTTGAATTCCACAATTGGGACATGGGCAAGACCCTTGTCACGTGTGGCTCCCCATCTCTTCGGCCACACGAAGAGATATAACACGGGCGTGAGCATATCGAAGCACATACCATGCATATAACACATACCTTCAAAAAGTGGCTCCCACCATGGTATGCCATGCCCCTCCATGGACATTACTTCACGTTAAAAATACGTGGGAACCCAAGGAAAGTATCCATGCAACCCCAACACTCATGCGGTACACTCGAAAGTCGTAATAAAATGTTCGGTTGCATGGCCCAAGAGTTGTAAACCACTTTCTACCCTCTTGGCCATTATCCCTTGCTACACCGGGCATGTGTACACACCAGGGCGTTTGATGCTTTCTAAATTAAGTTGAGACCAAGGCGGTTCCAACCCAATTCTCACAATTGATATTCTTCGCCATGAGCCGGAGATATGACCTTTTGAAGTGGTCTCACGAATCAATTTTGTTTCGCCCATATCTCCAAGAAAAACGAAGGGCATAACTAAAGGAAGGTTGATTCGTGATCGGGGAAAAATGTAGGGCCACTCGAGATTCGTCATATCAAGTGCGGCGATGTCGAAGTCGAAAATCCGATTCTGAAAGTCTGAAAAAATCGGATTAAGTTTGCGAGTGTAGAATATGAAAATTGCGGAAGCAACGAACCCTTTACTGATGAAATCTGACCCTTCATCGGGGTCTCCGCCAAAATATCTGTAAATAACAGTTAACCAATCAGTTACCGCAAAATCGCGAGCCAACTGACAGTCGCCGATACATTGACAATCAGAACGGAAGACTGAAAAATTACGGAAACCTTATGATAAAAAAACCCTGTTGATTCCTGATATTCTGATATATAAATCTCAGCTGGCGGCGCCTCGGTACTGAATATGGCCGCTCATAGCCGGAATGGCCAAACCTATCACACTATCACCTCGGGTCAGGCCAGGTGGATGGGAGAGTATGATATCAGCCAATGGCGGCTTGCCGGCACATAGATAGACACCCCAAGTGACCCAACGATGGCCACGGGGGTCCGAACCGGCTTCACCAATGCAATTGCATTACCATGAACATGAAGATCACCGCGTTTTGGGCGTTTGCGTGTTGACGGGGGAGGAGGGGGATTGCCATGGGGGGGCTTTTTTTGTGGAGAAGGGGGGGATCATCCACCACGAAGGAAAGGCAATTCCCACAATGGGTACGCCCGAGGATGGATCCCTCGTTGAGGGGTACTTGTGTGACGCCCAACAACATGGCGTTGTCTTTGATTCACATGCATTGCATGGCCCATGGCAATGGCGTGGTCGGAGTGTGGCACTCGTGTTTTACACGCGTGCATTGCCGGAACACATGCGGGAAGCGGATGTTGCGCAATTGCGGATCCTTGCATTCCCGTTGGTTTGAACAATGTGAGTCATTGCTTTCACTTGCTTATGTGGTATTGCATGCATGTGAATGGATATTTCCTTTGCTTTTGTCCGTTGGTGTGGCCTTTTCTCTCTAGAGACTCAAAGGGAGTTTGAAAGGAGCCGTGGCAAGCAACGTTAAGGAGGAAGCAAAAAAGGAGGAAGAGGAAGAGGAAGAGGAAGAGGAACCAACTAATGAAGTGGATGACCCAAACGAGGAAGAGGAACCAACCAATGATGCGCATGAGGAAGAGGAATGCAAGGAAGTAGAGAGAGTGGTTGAAGAAGATGGGGTCCCTCCAACAAGGGCCTCTCTACATCTTAAAGACCTAGATAAATTCAGTCCCCAAAAAAGCATCAATTTTCTGAAATCGAAAAAAAATAGACACTCAGATAAATGGAAATCGTCCATTCCAATCCATCACGAAGAAGGGCGTGCTGTTCCCATTCGACCTCAAATCCAACCACCCATTTTCCCCATTGATCGACCTTGCCGTCCCTTTGAACCGACCGTTAGCCAATCTTGACACCTTTATCAATTTTGCACTCGTCCCCGACATTAAGTTCTACCAACCCAATTCAATTATTGCAATGGCTGGCCTTTTCAACTTCTCGAGCTCCAAGTCCTCTTCGTCAGATTCAGAAAAACAAACTTTGGCAATCGACCTTAATTTGGTGAGTCCAACTACGTCGAAACTACCGGTTTGGACAACTAAGTGCAACCAAAAGGATATCCAGAACGACTATAAGTACTTTGCCTTGAACGACGAGAAAACCCGTGCCTTCTACGGCAAGGCCATATCCTTACCGACACAAGCACGCAAGGAATTATATGTTAGAGCACCATTAAAAGTTGGGCTTCATGACGATGATCTACACGTATCACTAGGAGACCTTCAACTCCCTCAAGGAACAAGACGGTACTCCATGACGGAAGCCCACGAACCGATAAAAAACATCAAGGAGGCCCTCAAGACCTTCTAGGGAATTTTATGTCTTCCCGCCCAATGACAAGAAAGACCCGCCACCAAACTACTTGTCCTCCAAGGTATGATCAAAGGCCATTAAAGGTGCATTGGTAGAGTTGAAAAACGAGGATGCGGAGAAAACCTACACCAGGTGGATCACCATGGAAAGTTGGGAAAGACACACCATGGCCAAGAACCATCTCTTGTTCGCGGCCGGCCCCTTGATCGACCTCAAACAATGGGTAGACAAAGTGGTAGTACACCACGGCACTCGACCTATGATACCAACGCGGGCCTTCTCCTTAAAAGAGGGATACATCCCTCAAAGACCATACGTGTCCATCCACATCAACACATCCAAAAAAGTAGATGATGACATCGCCTTCGAGGACCTCAACTATCAAGGACACGACCTACAACTTGCTCTCAATGCCATCCAAGTGAACAAAACGCTCGCCGCCGTTGATGTCACACTAAGAATTGACGTTCATAAGGATATTCTCTTCAAATATTATAATGAACGGCAAATCCATGATGTGTCCAATGGGAAAAACCCCTCCCCGGTGACGGAAAAAACCCTCACCGATGTCAGAGGTTTTCAAAAGTTTTTGAATAGAACTTTTGAACCGGGTCAAGACGATATTTCCCTCAACTCAAGGCAAGCCTTCTATCCGTTAGGTGGTGGAGTCATTCTTTGGTCCGCACACCACCGACTAATGAGATTTGAGTGGACACTAGCCTCCCAAAGGGGAGAACGCCTCCTCCAAAAAATTTTGGAACACGAGTGGGCCAAGTCCGGTTCGATGTTTGCCATGCGTGTGAAAGACATAGAGGGAGGAAACTTGTACCAAATTCAAGCTTTTCGCGACTATCTTGCTTCTCACCCGGAAGTAGACGCTCTTGAAGTGTGGTCCACTTTCAATAGAAACCCGTACGCGAAACCACCCTATGTCTACACCAAAGGCACTACCGCCTGGTCTCTCAAAAGCATTCTCACAAACTTAGACGTTGGAGGATTCCCTTGTGAGGGCGGGAGGAACCCCATCCAATCCAACGCGTGGAGTCTCTTCCATAACAAAGGATTTGTGTTGTTCTATGGTCCGGACGCCTCTTTGGTCAGATTTTGGGGACCCACGGGCGCTAAAGACCCCAGTGACACCGCCCCATGCCTCAACCCAATTGTTCATAGCTCGTGGGCTCAACCCCCGGACAAGTTGTCTTTTGAAATCCGAACTCCAAGTTCGAAACGGGCCCTGCACGCCCAAGTAGTTGCCGGACTCCTAGGCCCCTTTAAAAATTGGAGGCGCGCGGCCGACCCCCACTTTGATGGCAATGTCTATAGGGCCGAGTACATCCACGAGGAGTCTGCAATCCTAGCCCACCATTTCTGCATGGGAACCACCTCAATAGTGAGTGCATACCCCAATGACATAAAGAGGCAAGCTCTACTGGCCTCAGAAGACCCCAGCCTCTCCCCTCACAACAGGGCCGTCATGGCGGGCACCAGGTTGGGCTCCCAGTCCTTTGTCTCCAGCATCATAGAGGAGGATGAGCGTCTTGCCGCGCCTCGAATGTCAGGGAATGAAAAAATTCAATTCTTGTCCACAATCAATGCCGACAATGCCACGGATGCACTATCCGGAGAATTAGTACAGCCCAATGCCATCGACAGTGAACAGGAATCTGAGTTGCTCAAAGCAATTGAATCTGTTGATGACTGGGACACACGAACCCGAAGAAGACTCAAACACTTTGGTTTTTCTCATGACATCGGCGGTGGGAACATTCAACCGTCAAGTCCAATTCCAGAATTTCTCGGCACTGCACAAAACTTGGCTCAGCAACTGCTACGTGAAAATGACATAGAAGACGTCCTCAACCAATGCACCATCGCGGATTACCCCCCCGGGGTGGGAGTCTCCGACCTTCTTAAAAATTTCATGTTGGGTAAAGTTGTTGTTACTCTGCATTTGCTGTGTACGGTGCCAATGGTTCTCGTTCCCAAGGCAGCAGGAGAGCCCACCACAATCCTCCTGGAACGGGCGTCCATCATGGGCCTAACAGGCGCCTCACGGTATGGCTATAAGCATGGAATCCCATCTTCATCGCACGATGTCATCAATGGAGAACAAGTGCCCTCAGCACGCCGCATCGCTATTGTGTTTAGAAGCGTACCCGACGTATTTCACGATGCAAATGAAAAATTCTGTCTCTTTGTGGTGGGTGATTTGCCCTCTCTTTACCCTCTGAGCTTTTTTATACCACATTATACATAAGCGCCTCGCCGACCCCACGAAGAGCACAAGCAGTGCTTCGCTGGCCCCAACCAGTTTAGTATGTTGGCGTCTGTGGTGTTCGTTTGGCTGGTTACACGCATCACGGTTCCTGGATTTCTCTGCCAAGCCTGGTACTACACATTGCTTCAATGAGGTTTTTCACTCGAGCTCGCTCTTTCGTAATGTCGCCCTCGCCAACCCCACGTCGAGTTCAAGCAATGCTTCGCTGGCTACAACCAGTGAAGTATGTGGTCGTCTACTTTCGTCTTTCTGCTGGTTCCATGCAATGCGGTTGCTCGATTTTTCAGCCAATTCTGCCAATACTCCTTGTTTCATTGAGGTCTTTCACTTGAGTTTGCCCCGTCGCGGAGCCGCACTTGTCAGCCTCATGAAGAGTACAAACAATGCTTCGCTGGCTCCAACCAGTGAAGTATGTTGGTGTCTGCTGCGTTCCTTCTGCGGGGTACACACATCGCGGTTCTCTGACTTTTCTGCAAAGCCTGTCAATACTCATTGTTTCATTGAGGTTTTTCACTCGTGCTTGCTCCTCTGTAGAGCCGCCCTCGCCAACCCCACGTCGTTTGCAAGTGGTCGTCTTCTTTTCTTTTTCTGCTGGTTCCATGCAGTGCGGGTGTCTGATTTTTCAGCCAATTCTGCCAATGCTCCTTGTTTAGTTGAGGTTTCTCACGCGAGGTTTCCCCGTCGTGGAGCCACACTCGTCAACCTAATGAAGTTTACAGGCAATGCTTCGCTGGATTCAGCCAGTGAAGTATGTTGGCTCCTGTTCCTCTGGTTGCGCTGGTCCCACGCATCACGAATGCTCGAGCTTCCTGCCCAGTCTATCAGTACTCGATGCTGCATTGAAACTCCTCACTTAAATTTGCTGAGTAGTAGGGCCACACAGTGAACCCCAAGAAGAGTACGAACGGGGCTTCGCTGGCTTCAATCAGTGAAGGTCGTGGGAGTCTACTCTTTTCTTTTCACTGGTTACACGTAGCATGGCTGATTGACCCTGCTGCCACGTCCGTCAAGACGTGTCGTTTCAGTGAGGTTCTTCACCCAAATCTGCCGAGTAGCAAAGGCATCCTCACCACCCCAACGAAGAGTACAAGAAAAGCTTTGCTGGTCTCAGCCAGTGAAGTATGTCTTTGTCTGCTCTACCCGTTTTGCTGGTCGCTGGACTGTCCTGTCAAGTCTGTCAAGATTCATTATTTCACTCAGGTGTTCCACCCAAGTTCGCTCTGTGGGAGAGCCGGCCTCGGGTTACAAGCAAGAAATTACATTCTACTGACCTCACACCTTCGGTATGTGATCCCCCTTGCTGGGAACACAGAATCACTGACTGCAGGCAGTCATTTCAGACCTCACGTCCTGCCCCTTCAGTGTATTCCCGCGTTGCGATACACGCACTGTGCATGATCATGCGCTCAGTGATCTTCTTCATCATGAGCCGAGCCCTCGTTCACAATCACTGAATTTAGTTCTCTGTCATGGGTCAAAAGAGTCCGGACGTTTAGAGCTATCTGACTTCCACCAAGATAACAGCCAGGTATCACCACCCAACACCGAAACCCATCCGAGCTGGCCCCGCGATCAGCCGATACCCCCAAATGGATGTGACAATGGTTGATCGACTCAGCAGACACTCCGGTTGTGCGCAGACAAAAGAATCTTTGCTACCTGGATTGCAGATTGTTTCAAGGATATTACTTTTTACCACGGCGGCCTGCAAGCTTCGCTGTCGATACACGGCGTAACATGTTGGCACCTGCAAGTCGATCTTTGTGACTGTCCGCTACCCCTTTTTCCCACCTCCGCCCGCATTCTGACGAGCGCACTCGGGTCCGAGAACTCGGGCAACCTCAAGCTGGTTTTAAACACTCAGGGCAGCTTCATTCCCCCCTTCCCCGTCGAGGAACAACTGTCAGTCACGGCCTGGACCCGCAGTCTCCACGGGTTATGATCTCAGGGAAGCTTTACGCACCATTGGTGTAAGAGATGCCCTCATTGATGGACTCCTGGGGATGCCAGACGTACTGGCAGGACCACCTCAAGAACATCAGAGGGCACCGCCCGGTCCCCCCATCAGCCCGCAGCCCCACGAAGTGGAACACCATGCAAACCCACAGGTCCCCCTGCGCCCCCCCCCCCCACACTGCACCATCGCAAAGTCGCCGACCGCCCGGAGTGTCAGCATCAGCCACTCCTGCGTATGCGCTCTCACAACTTACACAAGCAGCGCCCTGAACAGTTCATCCATGCTGACCTACACCAGGGTTGGGATATACTGTTTTACCAGGAGGTCACACACGCCTCTCTGCTCCCCTTCGGTTGCTATCCCCTCCCGATACAACCAAAAAATTTTCGTCGGTACTGCCCACCCGAGCCGAAGGCTGGTGCCTTGTTATCGCTTCTAGGCTCGCACCTTACGTCTTTGAGATCCCATCACCCTGCCCTGGAGCCCTGTGCACAGCTGCCCTGCATTTGCCGGGTCAGCCCCCAATTCTCCTGGCCTCAGTGTGTGCACAGTCTCCTAGACGTCTTGAGATCGAGCCAGAGCTCAAAAAGCTGTTTGATAAATACCCCCTCTGGATTCTTGGAGGTGATTTCAACGCACAACTCACTTCCCTAGACACTAACGGATCTACTGTCAACAGATGGAACTGGTTGAGCTTGCTGATTGAAGACAAGCGTGAGGGTGTCGATTCCTTCCGTAGCAAGCACCAAAACATGTTGCAGTTTACCCCCTACAGGTCCGCTCTTCTTCCGTGTGATACACACATCGACCTGTTTCTGCTCTCCTCCCACCTTCTCATGCTCCCCTTCCTCACCTTGGATAGTGCGGACATTTGCGTCCAGGACAAGACCTCAGATCTATCACCCTATACACTGCGCTCTCCAACTTCCCTGCACCCCACAGTACCCCACTCCCCCTCCCCAACACACACTATTTCGGCGGCTTACGCAGGCTGAAATTCGCGAGTTTACCAACAAATTGAGTCCATTGGGAGAGTGGGCGAAGAATATACCCATGGATCAGGTATCCCTCGATGACTGTGTCCAGTGGATGAACACTGTCACTCAGCAAGTGGCTACCGCCTACCACGGCATCACTAGACCGTCGGTCCAGCACCGTGAGACACGAATGGAACGGGAATTCAAACAGGCCCTGGCTGGTGTCCCTTCCAACACGGAGGGGCGAAAAAAGGCCTTGCGGAAACTACAGGGCCTTAACGAAAGGTGGACCAAGAAGCGCACGGAGAAGGAAAAAAAGCGATTGCACTACTGCATGATCAAAGGCTGGAAGGTTAAAAAGGGCGTCGATCAGGCACTGAACCCTCAGCAACGCACGCAGGTCCACCTGTGGGATGAGTCAACTGACCCCCCGAACCTGGCCACTGAGCCTCCTCAAGTCGGCCGTGTCTTTTCTGAATGCCTCTCTAAGCTGGGGGGAGAACCTGACTTCGAGGTCTCAGATCTATTCCTGGACCAATTCATTAGTCATGTACCAAAGTGCCCTGCCGATGTGGGCACACAGCCTCTCCCTCTCCCCGAACCTTCCTGGCTACGGAGCACTACTGCACGCCCCAGCCCTTCCAAGGCCACGGGAGAGGACGAGGTGAACTACTACGTCATTTCTCTCTGCCCTGAACATCTGCAGGCCTTTATTTTATCTGCCATTCACTTAGTTCTACGTCATGCCCCCCCCAAAATGGGCCAAGGCTAGGGTGTGTCTTCTTTACAAGAAAGTGGACCCAAAGAAGGCGTCTAATTACTGCCCGATCTGCCTCATCCAGTCTATTGTGAAACTCGCGTCTGTCTGGCAATGCCAGGCACTTACAAAACTGACAGCAGAGCATCGCCTGATTCACCCCTGCCAGCACGGGGGCCTCAAAAATCATAGGTGCGGTGACCACATCTACTATGTGGTGAGCCGGATGCTCCAGTCCAAAGGGCGCCTGTACCACCTGTACGTGGACTTCAACAAGGCCTTTAACTCTGTCCCGTTGAAGGCCCTGTGGAGAACACTTCGGGGGTACAGCCTGCCGGACGAGCTTGTCTCTTCTATCCAACGCTTGAACACACACGCCTTTGAGCAACCCCTCGTGGACGGAATAGCCACAGCAGGCCATTACCACAAACGGGGGGTCAGGCAGGGATGCCCCCTCAGCCCCCTCCTATTTGTACTCTACCTAAGTTTAATGTTTTATTACCTGCACACCAAAATAGAGTGGGACCTGAAAAAAAGTATTCATGCTTTTATCGACGACATCCTGTTTACAACGCGCTCGTTAGCCGGCATCCAGGTGGTCTTTGAAGCGTTCGACGGACCGGCGCGCCAGCTGGGACTCGATATGAACGTGGAAAAAACGGAGTTGCACATGTTACGTGGCGGTCAGCACGCGGTTGTACAGTCAGCACACGGTGGTGGCGTCTCTACGAGGGACGCGGCGGGTAAACCGCATTCCGTCTACAAATACCTGGGGGTGAATTTTTACACAACCGACCACGCGACACGAGTGTGGGAATTCTTCCGAGCGCAAATTAACTCTTCTTTTGCTCACCTGGTGCCACTGCAACTCACGGCGTCCGAGTTAATTTCCCTCGTTAACAAGCAATTCATCCCCACAATGGCCTACCGGCTCATGGCCGGCCCCATCACAGATGCACAGCTCGTTAAACTGCAGCACCTCATCTGGAATAACATCGCGGTATTTGGGAAACTGCCCCGTAGGCTCTCCCCCAAAAGACCGACATCACAGCCGCTCCTCGCCCTGCTTTAGTCTGGGGCTTATGCCATTCCGCACATTCATGCACACCCAGGTGCAAAACTATTCAATAAGGTATTTAAACAGCGAGGGTCCTCTGCAAAGCAATTATTGGGTTCGTCGAGCCCTCGGCGACAAGAGGGCCAACTGGCTCCAAAAATCGTTTGTTGACTCAGTACAAGCATTGGGAGGACGCTGCCATGGATTCGTGCCTTGGAATCCATGTAAAGTGGCTGACCTGCACCCAGGTGAAATAGTATACGTCGAGTTCAACTCCGGCTGGCATGGTGGGACAGTTCTGCATGACCCCACGCCGACCTATGCTGTGGTGCAGTTTCATATCGACAACACACTTTTTCATATTAAAGACGCCCTTCATAATTTCAGCGTGCATGTCCCACCTCAGCCCAACCCAGCGAACCCAGAGCCGGCCCTGCACATGTCCATATCCCCTCCCCTTCTTTGGCTCCCAGCCCCGCTCCCCCCTTATGCCATCCCGTACAGGTCGACACAAGTGGGATCTAACTCGTTCGGCCAACTCTTTCGATACCCTGAGGAGATCCCATTACCACAGGTATCAGCACTGGTCTCGTGGGGGTGTGTGAGCGTACGAAACGCGGTTGAACACCCGCAGGCGAATAACTGGCTGTGGGTGTACCTCGACGGGTCCTGGGACAATCCTCTAGCTGGGTTGGCGGTGGTGATGGTCTGGCCGGATCGCACTGTCCTGGCACTGGCCATTCCCTGCCTCTACCCTGGCAGCAGGGATGCTGAGTTCTGGTCCTTCGTGCAGTGCACGCGCTACCGCCAGTCTGTAGGCGTTAGAGGCCAGGCATTTGTCTGCATTGATAACTCTCAACTTGTTGACTGTACTGACTGGGTTTTGTCCCAAAGCCCTATCCCGCCGGCTTCGGCATGCACTCAAGGAACATGGTTTCATACCGTCCACGGAGTTATCCAATCCTCTTCCTTCACGGTAGGAGTGGGGTGGCTCAAGTCGCACGTGGGCCTCCCAGGAAACGAGGTGGCTGATGGTTTCGCTAAATAGAACTCATATGCATGTGCCGTCCTTGATGCCCACAAACAGCCCCCAGGACTCCATACCGTTACTTTTCATGGCAATCCTCACATTCACAAGCTCGGGGGGTCTCACAGACGCCGTCTGTACCCCCGTCATGCACACACCGGTATTTCCCTGCCTCTCAGCTTTGATTGGGCTCGACACCACTGATGGTTTAGCTCTTTTGCGGCCAAGTGGGTACCGGGAGTAAAGGGAATTCATGGTGCCGGCCCGCTCTGGCTTGCTTCGGACAGACAGTGTCCTCTGTGTGATACCCGCCACCCCCTAGACATCGTTTCCAGTGTGGCCTTTTGTGACGACATGAAACCCTTCCTGCACCAGCTTGCCGACTCTTGGGGTCCCAACATATCCCCCGTGGTGCATCAGTGGCTGACTGGCCCCCGTTGGAGAGGGGAACTTCGAAATCCCGCCAGAACCCTGATCCCTGTTTCCCTCTATGAACTCCTCACTGCCTCTCGTGAGCTCAAACATCAAGTGTATGAATCCTTGCCCACCCAAAGAAAAGCTCTCTCGTCCACAATTAAATCAGCGTGCAAACACCGCCGTGATCGTTCCCTCCCTGAACCACTCCCCCCCCCTGTCCCACAACAGCTTTTTTGAGTCAGGTGGACCCTACAGCACCTCTGACAGGGACCCGACTCAGAAATCCCACCTGTACCGCCCACCCAGCCCCATCCCCTCTGTCGTTTCGCTCAGAGGTACAGACAGGTCCAGGGGAGTCAAACGTAAAAGGACCAGGGATCCACCTGGGCCAGCTCCCAAACGTTCCTGCAGTCAGCACAACAGGGAAAAGAGACTTCAGCTCTCCATAAACCAATTTCTGCCCCACGGTCCCCCGTGATATTGATTCGACCAATAACAGCCTTCAGTTCAATCCTGATCTCTGACGCACTTGTCGCCTCATCCTCCTCCCACCCTTTGCTTCCACTTTCACACTCCAAGCCAGCAGTGGCGCGGTCATTACCACTTCAGCCACGGACTCAGCCCACGGCATCATGCCCCCCCCCCCCTAGACAGCATACTCCCCCTTGACCTGCCAGGTCCGTCTTAGCGGAGTCCCCGCGGGCGAATCCGAGGTTCTTCCTCGAAGGGGCCCACGAGCCCAGGAGACGCCACCGGGTTTTTTCGGCCAAGCCGGACGGAGCTCCCAACGGCGACCCCCCCCCAATAGGGAGGGAGCACACAACAACCGCCAGCCCCCCCCCTCCCCCCCCTCAGCCCCCCCAAAGAAAGGGACTCCGGCGCGGAGGGTTGGGGATATAGTCCCATGCCGCGCGGCCATGAATCGACATGGCCCTACACCGGGCGATGCACGCCTTCCCCCCCCTGTCGCTCAAGAAGGGCCCCCGTCGTCCCCCGGGCAGGGAGCAACCCCCTCCCCCCCCCTCAAGGAACGGCCGCCCTCGAGAGCCCTCGCCCAGCCCCCGGGGGTCTCTCGGGGTTCGCCCCTGACCCGGCCCGGCCCTTGCACGCCCCCCCTCACCAGCCGCAGCCCAGAGGCCCGCCCGGTCTCCCCAGCGCCGGCCCACAACCACCAGGGACCCGGGCCCCGGAGCTCCGGTGCCCAGCCCCGCCCGCCCCCCCGGTATCCCTCCGGCAGGGCCCGTCCCGGTCCGGTTCCGCCGCGAGGGGACGGCGTGGCGCTCCCCCCCCCCTCCACCAGGATTCGCCCCCGTGGATGATGCTCGGCGGGATTCGTCCCCGCCGAGCGGGGTGCAGGCGCCACCGCTGACGGCGGCCCCGCCGACACCTCGAGCGCCCCGGGCTCCCCGGCCGACTTTGGCCAGCCCTAGGCGCTCTTCCGCCCGGTGGGCCGCACGGTGACGCTCTGCGGCTGAGCTCACTGCACCCCCGTCCCCCTGGCGCGCGCACCCACCCACCAGCCCACAGCCCCCCCCCCCCCAAACGTGCACGCCGTGCGCCCACCGCC
Source organism: Eutreptiella sp. 'Long Island Sound 2002' (assembly GCA_964036045.1). Lineage (NCBI taxonomy): Eukaryota > Euglenozoa > Euglenophyceae > Eutreptiales > Eutreptiaceae > Eutreptiella > Eutreptiella sp. 'Long Island Sound 2002'. The sequence continues at coordinate 40,751,795 of OZ038383.1, read as the reverse complement.
CCCCTACTCTCCCGCCCCTCCTCTCTCAGGTAGGGAAGCCCCCGAGGTGGGCTGCCGCAGCCGCCGACTGACGGCCGCCTTACGAACAAGAGGACCCCCCGCACGCGGTGGGGGTCCAGGCCTTGCACCCCTTCCCCCTGCCACACGCATCATGGCGTTGCATGTGTCATACCTCCCTCCCTATGCACCATGTGTCATGGCCGCGAGTGGCCTTTGCCTCCCCTCCCCCACACCGAAACCGCACGGGGGGGGGCCGAAGGCCCCTGGGTGGGGCCCCCAGAACCCCTGCGGCTGCGCCTCCCGACTGGAGGGTGGTGGGGCCCGCCGGTGCGCGGTACGAGCCCCCGCCACCCTCCATCCACCTGCCCCGACCCCCTGACCCCCCCCCTGTCCCCCCCCTGTCCCCCACCCCGGCTGGGGCGGCGTGGCCCGTGCGTGCGGTACGAGCCCGCGCCGCCCCTTGTTGCATTATACGGGCAGTGCGGGCCGCCAGGAGAGCGGAGGGGCCCCGCACTGCCCCGAGCGCCCCCCCCTCGACAGCTGGCGCTAAAGGCCAACCGGCGCCTGGCGGGCTGTTGTGCAGGGGGGGCGAGGCGACCGGGCACTTCGTACCCGCCACGGACGGGGGTCTGTACCCACGGCTCCGGGCACAGACACCCGTTGGGAGGTAGCCACACCACCACCCACCACAGCACAACGGCCACGGGAGGAAGGGAATAGCCCCGGGCAACGGCCTCCCCCAGGCCGAGGGAAGGTGCCGACCGCCAGGCTCATCCTCGCCCCCCGTTTCCTCTTCATTGTCATCCCGATTGGCCGTCCCGGCCCACAGTCCCCGCGGCGCCCTCACGCCACCCCTTCCTCTACTCCACACGACAGCCCCACGCCGCTGCGCCCCTGCGCAGCCCCGCACTGCTGCGCCCCTGCGTGGCCCCGCGCTGCTGCGCCCCTGCACAGCGCCATGCTGCCGCGCCCATGCGCAGCCCCATGCTGCGCCCCTTCACATCCCCACACTGCTGCGCCCCTGCGCAGCCCCACGCTGCCCGCCTCCGCGCGGCCCCGCGCTGCTGCGCCCCTGCACAGCCCTCGCTGCTGCGCCCATGCGCGGCCCCACGCCACTGCGCCCCGACGCAGCCCACACTGCCGCGCCCCTGCGCGGCCCCACGCAGCTGCGCCCCTGCGCAGCCCCACGCTGCGCCCCTAGGCAGCCAAACACAACACCTTTGCGCAGCCCCACGCTGCTGCGCCCCTGTGCAGCCCCACACTGCGCCCAAGCGTAGCCCCACGCTGCTGTGCCCCTGCGCAGCTCCGCGTCGCGCCCATACACGGCCCCATGATGCGCCCCTGCGCAGCGTCCGACCACTGCGCCGCCGCTCGCTGCGCTCCTACGCAGCCTGACGCTGCAGCGCCCCTGTACGGCCACACGCTGCGCCCCAGCACGGCCCCACGCTGCCCCCCGGGGCTGCTCCGCGCTGCGCCCCTGCGCAGCCCCACGCTGCTGCGCCCCTACGCAGCCCCACGCTGCGCCCCTGCGCAGCGCCGCACTGCGCCCCTGTACAGCCACAGGCTGCGCCCCAGCGCAGCCCCGTGCCGCTGCGCCCCTACACAGCCCCCCAACCACTGCGCCGCCCCACACAGCTGCTCTGCGCAGCCCCAGGTTGCTGCAACCCTGCGCAGCTCCGCGCCGCGCCCATACGCGGCCCCATGATGCGCCCCTGCGCAGCCTCCCACCACTGCGCCGCCGCTGGCTGCGCCCCTGCGCAGCCCCACGCTGCGCCCCTCCACGGCCCCACGCTGCCCCCCGGGGCTGCTCCGCGCTGCGCCCCTGCGCAGCCCCACGCTGCTGCGCCCCTGCGCAGCCCCACGCTGCGCCCCTGCGCAGCCCCGCACTGCGCCCCTGTACAGCCACACGCTGCGCCCCGGCGCACCCCCATGCCGCTGCGCCCCTACACAGCCCCCCCATCACTGCGCCGCCCCACACAGCTGCTCTGCGCAGCTCCACGCTGCTGCATCCCTGCGCAGCCCCACGCTGCTGCGCCCCTGCACAGCCCCAGGCTGCTGCGCCCCTGCGCAGCCCCACGCTGCAGCGCCCCTGTACGGCCACACGCTGCGCCCGAGCGCACCCCCATGCCACTGCGCCCCTACACAGCCCCCCCACCACTGCGACGCCCCACACAGCTGCTCTGTGCAGCCCCACGCTGCTGCACCCCTGCACAGCCCCAGGCTGCTGCGCCCCTGCGCAGCCCCACGCTGCTGCGCCCCTGCACAGCCCCACGCTGCTGCGCCCCTGCGCAGCCCCACGCTGCAGCGCCCCTGTACAGCCACACGCTGCGCCCCAGTGCACCCCAATGCCGCTGCGCCCCTACACAGCCCCCCCACCACTGCGCCGCCCCACACAGCTGCTCTGCGCAGCCCCACGCAGCTGCGCCCCTGTACAGCCAAACACTGCGCCCCAGCGCACCCCCATGCTGCTGCGCCCCTACGCAGCCCCCCCACCACTGCGCCGCCCGGCACAGCTGCTCTGCGCAGCCCCACGCTGTTGCGTCCCTGCGCAGCCCCACGCTGCTGCACTCCTGCGCAGCCCCATACTACACCTTTGCGCAACGCGCAACCCAAGCGCAGCCCCACGCTACGCCCCAGAGCACCCCTATGCCGCTGCGCCCCTACACAGCCCCCCCACCACTGCGCCGCCCCACACAGCTGCTCTGTGCAGCCCCACGCTGCTGCATTCCTGCGCAGCCCCACCCTGCTGCGCCCCTGCGCAGCCCCACGCTGCTGCGCCCCTGTGCAGCCCCACGCTGCTGCGCCCCTGCACAGCCCCACGCTGCCGCGCCCCTGCGCAGCCCCACGCTACTGCGCCCCTACGCAGCCCCACACTACTGCGCCCCTGCCCAGCCCCGGGCTGCTGCGCCCCTGCGCAGCCCCTGCTGCTGCTCCCCTGCGGGGCCCCACACTGTTGCGACCCTGCGCAATCCCGCGCTGCATCCCTGCGCAGCTCCACACTGCTGTGCCCCTGCGCCGCCCCACGCTGCTGCGCCCCGGCGCCGCACCACGCTGCGCCCCTGCGCAGCCCCACGCTGCGCCCCTACTCAGCCGCACGCTACGCCCCTGCGCAGCCCCACGCTGCTGCGCCCCTTCGCGGCCCCATACCGCGCCACGGCGCAGCCCCACGCTGCTGCGCCCCTGCGCAGCCCCACGCTGCGCTTCTGAGCAGCCCCATGCGGCTGCGCCCCTGCACAGCCCCACGCTACGCCCCTGCGCAGCCCCACGCCGCTGCGCCCCTTCGCGGCCCCATACCGCGCCCCAGCGCAGCCCCACGCTGCGCCCCTGCACGGCCGCAGGCTGCGCCCCTGCGCAGCCCCACGCGGCTGCGCCCCTGCGCAGCCCCGCGCTGCTGCGCCCCTGCGCAGCCCCACGCTGCTGCGCCCCTGCGCGGTCCCACGCCGACCCCTGCACGGCCCCTTGCCGCGCCCCCGCACAGCCCAATGCTGCTGCGCCCCTACGCAGCCCCCCGCTGCGCCCCATTCCCAGCCCCTCGCTGCGCCCTGGCGCAGCCCCGCGCTGCTACGCCCCTGCGCAGCCCCAGGCTGCCCCGCCCCTGCACGGCCCCGCGCCGCGCCCCTCCACGGCCCCATACCACGCCCATACGCGGCCCCACGCTGCACTCCTGCGCGACCCCACGCTGCGCCCCAGCCCAGCCCCGCGCTGCGCCCCTGCGCCGCCCTGCACTACGCCCCTGCGCAGCCCGACACTGCTGCGCCGCGGCGCCGCCCCACACTGCTGCGCCCCTGCGCCGCACAACGCTGCGCCCCTGCGCAGCCCCACGCTGCTGCGCCCCTGCGCAGTGCCGCGCAACACCCCTGCGCAGCCCCACACTGCTGCGCCCCTGCAGCGCCCCACACTGCTGCGCCCCTGCGCTGCACCACGCTGCGCCCCTGCGCAGCCCTGCGCTGCGCCCCTACTCAGCTTCACGCTGCGCCCCTGCGCAGCCGAATGCTGCTGCGCCCCTTCATGGCCCCATGCCGCGCCCCGGCGCAGCCCCACGCTGCTGCGCCCCTGCGCAGCCCCACGCTGCTGCGCCCCTGCACGGCCTTTTGCCGCGCCCCCGCGCAGCCCCTTGCCACGCCCCCACGCAGCACGCTGCGCCCCTGCGCAGTGCAACGCTGCTGTGCCCCTACACAGCCCCCCGCTGCGCCCAATTCGCGGCCCCACGCTACGCCCCGGTGCAGCCCCGCGCTGCTACGCCCCTGCGCAGCCCCGCGCTGCTGCGCCCCTGCACGGCCCCGCGCCGCGCCCCTTCACGGCCCCATGCCACGCCCATACGCGGCCCCACGCTGCGCCCCTGCGCAGCTCCACGCTGCGCCCCTGCGCAGCTCCACGCTGTGCCCCTGCGCAGCCCCACGCTGCGCCCCTGCGCAGCCCCATGCTGCTGCACCCCTCCACAGCCCCATGCCGCGCCCATGCGCGGCCCCGCGCTGCGCCCCTGCGCCGCCCCGCGCTGCGCCCCTGCGCAGCCCCACACTGCTGTGCCCCTGCGCCGCCCCACACTGCTGTGCCCCTGTGCCGCACCGCCCTGCGCCCCTGCGCAGCCCCATGCTGCACCCGTACTCAGCCCCACGCTGCGCCCCTGCGCAGCCCCACGCTGCTGCGCCTCTTCACGGCCCCATGCCGCGCCCCGGCGCAGCCCCACGCTGCTGCGCCCCTGCGCAGCCCGGCACTGCGCCTCTGCGCAGCCCCACACTGCTGCGCCCCTGCGCCGCCCCACACTGCTGCACCCCTGCGCGGCCCCACGCTGCGCCCCTGCGCAGCCCCTCGCTGCTCCCCTACTCAGCCCCACGCTGCGCCCCTGCGCAGCCCCACGCTGCTGCGCCCCTTCACGGCCCCATGCCGCGCCCTGGCGCAGCCCCACGCTGCGCCCCTGCGCAGCCCAGCGCTGCTGCGCCCATGCGCAGCCCCAGGCCGCGCCCCTGCGCGGCCCCATGCCGCACCCATGCGCGGCCCCACGGTGCACTCCTGCGCGGCCCCACGCTGCGCCGCTGCCCAGCCCCGCGCTCCCCCCCTGCCCAGCCGCACGCTGCGCCCCTGCGCAGCCCCACACTACTGCGCCCCTGCGCAGCCCCACGTTACGCCCCTGCTCCCCCCTGCGCTGCGCCCCTGCGCAGCCCCACGCTACGCACCCGCGCAGCCCCACGCTGCTGCGCCCCTTTGCGGCCCCATACCGCGCCCCAGCGCAGCCCCACGCTGCGCCTCTGCACGGCCGCACGCTGCGCCCCTGCGCAGCCCCACGCTGCGCCCCTGCGCAGCCCCACGCGGCTGCCCCCCTGCGCAGCCCCACGCTGCTGCGCCTCTGCGCAGCCCCACGCTGCTGCGCCCCTGCGCGGCCCCACGCCGACCCCTGCACGGCCCCTTGCCACGCCCCCGCGCAGCCCAGTGCTGCTGCGCCCCTACGTAGCCCCCCACTGCGCCCCATTCCCAGCACCTCGCTGCGCCCTGGCGCAGCCCCGCGCTGCTACGCCCCTGCGCAGCCCCACGCTGCCCCGCCCCTGCGCAGCCCCGCGCCGCGCCCCTCCACGGCCCCATACCACGCCCATACGCGGCCCCACGCTGCACTCGTGCGCGACCCCACGCTGCGCCCAAGCCCAGCCCCGCGGTGCGCCCCTGCGCCGCCCTGCACTACGCCCCTGCGCAGCCCCACACTGCTGCGCCCCGGCGCCGCCCCACACTGCTGCGCCCCTGCGCCGCACAACGCTGCGCCCCTGCGCAGCCCCCCGCTGCGCCCCTCCGTGGCCCCACGCTGCGCCGCTGCGCAGCCCAACGCTGCTGCAGCCCTCCACGTCCCCATGCCGCGCCCGTGCGCGGCCCCGCGCTGCACCCCTGCGCAGCCCCACGCTGCTGCGCCCCTGCGCAGCCCCGCGCAACGCCCCTGCGCAGCCCCGCGCAACGCCCCTGCGCAGCCCCACGCTGCGCCCCTGCGCAGCCCCAAGCTGCTGCGTCTCTGCGCAGCCCCACGCTGCTGCGCCCCTGCGCGGCCCGACGCCGACCCCTGCACGGCCCCTTGCCACGCCCCCGCGCAGCCCAGTGCTGCTGCGTGCCTACGCAGCCCCCCACTGCGCCCCATTCCCAGCACCTCGCTGCGCCCTGGCGCAGCCCCGCGCTGCTACGCCCCTGCGCAGCCCCACGCTGCCCCGCCCCTGCACGGCCCCGCGCCGCGCCCCTCCACGGCCCCATACCACGCCCATACGCGGCCCCACGCTGCACTCCTGCGCGACCCCACACTGCGCCCCAGCCCAGCCCCGCGCTGCGCCCTTGCGCCGCCCTGCACTACGCCCCTGCGCAGCCCGACGCTGCTGCGCCGCGGCGCCGCCCCACACTGCTGCGCCCCTGCGCCGCACAACGCTGCGCCCCTGCGCAGCCCCACGCTGCTGCGCCCCTGCGCAGCGCCGCGCAACACCCCTGCGCAGCTCCACACTGCTGCGCCCCTGCAGCGCCCCACACTGCTGCGCCCCTGCGCTGCACCACGCTGCGCCCCTGCGCAGCCCTGCGCTGCGCCCCTACTCAGCTTCACGCTGCGCCCCTGCGCGGCCGAATGCTGCTGCGCCCCTTCATGGCCCCATGCCGCGCCCCTGCGCAGCCCCACGCTGCTGCGCCCCTGCGCAGCCCCGCGCAACGCCCCTGCGCAGCCCCGCGCAACGCCCCTGCGCAGCCCCACGCTGCGCCCCTGCGCAGCCCCACGCTGCTGCGTCTCTGCGCAGCCCCACGCTGCTGCGCCCCTGCGCGGCCCCACGCCGACCCCTGCACGGCCCCTTGCCAAGCCCCCGCGCAGCCCAGTGCTGCTGCGTGCCTACGCAGCCCCCCACTGCGCCCCATTCCCAGCACCTCGCTGCGCCCTGGCGCAGCCCCGCGCTGCTACGCCCCTGCGCAGCCCCACGCTGCCCCGCCCCTGCGCAGCCCCGCGCCGCGCCCCTCCACGGCCCCATACCACGCCCATACGCGGCCCCACGCTGCACTCGTGCGCGACCCCACGCTGCGCCCCGCGCCGCGCCCCTCCACGGCCCCATACCACGCCCATACGCGGCCCCACGCTGCACTCGTGCGCAACCCCACGCTGCGCCCAAGCCCAGCCCCGCGGTGCGCCCCTGCGCCGCCCTGCACTACGCCCCTGCGCAGCCCCACACTGCTGCGCCCCGGCGCCGCCCCACACTGCTGCGCCCCTGCGCCGCACAACGCTGCGCCCCTGCGCAGCCCCCCGCTGCGCCACTCCGCGGCCCCACGCTGCGCCCCTGCGCAGCCCCACGCCGCTGCAGCCCTCTACGTCCTCATGCCGCGCCCGTGCGCGGCCCCGCGCTGCGCCCCTGCGCAGCCCCACGCTGCTGCGCCCCTGCGCGGCCCCATACCGCGCCCCAGCGCAGCCCCACGCTGCGCCCCTGCACGGCCGCAGGCTGCGCCCCTGCGCAGCCCCACGCTGCGCCCCTGCGCAGCCCCACGCGGCTGCGCCCCTGCGCAGCCCCGCGCTGCTGCGCCCCTGCGCAGCCCCACGCTGCTGCGCCCCTGCGCGGCCCCACGCCGACCCCTGCACGGCCCCTTGCCGCGCCCCCGCACAGCCCAGTGCTGCTGCGCCCCTACGCAGCTCCCCGCTGCGCCCCATTCCCAGCCCCTCGCTGCGCCCTGGCGCAGCCCCGCGCTGCTACGCCCCTGCGCAGCCCCACGCTGCCCCGCCCCTGCACGGCCCCGCGCAGCGCCCCTCCACGGCCCCATACCACGCCCATACGCGGCCCCACGCTGCACTCCTGCGCGACCCCACGCTGCGCCCCAGCCCAGCCCCGCGCTGCGCCCCTGCGCCGCCCTGCACTACGCCCCTGCGCAGCCCGACGCTGCTGCGCCGCGGCGCCGCCCCACACTGCTGCGCCCCTGCGCCGCACAACGCTGCGCCCCTGCGCAGCCCCACGCTGCTGCGCCCCTGCGCAGCGCCGCGCAACACCCCTGCGCAGCCCCACACTGCTGCGCCCCTGCAGCGCCCCACACTGCTGCGCCCCTGCGCTGCACCCCTACTCAGCTTCACGCTGCGCCCCTGCGCAGCCGAATGCTGCTGCGCCCCTTCATGGCCCCATGCCGCGCCCCGGCGCAGCCCCACGCTGCTGCGCCCCTGCGCAGCCCCACGCTGCTGCGCCCCTGCACGGCTTTTTGCCGCGCCCCCGCGCAGCCCCTTGCCACGCCCCCACGCAGCACGCTGCGCCCCTGCGCAGTGCAACGCTGCTGTGCCCCTACACAGCCCCCCGCTGCGCCCAATTCGCGGCCCCACGCTACGCCCCGGTGCAGCCCTGCGCTGCTACGCCCCTGTGCAGCCCCGCGCTGCTGCGCCCCTGCACGGCCCCGCGCCGCGCCCCTTCACGGCCCCATGCCACGCCCATACGCGGCCCCTAGCTGCGCCCCTGCGCAGCTCCACGCTGCGCCCCTGCGCAGCTCCACGCTGCGCCCCTGCGCAGCCCCACGCTGCGCCCCTGCGCAGCCCCATGCTGCTGCACCCCTCCACGGCCCCATGCCGCGCCCATGCGCAGCCCCACACTGCTGTGCCCCTGCCCCGCCCCACACTGCTGTGCCCCTGTGCCGCACCGCCCTGCGCCCCTGCGCAGCCCCATGCTGCACCCGTACTCAGCCCCACGCTGCGCCCCTGCGCAGCCCCACGCTGCTGCGCCTCTTCACGGCCCCATGCCGCGCCCCGGCGCAGCCCCACGCTGCTGCGCCCCTGCGCAGCCCGGCACTGCGCCCCTGCGCAGCCCCACACTGCTGCGCCCCTGCGCAGCCCCACACTGCTGCACCCCTGCGCGGCCCCACGCTGCGCCCCTGCGCAGCCCCTCGCTGCTCCCCTACTCAGCCCCACGCTGCGCCCCTGCGCAGCCCCACGCTGCTGCGCCCCTTCACGGCCCCATGCCGCGCCCTGGCGCAGCCCCACGCTGCGCCCCTGCGCAGCCCAGCGCTGCTGCGCCCATGCGCAGCCCCAGGCCACGCCCCTGCGCGGCCCCATGCCGCACCCATGCGCGGCCCCAAGCTGCACTGCTGCGCGGCCCCCCGCTGCGCCGCTGCCCAGCCCCGCGCTCCCCCCCTGCCCAGCCGCACGCTGCGCCCCTGCGCAGCCCCACACTACTGCGCCCCTGCGCAGCCCCAGGTTACGCCCCTGCTCCGCCCCGCGCTGCGCCCCTGCGCAGCCCCACGCTACGCACCCGCGCAGCCCCACGCTGCTGCGCCCCTTCGCGGCCCCATACCGCGCCCCAGCGCAGCCCCACGCTGCGCCTCTGCACGGCCGCACGCTGCGCCCCTGCGCAGCCCCACGCTGCGCCCCTGCGCAGCCCCACGCGGCTGCCCCCCTGCGCAGCCCCACGCTGCTGCGCCTCTGCGCAGCCCCACGCTGCTGCGCCCCTGCGCGGCCCCACGCCGACCCCTGCACGGCCCCTTGCCACGCCCCCGCGCAGCCCAGTGCTGCTGCGCCCCTACGTAGCCCCCCACTGCGCCCCATTCCCAGCACCTCGCTGCGCCCTGGCGCAGCCCCGCGCTGCTACGCCCCTGCGCAGCCCCACGCTGCCCCGCCTCTGCGCAGCCCCGCGCCGCGCCCCTCCACGGCCCCATACCACGCCCATACGCGGCCCCACGCTGCACTCGTGCGCAACCCCACGCTGCGCCCAAGCCCAGCCCCGCGGTGCGCCCCTGCGCCGCCCTGCACTACGCCCCTGCGCAGCCCCACACTGCTGCGCCCCGGCGCCGCCCCACACTGCTGCGCCCCTGCGCCGCACAACGCTGCGCCCCTGCGCAGCCCCCCGCTGCGCCACTCCGCGGCCCCACGCTGCGCCCCTGCGCAGCCCCACGCTGCTGCAGCCCTCCACGTCCCCATGCCGCGCCCGTGCGCGGCCCCGCGCTGCGCCCCTGCGCAGCCCCACGCTGCTGCGCCCCTGCGCAGCCCCGCGCAACGCCCCTGCGCAGCCCCGCGCAACGCCCCTGCGCAGCCCCACGCTGCGCCCCTGCGCAGCCCCACGCTGCTGCGTCTCTGCGCAGCCCCACGCTGCTGCGCCCCTGCGCGGCCCCACGCGGACCCCTGCACGGCCCCTTGCCACGCCCCCGCGCAGCCCAGTGCTGCTGCGCCCCTACGCAGCCCCCCACTGCGCCCCATTCCCAGCACCTCGCTGCGCCCTGGCGCAGCCCCGCGCTGCTACGCCCCTGGGCAGCCCCACGCTGCCCCGCCCCTGCGCAGCCCCGCGCCGCGCCCCTCCACGGCCCCATACCACGCCCATACGCGGCCCCACGCTGCACTCGTGCGCGACCCCACGCTGCACCCAAGCCCAGCCCCGCGGTGCGCCCCTGCGCCGCCCTGCACTACGCCCCTGCGCAGCCCCACACTGCTGCGCCGCGGCGCCGCCCCACACTGCTGCGCCCCTGCGCCGCACAACGCTGCGCCCCTGCGCAGCCCCCCGCTGCGCCCCTCCGTGGCCCCACGCTGCGCCGCTGCGCAGCCCCACGCTGCTGCAGCCCTCCACGTCCCCATGCCGCGCCCGTGCGCGGCCCCGCGCTGCACCCCTGCGCAGCCCCACGCTGCTGCGCCCCTGCGCAGCCCCGCGCAACGCCCCTGCGCAGCCCCGCGCAACGCCCCTGCGCAGCCCCACACTGCTGCGCCCCTGCGCCGCCCCACACTGCTGCGCCCCTGCGCCGCACCACGCTGCGCCCCTGCGCAGCCATGCGCTGCGCCCCTACTCAGCTTCGGGCTGCGCCCCTGCGCAGCCGAATGCTGCTGCGCCCCTTCATGGCCCCATGCCGCGCCCCGGCGCAGCTGCACGCTGCTGTGCGCCTGCCCAGCCCCACGCTGCTGCGCCCCTGCACGGCCCCTTGCCACGCCCCCGCACAGCACGCTGCGCCCCTGCGCATTGAAACGCTGCTGTGCCCCTACACAGCCCCCCGCTGCGCCCCATTCGCGGCCCCACGCTACGCCCCGGTGCAGCCCCGCGCTGCTACGCCCCTGCGCAGCCCGGCGCTGCTGCGCCCCTGCACGGCCCCGCGCCGCGCCCCTTCACGGCCCCATGCCACGCCCATACGCAGCCCAACGCTGCGCCCCTGCGCAGCTCCACGCTGCGCCCCTGCGCAGCCCCACGCTGCGCCCCTGCGCAGCCCCATGCTGCTGCACCCCTCCACGGCCCCATGCCGCGCCCATGCGCGGCCCCGCGCTGCGCCCCTGCGCCGCCCCGCGCTGCGCCCCTGCGCAGCCCCACACTGCTGCGCCCCTGCGTCGCCCCACACTGCTGCGCCCCTGTGCCGCACCGCCCTGCGCCCCTGCGCAGCCCCATGCTGCACCCGTACTCAGCCCCACGCTGCGCCCCTGCGCAGCCCCACGCTGCTGCGCCTCTTCACGGCCCCATGCCGCGCCCCGGCGCAGCCCCACGCTGCTGCGCCCCTGCGCAGCCCGGCACTGCGCCCCTGCGCAGCCCCACACTGCTGCGCCCCTGCGCCGCCCCACACTGCTGCACCCCTGCGCGGCCCCACGCTGCGCCCCTGCGCAGCCCCTCGCTGCGCCCCTACTCAGCCCCACGCTGCGCCCCTGCGCAGCCCCACGCTGCTGCGCCCCTTCACGGCCCCATGCCGCGCCCCAGCGCACCCCCACGCTGCGCCCCTGCGCAGCTCAGCGCTGCTGCGCCCCTGCGCAGCGCCGCGCCGCGCCCCTCCACGGCCCCATACCACGCCCATACGCGGCCCCTCGCTGCACTCGTGCGCGACCCCACGCTGCGCCCAAGCCCAGCCCCGCGGTGCGCCCCTGCGCCGCCCTGCACTACGCCCCTGCGCAGCCCCACACTGCTGCGCCCCGGCGCCGCCCCACACTGCTGCGCCCCTGCGCCGCACAACGCTGCGCCCCTGCGCAGCCCCCCGCTGCGCCCCTCCGCGGCCCCACGCTGCGCCCCTGCGCAGCCCCACGCTGCTGCAGCCCTCCACGTCCCCATGCCGCGCCCGTGCGCGGCCCCGCGCTGCGCCCCTGCGCAGCCCCACGCTGCTGCGCCCCTGCGCAGCCCCGCGCAACGCTCCTGCGCAGCCCCGCGCAACGCCCCTGCGCAGCCCCACATTGCTGCGCCCCTGCGCCGCCCCACACTGCTGCGCCCCTGCGCCGCACCACGCTGCGCCCCTGCGCAGCCATGCGCTGCGCCCCTACTCAGCTTCGGGCTGCGCCCGTGCGCAGCCGAATGCTGCTGCGCCCCTTCATGGCCCCATGCCGCGCCCCGGCGCACCTGCACGCTGCTGCGCGCCTGCGCAGCCCCACGCTGCTGCGCCCCTGCACGGCCCCTTGCCGCGCCCCCGCGCAGCCCCTTGCCACGCCCCCGCGCAGCACGCTGCGCCCCTGCGCATTGCAACGCTGCTGTGCCCCTACACAGCCCCCCGCTGCGCCCCATTCGCGGCCCCACGCTACGCCCCGGTGCAGCCCCGCGCTGCTACACCCCTGTGCAGCCCGGCGCTGCTGCGCCCCTGCACGGCCCCGCGCCGCGCCCCTTCACGGCCCCATGCCACGCCCATACGCGGCCCCACGCTGCGCCCCTGCGCAGCTCCAAGCTGCGCCCCTGCGCAGCTCCACGCTGCGCCCCTGCGCAGCCCCATGCTGCTGCACCCCTCCACGGCCCCATGCCGCGCCCATGCGCGGCCCCGCGCTGCGCCCCTGCGCCGCCCCGCGCTGCGCCCCTGCGCAGCCCCACACTGCTGCGCCCCTGCGCCGCCCCACGCTGCTGCAGCCCTCCACGTCCCCATGCCGCGCCCGTGCGCGGCCCCGCGCTGCGCCCCCGCGCAGCCCGAAGCTGCTGCGCCCCTGCGCAGCCCCGCGCAACGCCCCTGCGCAGCCCCGCTCAACGCCCCTGCGCAGCCCCACACTGCTGCGCCCCTGCGCCGCCCCACACTGCTGCGCCCCTGCGCCGCACCACGCTGCGCCCCTGCGCAGCCATGCGCTGCGCCCCTACTCAGCTTCGGGCTACGCCCGTGCGCAGCCGAATGCGGCTGCGCCCCTTCATGGCCCCATGCCGCGCCCCGGCGCAGCTGCACGCTGCTGCGCGCCTGCGCAGCCCCACGCTGCTGCGCCCCTGCACGGCCCCTTGCCACGCCCCCGCGCAGCACGCTGCGCCCCTGCACATTGCAAGCTGCTGTGCCCCTACACAGCCCCCCGCTGCGCCCAATTCGCGGCCCCACGCTACGCCCCGGTGCAGCCCCGCGCTGCTACGCCCCTGCGCAGCCCGGCGCGGCTGCGCCCCTGCACGGCCCCGCGCCGCGCCCCTTCACGGCCCCATGCCACGCCCATACGCGGCCCCACGCTGCGCCCCTGCGCAGCTCCACGCTGCGCCCCTGCGCAGCTCCACGCTGCGCCCCTGCGCAGCTCCACGCTGCGCCCCTGCACAGCCCCATGCTAATGCACCCCTCCACAGCCCCATGCCGCGCCCATGCGCGGCCCCGCGCTGCGCCCCTGCGCCGCCCCGCGCCGCGCCCCTGCGCAGCCCCACACTGCTGCGCCCCTGCGCCGCCCCACACTGCTGCGCCCCCGTGCCGAACCGCGCTGCGCCCCTGCGCAGCCCCATGCTGCACCCGTACTCAGCCCCACGCTGCGCCCCTGCGCAGCCCCACGCTGCTGCGCCTCTTCACGGCCCCATGCCGCGCCCCGGCGCAGCCCCACCCTGCTGCGCCCCTGCGCAGCCCGGCAGTGCGCCCCTGCGCAGCCCCACACTGCTGCGCCCCTGCGCCGCCCCACACTGCTGCACCCCTGCGCGACCCCACACTGCGCCCCTGCGCAGCCCCACGCTGCGCCCCTACTCAGCCCCGCGCTGCGCCCCTGCGCAGCCCCACGCTGCTGCGCCCCTTCACGGCCCCATGCCGCGCCCCGGCGCAGCCCCACGCTGCGCCCCTGCACAGCCCAGCGCTGCTGCGCCCCTTCGCAGCCCCACGCCGCGCCCCTGCGCGGCCCCATGCCGCGCCCATGCGCTGCCCCACGCTGCACTTATGCGCGGCCCCACGCTGCGCTCCTGCCCAGCCGCACGCTGCGCCCCTGCGCAGCCCCACACTACTGCGCCCCTGCGCAGCCCCACGTTACGCCCCTGCTCAGCCCCGCGCTGCGCCCCTGCGCAGCCCTACACTGCGCCCCTGCTCAGCCCCGCGCTGCTGCGCCCCTGACCAGCCCGACACTGCGCCCCTGCGCAGCCTCACGCTAGTGCGCCCCTGCACAGCCCCATGCCGCGCCCATGCGCGGCCCCGCGCTGCGCCCCTGCGCAGCCTTACGCTGTGCCCCTGCGCAGCCCCGCGCCGCGCCCCTGCGCGGCCCCATGCGGCACCCATACGCGCCCCCACGCCGCGCTCCTCCGGGGCCCCACGCTGCATCCCTGCGCAGCCCCGCGCCGCGCCCCTGCGCGGCCCCACACTGCTGCGCCCCTGCGCGGCCCCATGCCGCGCCCATACGCGGCCCCACGCCGTGCTCCTCTGCGGCCCCACTCTGCACTGCTGCACGCCCGGGCGCTGCACCCCTGCGCGGCCCTAAACTGCTGCGCCCCTGCGCCGCCCCACACGGCTGCGCCCCTGCACCGCACCGCGCTGCGCACCTGCGCAGCCCGGGCAGGGAGCAACCCCTCCCCCCTCAAGGAACGGCCGCCCTCGGGAGCCCTCGCCCAGCCCCCAAGGGCCTCTCGGGGTACGCCCCTGAGCCCGCCCGGCCCTTCCACGCCCCCCCTCACCAGCCCCAGGCCAGAGGCCCGCCCAGTCTCCCCCGCGCCCGCCCACAACCACCAGGGGGCCGGGCCCCGGAGCCCCAGTGCCAAGCCCCGCCCGCCCCCCCGGTATCCCCCCGGCGGGGCCCGTCCTGGTCCGGTTAGGCCGCCAGGGGACGGCGTGGCGCTCCCCCCCGCCTCCACCAGGATTCGCCCCCGCGGATGATGCTCGGCGGGATTCGTCCCCGCAGAGCGGGGTGCGGACCCCCCTGCTGACCGCGGCCCCCCCGACACCTCGAGCGCCCTGGGCTCCCCGGCCGACTTTCGCCAGCCCCGGCCGCTCCTCCGCCCGGTCGGCCGCACGGTGACGCTCTGCGGCTGAGCTCACCGCACCCCCGTCCCCCTCGCGCGCGCACCCACCCACCAGCCCACAGCCCCCCCCCCAAACGTGCACGCAGTGCCCCCACCGCCCCTACGCAGCCCCACGCTGCGCCCCTGCGCACACCCGCGCCGCGCCCCTGCGCGGCCCCACACTGCTGCGCCCATGCGCCGCCCCGCACGGCTGCGCCCCTTCACTGCACCACGCTGCGCCCCTGCGCAGCCCCTACGCAGCCCCACGCTGCGCCCCTGCGCGGCCCCACGCTGCTACGCCCCTGCGCGGCCCCACGCTGCTACGCCCCTGCGCGGCCCCATGCCGCGCCCCTGCGCGGGGACTCACGCTGCGCCCTTGCCGCTGGTCCCGCAGCCCACAGAGGGGCCCTCATCGGGCGCGCCGGCGCCCTAGCACACGCGCCCCCCGCAGCCTGGCCTGCGCGGTGCGCGTGCCCGCGGCGCGCCCGCCGACCCCATGGAGTGGGGCTCTCAGGGCCGCCGCCGGCCACCGGCCTGTCCGTCTGCGCCGCCCCAGGGCTGCCACGGGCCCTGCATCCGCATGGCGCCGCTTCCACCTCGGCCGCCCGCCGCTACCCACGCGCCCGGCCCCGGCCTCGGCCCCCAGGCCACGCTTCCAGGTTGCCGTTGGTCCCGCGGCCCACAGTGGGAACCGCATCAGGCGCGCCGACGCCCTTGCACACGTGCCCCCCACGACCAGGCCTGCGCGGCGCGCGTGCCCCCGGCGCGCCCGCCAACCACATGGAGTGGGGCTCTCAGGGCCACCGCCGGCCGCCGGCCGGTCCGCCAACACCGCCCCGCGACCGCCACGGGCCCCGCACCCGCATGGCGCCGCCTCCGCCTCGGCCGCCCGCCGCTACCCACGCGCCCGGCCAAGGTCTGGAACCCCCCGCCGGCCGTGCCGCGCGGCCTCCCGCACACGGGACACAGGGACGGGCACCAGCGGATAGACCATACATAGTCCCCGCCCCCTCCACCCCCTTACTCCACCTCCGCACGGGACGTAGCCCCCTCCCCTGTCACGGGGGAGTGGCGGCTGGAAGCAAGGGGAACCGGGGCCCCGCAGGTCCCCGGACAGGTGGTCCCTCCATCCCGCCCCCCATGCCGCCTCCATTTCGCACAGGTGCGCGCACCCTCCCCCCACGGCGGGGGAGGGAACCAGGGTCACACAAGCAGGTGGTCCCTCTCACAGCGGCGCGCGCCGCCTCCCCCCCCCCAGACAGAAGGCGAAACGCCCCCCCCCCCTTGGTCGTTGTCGGCACAGAACCGGCCAGCGTGACGCCGGCCGACTGCTCCCTTGCGCCCTTCCCAGGGAGAGCGTGTCTGGCAATTTCTCCCCCCGGCACGTGCTGGGTGCCCTAACAACAACAACAACAACAACAACTGCCAGGTCCGTCTAATTCCAGCTGCCCCCCCCCCCCCCCCCGGACGTCCTTGCCCGGGTGCGGCACATCCGGTGTCTGTATGTAATCCCCAGCCCCCACCCCTGCCACAACTCTCACCAGGTGTGATACAACAAAGCAGCGAGAATCAGCGGTACCTCGCGTCTATCTTTTTTGCTCCTCAATCCTGCAAACGGAGTTTTTTATTCCCAGCGGCACTTTGTTTTTCATAATAAAATTAAAATCCTTCAACCCCAATCTCCCACGGGCACTTTGATAATCTTGTCCGTCAGAATCAATTGAACATCTTGTTGTTACTGCAAGTAACAACAACACAGTAATGCATTGCATTCAGAATTAATGATACAGACTGCAACATACGACATTTACTGTACAGTCCCCTTTTCCTCTGTTCATCTCTTCTGTGCTGGCACTGCGCTTGCGCTGTGCGCGGTCGCGCTTCTATTGGGGGCCTGCGCTATTATTCCTATTGCTTCGTGTGCCTCTCTATGCCAAACCTATTGCATTCCCCTCCCAAGCCACAACTACCACTACCCAGTGAAAAATGGGTGGTGTTGTTGTGTGCTGAAAACAAAGAATATATAGGTTTTGCATGGACCTCACCTGCACAGAGACAGTCAGATTCTTTTCCCCATCTGGGGGGTCACCACCCGGTCCGTCTTGTGGGTGTGGGTACCCCTCTCTATACTTCTACTCTAAGACATGGTATTTACTACCTACCCCGGAGCACTTTCACTGTTGCTGTGTCAACAGAATCACAAAAAAACACTCACCCGACCGCAGCCCGGCAACCCTGCAGACAAAACTCAGGATATCCTGCACCAATTTCTGGACATCCGTTTATAGTTCTGCTGACAGCCCACTGTACCATGTACAGCCTTGGCTTGGATTGCTGGCCTTGTGGTCCCGGGTATATACACCCAGGCCATGCCTGTATGCCATGCTCTGTCCTCGAACTCGAACAGATAGATGTTGAAACAATGCAAAAATTATATAGGAGGTTCCTGTGGATGTAGAAAAAAAATAATAATATAATGTGAACGCCGGAAGAGCGTGCAGAGCTCAGTGGCGCGGCTGCAGAAAAAAAAAGTGTGGCTTCAAAGATTCAAAATTATAACCCTGTAGGCCATTAATGCTTAACCAGGACCAAAGTAGGCAGACATGGGCGTGTTTCCTGGCGTTGTTGTAGGCAGCCCCAGGTAGGCGAACCCCATGTCGAGTGTATTCTTTGGCGTAGTTGAACCCCCACAGAGACCAAGAGTCCTCTCGTTGTAGTCCCAGGTTTGTTGCTCGCTGGATTGTGCACAATACAGGTAGGTGTTGGTCATAAGCTTTGCAGGCATCCAGTCCCACCGGATGTTTGTTTGCTGGTCCGTCTCACACGCGTGGCGGTCATAGCCATGGTCACTGGTACTGGTGGATCCCTGGGGTAAATTCTATCCCCACTTCACACCGCGACTTGCCACTTTGCGATGTTGCCTGCCATGGCCAGGCTCCCCTGATGGAAGCTGTCTCGGTGCGCAGCCATCCATGGGCCGTCGTCGCACCTTAGGCACACTTCAGTGCGGCTCAAAAAGCAGGGCCCTCTGCAGGGATACCTAGCTCCAGCCCCAGGGGTGACGCTGTGTCCTCTCCTCACCCATTTAGGCATTCCTCTGCCCCAGCTATCCGGCGTCGTCAGACGTGGCGAGGGCCGTGGCGTAAAGAAAGGGGGGCTCGCCTCCCTGTGCGTGTATGCGTGTTGGTCGGCACCCAATCGGAATCCATAGTCTGGCCCTGGCTCTCGCTTACAATGTGACCATTCCGCGTCCAACGGCAGACATGGGGTTCACGCCCCAATCACAATCCTTGGTCTGGCGGCGGTCGTACCTCAGCAATGTGACAATGAAGTGGAAATAAACCTTTTTGGTAAAGCGTGGAAGTCGGTGTGGCTGATGCTGCACAATGAACTGGTCATCACGTCAGCCCTGTGGAGGCTGTCGTTCTCGTCCTCGTCCCTTGGAGGGATGATGGCGTCGGCGCACTGTGTGGACCGCGTGGAACTGTGGCAGGTCCTTGGTGTTAGTACTCTCGCCTGGCGCTCCCTGGACTGGTGTACTTCTGTGCGGCGTGTCTTGAGCTCGCGTACGCTCTTCCGGCGCTTCCTGTAAAACGCAAGCACTTTTCAAAACACTTGTACGGTGTTTTGTCGTGTGCTTTCCAAGATCTTTTGTACCAAAATCCCAAATCTTGATTTCAAAGAACTCCTGGACGACCCACAATACCGAAGACGGCGCAACCCAATAGCGAAGCAAATAGCTGTAATACGACTTTTCTTTATAGTCCAGAAGTACTGAGCGATCTTGCCTCTTGCTGAGATCGCAATAATCCCATTGCACACTAAGACAAAAGACACTCAGAAAGTGTTCATGCATGCATTCGCACGTTACATTCCTACAAAATCAGATCTTTTTATAATAAAAATCAGTGCTTTTCCGAAAGAAAACAATGCACAAATCAGTGCGCACGCGTGTCATGCAGTGCCCAAAAAGCGGCATCTGCACCGCAACGCGACAGGATAATATATGGGTTTATGTAACAGACATGTGTCAGTACAGCCAAGTACTGAGCGCGATACCTTAATGACGAGATAGCAGTAAACATAAGGAACCGAATCCTAGGGAAAACACAGGCTTCCAGGCTTGTCCTGTCCTGTCCTGAGCTCCCCTTTACACTCCCCCCTCAAGCCCACACATACCCTGATGTGTGGCTGAGACCCCAAAACAAAAGGGTGCGAAGGGTTTTACCATAGGGCTGGGAAAAGCTCAGACAGAGCTGGGTGGGTGTAAAACGCAAGCACCGGAAAGGCTGCCTTGCATGTTTACACTCCCCCCCCAGGCTCAGCACTCCCCAAATGAGTTGCTGACCCGAGCAAAAAAATAGCAAAACATGCAGGCCTTAACCTACAATACAATACAGCTATTATTGTCTGTGATCTGGCTATTTCTACCCATTCCAGGTAAAAACAGCTACTATCTATGTGCAGATCATGCTAGTGGAATACCACTGGTACCAAAGATAGCTTTACCCTCCTGAAAGGGATTTCTGTCACAAAACAGTGCTCTAGGGGAGTGGTGAAGTGGTGTTTCAACCTATACCCACTCAAACTCCTCAAAGGGTGTAAAAACCTGATAAGTGCTCATGGCACACAACCTGAAGTGCTCATGGCACAGATAAAATTTAGTATAAAAATACTGAAAGAAAACCCCTGCTTTTTCCAACAAAAGCAGAAAAACAAACGGGAAAACCACTCTGCTTTTTCTCCAAGACAGAAGCAGCTGAAAAAGAAAAAAAAGACACACTGCTCACAAGCAGGCAGGTGCAAAGCAAAACAGAATTGCAAAACTGAGTAAACCAGAGTTCACTCAAAGTGTAAAGCAGGGTGTATCCCACCACTGCTCATTGCAGATCCAAAATAGTATCTACAACGAAAAAGGAGGCAAAGGCATATGTCAGTGCCTGCACACAAGGCGCTTGGCGCCACTTGTAGGCCAAAAAAAGGCTTCGTTGACAAAGTCAACTTTTGGATGCATTGTAATTTACATCACATTCTGCCATCTGTGGCAGATATATACCACAAGGCGCTCACAGCGCCAAAAGCTGACAAAGAAAGCGCTGCAAGCGCTCGCGTTAAGATCTACTCTCAAAACAAATCCTTGTTTTGATTTTCGTATGCTTGTTGATGTCGAAATTGAGTTGGTGATGGTCTCCATTTGTTTGTCTACATTGCTTGCTAATTCCTCAAGTGAGTCGTATGATTGCTTCAATGAAGTATGAAACCCCATGAGGTCTTGGTGAAGTTTCCGAATTTGTTGATCATCGCTCGACATACGCGCAGGGTAACAGAGCGCTCTCAGCGCTCAAAACCTAAAGGAAAGGGTTGTACTTATCTTCCTTGGAAGCCAAACGCTGGCCCCACTCTGACCGCGGTGGGCAGGAAGTTCGACACCACTTGAAGGCCTCCTTGTTTTCCACTTTGGAGACCAGAACGTCAACCAGTTCACTGAAGTACTGGGCAGCTCTTCGTCTTTGAACGGCTTTGCCTGCGCATCGTCCTCTTCTTTGCTTGCCCTCACTGATGACCTCCTGAGATTGTTCGGACACCCAACTTCCCACACCTTTTTCGAAGCTTGTAGAATTCGTTACTCGGTGCTCCTTTCTTCGTTTCCAGGGCTCTTTTTGTGACCCATCGGCGTTGGCCTCTTCACTTGAGCTGCATCGTGACTCCTTTTGGTCTTGAGTTGACGAACTATTTTTTGTGGCTCTGAAAGGCGTAGAAGGAAGCGGACTTCTCAACAGCGAGACGATACTTTGTAGTTTGTGCAGCGCAACTTCCAGCGACGATTCCAATTTTGTAAACACACGTGAATACGCATTGTTCTCCGTCGGCGCTGTCTTTGACTTGTGTGGAACTGCTTTCATCCTCCACGGCAATTCTTCACTTTGTACGCCGTGAACCACGACCTTGTTGTCGGCGCTACTCAACTGCACCATGAGGGCATGGAAGAGACCTTGAAACTTGTACCCGAAATTCGCAGAGAGCTTGGCGAACGTGAATTCTTGAGCACACCTCAGCTGTTCCCGCACGCGTCGTTCCTCTCTCTCCAGATCCTGCAGTGACGGCGACCGTGATGGTGCAGGCCCTCTAGGCGGAGGCGGTGCCGGTCTTCTCGGCGGCGACTGCACGAGCATTGTTGACAGCGAGCTGGGATGTTTTACGGCTATGGTGCTTAGCGCTGATGTTGAGGGAGCGCTCATGGTGTCTCTGTGGGCTTGCTAAATCTGCAGCTGGGCGGCGGATATTGCGATCTTATTTTCAAAACACTTGTACGGTGTTTTGTCGTGTGCTTTCCAAGATCTTTTGTACCAAAATCCCAAATCTTGATTTCAAAGAACTCCTGGACGACCCACAATACCGAAGACGGCGCAACCCAATAGCGAAGCAAATAGCTGTAATACGACTTTTCTTTATAGTCCAGAAGTACTGAGCGATCTTGCCTCTTGCTGAGATCGCAATAATCCCATTGCACACTAAGACAAAAGACACTCAGAAAGTGTTCATGCATGCATTCGCACGTTACATTCCTACAAAATCAGATCTTTTTATAATAAAAATCAGTGCTTTTCCGAAAGAAAACAATGCACAAATCAGTGCGCACGCGTGTCATGCAGTGCCCAAAAAGCGGCATCTGCACCGAAACGCGACAGGATAATATGTGGGTTTATGTAACAGACATGTGTCAGTACAGCCAAGTACTGAGCGCGATACCTTAATGACGAAATAGCAGTAAACATAAGGAACCGAATCCTAGGGAAAACACAGGCTTTCAGGCTTGTCCTGTCCTGTCCTGAGCTCCCCTTTACACTTCCTGGACTTGTGTACCCTCGTGCTGTATGTCTGGAGCTCCTGTACTCTCATCCGGCGCTTCTTGTTCATCCTCCTTCTCCTCATCGAACCCGTAGAATCCCACCGATTTCTTGGATTGCCGTCGTTGCTGCAGCGTGATTTCTGCTTGTGCTTGCTCCGTCTGGCGTTGTATCCCCTTCGCCGCCACGTGGTTGATCGCTGTTAACTTCTCATACCAGTAGCACCGCCTTGCTTGCTTGTGAATCAAGTCTTCGAGCGACCTCTCCAATGGCGGCAGTTTGGGCATTGTCGTCTGCTGCACCAGTATGTTCTTCGTGACCAAACAACGTAGGACTCCTCCGTGGATCATAGCCAAAGCACCATGGCACTCTTCATGACGGGCACAGTCATATTGGCAGCACTGGGCCTGCGCGCCTTTGTCAGCGCAAAACCCTTCAAACTCCTGCACCTCTCGCTGGCGGCGCTCTGAGGCAACATGTGGCGTTGGGCCGTGATCGCATACCTGCATGTTACGCAAACGTCCGACAGCCGCGCTTATGCGTCTTTCTCCAACCTCTTCAGCTATTGCTTGCCGTAGTCGCTGCAGGCTGGACGGTGTCTTCTTCAGCGGTCACCTCTTCGTGGTCGTTGGGTCGTCCACCGTACTCTGCTGGGCGTTGTCCTCTTTGTCACTCCTCATAGCAGAATCCTCGGCAGCCCAGTAACAACAAGATTATAATTCCAACAGACCTCGCGTCTATCTTTTTTGCTCCTCAATCCTGCAAACGGAGTTTTTTATTCCCAGCGGCACTTTGTTTTTCATAATAAAATTAAAATCCTTCAACCCCAATCTCCCACGAGCACTTTGATAATCTTGTCCGTCTGAATCAATTGAACATCTTGTTGTTACTGCTGAAGCCGGTTCGGACCCCCGTGGCCATCTTGGGGTCACTTGGGGTGTGTATCTATGTGCCGGCAAGCCGCCATTGGCTGATATCATACTCTCCCATCCACCTGACCTAACCCGATGTGATAGTGTGATAGGTTTGGCCATTCCGGCTATGAGCGGCCATATTCAGAACCGAGGCGCCGCCAGCGGAGATTTATATAGCAGAATATCAGGAATCAACAGGGTTTTATTATCATAATGTTTCCGTAATTTTTCAGCCTTTCGTTCTGATGGTCAATGTATCGGCGACTGTCAGTTGGCTCGCGATTTTGCGTTAACCGATTGGTTAACTGTTATTTCCAGATATTTTGACAGATATTCCGTTGAGGGGTCAGATCTCATCAGCAAAGGGTTCGTTGCTTCCGCAATTCTCTAAATAAGCACTCGAAATTTTAATCAGAATTTTTCGCGATGTCGAAATCGGATTTTCGACTTCGACATCGCCGCACTTGATTTGGACTTCTTCGAGTGGTCATACTCCTTTCCCTATGCCCGAATCAGGTTTCCCTTATACTTGCCACCCATTTGACTTGGAGATATAAGGGAAACAAAAGTGGATTCCGGGACCACTTGGAAGGACCATATCTACGCGCGAGTGTGAGGAAAGAGAATAAAGAAGGTTGGGTTGCAAACGCCTTGGTCTCAACTTAATTTAGGAAGCATCAAACGCCTTTGGTGTGTACACACGCCCGATATAGCAAGGGATAATGGTCAAGAGGGTATAAAGTGATATATAACTCTTGGACCGTGCAACCGAACATTTTATTGTGACTTTCGAGTGTACCGCATGAGTGTTGGGGTTGCATAGCAACTTTCCTTGGGTTCCCACGTATTTTTAACGTGAAGTTATGTCAATGGAGGGACATGGCATATCATGGTGGGAGCCATATTTTGAGGGTATGTGTTGTATGCATGGTATATGTTTGATATGCTCACGCCCATGTTATATATCTTCGTGTGGCCGAAGAGATGGGGAGCCATACGTGACAAGGGCTTTGCCCATGTCCCAATTGTGGAATTCAAAGCGCTAGACCAAGTCTACCGCGTATGTATTGCTCATGGTATGTTTGACAAAGAGATCCATGGGTGCACTCCCATTTTCATGGGGCATGTAGATATTAGTGGCGAAGGTATCTCCATGCGCCCGATTGGGGATCCAAGTGGGGGAATTGATCGCAAATGGTTCCAATCATTTGTGTATTGAATCATGAGCGGATATCATGGGTGAGCATAGAGATATACTATCATGACAACTTTGTATTTGGTCATATTTTCATGTTTTTGACCTCAATTTTTGCTCATTTTTGCGTTTTGTGTACTCACCTGGTCAGCAAACAGCAAGAAGCCTATGGAGAGTCGAACCATGGTATGTTGTTATTTGTTGGCATATGCTTCGGAGTTGAACACCACCATATGCCGGATCGCGTACTCCATTTGGCTTGGCGCACGAAGGATTACAAAATTTAGTCTCAAGATCATGGGCTGACTTGGGCAGTGCGTGGCGCCCATATCTGAAGGGGTTTCGAGGGTAAAGTGGGGATGTACATGGGCATTGGCCTTTGGTCTCTATCCTCCATGAATACTAGACTTCGATTCCATGCATGCTTTGAGCCTTCGGATAAGTGGTAACTTCAATTTTGAGCATATATGTGATATATGGCCAATATTGTGAGTTGGCAGTTTTTTGGCATGTTATGAGTTCAAACTCATAGGTCATTTCTCTAAGCCCATTCGACTCCAAGTCCAACCAAGGTTATGTCAGGGTAGGGCATGGTCCTGAGTGCCACTCTAGGACATGACACGCCACCTCCCCCATTGGGCTAGGATTTAGAGGCTTGGGAGTGAACACATTTTTGGGGTTTGTGTATTGACTTGTGACATATGGCATTCAGCCATCTCATTTGACCGGGTTCAGGGCAATATGTTGGTGAGTCAAGGGAAGGTCTTGAGTCCAGGGAATGAGGGGTTTATGGCTGTGAATGTGTATGTTTACCTCTTTCCCCAACTTTGCTTTATTTGTGTTCATATGCCAATTTCAGGGCTTTCTTCCTTGGTGCAATTCTTGTACATGCCCGCCACCGTGGGAATACCGGTGTGCTGAACGAAAGCCCGCAGCCTGATTTGGATTGTGAATTGGGTTATTGCTATACTTGTCGGATCTGGTTGCTGTTCAGGGTTGAAGGAGGATTACATTTTCTATATTCTTGGATTTGGACCCTGGATTTTGAGGATTTTGAGAAATGCAATCGTTGATCCGGAGCAAGTCAGCAGGGGTGACAGGCGGAAGGGGCACAGCGGGGGCCGGTCCTGGTAGGGACCTTCTTTATGGTAGCAGAGGCTTACCTGCTGCCCCTACCAACCGCCGACCCGGGGACTTGGGCCCTTATGAGCCCTGCCCAAGTACGCCCCGGGTGCGTATTGTGGACTCGGTGGAGACCACGCCGGAGATTGGAGCCATAGAAGGACCGAGACGTTCAAGAGTATGGCGAACTCCGGAAGTTGAAGCCCGAAGAGAAGAACGACACTCGGGAATAGGAGGACGTGACATGGAGGACCTGGTCTCCATGTGTGAGCGTCGCTGCCGAAAGGCATGCAACCTCCGCTCCGCCGCGGAGGACTCTGAGGAGGCCTGCCATTCAGGCAGCAGTGGAGGACGGGCCCGGCGCTACCGGAAGCGCGGGTCACCCAAGTCCGCGGCAAGGGACGCTGGGGCTATGGACACGGACCCCAGCCTGGTCAGGTTGTGGGAATCCGAGGGGCACTCCGAGGGCTATCGGACAGCCCACGAGCCACCTTCGGAGTCGGAAATGTCCGCGCCGATCGCCAGGGCGCATACGGCCCCCGAGCCCGCCCTGCAGCACGACGCCGAGGGCTTGGAGAGGCCAGCCAGGGCCCGGACGGCACCTGTGCCCCGGCATACGGGACCTGAGACGGACGCCATAGGCAATACGCCCATGGGCGATGAGTCCGAGGCGCCGGGAACCGCGGGATGCGCTGGATCAGGCGGACAGCACGCCGCGTGCCACTGTGAGCACGTGTCCTTCCTCATGGGCAAGTACCCGAAGATGGGGATGGACGCCATCGTGCGTCACCTTGACCGCCTGGACAACGCCAAGGACGCTCTAGAGGAGGACGTCGCGGGGATCCTGGACGACCAGTCGGCTGCGGAGAACCACATGGAGGAGCTGCGAGCGGATCAGGCCCGGTACCGGGAGAATCTGGAGCTGGCCCTGCAGAAGCAGCAGCAAGTGGTGGACAGCCTCCTCCACTTAGTGGAGGACATGTCGGGACGCCTGAGAAGGCTAGAGGAGCGACAGCCTCTCGCCTCGGGTCCGGAGCTCCCGGCAAAGCCGGCCGCGGTAGAGCTGGTGGAGGGGGTTAAGACCCTCAGGAGCGCCATGGAGAAACCCATGGGCGGCCCTGCAGAGGCACCATACGCGCCTCCGCGTGTTGACCCGGGTGCGCTGCCGTATGTTCCCCTGTTCAGCGAATCCACAATGCTCGGGGAACACACGGCACCGGCTGGGTCCATGCGGGAAGGGCACGTGACCACGGACCCGAGGAGTCTGACGGTACAGATGTCCCATGCCGCCCAGGATGTACCGCTCACGACGAATATGGCAGTCTATGCGGAAGAGAAGATCGAGATCCAGAACCAGACCATGCAGGGGCGAATCATGGGAAGCGCCGACGGACATGGTCGAGGCCATCCAAGCGGAAACCTGTGGGCGAAGGACCCCAATACGGGGATATGGACGGCCGATGGAGCAAATCCTTCCCGCATTCCAAACCCCATGGGTTCAGGCCCAACTGGATCGCACTCCATGGAGGAGAGGGATGTACGGGGAGTGTACTCACACCCCCCCGCCACAGGTGGTATCCGTCTCGGTGGAGTGGTGGCTGGAGACGTCGGAGACGCCATCAGGATTGACGACCTCAGGGGAATCAAGATCCCCTATTACGACGGGAACCCCTCCAACCTGGATGACTTCATCCTGGACTGGGAGGACTTCGCCGAGGAGGTCGTCGGCGAGATGCGGGGAGCGCCGCGGGATAAGTGGGTATGCCGGACATTCCCACACCGCCTGGCGCAGGACCTGAAGGAGGAGCTGCGGGATCAGATCCGAGAAGGATTGATCCGTACGGAGCAGGCCTGCCTTCAGTGGCTGGAAGATGAGGAGCGGGTGGACGCTCCGAACCAGAAGCTGGAGGACCTGTGGTCCATTCCGCTGCCGCTGGACCGCGGTGAGTTGCGGGTCCGGGAGTGGAACCGGTATCTGCGGAAGTACCGCAGATGCCTCAAGCTGGTGGAAGACTGGAACGAGGCCAGTGAAATCCGCCACTTGCTGAAGGATGTCCTCCCCAGCAACTGGAAGAGGCGAGTGGAGGACGAGGAGAAGAAGCGCGCCAAGAAGCGGGTGGCGGTGCGGATCATGGCGGCGGAGGATACCCATTCGGGTATCATGGAGTTCTTCAGGAGGAACCTGGGCGAACCCAACCGGATGTTGGGCCTGAAGAACGCCGTGTACGTGGAGGTATTTGGGGACTCCATGGGGCAAAGGTTGCTGCGCCTCAACAACGTGGAGTGGAGGCGCGGGGAGCCGCTGAGGATGCAAGTCATCTTCGCCCGCATGAGCTTGGACGAGATCGTGAAGTACATCACGGTGGAGCTGAAGCTCAATGCGAAGAACGAGGCCCACGTGCAGGATCGGCATGGTCATGGACAACGAGGACACCGAGAAGACCGCCATCATCGGGAGATCCAGGAGGACACGGCCAACTCCGCGGAGGATGGTAGTGGAAGTGGCCAAGACCACTGGACCGGGTCCCGGGAGGATCACGAGGAGGCCCATTTCTTCGCGTTTGTGGCGCACAACGTGAAGAACCATGGGCAGGATCGATCCAGATGGGGCCAGCTGGGACCCAAGAAGAGCAGAGAGCCAGGGAGGATCGGGAACCCACCGCTCTCGTTCCGAGAGTACAGGTCTCAACACGACGGGTGCTGGGTCTGTTATGGCAAGGGAAACAACCATGCACACGACCACCGTCAGTGCAAGGTGTATGAGGCGGACAAGAAGGCCTACTTCGCCGCCCACCCCGAGAAGAAGCCCAAGGAGCAGCGGATTTCCGACTGGAAGGCGAAAGGCGGAGACGGGGGAAAAGGCCAAGGCAAAGGCCAAGGAAAAGGCGGAGGAAGAGGCTATGGTGGTGGACCTGGCCAAGACCAACGAGTGAGGTCGATCGAGGAGGTTGCTGAGGACATGTTGAGGACGTTGGAGGAACTCAAAGCCCAGCAACGTGGTGGACAAAGTCCTGGCGGATCGCAGCCGGAAGGGGCTGCAGGAAGTCAAGTCTAGAGGAGCCCCCACGGGAGTGGGACCTCGGAGGTCTCTCCTCCGAAAATCAGTGGAATCCCAGAGAAAGCAAAGGCACATCGGGTGCCGAAGAAGGCTCCGGAAGAGCCAAAACCACTGAGTTTCGCCACTCCCAACCCCTGGAGCGCCCTGCCAAGGGAAGTACATGTGGGTACGGGACATGGCAAGAAGGAAGGAGCGACCACGGAGAGCCCCGTGGACGGGCAGGACCAACCCAAGATCTACACCATCCGCGACCACACCCTTGAAGTCCTGATGCACCCGGACGTGCTAGAGTTGCATGCCGTGAGAGTCGTCCATACACCTCATGGCGACGAGCGGCAGTTGCACTTGAAAGTGCGAGTACGGTGCGGACGAGAGGAGAAGGTGGTGGATGTGTTGGTGGATACGGGTGCCCAGGTGAGCCTGGTCCGGAGAGGGTTGTTCAAGGAGGAATTCCTGCAGCCCAGCCGGAGACCGGTCCGCCTGAAGGTCGCCAACGGAGAGATCATGGGTGGTGGCACCAATGAGGCCACTATCAGTATGGAATTCTGGGAGCATGAGCGCTTGAACCGCCCTGATCAGGCGAAGAGAAGCACTCTATCCGGGAACTTCTATGTGGCCGACATTACAGATTGGGATATGATCATGGGGTATGACTTCATGGTGGCAAACGCCATTGGAGCCCTTCCCCATCGTGCAACGCTGGTCCGGGAGGATGATGAATGCCTCACATGGCTGTCCACGGACTATGCATGCGGATCATCCCAATGGAATGCTGAGGAAGAGGATCGAATCGTCCAAGCGGTGCAAGCTGTGGGTGCCAAGTCCAGAGGAGACCGCGGAGTTCAGCTCACGGAATATGGAATGGCGCCACAGGTGTACGGCAGGATGATCCAGACGCTGGGAGCCGAAGCGCCCGAGACGGACGTCTTCGCTTCCCGGGATGCCCCACTTCTGCGGAAGTGTAGGAGGCATTGGCATCGAGGAGACTCAGCCTGGCTCAGGCATTGGGGTTTGAAGGAGTGGGGACCCATGTATTGGCATGGCTCCCTGGACAATACCAGACGTACGGTGGAGAAGATCGTCGCGGATAGGGCGAAGGGGATCCTGGTCATAACCGGCATAGGATCCACCCCATGTCCGCTGGAGGGTCTCAAGTCGACGCTGGACTCGATCACCCTGAACGAGATGTCATTCTGGCCAGAGGAGGAGTTGTTCATCGACGCCAAGGGTGTATCGATGCCCTCCCCGGGTCAAGCGTGGGGTACCAAGGCTTTCCTGGTGGATGGGGCGCAAGCCCAGCCCACTGGTGATGAAGCACTCATCCGTAGGGTGGAGGCGGTGCCCATGAAGGTCATGTTTGAGCCCAAAGAGGGGACGGATCAGCCTATTGATGGCATTGACATCCTGTCCCACGCCGAGATCGACGACGTCGTCAACTACATGCGGATGGGGATGCACGACCGTGTGGCAGCCAAGAAGAGGCGGGCCATGGTCACATCTCCGCATTGGTGGGATGACAAGATGTTGGTCACCGGCAAGTACGAGAAGGATGAGTTCGTGGCGAGGGTCATGGATCACATCGCGGACCAATATGATGGTCCGGTTGGGTCGGACCCACCAACGTGGGGTTTTCCAAGAGTGGGAACCGGTAGCGACGAGCACCCGCCCGAGGCCGCAAATTTTCGAAGATTATCGGTGGGAATCGCGACCCACGACGATGAAGACGGCATATCGGACGAGGAGAAGTCGGACTCGGACCCAGAAGAGGCCTATACCGCAGTGCGGTCGGTGGTTTCGATACCGAAGCAAGCGGCTGAAGAGGCCCAGGAGAACTCGAAGGTCGCCGAGCTGAAGGAGAGGCTGATCCATGCCTATCCGCGGCTATTCAGTGGCGTCGCCAACAAGAACCCTCCAGATCGTGGGAGGTTTGGTACAGCGAATATCAAGCTGAAGCCGAACCCGAAGATCTATCGTCATCGGCAGTACCAACTTCAGGGCGATCGGGCCGAAGCCATGAAGAAGCTGTTGGCCGAGTTAATTGAGCAGGGATGGATCGAACCCTCCGACAGTGAGTGGGCCAGCCCAGCCTTCATCGTGCCCAAGAAGGAGAAGGGCGAGTGGAGGTTGGTGGTGGATTACAGGGGTTTGAACGAGCAAACCGAGCACGACTCGTACTCGCTTCCCCTGATCGACTCCATCCTCCAAAAACAACAGAAGAAGCGGATCTTCACGGTGTTGGACCTGAAACATGGTTACCACCAGATGCCGCTACACCCGGACTCCAGGCCCTGCACAGCGATGTCGACGCCGCTGGGGCCCATGCAGTGGAAAGTGGTGCCTATGGGTGCCAAGAATGGTAACGCCGCTTTCCAGCGCATGATGGAGGACCTACTCGGTCCTGTCCGGGACTGTGCCGATCCCTTCGTGGATGACATCATCATCGGGTCCGGCACGAAGAACATGACTGAGGACGAGCTCATCGACGCGCATGAGAAGGATCTGCGCCGAGTGCTCAGTGAGTTGGACAAGCACAACATGGTGTGCAAGCCCACCAAAGCCTCACTCTTCGTGAAGGAAGTGGAGTTCGCGGGTCATGTGGTTGGTCACGGGCAACGCCGTCCCATGCCTGGGAAGCTGGCGTCCCTGCACCACTGGGAGAAGCCCCAGACCATCAGCGAACTCCGGTCCTTCATGAGGTTCTGCAATTACCATTCGGGCTATGTCCGGATGTATGCAGAACTCTCGGGGCCGCTGCACAAGATGCTGCAAGTGGGCAAGTTCGACGGCTGGAAGGGGAGCAAGAAGAAGCTTGCCTGGACCCCTGAGGCTGCCTGAAGGAGCGACTCCTGGGGCAGTTGGGGCTGTTCCTGGTGGACCCGGACAAGGGATTCGTGCTACGGACAGACGCCTCGGACTATGCCGTGGGGGCAGTCCTCGAGCAAGTCCGAGACGACGGGTCACATGTACCCGTGGCGTTCTGGAGCCGGATCCTGGCCGAGGGCCAACGCCGCACCTGGACCGCGAGGGAGAAGGAGACGTACGCCATTGTTTGTGCGCTCAGGAAGTGGTCTGGCCACATCGGATTGCAACCGGTAGTGGTTTGTACGGACCATCAGTCCTTGCAGAGCTGGCACAAGGAGCACGTCGACACCCCCTCGGGACCGGCGGCAAGGAGGGCCCGGTGGCACGAGACGTTCGCCAAGTTCGACCTCAGCGTCGTGTACGTACCGGGGAAGGACAACACTGTGGCAGACTGCCTCAGTCGATGGGCCTACCCCGCGGGCAAGGCTTGGATGGACATATCCAGCCATGGGGACGCCGAGGAAACCGATGAGGCCAAGCGCATCATCGAGATGGAGAAGGTCATGGAGCAAGAGGGGGTCAAGTGCTTTGTGGTGATGGCGAACCGTACGGACCTGGCCAAGTTCCGGGGTGCCCGCGTCCAAGCTATTCGAGAGGAAACCCTCGAGCAATGGATGGTGGCCCCTGTAGAGCTAGTCAGGTCGGTGCTCACAGAGGACTGGTCGGATGACTACGCGGCATCCGAGCACTGGAGCAAGTACTGGAATGCCGTGAGCGCCCCGTCGGACGACGAATGGCCTGAGGGCTTGACCGAGGATGGCGACAAGTTGTTCCTCAAGGACAAGCTGCTGGTGCCCGAAAATAGAGTGGAGGAGCTCTTTGACCATTGGCACAACGCCCAGCTCATGCACCCTGGCCGAGACAAGATGCAGCAGGACCTGGAGTGGCGTTTCAAGTTCCCTCCGGGGTACTACGCCATCCTGGATAGGTACTGCAGCGACTGTGCCGTGTGTCGGGCCACGAAGAGCCCCAACCACTCCACAGCGGGCAACCCGGTGTACACGGCTATACCGGAGGCCCCTATGCGGTCCGTGGCCATGGATGTATTCCCCATGCCTGAGGTCACCGTGGAAGGAGAGACCTACGACTGTGTCATCCTGGCGGTGGATAGGCACAGTGGGTATATCGTGGCGGTCCCTGGCAAGAAGTCCAAGAAGAAGGACAAGAAGGACAAGCATGGAGTGGGGCTGCAGGCCAAGACCGTCGCTAATGCCATGATCAGACATTGGCTGACGATTTTAGATGTCCCAGCTGTCATCTGCAGCGATCGGGGCAGTCAATTCGTGGGGACGTGGTTCAAGACGATGTGCAAGCACATGGGGATTCGGCACGCCAAGACCGTGGCGTACCATAGCCGGTCAAATGGCCGTGCTGAGGTGGCCGGGCGGCAGATGTTCGAGAAGTTCCGCCAGCTGCACGTTGACGAACCGGGCCGGAACTGGTATAACTCGCTGTGGAGAGTGCTCCAAGCGTATCACGACCTTCCGGGACCCACTGGACTGTCGCCCCATCGCATCCTGTTCCTACGGGATCGAGTGTCACGCACTCTCCCGTGGTTGAACCATGGCAAGGTGGCCCGGGATGCGAATGCTATGATGGCTGAGGCGGACGACACGGCGGCCAAGGTGTGCAAGGCACTGCAGGATGAGCATGACAAGAGGGCCAAGTACTTCAAGCAGGGAAAAGTCCAGAAGTATGCTCTCCAAGACACCGTGTGGGTGGAGCGGCACCACAAGGATGTCCTGTCAAGGCATCGGCAGGCATCTTGGTATGTGCCGGGGGTAATCGTGCGGAAGGTCGGGCAGGATGTGTATGCGGTTCGTGTGGGGGATAACAAGATCCTGGACCGCGACCATACCCAGCTTCGTCCCCGAGCACCAGACCCCAGCGGACGTCCCGTCACCTTCGAGTTCACGGCCGGCGATGTGGACTCGGACGACGAGGGTGAGGACGACGACTTCACCGCTGAGAAGATCCTGGCGGACAAGCCGGACCCGGGGACGCCTGGGGGTAGGCTTTATAAAGTCCGTTGGAAAGGATTCGCCGCATCCAGGGACTCGTGGGAACCTCCGAGCAGTTTTGTGCCGAGGTACACCACGGTCTGGATGGACTACCTCAAGAAAAAGAGTATTTCTTTGGATGTCAAGGACGTATTGGTCCATTTGGTTGCTGCTGTAGCACCGTAATGGATCCCCCTTGGCATTTTGTTTGTTTCTGTGAATGGGGAGACAAGTGAGGGCGTTCATCCGGGGATTTTTCGGCCTTGATCGGCCATATACCCCCTTCACTCGATCTCCACATATATATTGCATTGTGGTATACTTATTTAGGTCGACCGACGACGTTTTTCTATCTTTGATCCCCTTGGTCCATGTTGTAGAGCAAGAGGAGACCGGATATGGCGTAGGGCACCGATTTTCAGTGTCCTCACCCCTCCCTTGGGGCATGGGGGACGCCTACGACGTGTGTGGGGCCTCCATGTGTCCTTGGGACATGGAGGGGGGGGTTGGAGCCCATAGGGGTCCTCCCGTCCTCTCTTCAATGACTTCCGAGCGGTAACAACGCTCTGAGAAGGGGGGTGAAGCCGGTTCGGACCCCCGTGGCCATCTTGGGGTCACTTGGCCTGTGTATCTATGTGCCGGCAAGCCGCCATTGGCTGGTATCATACTCTCCCATCCACCTGACCTAACCCGATGTGATAGTGTGATAGGTTTGGCCATTCCGGCTATGAGCGGCCCAATTCAGAACCGAGGCGCCGCCAGCGGAGATTTATATAGCAGAATATCAGGAATCAACAGGGTTTTATTATCATAATGTTTCCGTAATTTTTCAGCCTTTCGTTCTGATGGTCAATGTATCGGCGACTGTCAGTTGGCTCGCGATTTTGCGTTAACCGATCGGTTAACTGTTATTTCCAGATATTTTGACGGATATTCCGTTGAAGGGTCAGATCTCATCAGCAAAGGGTTCGTTACTTCCGCAATCCTCTAAATAAGCACTCGAAATTTTAATCAGAATTTTTCGCGATGTCGAAATCGGATTTTCGACTTCGACATCGCCGCACTTGATTTGGACTTCTTCGAGTGGTCATACTCCTTTCCCTATGCCCGAATCAGGTTTCCCTTATACTTGCCACCCATTTGACTTGGAGATATAAGGGAAACAAAAGTGGATCGTGGGACCACTTGGAAGGACCATATCTACGCGCGAGTGTGAGGAAAGAGAATAAAGAAGGTTGGGTTGCAAACGCCTTGGTCTCAACTTAATTTAGGAAGCATCAAACGCCTTTGGTGTGTACACATGCCCCATATAGCAAGGGATAATGGTCAAGAGGGTATAAAGTGATATATAACTCTTGGACCGTGCAACCGAACATTTTATTGTGACTTTCGAGTGTACCGCATGAGTGTTGGGGTTGCATAGCAACTTTCCTTGGGTTCCCACGTATTTTTAACGTGAAGTTATGTCAATGGAGGGACATGGCATATCATGGTGGGAGCCATATTTTGAGGGTATGTGTTGTATGCATGGTATATGTTTGATATGCTCACGCCTATGTTATATATCTTCGTGTGGCCGAAGAGATGGGGAGCCATACGTGACAAGGGCTTTGCCCATGTCCCAATTGTGGAATTCAAAGCGCTAGACCAAGTCTACCGCGTATGTATTGCTCATGGTATGTTTGACAAAGAGATCCATGGGTGCACTCCCATTTTCATGGGGCATGTAGATATTAGTGGCGAAGGTAACAAGTAACAACAACACAGTAATGCATTGCATTCAGAATTAATGATACAGACTGCAACATACGACATTTATTGTACAGTCCCCTTTTCCTCTGTTCATCTCTTCTGTGCTGGCACTGCGCTTGCGCTGTGCGCGATCGCGCTTCTGTCGGGGGCCTGCGCTATTATTGCTATGGCTTCGTGTGCCTCTCTATGCCAAACCTATTGCACCGACGAGTCAAGCGGCTTCACCAAGGCAGTAAGGGTGTCTGTTCAGAGATTATTTGATGACAGCACCGATACCTGCTTGGCTGCAAGTGACCCGTTGGCTGCGATTTCTGCTTGCCTGCTGTGTTGAGCGTCCCCCACCCCCTTGGTATTTTTTACTGGCTGTCTTGGATCTTCCCCCATTTTTTTCTTTCTTTTTTGCCCCCGTTTCTATGTGGTTTTTCCTTGCTCCCACGTTAGGTAACTAGCACCTCACACTAACCAGAGCGTGGTTTGGCCTCAGGCTGGGGTGTTTACACGCTTCTCTGCCCTCTTAGATACTGTGGAAACTGCACCTTGTCTTTTTTTTGTTTATTTTTTCGTTACCTCACACTCCAGCCAGTCCCATAGGTGAATCGCCTAAGGGGGAGTGACAGCTCAGGTCTCCTGCAGTCTGTGCATAGTTCAGGTTTCCGCGATTGTATGTAGGGTTTATGCCTTGGTAGGAGCATTGGTGAGCCATACCCGCTTGTTGTACCATCCACAGGCGCCCAACAGGGGGCAGATTGGGCCTCAATCAGCCACGGTCGGGAGCAGTGGGTCACAACGCGGCACAGCCACCCCCTACGGCCACACGTAGCATAGAACCAAACCACAAGATTGCTGAACTTGTTGACATTAAAATTGACCTTGATATTGAGTTTAAAAAAGACCTAGATAAATTTTGGGTTCCCATGCAATTGGAAATGGAAAAGGATTCGGATTGTGATAAGGAGTGGGTTGTTTGTTGTGGGTATGATGCCATGCTTTTGCGTGGCTCGGAGTTAGATGATGCTC
Organism: Eutreptiella sp. 'Long Island Sound 2002'; assembly: GCA_964036045.1. NCBI lineage: Eukaryota > Euglenozoa > Euglenophyceae > Eutreptiales > Eutreptiaceae > Eutreptiella > Eutreptiella sp. 'Long Island Sound 2002'. The sequence goes on along the minus strand of OZ038383.1, from coordinate 40,715,983 downwards.
CGAGGAGTGAATGGACAAAGGCCACCCGTCCCGGTTGGCGAATGCTCATCATGCCCCCGCAACTACCGGGGGAAGATGACATTAGCCTCGTGGCGGTAAGAAAAATTGATTGTGAAAAGACATATGAGGAGGCAGAGGCCCGGAGGGTGCAATACCAGGCCGATGCCAAGGTGTAGGACAAGTGTATTCATCAATAAATTGTCTTCACACTTTTTTATGATAGTGTTCATTCCATCGTATTGTGCGTGTTGATCCTCTTGTTGTTCAATGGAATTTTCAACTTCATCAATTGTGAGAACAATGCATAAAATAGGGTATGCAAGGGTCGCAAGGGTTTCAAAATCAATGGTAGGTGTTTGACATATATTTTGTGAAAGGGTTGTCATGGTTTTGGAAATATGAAACCACATGAGGTGCCACTAAATGCAAATTAGACATGGTGGACAGTAGTTGTTCAATTGAAATCCATGGTATTCAATTGAGTAGAGGTAGGTAGGTAGGTATCTTCGGAAGCTCGGGATGCCTCCTTTGACAGTGCAGGAAGAAGGTCTTACCAAGGGGACGTCGTGTCCCTCCCACTGCGCTATGTCAGGTGCCTCTTGAGCCGCTCCCGCATGTGCTCGGGAAGGCATTGTCGCGGCCACCCGGTCCATGTGTTTCAGGTGGCAGGGTGTCCCCACATGTGTCCATGGGTAGGGCCACATGCCCCCTCCTTTGGGCGGCAGCTCTGGGGGCTGCCCAGCCGTGTGGAGTATCTCTCACCACAAGGGGTATTCCTCCCGCTAGTCTGCGGTACGACCGCCTCACCCTTGTGGCTTGAGTTGCAGGGCCACTCTGCTTGGCAGGCGACCCCCTCCTGGACTGTGTACCCGCTCGCCTGTCACCGGTTGCTTCCATGGCACCGGGTGACGTTTGCCATGGTCCCCGATGCAGCCTGGCCGGGCTCGGACCAGAGGCCTTGGAGTACCGCTCCTGCCACTGGCCCGGTGGGTCGGCTGGGTCGCCCCAGTGCGTCCGACCCATGGGGTGTTGGTTCTTTCCTGTCCCTCGGCCGCCCTACGTGTGTGCAGTGTCCTGGGCCGCTTGGCTCCTGTTCACCGGTGTGCCCGCGCGGTTTGTTGTGTTGCGTCTGCGGTGTCCTAGGCCACTTGGCTCCTGTTCACCGGTGTGCCCGCTTGGTGTGTTGTGTTGCGTGTGCGGTGTCCCGGGCCACTGGGCTTCTGTTCTCTGGTGCGCCCGTTCGGTGTGTTGCTTTGCGTGCGCGGTGTCCTGGGTCACTTGGCTCCTGTTCACCGATGAGCCCGCTTGGTGTGTTGTTTTGTTTGTGCGGTGTCCTGGGCCACTTGGCTCCTGTTCACTGGTGTGCCCGCGCGGTTTGTTGTGTTGTGTCTGCGGTGTCCTGGGCCACTTGGCTCCAGTTCACCGGTGTGCCCGCTCGGTGTGTTGTGTTGCGTGTGTGGCGTCCTGGGCCCCTTGGCCCCCGCTCACCGGTGTGCCCGCCCGGTGTGTTGTGTTGCGTGTGCGGTGTCCTGGGCCACTTGGCTCCTGTTCAAGGGTGCGCTCGCTTGGTGTGTTGCTTTGCGTGTGCGGTGTCCCGGGCCTCTTGGCTCTTGTTCACCGGTGTGCCAGGCCGTGGTGTCTCGTCCCTTTGTTGCCCTCGGTGCACGCGCGTGTGCGGTGTCCTGGCCCCCGTGGCGCCCGTTCACCGGTGTGTGTGCTGTGTGCGGTGTGCGTGTGCCATTGGTGGTTGTGACCCTCTACCTTCCCCCCTAGTTTTCGTTTTTTTTTGATGGAAAAAAAAGGAAAGAAAAGCAGGGGCGCGCGTACACTGCAGGCACAGGCACGGGCAGCTGGTGCGGCAGTGCAATAGTGTTGTGTCCTCTGGCGTGTGTCGTCGGTGCTGTGGCGGCAGTCGCGCCCCAGGGGTGCGGCTCGCGCGTCCTGATGTACACGGGTATGGGCCAGGGTGGGTTTGGTTAGGTGTCTCTTTGCTTCTGGAGCTGACCGGTTAGGTGGCTGTGTGGGCTGTGGGTGTGGGCTGTGGCTACGTTGTTCCCTCGGCGGGCCTGGTTAGGAGTCAAGGGTTAGCGGTTTCGGGGTGTGGCTCGGGTTTGATTTGTGTTTGAGTTTCGCCTCGGTTAGGCGGTTGCGACGGTAGCGCCCCTGGGTTCGGTGCCTGTGGGCGTAGTGGTGCCCGTTGTCGTGTGCGTTGGCGTCCTTCGGCGTCCGGTTCTTTTGGTGACTTCTGGGCGGGGCCTGGCATGGCGCCCCGTTGTGGTGGTTTGCTGGGCAACGGGGTTAGGTGGCGGCGCCGCTGGCCGGGGGGTCAGGCGCGTCGTGTTGTGTGGTGCGCAGGGCTCCTGGGGTGCTGTGGGTGCCGCCGGTGTCGGTGCGCCGACGCTTGTGGGGTGGTGAGGGGGTGTGCGTGTGCCGGGCTGGGCTTTGAGTGATGTCCCACAGGCGGATGCCGTTTCGCTGTGTCTCCTGGAGGGTCTCCTGCAGGCGCCTGAGGACATACAGGTGGTGCTCGGGCGCGGGGAGGTTGCGGGGGCGGACTCCCAGGGGGTGGAGCGCATCAGCCAGCATGGCTTCCCATGCGGCCTGCGGCATCCAGCCCCCCACCGGCCGGAGGCAGCAGTTCTCCAGCGACCCCTTGCGGGGCCGGTGGACCAGGCCCTCGAGGGAGGGCTCGCTCCGGGCCCACTTTCGCAGCTCCCAGAGCTGCGTGTAGGTCCAGCGCTGCCACCACTGTCCCTGGGCGGGGCCGCGGTCTTGGCCAGAGGAGTGGGCGTGGGTGGGTGTGACGGGGTCGTGGGGACCGGTTGCGGTGGCGGCTCGGGGGATTCCTCGTAGTCCTGTACCGTGGGGGTGCGCGGCGAGTGGGGGCGCGAGCGGATGTGGACCCGAGGGTGTGCGCTCACGGTCTCCGCCTCGGGGTTGGGTGGGGACTCGCGGCGGCGGCGGTAGTGGGGCATGCGCTGTATGTGGGCTGTCATCGAGGGTTGGTAGGGGGGCGGGGACGCTGCTGGCGGACCCTGGCGTCCTTCTGGCCTGGTCGGGGGCGGTCCGTGGGCCTGCAGTGCGGGCTTTGAGAGGTGGCGGGACGAGGTGCGTCGGGCTTCGGCCGCGGCGCGCTCCGCTATGAAGGTGTCGGCGGCGGCGTCGGTGACAGTGGGGGGGCGCCGTGCTGGGCGCTGCTGCTTCCGGGCCTGGGACGGCTGGGGCTGAATGTCATAGAGGACGTCCTCGGGGGGTCAGGCTCGCGCTGCCGTCGTGGCGCCGGGTTTGGACTTGGGTTTGGGCTTTGCTGCGGGTTGCAGTTGTGGCGCGCTGACGGGTTTGGGTGGCTGTTTGGCGGCGGTCTTGGGTTTCGGCTGGGTCGCGGGTGTGGGCCTCGTCGGCGCCTGGGCCTTGGCGGCGGCGGGGTTGCTCGCGGTGGGGGCGGGTTTCGGGGCCCGTTTTGGAGGTGTCCCCCGTGGCCTGGGGGGTGGAGTGCTGGATGAGGACGTGGTGGTGGTGGTGGATGAGGTGGTCGTGGTGGTGGAAGTTGTGGAGTCGGAGGCGGAGGAGAGGGCTGTGGGAGACGGCGGAGGGCCCTGGGCTTCGGGGGCGGGCGTAGGATGCTGGGTCCTGCAAGTAGCGAGAATCAGGGTGCGGGTTCGGGCACCGGGCGTGTGCGCGCGTTTTCCCTGGTGACCCGTGCGTGCTGGTGCTGGTGTGGCGGCGTTGTCTCGGCTGCGCGGGCACGTGGGTTACCCGGGGGGTGGCCATATCTGCTCCAGGATGTGCGGGTGTGTTTGCTGGAGGTAGTCAAGGGTGCGGAAGAAGCATCGCTGGATGCCGGGCATGTCCTCCTCTGTGAGGTGGGGGTAGTTTTTGGTGGGGTCGTCTGGGCCTGGCCACAGCAGCGCCATGAGGCGGGCTGCCAACATGTATGGGCAGAGCTGTAGGGTGGTGGGGCGTGGGGGGGTGGGTCCCCTGCGGTTTGTGGGGGCTTCCCTCTGCTGGGGGCGCAGCGTGACCACCCACGGCCACTGGTCCGTGGGGATCCCCCAGGTCGGTTGGGTCCACTTGGCGAGGCAATACATTGTCCTACCAAGGCCCTGGCTGCCGCTGCGGATGGAGAGCAGCGTGTCCAGGGATTTGCGTTCCCACGTGCCCCAGATGTGGGGTTCGTCCGGCTCGTCCCCCCTGGGGTATGTGTCGAGGCCTGGGTTGTGTGAGGGGGGGGCGTAGTCGGCGGGGAGGAGGGAGTCGGTGCCGTGCACCACCCAGTGGTCATTTGTTGCGTGGTAGTGGTAGGTGGAGAGGGTGTAGTGCAGATTGTACATGAGAGTCATGTACGTGGAGGGGGTTGGCTGCCGGTCGTCGGGGGTGGGGATGTCCCCCGGGACGTGGTGCCGGAAGTTGCTCAGGGAGGCCATCCGGGCTACCCATGTTTCCCGCTCCCACTCTTTGACATATGAGGAGGCGAAGGCCCAGAGGGTGCAATACAAGGCCGATGCCATAGGTGTAGGACAAGTGTATTCATCAATAAATGGTCTTCTCACTTTTTTATGATAGTGTTCATTCCATCGTATTGTGCGTGTTGATCCTCTTGTTGTTCAATGGAATTTTCAACTTCATCAATTGTGAGAAAAATGCATAAAATAGGGTATGCAAGGGTCGCAAGGGTTTAAAAATCAATGGTAGGTGTTTGACATACATTTTGTGAAAGGGTTGTCATGGTTTTGGAAATATGAAACCACATGAGGTGCCACTAAATGGGAATTAGACATGGTGGAAAGTAGTTGTTCAATTGGAATCCATGGTAATCAATTGAGTAGACTTCATTGAGTTGAGTAGAACGGTTTTGACCTTAAAACGACAATCTAGGGTAGGATGCGCTCCGGCACGCTGCCTCTTTGTGTGTACAAATACAGGGATTTAAAAAATCCTGTGATGAATGAAAAAGACAAAAAGATGTGTATTTAATGCACAAAGAAGTTCCGAGAAGGTACGTGCGATCGGAAAGATTCTGTGCAGTCATTGGAAGAATTTTGGTGAATTGTCAATTGTTGGCGTGTAATTAGGCCCTTACCCCTTCATTCTTTCTCTGCATATGCCCCTGAGCTGTTGCAGTGCCGAGGTCCGTGTTCGGGCCTAGCCGCAGCCTCATGGAGACTGATTAGAACCTAAGGACTCCATTTCTTGAGCAATAAAGATCTGCTTCAACCAGCGCGTAAAGGGACATGACAGGCGAGTCCAGCAGGTTCAGGAGTGACAACAACAGCATCGCCTGTCCATGTCAAGCGCTGGGCTTTGCGTTTTGCCTTTGGGAGCGGAGGGATGCATCAACACATGACACTGCATGCCCTTTCTGACCCCCTACCAAGCCTGAGTCGCCCGGAAGACAGTTTCGAGCGCAGCGGGGGCTGTGAGAAAATGTTTTTACAAGTCACAAACTGGCGGCTGCACGGCTGCAGCGCCTATGTTAAATGTTTGGGAGGTTATTTGTAACTTTCGAAAGATGCAAAAAGCGATTGGATGGCCAAGAAAGATACCCTTTTTGCTTAAAATGCGACAGTGTTGCCCACCAAAGCACAAGGGGGGAGTAAAAAAAAGTGTATTTCAGTGCCTAGGGGTAAGCTTTAGTTGTCTTAAAGATGCCTAGAGGCATACCACATTTTTATGGTAGTATAGGCCTAACCAAAATCGAGATGATGCATTTTTACCTTAAAACCAAACACTAATCATGTTGTGACGACCCCTGACCCCTCAACTATTTTGACTTTAACACATTGTCCTAGATGAGACTCAGGCACTGCTCTGCTTCAAGGCCTATACATTTTTCTATATCTTTCCATGAATGCTTGTCCATCCTAGTGGTGTGCACCCTAGAGGGCTGTGGTACCTCTTTTTCAGAGGTCTTGGCTTCAATAGCCAGCCAGCCTAGCTAAGTAGGAGGATGGCATGTGACATGGTAGTGACCTCATCGCCACATGCCATACCACCACAGCACCTATGGGACCAAACGTAAAGATTGCACATCTCAGAATGGCACTATATCAGAGAGTGTGCTCATGAGGGCAGTGTTCTACGTTGGTTAATTTGTTTTCTAACCATCCTTTCTAATCTGCACTCGTCGTTTGATTCTTGGTTGTTAATACATCTTCTATCTATCTCTTTGTGACTGCAGCCTTTCATATTCGGAGTATAAGATCCTGATTTGTGCCCTTCGTGCACCGTGGATTGGGCTTTTCCTTTTTGTTTCCCAAAAGGCATCAAAAACGAGAGGAGCAAGAAAGGCAGACAAGCAGCAGGAAACAAGCAGAGGCACATCAACAGCAACAAAACAATCTGTGAAAGCTGAATATTCTTTTTTGGTCCACAACTCGCCGCCATGCCCAACGACCTCTGACCCCCCTTGGTGGACTTTCAAGAGATCCAGAGATGTTGACTTGCACTTGCACTGCGTGTGTGTAGGGATTTGGGTTTACATTTAGTATGTTATGTCCTTTGCAATTTTATTTTCAAATTTGATTTTCAAATTTTATGTCTTTGGACTTTGGGTAGTCTATTCATGAGCCCCTAGGCGACGCCCAGGATTGGGTAAGACTTACCCCCGAGCCGAGAGAATAGATAATAGACTACTTACCCTCCCCCCTTAGGGACTAGTATATTACTTGGTCCCACGTTAGGTTACTTTCTTACCCCTCATTTGAGGTTTTGGGTTAGTGCCCATTTGATCTTGCATAGTACTTACATAGTAGATTTGTAGGTTGAATCCTTACTTCTTGGTAAGTATTTTCAATATTTAGTTTCAATTTTCTTAGTTCCATCCATTTTTCGTTTGAGTCTAGCGTGGTTTGAAAATTGTTCTGTCCCTTTCAATGACTCTCATTGTAACGATTTTTGTTTGTAATTAAGCAATCTTCCATTGTCATATTTTTTCTAACGATGTTTGGCTCAATTTTTTTAATCAATTTCTGTGTAACCTTTTGCATGTCATTCCTGTTTGATTCTTGCCTTGGCAATTATCGGCATGGGTATGGTGTTTAATTGTAATTTAGGCATTTGTGATGATTTGATCCTAATTATTTCAAGAAAGCGTGAGAGGTTATTACAACTTGTTTGTTTCCTCAATGTGTCCTTCTCTCAATGAATTATCAATCAGTTCAATCAATGTATCAAATTTTAAATTCAAGTTATCTTGTGTCAATGTGTGTTATTGGTGCTTGTGTCTACGGTGTGATCTTGCCAGGAAGAATCGCCTTCTCGGTACCCTACCTCAGAAATATTCCTAGCCCCTCCGTGGCCCAGCCTGTACTTGCGTAATTGCATATTCTTACTTTATTTCATAATGGCCAGCCTGCCTTTTGTTAAGGTAAAGTAGCCAATTACTGTACCTAATCAATGCTACTAAAAGTATGAGCCGCAATTAAAGCTGGCTGCTGTAAATTGGTAATGTTTTAGGTCAAATCCTGAGGTTTTTACATGTTTTTGGTTCAATATGCAAAATGTGACTGGTACTGCAGATATCGGTGCCAAACGGGGCCGCACAGAGATCACGGGATCGCGGTCGCGCCCGTTTCTGTGCCAGCAAAGAAGAGAGAAGATCTCAGGTATTTTACGACGAAATTCAACATAAATTAGACAGGAAGCTGCGAAATTCATTTTTCTGTGGATCGATGTGTTCAGACGCGCGACAGCAAAAGAAGGGCACGCCAGTGGATTGCGGAGGTAACAAAAAGCAAAAAAACACGCACAGGAAGCAGGCGCCGAAAGACCGCGGTCCTGAAGCCTCCCTCCTAGGTCCTATACTTCCTTCCACCATGCGAAAAGCCGTCAGACATGGAACGTGTCGCCACCGACTGCCTTATCAAAGCCAAGAGCCTTCGCAAAGGTGCAACTGAGTTGGCAGTCCATTGACAGACTCTAAGTTACGCGATCGGGCGAATGAGGTATGCTGCGTTTCCTGTAACGCAGTGTTGAAGGCAGCCGCGCATCAGACAAGACGCGACGCGCAGGAGAAGACAAGCTGGCGCGGGTTGGGCTTTTTCCTTTCGGCTCTTCGCTGCAGTCGCTATGAGCCGTGTGAGGCGAAGAGGGGTCCAAGGCCCTGTCTGGTTGGGGCGCCCTTGACAACCTGGATGGATGAGTGTGCGAATCAAATGGGTGTGCCCTACACTGTTTGAGACCAGAGATGAAGCTCAAGCCCGGCGGATAAGAAAATCAGTGTGCAGACCCCTGCTCTCCCTTGTACCTTTGGTAAGACATGGTGGAAACTGTTTAAGGGTCGCAAAAGTGACTTTGCTTCAAGAGGTGTTCAAAATGGTGAATCGCAGCATGCCTGTGTTCGTTTGACCCCCCGGCGGTGGACAGAGGTTTTTAATAATCATTTAAAGCCAGGTTTAGAAAAAGCTGCCTACAACCCCTGCCACATCTGAAACGAGGATGAGTCAGGGTTCTTTCGGCAGTTCTCCACTGTGAGATAGCGCGTGTGGGTGAGGAAGGGAAGAAAAACTGTGGCTCGACGCCGTGGCTGGCAGCGGTAGCACATCACAGCCATAGTGGCTGTTAATGCACAGGGCCAGGCCACAAAAACAGCACTCCTTTGGAACATCAAATAAATAAGATACGACATGTTTCTACGTGCACAGTGTCCAGTGACACTGAAAGGAACGCCTGACGGGTGGTCCTCTCAGGGGGTCTTCCTGGAGTGGGTGGAAACAGTACTCTTGAAAGAAACACAACCACTCAGCAACCCTCATAAATGCATTTTGTTACTGCTGGATGGCAGCAAAACACAGCTGACATTGGAGTGACTTCAAAAAATGAAGTCCTGGGGTGTAGAGGTGGTTGTGTCCCCCCCCCCATGTCACAGATGTCATCCAGCCATTGGACCAATCCTTTTTCAGCGCAATGAAGGCCTCGCTTTGCAAAAAGGAAGAGCACTGGAAAAGGAAAAACCATCACAGAGCCCCGTCCTCTGCAGATGTTGTGTGTTGGACAGATGCATATGTTGATGCACTGACACCACGAATTATTCTGTCAGGACTTAGGTCATGTGGAACCAGCCCGTTTGACCCGCAATATTTCCTGGAACATTGTCCCCCTAAGCGCATCCAGCACCAGGACCTCCCTGCCTCCCCTGGGAGCGCTCCTCACAGCACTGATGCATCGCAAAATTCTTCGCAAAACCCTTCCCCTTCGGCAGCTCCTTCCCAGGTGTCAGCGAAAAGCGATGCTTCAACACAGTGCCCTGCCACGGCCATCAATGCGGCCACGCGGGACAATCCTTGGTCGCTGCGCCTAGGGGGCTTTGTGACAGCCCAGGATTTTTCGGATAAGGTCAGTGGAAAAGAGAATGGTGCTGCCGCAAGACCAGCACCCAAGCGAAGGGCACCGCGAGTGGGCGAGCCTCTGAGACGGATCGACAGGCCTGCAGCATAACATCCTGCCAAACCAGGGCCACGCCCAGCCCCAGAACCCAGAGCTGAGAAACGCCGAAAGGTTGATGACCCTGCCCAAGAAGCAGCCCCTGGTACCGACGATGCCCAGTCTTCCTCCGAAGAAGGGGATAGTGCACGAGATACGTTTGATTTGTATGTTAGCTACCAAAGTAGTTGTTAGTGTCTTTGGGTTGGAAAGTGTTTGTCAACGCGGAGCACCGAAACAAAGTGATGCAAAATGAACCCAAATCAGCCTGATAAAAGGTGCAACAACAGTGACATGACACCGGTCCGAGACATGGGCACCGACCACCCGACCAACCGGGCCCGTGCACCACGGGGTCCCCCACCCCAGCTGCAACGCGGCCCAACCGCCAGGGCGCGGAGGGCGCATCGCAACAACGGAAGCAAGACGCAAGCGGCCCAGGGGCGGACGCAGAAATGACAGAGACCTCCGACCCTCAGGAGTCCGATGACCCACTGCCCGCCGCCGTGACCTGCTCGATGCTGCAGCAACGGGAGCCCTTCACGGAGTACGTGCCTGGGGGACACCCTGGCACCACCCCAGGGCACCCCTCCCTGACTGGCGCCACACCGGACCAGGACCGGGAGACCATGCCCCCCCAACCCCCCCGTCCACCGCAGCGGGGGAGCACGGGTCCCTTCGATGACGCGGCACTGAGGGCGCTCTACGGCATCCAGGCCACCACACCCTCGAGCGAGCTAGTGGAAAGCCCTCCGGGAACACCTCCAGGACGTCAACCCGAGCGGGCTCTTCGCCGTGGTCCCCCTGCCGCACGCCGCAACAACCGAAATCTTTGTGCGGCAGCTCCAGGCGCTCGTCGACCCCGGGACACAGATCGCGGACGACCTTATTGACGCGTGGATCTGGTGGTTCAACACCCACCAGCCGGACCAGGGAGGCGTATGGGTCCCACACCTGGGCTGGGCACACACGCTCATAGCACCACCGACGGACCCCAGGCCCGCGCCCAGCACCGGGGGCCGGGAGCGGGCCGCCCCACCGCCGAGAGCCGAAACCCTCCGCATCCCACCGTACGAAGGCCTGGCGGAGTGGGAAAGCAGGAGAGCCCGCGACAGGCGGCGTAACCTCACGAGCATGGCGGTGCGGTACCCGGAGGCGGCACGCGCAGCGCTCCCGCCGCGCGAACGTGACCCCAACACCATCGCCATGATATTGTTGGAAAATTGCCACTACTGTGCGGATCACCCCGCAGCCGCAGGAGAGCCACTGGAGCCTGGAGGCCGTCGACTCCATGCTCCCGGCGACCACGGCCCTGCCGGACAGCCCCACCCCCCTGCTCAACGGCCAGCCCCGGGACCCCCTGACGGCCATCGTGTCGGGGGCAGTCGGCCCCTGGCACCCAGGCCATGCCCTCTACTGCGTCTGGCGGTCGGCGCGGCGCCGCTGGCCGCACAGCAGGGTATGGTGGGCGAGGTGGAGGTTCCATCTGGACGGCCGGCAGCAGCTGGAGGCCATCCCCCAGCGCGAGCGGACGGCAGAGACCCCCACTGCGCCCAACCTGTGCCCCGTCTTCGCGATCCACCAGATCCGGCTGCTGGCGCAGGGCGAGCAAGTGCAGCCCGCCATCCGCACTGAGACGGAGGCCCAGGCGGCACACGCGGCCCTTGTGCACGAAATCCTCAGTGCCCTCCGCAGCGCCCTCGTGCGGCGCGTGGGAAACCCCCCAGGGCCCTTAGCCACCGCGAGCCGAAACCGGGAAGACACCCTCATGAACACGCGGGGCAACACCGTCAGGACCGCCCCGCCCCACCCGACGCCGCACACGCGTGCCCTGCCCACCTCAACCGGCCATTGGCACTGCAGCGACAACGCACTGCCACGCACGCGCGACGCGAATCCCGCACCGGCCATCCGCAAGGGAGGAGGCGATACGGCGGCCCCGGGATCACCTCCTCTCGCTGGAGGACCCGATGAGGGGCGTCAAGCCAACGGCTGCGGAACCGGCCGTCAACCGCGACGACCCCGGGCGAGCCGACCTTGCCCAAGAGGACCCCCTCGTATAACCCAACAAAGCGCGACCGCGCAACACACTCCACCAACGCCTGTCGGTCGGGCACGCCGGCGGGAAAGGCGTCGACCTGCCCGGCGCATGCAACGGACACACAACGAATATGGGCTAGCCTTAGCGGCCAATGATGTCGAACACGAACAATGACCCAACGAATCACTCCCACATCCCCCGGGCGGGGGCCACGCTCCCCGGACCCCCCCAACCCGCCCACAACAGAGAAGGGCACGAGGCCCAACACGGGCCTGTCCTTCCGCCTAATCCTCCTCTCCCGCAAACCGGACACACGATGGACCGGGCCAAGGGGCCAGCCAAACACGCCGGACCCACGGCCAGACCGATGACCATGGGATTGTTATCAAGAAGGCGTCAAGAACGTTATCTTCCTAGGCGAGAATCAAGGGATACGTGCACCAGTGGGGCTGGCGCGCACCTCCTCCGGGAAAGTTAAGCGCCTGGGACGCTGGGGCGGTTTTGGCACATGTAACCTGCGAAGAGGTGCGAGGGACACATTCCCCGCAGCCCAGAAAGTTAACAGCGTCAAGGAGCCAGAGGGGAGCTTCGACACTGACCAGTATTCCTTTCCTCCGGACCCCCACCAGGGGCACGCACGGGGCCAAGGGCTCGCCACACGGGACCCGCGAGCCCGCCGGCTCGTGCCAGCGAACACGGGAGTGTTACGCCGAACCCGGCCCGCCGCGCCGGACGGAACGCCCTGACGCCAGAGCACGAGCCGGGCCACCCTAACCGCCGGACACCACACGGCGGCACAGACACGCCAGCTACATAACCCGCAAGACACGGCACGATACAGCACACGACAGGCAGGCAGACATGAACACGAGCAGCGCACCACCGAGCGGGAGCAGCACCCTGGGGCTCCCATGGGGAGCACGGGGATGCACCAAAGGGGACCGAAGGGGCCTTGCCACCGACGGGGGTGTACATATGAATAGCACAAGCGAAGCTGAAAGGACAGCCGAAGGGCACTGCGAAATACCAGATGATGGGTTGTGCGTGTAACGCTGCCTCTAGGGCGGGACAGGGCATGTTGTACCGAATTTCGAAATTTTTCACAGCGGTCATACCAACTGTCGCTACTTTTCCCCCCCACGATGGGGGGGTGGCGCACAGTCAAAACGTACCATGCCGGCCCAACGCAACTGGAATATTACCAACCAACACCTAAACAGGCATGACAACTACAACATCCGACCGCGCAAGCGCTTGCTGCAGTGCCAAGGAACCAACGCCGACCAAGCCGACCATGGGGCGGCTAAGACAACCATGCACCAACAAAACCACTGCAGCAGCCACGACATGACCATAAACAGACCACACGCAAGCCGGCCAACACCCGAACTAGCCAGGCATGCATGGGTCGGAACGGGAACGGACTCTCACGTTGGCGACACCGTGGGCCGCCACGCCCGCCGGCCGCCATACCCACGAACACCACAGAACACCACAACTCTATCATTACGAACCCGACCAACCAACATTGACAAACTACGCTACACTACAGCTGGACAAACCAAGACACAGATAACCAGCACCGAAACGGACGTGCCGGCTACACAAACAGCATTCGACTATACGACCACCGGCAGCAGCGCGACGGAACCCACGCAAACCAAGCCGACCATGAGGCGGCTAAGACAACCGCGCACCAACCACACCGCAGCTGCAGCCGCGAAATGACCGTGAACAGACCACACGCAAGCCAGCCAACGCCCAACCGTCCAGGCGTGCACGGGTCGAAACGGGGACGGCGTCCGACGGGTTGGCCACACCGTGGTGCGCCACGCCCGCTGACGACCATACCCACGAACAACACAGAGCATTGTGACTCTACCATCACGCAACCGACCAACCACCATTAACAAACTACACTACACTACACTTGGACAAATCAAGACGCAACTAACCAGCACGGAAACGTCCGTACCGGCTACACAAAGAATATTCGGCTATACGACCACCGGCAGCAGCGCGACGGAACCCACGCAAACCCAGCCGACCATGAGGCGGCAAGGACAACCGCGCACCAACCACACCGCAGCTGCAGCCGCAACCTGACCGTAAACAGCCCACACGCAAGCCCACCAACATCAAACCAGCCAGGCGTGCACGGGTCGAAACGGGAACGCCGTGCAACGGGTTGGCCACGACATGATGCGCCACGCCCGCCGACGACCATACCCACGAACAAAACAGACCGTGGTCACTCTACCATCACGCAGCCGACCAACCAACATTAACAAACTACACCGAGCCATTAAACAACCGACCAAATAACCGCAACGAGCTGCTTCGAACCCCCGGCCCCCCGGGAGAGCAAAAGCTCGACCGAGTCAGGAGGCGTGAGTGTGCGCCACGGCATGCGAGTCCCGTAGCACGTGGTTCTTCAAGTCGCCTCACGCCTACTGAAAACCAACCCAGGTGGGGGTGCCTGCAGGACAGGGCCTTTGGCCTGGCTCCCGGCCCCTGGACCCGAGAATCCGGAGGCTGATGAGGATGTGCGATGGGACCCTCCCCCACACAAGGAGAGGGGTGTGAGGTTTCGGTCGAACATGGGTTACCTCTCTGGGCAGAATCCGCTGTAGAGTACTGCTCGCGACGACCGCGCCCTTCCCCCATGTGGAGGAGCCGCTTTGTGGGGGCACGTGCAGCAGGGCCGTGGGTGGGTGAGCAAAAGCCCCTTGGTAAGACCCCCCTTGGGGGCAACCCCAGTCCCGAGATGACCTACCTACCTACCTGCACGGGGCCAGGCCACAAAACCAGCACTCCTTTGGAACATCAAATAAATAAGATACGACATGTTTCTGCGTGCACAGTGTCCAGTGACACTGAAAGGAACGCCTGACGGGTGGTCCTCTCAGGAGGTTTTCCTGGAGTGGGTGGAAACAGTACTCGTGAAAGAAACACAACCACTCAGCAACCCTCATAACTGCATTTTGTTACTGGTGGATGGCAGCAAAACACACCTGACACTGGAGTGACTTCAAAAAATGAAGTCCTGGGGTGTAGAGGTGGTTGTGTTCTGCCCCCATCTCACAGATGTCATCCAGCCATTGGACCAATCCTTTTTCAGGGCAATGAAGGCCTCGCTTTGCAAAAAGGAAGAGCACTGGAAAAGGAAAAACCATCACAGAGCCCCGTCCCCTGCAGATGTTGTGCAACTGTGGACAGATGCATATGTTGATGCAATGACACCACGAATTATTCTGTCAGGACTTACGTCATGTGGAATCAGCCCGTATGACCTGCAATATTTCCGTGAACATTGTCCCCCTAAGCGCATCCAGCACCAGGACCTCCCTGCCTCCCCTGCGAGCGCTCCTCACAGCACTGATGCATCGCAAAATTCTTCGCAAAACCCTTCCCCTTTGGCAGCTCCTTCCCAGGTGTCAGCAAAAAGCGATGCTTCAACACAGTGCCGTGGCACGGCCATCAATGCGGCCACGCTGGACAATCCTTGGTCGCTGCGCCTCGGGGGCTTTGTGACAGCCCAGGATTTTTCGGATAAGGTCAGTGGAAAAGAGAATAGTGCTGCCGCAAGACCAGCACCCAAACGGAGGGCACCGCGAGTGGGCGAGCCTCTGAGACGGATCGACAGGCCTGCAGCATAACATCCTGCCAAACCAGGGCCACGCCCAGCCCCAGAACCCAGAGCTGAGAAACGCCGAAAGGTTGATGACCCTGCCAAAGAAGCAGCCCCTGGTACCGACGACGCCCAGTCTTCCTCCGAAGAAGGGGATGGTGCACGAGATTAGTTTGATTTGTTTGTTAGCTACCAAAGTAGTTGTTAGTGTCTTTGGGTTGGAAAGTGTTTGTCAATGCGGAGCACCGAAAAAAAGTGATGCAAAATGAAACCAAATCGGCCTGATAAAAGGCCCAACAACAGTGCATTGGCAGTGCAGTAAAAGGGATTGATAGCGCAAAGGAAAAGGTACCACCTTGCACAGCGGCAGTAAGGCTACCACAACTTTTTGTGAAAAAAAAATTTTCAATAATTTTTTTTCGGATACTTTTGTTTTTTAAAAATTGTTTGTGCATGAAAAACAAAATTTTTATGCAGAAAACACATTGCTAGGCAAAGAAACATGTTTTCCTTTGCGCATGGGGTAGAGATGGGTGATGCAAAGGCGTTGGCACTATGAATAGGAGTTTCACGGGCCTAGCGGACCTCCCTCCCTACAAACATATGAATTTTGCCTCATTTCTTAGTGGGAGCAAAAGAAGGGAAAATTACTATAGGGGCCCCGTAGGAGCTTGCTTGACCCAAACTTGTGTTAGACGATCAGATTTAGGTACAAAGTACAACCAAGCATACCGCAATGGTAAGCCACCCTTTAGCATTGCTAAATCCTACAATAAACAATAGGTTTTCATGTGGGAACGTGTGAAAAACTTATGGTGGTACAACAACTAGTGCCTGATACAAAAAATAGTCCCTTTACCTTATATCCATAATCTTCTTGACGAGATCACGCTGTACTTCGGTAGGGATGAGTGTTGTTTAGACACGCATGTGTTTATTAAGTCTATTTGTTACTTTGCATATATGTTTTGTTTTTGCTTTGGTGAGTAATGGTTATAATTTCGAATTTTGAAGCTGCGTTTTGTTTTGGCATCCACGTTTGTTATGTTCACGTGTTTAGTTGTTGAACTTGTTAGTGTGTTTGTTCCTTGTTTCAATTGCGTTAAATTTGGTTGACTTTGTGACCCAAGAGTGGACTTTCTTCATGTTACGTTATTGTTGTTTTTTAGTTCAAGCAAGCTTGAATTTTCGAGTGCTTGAGCACTTTTGTTAGAAAGTTCATGTTTGTTTGAGCGCTCGAGCGCAATGTAGATGTTCGGTTTTTGTTGAAGCTTAGTTGAGTTTGGTACAATGGGCAAATTGTTGATTCAGTTTATACCTTGTTTTCGGTTATTTGTAGTGTAAAGTCGACTTTGTCTTGTGAGTTTCCTCCGATATGTGTATGCTCTCGCGCGTGACTGGACGTATCGTCGAGTGCTCTTGCGTGGTCTTATGCAGCGACCGGCGGCAGCGCCGCCCTAAATTTTTTAGATTATGTTTGTGTAGTGCTCCGTTGTGCGTCCGGCACGGTCGACGAAGCTATAGGTGGCGACCGGCCGTAGGTACAGCGTGGCGTGCGGTACCTAGTGGGCAAAGACGCCGGCGCCAGTCTGAGAGCGCTGGTTTGAACCTTGTTAAGGGTATTAATTCGCTGCCGCTGGAAATTGATTTTGGTAAATTGGGCGCGCTGTATGTGTCTGCCCGCCATGCCGAGTGAGCGTTTGAATTGTGTATTGCGCGTTTTTTATATACTCGCCGTGTATCTATTAGCGCGTAGCGTGTGTACGCGAGTTGTAGAAGTGTGTGGATAGTGTGTGCGGTTTGGGTTATAGGCGGCAATTGCCGGCCAGCTCACTAAGGCGGTAGTGCCCTGCTTGTTAGATTATTCCCTGCATTTTTTTCTACCTGGGTTGGAACCCAGTTTAAAGGAAAAAATTGAACCACCAACGGAATTGTTTTGAGTGCTGCACGCGCTCCGTGTGTGATTTCCTCGCGCCAAGTGTGTATTTCGAGTGTGTGGAGTGTGTCGGCTGGGTGCGCGCATGTGCAGTGTACAGCCGCGCCAATCGCTTGGTGCTTTCAGTAAATTGTGTCTGCCTTGCCAAAATACTTACCTACCAAATTCGGCTGTTATGCACATTCAATGACATTCAACGTAGGAGAAATATTTTTTGACGAGTCTGACTATTTCAGATTCGAATATTGAAAATGTGGCATCCTCTCTTGGAAATAGCATGTGGGGTGCTATTTTGTTATGGCCGCAGGAGTGTGACAACCCGAAGCCCGAGACTGAATACTTGGACTGAGCTGATGAGGTTTGTTAAAGTAGTTGCCTCGGCAGCAGTGCCAAGCAAACGTTTTTCGCTGAGGGTGTGTGTATATACCACGGAATTGGGTTTTTGGAAAGTCCACCTGCCCCAAAATAGCTTTTTGCACAATCACTCTCAAAGGAAGTGTACCCCAGTGGCTAAGTCCCTGGGGTGCGGCGCTGAATATCTGGGTTCAAACCTCAATGCGTCAAAGATGGACAAGCATTTTTGCCAAAATTGTTTCAAAAACAGCACAACAGGTGAAAAACTTCCCGATACCTTTTCCGCCCTTTCCGCACCTCCTCTAGGGGGCGTTTTCGAACAGCGCGGGCACAGCGCCAATTATTACGGTGATTATTCAGGTAACAACCCTGAAAACCACCCACCTGCGGCATCATGCACAATCAATTCAAAACTCCAAAATTCAAACATCTGATGCTTGCCATGGGTCCCAGGGACCTAAATTCTGCCCCTATAGCCCCGTCCACTGCAGCAGCCATTCAGTGACGTCCTTTCAATCTTCTGAACTTACCGAACTCCTGGTGGTTGAGAACAACCAACTTTTCGCATAGCACGCACACAGCGCGGGCAGAACGCAAGGTACGCCCCTCTGAGCAACCCCCCTTTATCTCTCCCCCTCTCCCCCTCCGATCAAGGCACCCTCGGGGACATTGTTCCACCTTGGGGGTCCGGAATGCTTAAGAACGGGGAGGGGGAGGGTTGTAAAAGGCCCACATGTGGGCACATTGGCTGAAGAAGCCATACCCTCTCAGAAATTGCTCGTGCTACAATGGGGGGAGGGGTGGTGCGTGCTAAAAAACCCCCCGTTTTTGTACTAAAAAACTCCCCATTTCTACTAAAAAACCCCCCACTCTAAAGTGTACTGAAAAAACCCTCCTAATTATACCAAAAAACCCCCCGGGGGGGTTTTTAGTACAATTGGGAGGGGTTTTGGGCGGGGGGTTTTTTAGTACATTTCGGGAGGGTTTTTAGTACATTTCCGGGGGTTTTTTAGTACGGTTACGAGGGTTTTTTAGTACAGTTAGGGGGGTTTTTTTAGTACAGTTTGGGGGGTTTTTTTAGTACATGTGAAGGGTTTTTTTAGTGCATTTCAAGGGGTCTTTTAGCACATTTCCGGGGGTTTTGTAGTACGTTTTGGGGGGCTTTTTACTACATTCCGGGGTATTTTGGGGGCAATGTGAGCCCTGAATCTCAGTCCCGGAAAACAGGTTGTCTACATGTTGTGTTGTATGTAGAACACCCGTGGGGATGTGGGGGGGGGGGGGTTGCCCCATTTCAATTACCGGTGTGAAGGTAGGAGAGGCGATGCAGCGTCATGGAAGCACATGTGATTGTACATTCAGTGTTTTGCTTCGCATTGCTCTGTGTATATGTTTTGCATTCTTTGTGTGTCTGCATGGGGGACCCCCAGATTTCAGTGGGGTCCCCCGTTTAGTGTGGGGGACCCAAGTTTTCCATTGTCTACCGTCTACGGTCTACCCCCCTCTCCCCGCTCTTGACTCTTCCGAAACGGGGGCCCGCAGCAGCTATTTTGCATTCATGTTGCCTGCAGGATGTGACAGTTTTCTTTTTCAGGGTGGGGGTCTATACAATGCTGAGCTGGAGCCTAATACAGCAATGCACGAGCAAACGATGCCATAAAGGAGGAAGCAAGTAGCTGCAATGGACAGTTTTAACGCCAAAAGAACGCGGGTAAACGTGTGCGGGCCTAGCATGGCTTGAGACATGGTAAAGGGGGCTTTTCCTGTTTGGCGGACGTAAATTTTTTTGTGTGGTGAAAAGGGGGAATTTTTTTGTACAAAAGGGGGCGTTTTTTAGTGCAAAACGGGGGGTTTTTTAGTACAAAACGGGGGTTTTTTTAGTACAAAATGGGGGTTTTTGGTACAAAACAGGGGGTTTTCTAGTACAAAAAGGGGGGGTTTTTTAGTACAAAAACGGGGGGATGTTTGGTACAAAAGGGGGGGTTTTTTAGTACAATAAGGGGGGGGGGGTTTTAGTACAAAACGGGTGGGTTTTTAGTGCAAAACGGGGGATTTTTTTGTACAAAACGGGGGGTTTTTTAGTACAAAATGGGGGTTTTTTTAGTACAAAACGGGGGGTTTTTTTGGTACAAAACGGGGGTATTTTTAGTAGAAAATGGGGTTTTTTTCGTATTCACCAGGGGGAGGGTGGGGCAAAAGCGAAAATGACGCATAACAGGGCTGATATCCTACATAACCCGTGCCGTCTCAGGGTTCCCCAATGCGTCTACCCCAATGAGCGGGGAACAAAATTGGAAATGGTCGACAATGGGCAGATTGCCTACATAACCTATGCCATCTCAGGGGTTCCCAACGCTATAAAGAGGGGAGAGGGGGGGGGGGGACAAAATCAGAAATGGCCCACAATTGTGCGGAGGGCATAACCCCTGTCGCTTGGGGGGTCCCCAATAGTTCAAAGCGGGGAAAAAAATCACAAGAGGACGACAAATGGGTAGATTGGCAACATAACCTGTGCCGTCTTGGAGGTCGCCAGCACACAACAAAGGGGGGCAAAATCAGAAAAGGCCGACAAATGGGCACATTTGCTACATGGCCAAATTGTTGCACCGCATGCACCTGCCGGAAAACTCACCCAGGATCACCTGCCACCTGTCTGCCAGCACACCAAAGCAGCAAAGCCTAAAATCCCTAGACAATGGGCCCCGGTAGGAATTGTGGGTGCATGGGTGGGCCAGAAGGCCCAATCTCCGTGCCGCGCATGCGCCGCACGCGTGCCACGTCAGGTGCTCCCCCAAGGGACCAAAACTAGAGTTCAAGTACTTGCCGACATACAAAACTTTGCACTGCGTGCACGGCATTCCCCATAACCCATGAGTCAGAGCAGTTCCCAACGCTTCCGAGCAGGGGACAAAAAGGGAAGTGGCCAACAAATGGACGGATTGTCAACATAACCCCTGCCGTCTGGGGACTCCCCAAGCCTTCATAGCGGGCCCGGCAGTGGGCAGGTTGGGCCACAAAGGTTAAATCAACTAGGGGTGCCCCAAAAGGGGGGTTGGAAGCGAAAAAAAATAATGTGAGTTTTTTTGGGTACGTTCGCACTGACACAAAAAAAAAATAGACACTCGCGCTGATACTCAAAAAAAACATTTTTGCCTATCTTTTTCTCCGAGTCTCACGCGAGTGACTCGCGTGACACTCGAAAAAATAAGAACCTTTTTATATCATTTTTATAATTCTTCTTAACACTCGCGTGTCACTTCACTCCTTGCATGTGCAGCGTTCCGACACCAAAGAGCGATGCGGCCCACCCGAACAAGCAGTAAGCACCCGCCAAAAGATGTGAAAAGATGCCAAATGAGCTACAACCTCAGAAGAATGGGCAGTGGAACCAGATTTCCAGGAAGTCATGGAAACAAGGGCCTCTGCTTTGCCCAGCAACCAAACCCCTGATTCGATTGCAGCCTGTTCAGACAAATGCAGACCATTCAAAGAAAGGCCTGTGACACATGTGATGCACTATCTTGTCTTCTTCAGTTGACTCTACAATTGCATAGGGGACGCACACAACATCAACAGATCGCCTGAATACGCAAACTCATATGCACAGGATAAGAAAATGCACAACATTGTGCACCGCTGCAAACGTGGGGCTGCCCATCTACTTTGTGACACTACGGTCCTTTGGCGTAGCTGTGCACCCGTGAGCTGGCCAGACCAGTGATTGTGCGTCAGCGGAAAACCAGATACGCAGTCATTGCAGGTGGGGCCAATATCATATTGACGTCTCTAGGGTTTGTGGCTCAGTGCACGCTGCTTTTTTTTTTTAGCTGTGTACAACACATGAATATGGACACCATGGGTTGAATGCATTCAAACGTGACAAATGTTTGCGTGTAATGCATATACATGCGCGCACCTGTGCTGTCACTGGCTCAGGTTCCAAGCCACCACTTCAATAATCCGAAACCACTGGCAATGGCAACATAATGTCACAACAACAGGAAGTCATTTGCATCTGTGCATGCAGGTGAGTGCTGACATGGCGACAAGAGGTGACGTGTGCATTGTAACAGCTGGGAAGCTACATATGCGTTTTGCAGCACAGGCAAAAATCAATGGGGAAGAAACGGTTGCCAGCACCCGCCATTGTGGCACAACGGTTGGTACTGATAACTCATGATGTCAGGTAGATCATCGCCATGAAATCTGAGACTGCACTTGTGGGTAGGGGGTGCTTGGTGTACAGCGCTGTGGCCTTGCACAACCCAAGCTCAGACTGGTGACAGCATTTGCAAACAGCTGTGTGTGGATGTGGGCATGTGTGTCTGTGGGATGAGATTTCGAATGGAATGAGATTTCGAAAGAGAGAGACCCACGCCACTCGCTGCATCCGGCGACCCCGACACACAAACCTCAGCGTTGGTGAAGGCCACTTCCAGACTGAACCAGTCTGCAGGCAGGTTGACGACTGCGACTGCATGGGCCGGGATATTGATGTGAGGCAGCCAAGCGGCCAGCGTATTGAGCTCGTGTGCAGTCAGATGGGGCGGCCAGAGGCTGTAATTTGCAACCCCCCCCCCCCTCTTCCTGGAGATTCTGGGCACGGAACACCTGTACAAGGTTAGTAACTAAGCTCCACTGCTGCAGCATGCTTTTACATGCGACGCTCTAAAGCTGCCAGGGACAGGTCCACCTGGAAAGCACTGTGTGTGTGGAGGGGGGAACATGGGGGAAACCCAGCATGGGCCCCTGGGTGAGGGTCTGTGTGTGTGCGCGCGCATTGCATGTTTGTGCCAAATGCTCTTGGAATTCTGACCCTGAGAGGGAGTGAGTGTTCTCAATGCACACTGATTCTCTGGTCGCATTGTGTGTGCGTGTGCTGGGGAGTGTTAACTGCTTTCCAATGCACCTGCGCAAAAATGCAACACTTTCATCACCTCTAGCCACTCCGCAGCCTCATGGTGCATTATTCAGCAGAGCCTTGCTGTTGTTGCTATGCTGGCAGCCTGTTCCATGTGTGTCTGTGCGTCTGTGTTCGTGCATGTGCATGCATGTGCACGGGTATGAGTGCTTGTGTGTGCGCCTGATGTGCAAGGGAGACCTATGTACAATGAGGTGGTCCACTCTGAAAACGGACTTCCTGCATGTACATTACGCCCCAGTCTGTGTGTGTCCATGTGTGTGTGCACGCGTGCGCAAACGCATAGGTGCGCTGCTCGGGACAAATCCACATCATGCACAACGTGCAATGATCGCCCCCCCCCCTAATATCTCTACGTGTGTGTGTGTGTGTGTGCGTGACGCCCAAGACACATTCAATATAGGCACAAACTGCGAAGTTATTGTCCGACTGATCAGCCGAACCAGTGTATGTGTGCATGGATGTGTGTGTGTGCCAAGGAATCCATTCAATTCTGCTCCAACTGCGAGATTCCCTTTTCCTTTTCTCCTACCACTACTGCAACCATGAGTTCATTGTTCGGCCTTGCAGTGGGGGCCGCCCGTCGGACTAAGACACCCCTTTTTTAGAGATGTCGCTAACGCACCACGGCTCCTGCCCTGAAAACCATCCACGAGACAAGAAAACACACATTGCATGTGCGTGTGCCCTACCAACTTACGGGAGTCGCTTGAGTCTATGTTGTAGGTTCGCTCAGCAGAGACCCTCTAGAAACACGTTTACGGTCATGTTGTTGTTGTGGGCAATGAAAGGGTTGATTCCTTGGCGAACCTTGGTAGGCAACGACACCCAAGTAGGGCATAGTTCCTCCGCGAACTGTGTGAACGCCAAGGCCAGCGCCCAATGGTAAGACACCACCTCTACTTTTCCTCCTTCTCTTGTTGTCTATGGTTGGCTGGTTGGTGGTCCTTGAGACCAGCATGGGCTGTCATGAACGCTTGCTCATGCCCTCGCTCACAAGTTGCTTGGTTGTTAAACTTGAGTTCACGTGACGGCCTTGCAGTGCCCAGCCATGCATGTGGGCACTCACAACATCATAGACATACTTGCTATCAGTTTTGATGCGCAGCGGCTGCAAAAGGGGGACAGCCCTGAGGGCCTTTGGACACGCAGTCAGTTCTGCCCTTTTGTTAGTCTGAACCGGCCATAGCACGCAGGGAAGAAATGTTCTAGGGGTGTAGTGGGCCGAACCACAATCCGCATCCTGCAAACCCTCCCCCCCGGTGGCCCCTCCGTGGCATAGGAGCCGTCAATGTACACATCGGGTACATGGATGGGCACCGCCTCCCTGCCCGCTTGCTCTGCTCTTGCCCGCTTCCGCCCCACCTTGTCACGGCACAAGGGCCTGAACATTTATTGGACTCGATCCGCTAACGCATCGACTGCACACTTCACATTATCTACCTCGGAGCCCGGCAACACTAAAATTTTGCGATCGGAGAGCTAGCCCTCAACCCCACTTGAAAAGGGACACACAGCCTCGTGGGTGAAAGAAAGTGACGGCAATTCAAGCCATTTTGCCAATGCAGAATGTAGCACACACATTAACGCTGAATGGGCGAGGGGCGCCCCTCGAATCCGAACATCACAACGGTACACCCACATGACACGCACAGTCTTCCCAAGAAGGACTGCCGGGGCTCGAGTGAGAGAGAGCAAAAGTTTGTCGGTACAGGGCCGACTAATGGGAGCACAACCCGAAGCATGGAACACTACAAGAAATGTGCACTGCACAATACCCACTGGCACTATTTGCCACGAGCAAGCCTGGAGCCTCTGGTAAACATCTTCTTGACCCGCCAGGTCGGTGGAACCCACGGAAAAAAGGCATGGAGGCGCTGTCCCAGCGGAAGCTTCTTCTAGAGAGTTGTGTAAATAAAAGACAGGTCTTGGGGAGGAAGTTGCAAACAGTGAAAGACACGCCACACCACTGTGTCTTGACGGCGGTCCACCTTGAGGGCAGAGGCCACTAAGTGCGTGATAGGCATAAAATGCAGGCCATCCACCAGCTCAAGGCCGCCGTAGTAGTTTTGAACCAGCAGATGCCCCTCCAAAGCTTGCACCAATTGCTATAGGAAACTCAAGTGTGGAAACCCAGGGGCCCACAACTTCTTGGGGCCTCTGCACCCATCAATTAGAGTAACGGACCAAGAAGATGTATCGACCAAGTCACACACGCGTAAGATTCCTCGGGGAATGAGGTGCCTGCATGTCACTGTTTGCGAACCCGATAGAAACACACAGTTGCTCTAGAGGGGCGGATTTAGCACTGCCTATTAGCTCACAAAATCTTTGTGGTGCAACTTGTTCATTCAAAAACTGCCCGCACACAGTAGGCCAACCACGGGGCACGACATGTGGCACAGGGTGCAGCAAAGGCAAATGAGACACCGTGTGAACAATGCCCATATACCGCAACCAATTGCACTAGGTATAGCGCTGCAACAACCAAACCGCACTGGATTTTGCAAGTGATGAGGACACATGCGTAGCATACACTCAAGACATCCACAGCCCGAGGCCACCTTCAGAGGTGGGCAGGTGCAATATGCCTCTTGTCAACTTCCAATTACGCGACCCAAAAAGCGACGTGCATGGCCACCCGAAGGCAGGCCAAAAACGCCGAGGGGGGGGGGGGGGCACACATGTGACTTGCACACAGGGTAACACCACGTGTGTACAAGCTCCACCTGTTCCTCCGCGAAGAGGGGCATCCTGGACAAACACAGGCACCTACTCTCAAATGTACTGACAGATTTCTCGCAGGCTTGCGCCATGGAAACATCCCCCGACAGGGCCCCAAGGTACTTAAGAGCCGAGACCACTTGAATGCCAAACAACCGCACAAGCCATGTACCCATTCCCTAAAGTAAAGTTTTGCCTGGATTAAGGCATTGAAGTCCGAAAAGTCGTCCAAAATGGACTAGACTATCTGAGCCAGCACTGTGCAAGAGCACGTGAGAACCATATCGATACAGCACAAACACAATCAAGGAGGTCAGGAGGGAGAAGAAGATGGGCAACAATGGGTCGGGCTACGAGATGCGAGACGAGGGCAGGACCTGCTCCTCTCGGATGGCAACCCCCCCCCCACTAGAAAAAGCACTAGCGCACACATGATTTGACACAAGAATCGGATCTAGGGCTTGGGGATACGGAGCCGTCACCATAGGATGGCTCATAGAGTCAGATGGCTTACTATAATCCAGCAACCCGCAATCGGCAATCCCTGGGTCAAGAGTCCCAGCGATGGTGTACAACCGTTATGTGGTCATACATCATATGACCCCTCAAGTATGCTTCCCGTGCCTATGGCACAATTGGAAAAAGCACACCTTATAACCGAAGGAGCACGATACCTTTAACCCACTTCAAATGCGCTTGTTGGGGCGCAATGGGGCATTGCGACTGGACAGCCGCCGACCTGTGCTCTTTGGCTACTATAAGTGCCAAGGCGGTATTCAACTCAGGCGGTAAGCCACCAGACTCAAATTCATGATATGCATGTCTCATGCGTTGCACGTAAAAGCCAAAAAAAGCCTAAGAGACTACTGCCTGGATACCATCATCAGCCAAAGAGGAAAACGGGTCCATCTAATGGAGAGCAGCTGACCGTCATTCTTTAGTGCAGGGTTTCCACATGAGTGGGGCAAGCATCCTCCGCTATGCAGGCAGGCCCCTACGTTGCAACCACTCATAGCACGTGTCTTCAGACTCGTCACCTCCCACCATCACCTAACAAAAATACGGAATCAACTCGGGGGCAATAGCCGTGCCGTCCCGATGCAAGGCTTACGAGCTTGACAAATATTGATATTTATCTACGAGACTTCTCGTATGCGTTGATGCTGCTTGTCCAATAGTTCCGCACCCTAACGGGCATAGACAACTTTCACTAATGCAACATACACTTCACACATAGTCGGAGGCCAAATGCCTTGTTTTTGCAACAATGATAAGCCCACAATTAGGACACAAGCGCCCGAACGCTAACAAAGGATGTCATAAAAAGCGCAAGCAATCAGGAGAAGTACACGGGCACCGACAAGAATACAAAGACGCACCAGAGCGCAACATAGATTCAGAAGTATCAAAAAGTGGGCACCCCCTGGTGGCCTTGAGCCTCCACTTCGGCAAGCTCTACTGCAATACCGTCAACCACCAAAGAATCATTTATGTGGAGCACACTAATTTACAGCTTCCTCCCCATCTTGTATCCCACAATAGCTGCACAACTTCATTCAACTATGGGATGTCTTTCAGCCTTGCCACCCCTAGCAACATAATTGAGCATTCAACACTAGGATGTCTTTCACCCTCACCGCCCCGGACAACAAAACTAAGCGAACAATCAGAGTGTGAAACACCGCAATGAACAAACAATGACTCCATCCAGTGGTTAGCCTATGGCGGAAAAAGAAATGGCATGGCATTCAAACAGCCGGTGACGTGTAGCCTGCGCCGGGCGCTGCTATTTCAGACAAAGAATCTCCAGCGAGGAGTTCGGTCCCTGTGACACCCGTGCCGTGCCTGCAAAAGCTGGCGTCACCTATCCTCATGTTCTTGGAGGGGTGGAAACGACAGCTTCCGTCCATCATCCTACTGGCCCAATGGAGTCATGGACATTGATGGGTGCTGAAAAAAATGCTTCAATACGACAGGGGGCGCTGCACTGCAATTCTAGACACCAACCGCCGCGGAGTGGGCGGGGAGGGGGGGCGAAAATTGTCTCCCTTCTCGGGGCATTTCTGAATTCCCCGTTCCAGTCTGAGCATCTTGAATATACACAAGTGGGGTGAAACTTGGTTTTACAACTCACAACAAATGAAAAAAAGTACCGTATTCGAACAAATGTACCTCTAAATTAGCAAAGGCATCCGGGGCAACAGAAGAAGACATGTGGCACGTCATTCCCTAACTCATTGTGAGCATTTTGAATGTGGGACAAGTGGGGGAAAATCAAGTGTGTTGGAGGTTTTTCAGCCTCAAAAAAAAAATTCCCGGGTGCCATTGGCACCCAAGTTGCCAGTTCCAACCCTGTGCTAACTAGTATGGGGCAGGGGGTCCAAAGGGGGAGGCGGGCTGGGGGGGGATCAGGCCTGACAAGTAGGCACCCCCGATGTTCAACACAAAGGAGATGACAAAACGAAACTTGAGGCTTCTGAGGGTGAAGAGAGGGTTCTCCGGCACGGGGGCCGCCGCCAGCCAATGTGTGACCCTGAGGGGTGTGCGACAGTTTGGGGGGCTGTAGGGGGGGGGGGGGGGGACCCCAGCCCCCCCTTGGTTGACCCAAGCCTTGGGGGTCGGCGGGTCGGGCGGTCAGCCGCCGGGCCCCCCAGGGGGGGGGTCGGTGAATACCCCAACATACATACCTCAAAATGATCCCCATGACACTTTAATCATTTGGAATATGCACAAGCGGGGTAAAAATTTTTTCAAAAAAATTGCCCATCAACTCAGGCTCCCATCAGCCAAGGTCCGACCCGGAGGCCGGGTCGGGGTCAAAATCCTTTTTTGTGCTTTTCAGCCATTTTTGAATTCTCCACAAAATTCTGAGTATTTTGAGTACAGACACATGGGGTCGAACAAAAAAAATTCCCCCTGCCGTATGCCTAAAACAAAATCTCCGGCACATCCGGCGCCCACAAAACCCATTGTTCTGCACAACCATTTTGGGGTCTTTAGAGGGGGGGGGGGGTACCCCCCCCCCCCCTTTGAGGTCGGGTCCTGACCAAGATCGGCCCCCGTGTTCTCCGGAATAAAAAGGAAGGTTGGAGGCTGGACCATTTGCCGCTGTCAAGTGATGCCGACACCACGCCTTGCTTTCGACATGGACTGCACGGCATTGGGCACCTCGTTCACTACGATTTTTGATGGGCCAATTGTCTCCAGAAGGTGTGAATCTCCATGATTTGAAAACTCAAGAGATTTAGACGGGCGCTTGAAGAGCAAGCACCCCTAGGTGACTAGGCACTCTAGGTCTACGCCGTCCACGACTCCATCATCCAGCCATACCACCTATTCACAACGCCACTTGTGCACCCAACCCGTGGCCTTCACATGTGGCTTAGATGGCTAGCATAGAATGCTATTATGCACAGCATGTTTGCTATGTATGCCCGCCTCCACAAGGGACCAAGGGGCATGTTTCTTCGGAGCAAGGGTTCCAAAGTTTTGGGTGGGTGCACGGGGGCTGGCGCCAGCCAATGTGTGACCCCGAGGGGTGTTCGACAGTGTGGGGGGCTGTAGGGGGGGGGTGGGGACCCCCACCCCCCTCCGAAGAGGGGGGGGGGGGACCCCACCCCCCCCCTTCGCTCTGTCGGCCCAAATTTCAGCCACCACAAAGCGAGGGTGCAGGCCGTGGGCTGGTTCCCCTTGGGGACCAGGAAACAGGGGAGCAGACCTTTTGCTGGCCCCACCCCCCCCCAACAGAAATGGGGCCGGACCGAAAGCAGGCCCAGCACCCCCCCCCCCCCCCCCCAGCATGCCTTCGCACCCTCACTGCAGGCCGTCACATGGTGATCGAGGTCCCTCAGGGAGCGGACGCCGAGCGACGAGTATGATGGGATCTGGGACCCGCATGGTAACCCAGCAGGTGGTCCTCCTCTCCCACACAAGTGAACAGGTAGACCCATTCACCACCCTGACCCCCCCCCCCCCAGCCTGCGCCCCCGACGGGAGGGGTGCACGGAGTCGGCGCCCTCAGGGCCTAAAGAGTGGAGGCTGTGAAGGGCTCACCGCTTGACCGCTGTGGGTATCCCTTGAGCGGCCTGCCTAGGGAACCTCCAGGTGTGCACGTGCCCCTCCAACTTCATCACAGACGCCTAGGCCAGCACAGCCCCGTGCACTCTAGTGCAGTTGTGGGCGACCCCTGGAGGCCAGACAGCCACCAGCCGACCCCTGCCCCCCCCCCTTCCTCAAAGGAGAGGCCATTCGGGTGTGGTGCCCTCTAGGCCCCCTCGTCTACGCGGGCTGTAGCGCCGCAGCCAGTGCAGCCAGCACTGGCGGCACCCAGGGCAGGGAAGCACACTCTGCGCCCTGGTGCCCCCCCACCTGCCCGGGGTACGCCCTCGGCCGTGGGAGCCAGACCCAGCCCGCGAGGCAGCACCACCTGTGCCTAAGGCAGTCAAGGAGTGCGGGTCTGACCCCAGTCGTGCCACGTACCACCGCCTTCCCGTGCCAATAGGCAGTCGTGGAGTGGTTGGGTAGTATGTCCTTGTGACGTGGAGGTTGCGAGCCCAGGCCCACATCTCCCCCGGCGGGCTCAGAGTCAGGCTCTCCAGCCTCCCTGCCGGGGCCTGGAGCACCAGGCACACACTTCCCCGTGCCATGTGCGCCACGGCCGAACAACAATGGAGCAAGCAGGTGTGCCACAGCCCCCCCCCCCCCCAGACACACAAGGGCACATACACACAGGCACGGCGGCATCTCCCGCCCGCGAGCGCCACCGCGGGGTCTGGGGGCGGTCAACAGTCCGGCAGGCCTTGTGACCGGACACCCGGGTACGGCCGCCCGGTCGGGTCCGCCAGGGAAGGCGGCGCGGACCGTGGGTAGGCGACCAGGCGAGGCCTTGACCCAACCCAACCCAACCCCCCCCCCTTCGTTGAGCCAAACCCAGCACCTTTTCTGGCAGGCCCCGTCCAAGCGCGCAAACACACAAAGCTAACAAGATGCACTGTGAATGGTGATTGTTTTGCGTTCTACTTAACCCCTGCCGTCTCGGGGAGCCCCACCGCATCGGAGCGGGGGGCAAAATCAGAAGCGGCCCACAAGTGGGCAAGGTGGCTACTTAACCCCTGCCGTCTCGGGGAGCCCCACCGCATCAGAGCGGGGGACTAAATCAGAAGTGGCTACTTAAACCCTGCCGTCTCGGGGAGCCCCTCCGCCTCAGAGCGGGGGGCAGAATCAGAAGTGGCCCAGAAGTGGGCAAGGTGGCTACATAACCTTTTTGTGCTTTTCAGCCATTTTTGAATTCTCCACAAAATTCTGAGTATTTTGAGTATAGACACATGGGGTGGAACAAAAAAATTCCCCCCCGCCGTATGCCTAAAACAAAATCTGCGGCGCCTCTGGCGCCGACAAAGCACACTGTTCCGTGCGACAATTTTGGGGTCCGTAGAGGGGGGGGGGGGGGGGTGCCCCCCCCCCCTTTGGGGTCGGGTCCCGGCCAGGGCCAGCCCCCGTGGGTGGGTGTCTGAAGTTGCCCCACACATTGGACCCAACATGGGAGGGTCCTTCCAAGGTTGAAAATTGGGTACTTTTTATAACCAACCTGTTGCCCACAACCCACCCACTTTTTCCCCGGCAATAAAATGTGGCCACGCCTTAACACTGCTCTTGCTTTTCCTCCGTGTATTGGCGTTCTCCCATGCTTACAGAAGCATGTAGCACCAGTCCCACCCACACTTGGGTGGTGGTGCACCATGTGCCACTGTGGTGCCCCACCTTCATGTTACCACTTTGCGTCACTGCTACGTGTGTGTCTTTGTGTATTGGGGATTGCTTCTATGGTGGTAGCACCAGCGGCAACCACACTTGGGTGATGCCATACCGCATGCCACGGTGGTCCCCGGCTAGTTCAAATTTTGTAACGCAAATACAATACTTGGTTGCAAATACATACCAAGGCACTCCTTGATGTTGTTTCGGCGATCGTACAAGTGCTACAAGCGTGCATTCCCTCCAATGCACATCACGTGCAAATCCTTTACATCCGGGTAGTGTAACCAGTTCAGGGGTTGGGTGCCGGCGGACGTCTTGGAATGCCGGCACCTACCCAAATGGGCAAAGTCCTGGCCCTCATCCAGAGCATGCGAGCAAGCCGCGGTCAACCAAGTGCCCTATCTGGCCCCGTGCCATGCGACACGTATGAAGCCGTACCAACCAATTTCCGGTTGGAATCGGGGTTCCAGCGCGACCCTCAGGCCACCATGGCGCCGGACGGAATGGTGTGTGTCCGGTACATGCAAACTGACACTCTGTATGGAGAATGGTTGGGCACCTAGACCCCAAAGATTGGCCGATAGTACCATCTTGGCGCCACCCGTCGGCCAACAAGCAACTCAGCATCCACGTGGGGGCCACAACGGCCTCTGTAAGCACAGCATGGGTGCAAAAAAAAAACCATGGTTGTGTGTGTCTACCAATGGTACGGCATGATCACCATCATCAGATGCATGCATTTTCGCTGCCCCAATAGACACGGCTGGAGGCAATACCTGCAGATGTTGTCATGTAACGAAGGTTGTAACACAAGTTGGGACAATTGCGGCCGGGACCTCTACAACGGGTGCCATTGGAACCAACATCGCGCCAACAAACAACGAGAATGTCCACCATGGGGTCCGAGACATTAATGGTGCATGAGTAAGGTGGACCAACATGAGCCACCCTGGCTCAGTTGGGGCAGAGGATGCACCATTGGCCTCTCCATCACACCAAATTCTTCCCTTCCATGATGGTGGAGGCGATGCTTCGTGGGGGGTACTATCACTAGCTAGACAGCTAGCAGAGCTACATGTCCAGGCGAACATCTTTCACTTCTAGCTTTTGCGTGGGTGCATCATAGAAAGCAACCAACCTAGCAAAAATCACAATGCCCCCATTGTGATTGCATGTAAATCGCGCGTCCACTATACATACAACATAAAACGGCCACATCTATGTAGGGCCTAGACGGTGCCATAGCAAATTGGCCCATTGAGCACAAACGCTTCTGCCGCCGACAAATACATAGAATAGTGGACTATGCGACACCAGACAACACCCACACATAGCCCGAGCACCCACATAGCTCGCCACCCACGCAAAGGGGAATGAGGGGGGGGGGGGGGCACCAAAACCACAACAGAAGGGGGTGGGTGGGCAGAACAGAGCAGCACCACAAGAGCAATTGGGGAAAGGAGGAGCCAAAATCAGCGAAAAATGCGGGAGCAAGTGCCGAGGCCGACGGCAATCAGGGGCGGAATCAAAAGAGAGAACGAGCCAAGGGTAGCGCACAACGGGAGCAGCAAAGCAGAAAACAAAGAAAAAGTAGCAAACCACCAGGGAGCACCGGAGGGCCAAAAATAAAGGGGGACAAGCCCGGCTGCGCACAGGCAAAGGCAAACCAAGCCCGCTTGCGGGCACAAACACACTTCAAGCCACCATAGCAACGGACGGGCCGCACACAAGCACTGGCACAGCAGGCCCGAGGGAGGAAAAAAAACGGGGGAAGCACAGGCAAAGACACAGCAAGCCGGAACAAGAGACGGGCCGGGCCAAGCACAAGAACCGGCATAGCAAGCCAAAGCAACAACACAAGCGCAACACGCACGACCACGGGAACAAGCGGGCCAGTCACAAGCATTGGCACAGCAAGCCCAAGCACAAACACACGCACACCACGCCTGACCACAAGAACAAGCGGGCCAAGCACAAGCATCAGCGTAGCGAGATAGGTAGGCAGGTATCGTCGGGTCTGGGTTGCCTCTAGACAGGGCTTACCAAAGGACCTTGCCTTGCCCACTTACGGCCCTAGCATCACACAACCCACCAAGCGGCTCCCCCACACGGCAGAAGGGAACAGGGCCAATAGCAGCTTCCTATAGCGCACGCCAACAACGACCAACAGTGGAGCAAGCTTGACCATTGATGCCCCCTTCAGAGATCGAACCCCCTTCCCCAAAAGAAGTAAAAGAGCTCAAAATGGGTCATCCCGGGACCAAAATGTGCCTCAAAAGGGGTGCAAATCACATGTTTCCTGAAGCAGCACCAAATTGAACGGGATGCCCAAACAAGTGTTTTTGCCCATTTCGACCCCACGGTGGTGTTCTTGGCACTAAAAAGTTCCAAAAATGCACGTAAAGTAGGCCAATTTCGAACTGAAATAGGGTGTGTGACATTTTGGGATGTTTTTAGCGCCTTTGGAGTCTATGGTTACCCGTTTTGGCCCCTCAAGTGTCCCAGGAGGGCATGAAAATAGGTCATCACAGGTCGCAAATCCCCTCGGCATGAAATATTCTTATACATTGAAAATTCTTGAGATATTTTTTGGGTGTTGGCTGTAAATCGCAAGGTACTATTGTAAGCGAGGGCCGAAAAATCGCATGTACGAGAACAAAAGTTCTGACATTTGGTGCAACACACTGCTTCGAAAATGAAGGCGTCCGCCGCTTGAAAAAAATGCTTGGAAATTTTGATGGGCAGGGTTTTGGGGGTAAGGTGCTTGCGAGGTTGCATGCGAGCTTGGCAGTTGGGCTAGGATTGGGGTTGGAAAAGGGGGTCAAGAGGGGGGGGGGGGCTTGGAAGAGGTGCTTGGAGATTTTGATGGGCCAGGGTGGTCGGGAAAAGTGCTTGCGAGGTTGCATGTGAGGTTGCCGGGTTGGCTAGGTTAGGATTGGTGCTCGGAAATTGCCTTGGGTTGATGCACAGGAAAAATATTAGGGGTGTTCCTACCAAGAATTGCTTGAGAAAAGTACTTCCAACAATACCATGGAACACCATCACGTAGAAGCGATTGTTGTCTCCATGGGCCAACTTAAAAAATTGATTGTGAATGCCACAATAGAGTTGAAGCAATCTCCTTGACCAAATATCCATTTCAAGGGAATCATATTTGTTGCACGCGTCTTAGGAAAGAAATCGGCATCAAAATTGCATTTTTGCAAAAGTTATCCTAGACCATTTGGTTTGTGGCGTGCCGTGGGTAGGTGGAGGGACGCCAGAGCGCACAGGGTGCTTCCTTGCTGTGGGCGCCGGTGGTGCTAGCTGCACACTCTGTGCCACTAAAACCCGTAGAGGAGGGGGCCTAGAGGGCGCCACACCTCTCCATGGCCTCTCGGTGGGTGTGTGGGTGTGTTTGTGTGTGTGGGAGGGGGGGGGGGGGGGCAGGGGTTAGCTAGTGGCCTACGGGCCTCCATGGGTCACCAACAAATGCACAAGAGGGCAAAGGATGATCCAAGCATGGGTGGACGTGTTGTGGTATGAGTGGCACTCACACATCTTAGAGTTTGCTTGGGCCTACTGCTCTAGGGATACTCACACTTGCAACGCCATTGTTGTTTGCCCCTCGGCCACCACTGTTGGTCAAGCCGAGAGGGCACCAAATCTGCCGAACCCCTCCAGGTTGGGGGGTGAGGGTTAGGGAGGAGTAGGTGTACGGCCAGTGGTTGGGTAGGGAAGGGGGGCAAGAGCTCCTTACCTTTGTACCCCCAGAGTTGTCTCTCACACCTTCAAGACCTCGAGCCCTATCTGTACGGGTGGTGTGGGATGTGGTGGTGTGGCGATCTGGGGACAAGGAGGGTAGAGGGCACTTGGTATGGTAGTGGGGTGCCCGCCCCTCACATGCTGCCCCCTTGGCCTTGGAGTCACCCAAGCCTTGTGGCGGACAAGCTTTGCTTGACTTGGTGGAGGGGGGCGGGGGATGGAACATTTGTTTGAGCATCCCAAGTGGTATAGGAAGAATTTTGGGGGAAATCATTTTGGACTATGGTGGAATGTTTGCCTGGCGCATGCCCGGTGCGCTACCTTCATATTAAGTATCTTATCTCTAGCCCCAGGTTGATCCTCACCTTGGGAAGTTCCCCAAGTAGACCGCAAACCTTCTGTGCAAGGCATAAGCCATTTTCACAGCTGATTTTGTCCATTTTCGACCCCCAAAGCAGTTCGTTGTGCCGAATACTTGGCTACAAAAGCTACTACATCGTGTCCCAGGGTGTTTTTGAATCATCCAAGTCCATTCCAATGCAAATGGTCCCTCCACTAAAATCCCATACACCCAAACGAGCCGAAAAAAAGGCATTTTTTGGCAATTTTTTGGTCTATGGTCCACGACTTCTCGCTCAATTGAGTGATTGCACTTCGCAGAGGTATCACCCACCAAAACAGATTTTCGATGTCCCATTTTGTGCGTGCTTCCCACGCTTGTTGCTTGCTACAACCGCTCCTTGTTGCTGCTACAAAGAGTGGCTCCACCTTAGGCCTTAAAGAGATCACTGGTTACACCTGGGCGACCTTGATCCTAGTGCTAGAAGACCAACAACTGATGTCCAACTGATAGGGGTCACTCACAAGCTTGTTGGAGAACAAAATAAGCCGCCTTTTCGTGTGCACGAGCACAAGCAAAACTCCACATAACAAAAGCAGCATTTAGATTGGGCTGGTTGTGCACGGAGCTAGTCTGGAGCTAGTCTCTCGCACTGAAAAGAGGTTGGAGGGCTGGGATTTGTGACACGATACCATGGATGCCTCAAAATGGTTGCCACATTGCGCTGACCATTTTGAGATGGGGCGATAGGTTTTTTGGAGGAGGGACCTTCGATTTACCCCACCGAAAGTGTTGTGGCCCCCTCTTCTTGTGGGCTTTCTTGGTTGCCATTGGGCAATTGTATAATCAACGAGAGGGGAAAGGGGGCTGCATGGACTGGGCATGGCCCTGCTCTTTTTCAAAAAAAATGCCCTCTGAAAGAATTGCAACTAATGCCCTTCACCATGAAACTCGTATGCATCCCAACTCAGCTAGCCCTGAATGGAGAAGACCCTGGTTGAAATGTGAGGTCTAGGTAGATGTGTTTTCCTATCATTTTTGAATTGCACATTAAATCTTGAGCATTTTTGGGTGTACACAAGTGAGGTGAAACTGAAACTCCCTGCCACAGAAGAAACTGGTGGCATCATTACCCTGAGACCACCTTCTGTCGGAACCCAGAGGGGGCGTAGGAGGCTGCATACAAGGATCCCCCAGTTTACCAAAGGTTGTACTCTTCATTGGGTTGCCCCAGGTACTGTTGTACCTGAAGGTCATTGGGCTTCAGTGGTGTGAGGATTGTGACCGGTTTTGCAGCATGTTGGGCGGGTATGTATGCGTGTAGGGGACTGAGCAATGCATATGTGTTGAGTTGGGCAGCCTATTTCATAGGTAGGCCACCAGGTGTAGTCAGCATCACTTGGATGCCGAGGAATACAGCATGGCAAAAATCTCCTTGAGTGAGATACTGATGCTCAGCCTCTGTGTGCTTTATGCGGGAAGGCCTGATGTCCAGGAAAGTGGGCGATGAAGAATGACTGTTGTCTGAGAAAAAAGAGCGCCAAGACTGTGAGGGCCGTGGTTGCCACGCGCATGCGGAATTGCAACGGCGGCGTTTCTGACTGTTGCACATGCGCAGGGTGCGTGCGGGGCGGCACCCTCAGTCCGTAGGCACGGCCATGGCACAAGAGGAAGGCAAGAGTGCTGCATGTGCAAGAGGAGGCTGCGGGGTGGCGGGTGTCCCCAGGGCCCGTCTGTGGATCAGCACACAGCACTGCGTATCCACCTGCTCCCCAGGCCACGAGGACAGTTCATGGCTGCCGTGACGGACTACGCAATCTACAACCGCGGGGATGGGGCAAAGGGACATGCAGCGCTCCCAATCAGCGGTGGTGTTGACGTCTGCGTCCATCCAGCGCAGCACAATGTCCCCCACTTCGATCCCTGCATTCGCACTGGGACCGCCTGGCACAACCTGTGGCAAGGGCAGGGGCGAAGGGGGGGGGGGTGCAGGAAATTAGAAAAGGAGAGAGCAAGGGGCTGACTGAGGCCCATGTACGACGGCTGACACCCACTGGCACCGGAGGAGCCCTCGGGCGGAACTCCAGTGTGTGCTGACAGACCCATGGGATGTCTTCCTTGCGTGCTTCTCAGCGGAGGCCCTGTGCTCTCCACCCCCTTCGCGCTTGCGATCCAGAGTAGCCTGCCTGTTGCTTCCAGTGGTTCTGCATTCTGCAACACTGCAATCTGCTAGCAGAGATATGCGAACCGGACTACTGACATACCTTTGTGGCCTAAACCTTGAGACTTGGCATGAGTCTTCCCTTTGGAGCCAACCGGCCCACAAACCGGCTGCAGCCAGGAACAGACAACAAAGCCAGCACTGGGTCAAAGGGTGGGGTCATAGGAAGAAGAGGGGGTTACATCAAACTGATCCCCCCCAAAGCGATGACAACCATGTTTGAGACCTGCACGTAGTTCTATATAGACCACCGACCCCTTACGCCGCACCGACCGACACATCTGCTCCAATGGTGCATGGTCTCCGGTAGTTGCTCTTGTCTCTGGCGGTGCTTGTCTGTGAATTCCAATTTGTACCTCGTCGATGGCTCTGTTTACGGGGTTTAACAGCAGAGGGCTCCATACACACTTCCCTTCTGCCTGCGTGATGCGGTCGAACGCCAACCTCAAAACTGCACTTTGTACCGCAGGTACATACCGGCTTTCTCTTGTGCCGCAGCAGTGCACTACCTCACCGTGGCAACCTTCCCCAGGAAAGCCCGTCCTCAGGGTCAACCATGCAGGTGTGTGCTGGTCAGGGCACAGACCATGCAAAGATGGATGATAGAAATGGGCCACAATGTCAGGGTTTGAAACCATTGGCATGATCCTGAGTTCATGCCACTTCGTACAGAAGCGTGTGTGCGGGAGGAGTATTTGGTAAAACTTAGTACCGGATGAGGTAACACTTAGTAAAATTTGGTAAAACTTAGTAAAAAAAATTTTAAATTTTTTTTTTCAAAAAAAAATTTTTTACTAAGTTTTACCTCGGTCCACTAAGTCCCCCACCCCCTTTTAAACAAGGTAGTCAACACTTCGATGGCAGGTGGTACTTTTGCACAAGGCCCCCGAGTCAATTCTCGGCCACTTGTGTTAGTGGCGCCCCACCCAAGCCAAACCATCATGCACACCAACCAGTTGGCACTCGGCCAACATAACAAACTATAATTGGGGTTGGGCAGTAGAAACAAAATCTGTGGGAACTACTTACAAGTAGTTACAAAAGACACGCTTGAAAATCAAGTCGGCCTTGGTATCTGCATGGCGCGGTTTGCCTCGCACTGTGGGATTATTGGTGCACATCCCAAACAGAGCCGTTTTCAACTCCACTTGCAGCTCGGTGCAAAATGCTTGGTCGTTTCTCAGTTGACCATCGGCATTTTGGAGATATTGAGGAGGCACTACATACCACTTGCGACAGATCCACACACCACGACGGGTGTTAACAGCAGAAGCAGCAACAACAGCAGGCACACCAGGACGGGTGTCAACAGCAGCAGCAGCAACAATGGCAGAAGCAACAGCAGAAGCAACAGCAACAGCGGCAAGGTTGGCCGTCGAGAATTGGCGCAACCCAACACAAATCTCCGATTGACACAAGATGGACGCATGCAAGGCACAATGAAGAACCTTACATTCGTGGCACGCCATGTGAGGTGTGCCATCACAAGAAAAGCATGTGTCAACGGGGTCCACATATTTGGGTTCGGAGTACATCTGAGCCACCTCCCGATGTACCGCTGGGTCCTTGGGGTGGAGGCCAACTTTGAACGACTGAAGTACAAAGTAGCCTCAGTCATTTCACGCAACAACCACAATCGATCTTGTGGCACTTGCAATATGCCCTTGACAACGCGCCGAGACAAGGCACAATGCAATGTCAAGAGACATGCCGGATGACAACTGACACCATCAAGCTGCTGGATGAAGGTGGAATGCAGGGGTGCAATTGCAAATGCAAGGGCACCGAAAGCATCCAAAATCTTTGACCACCTCTTCCGCTGTTGTGGTTCAATGCCTTCTCGCTCTGCAATCAAATCCACAACAACCAACTCCTCTTGGTTTGCCCCAACAATGTGTGGCCGGTCACACATTGGGTCGAACTTAAGGCAGAGGTATTCGCGAGTTGGGGCAATCAACAACAAGCGGAGCACCCAATGGGAATTGCTCAAATTATATACCCGCGCCACAATCAGGGGTGGGACAAAAGACATATCTATGGACGACACTTGCAAAGTGCGCTTTGCCCACGATTTAAGCAGCTGTTTGCGGCGTTGTGCACTGGCACATGAGGCATTCAACAAAGAGTCGCGGACAACCCACGCCACGCCCATTGTGTCCCAATCCGCACTGAGAGCGGTTTGGGCAGCCCACCAGTAATACACCACAATTTGAGTACAATCTGTGACATAGCTCTCGGTGGTGAGGTCCCTGAATGGCGTGCCTCAAACTCAAATTGTTGCGGCGACAAACCTGGAACTTTGACATGTAGTGGCTGCCTCTAATCGTTGCCAAGCAATGCCTCTACCTCTGACATAAATGGGCGAAACAAGCCTTGGCTATCACTCAGTGCTTTGCACACATGAGCCAGGGTTTGTTGTGCACTAGGGCACCCAAAAGGAGATGTCGGGTGATCACCAGATGGTGCAGCAACAACAATTCCGGACGGAATGGAACCGGGTGGGACGGGGTCCAGTGGGATACTCGATGCCTCGGCCACAAAGGTGCTGTTTCCATCCACATTCATAGAGGGGGTGGGGTGCAAGATGCTTTCCACGTGCACAATCCTTCTCCCACTTTTGCAGCACCCATTTCACCTCATCTCTATCCTTGAACCGTCGGGCTAGACACTCCACTCCAACCAAGCAGTGAATGCACCCATCGCAAAAGATACACCACAAATATACGGCCCTATTGCATTGACCACAAGTAAAAGGTGGACAGTACAAGCGCATTAAATGCCACAATGCATTCCCACGGGCCAACTCATG
Source organism: Eutreptiella sp. 'Long Island Sound 2002' (assembly GCA_964036045.1). Taxonomy (NCBI): domain Eukaryota; phylum Euglenozoa; class Euglenophyceae; order Eutreptiales; family Eutreptiaceae; genus Eutreptiella; species Eutreptiella sp. 'Long Island Sound 2002'. Next base: position 40,676,085 of record OZ038383.1, on the reverse strand, counting down.
CTTCGCCTCTTTGGCCAAAGAAAGAGGCTCCCCATCACGGCTACCTTCACTGGAGGAGTCATCCTCAACAACTCTTTTGGCCTTTTTTTGGCACCTTTTTTGGAGGGGTTTGCTTGCGACTTCAACTCACGCACATGCGGCGGCTCAACCCGGGAGACGACTGTCCGCCTCACACGGCCGTACCTAAAGGGTCGGACACCAACGTACTTCCGTGAGTACCGCAAAGGCACCGTAAAACCGGGCTCCTTAACAAGGAGCCATAGCGGAATGCCGTCGCAAATTCCAAGGGTTGAGTACGTGGCACACGTGCAGAACTCCGCCGTGTCACGGTGAATGCGGAGGAAAGATAAAAAATGCATCCATGTGACCCGGCGGCCTTCGTTGATGGCGGACAAGGTCTCCTTCCACTGGGTAACCTCACCAACTGCGATGGGGGGGTAGTCATGGATGGGCTTGCCGTTGGCCCCCCGTTTTCGCGAGGTCACACCCTGGTGAACAAAAATGGCATCACCGTCATCCACAAACACTTTGTTGTGCAGCCTCACCAGGGCCTCCTGCCACATCCATGGGGATGGGCATGCCTCGGCCACTGAGTTGTTCACGGCTTTGGGCCCATAGTGTACCCATGCGGGGGAGCACATCTTTCAAAAATTCGCGAATGCCATGCAACTTGTGCTCTGTGACAAGCTTCAACGAATGAGGTCTTGCCTCCGCGGGTGTAACACATGAAACCCCCGGAGGAGACTGACCTACAAACCACCTAGTCCGCTTTTGCTTGTATTCCTTCCCAGCATGGTCCAAATACTGGGGGGTTGCACAATAGTGGTCCTCCAACGCGACCCAACCTGTTCGAAAAACATTTGTGGCCCAACTGAGGTGCAGGTCCCGGAGGTTTCCATGTACTTGCGGCCGCAACTCTGGGATTGCCACATGGTCTTTCAAATTTTCTCTCATGTTCTTTTGTGCACGCTAGTAGCACAGCAACCATAGAACAGTAATCCACACTGCACGGGCGGCGCTGATCATTTCCTCGGCACCATCACTTATAAACATGGCCATATCCCATGAAAAGCCCGGAAAGTGGGCTTCAATGGCATTTTTGGTTGTTTATAGTGAATTGCAATGACTCTTTTTTTTCTTTCTCCGCGAGGCTGAATGCATAGAGAGCCGAGGTGTGGTTGGCCGTAAGGCCACCAAGGAGCAATACACGCGTGCGTTGCCATATGACCCTACCCGTGCCATCAAGCCAGCACCAGGGCGGAATCCCAACCTGCTGTTGCTCAGCATATACTAACCGTGCGGTCTCCAAGAAGCGGTTTGTCGTGAAAACAATTGCCATAGAGGGGGTGAGGCAATAATCCAATAGAATCACCTCATCAGGAGAGTTACTACTTCTTGGCCACGCATTTAGCAGTGTAGTCAACTCCTCCATTGTCATGTTCATGCCCCCACCATATTTTTTTTTACCAGCCCCTTGCGAATGCCAACTTATTTTCTGTGTGAGGCGGTGGCGGGTGTAAGCAATGCACAACGGCTTCTTCGTCTGTAGTGTATCAGCGATTTCCATGGGCTACATAACCCCTGCAGCCTGGGGGGTCCCCACCGCTTCAGAGCGGGGGGCAGAATCAGAAGTGGCCCACAAGTGGGCAAGGTGGCTACATAACCCCTACCGCCTAGGGGGTCCCCACCGCTTCAGAGCGGGGGGCAGAATCAGAGGTGGCCCACAAGTGGGCAAGGTGGCGACATAACCCCTGCCGCTTGGGGGGTCCCCACCGCTTCAGAGCGGGGGGCAGAATCACAGGTAGCAGCAGTCAGAAGTGGAAAATTCTTTTTTGGGGGGGGGGGGCACGCAACAAAGCGTGGATTTCAGAGTGGGGGGACAACATCAATAATAGCCCACAAGTGGGCCAAGCCTTTTTTGTGATACGGGGGGGGGAGGGGGGGGGTGAAATCTTGGAGGAGGCAGGCACTTTTTCAGGGCAGGCACTGCTTTTGTCCTACCCCTACCCTGGGGGGGGGGGTCCAGTCAAGGAGGCAGGCACCCACTCACCGCCTTGTCCACAGTACCTACTTCGAATCTATTCCCTCAAAGAATCTCAGCCTGGCGCTGGCGCTGACACTGGCGCATTATTTACCTTAGCGCCAGGGTTCGAACCAACGACTTGTAGAACGCAGGTGCAGTGCAGTACCGCTAGGGTACTGACCAGATCTGGCTACCAACTGCTCAGGGGCAGAATGAAAATTTTGCTTACAAATATTGTCCCCCAAAAAGGCCAACTTGGCCTACCCCCACCCAGGGGGGGGGGAGGGTGTTTCCGCTGAGGGCACCCAGAATTTCCAAAAAGGCAGGCAGGCACCCCCCCCCTGGGGGAGGGTGTGCGCGCCACTAAAAAAAGGCTTGAAGTGGGCCCAGTGGCAGTCAGAAGTGGGAAACCTTATTTTTGGGTAAGTAATTTACTTAGCAGAAAAAATTTTACTTAGTAAAAAAATTTTTACTAAGTAATTTACTTAGTAGAAAACCCACCCCCAGAGGAAAAACTTAGTAAATAAATATATATTTTTTACTAGGTTTTACCACGGACCCGTGCGGGAGGTGCCTTGCGTGCAAGGGGGTCTGGAGGCAGGCAAGGGAATGTGGTCGGAAGGCACACCAGACAGCGCCACCCCACCCCAAAACCCCCACATACCTCACACACCAGCAGCATCCAGTCACAAGCAATCACACCGCCGGGGGTCTGCACTACGAGCATCCCAAGGTCTGGGCCCGGGCCAGGCAATGGACTGCGGGGCTGGAGGGCCGGAGCACCAATGGTGATGTGTTCTGCACGGTCCAATGCGGCGAGGGCCTCCACTGGGGGTCGCGCAACGGGCTCAAGGTTTTCAGAGCAACAGTCTTGTGCAGCAACTGCGTCTGATGTGCATGGGACGCAGGGCCAACACCCACATCCGATGTCGCAACGCCTAGTTCCCCTACACCCAGCACCCCATGCCTGCCCAAAGCATCAGGGGAGACAACATCAGAGCAGATGGGTGGTTCGTGTCCCTCTTTGAAGGACGGCCCGTTCAGCAAGTTTGACACATTTCCAGTGCAGCTCTGGACCCCTCGGGTACACATTGATGGTGTTCAATGGAATAATCATGGAACCCCCTCCGAGTAATGCTGCTTGCACTGACCCCCCCCCCCAAAACTAACACTGAAAACTCACATTTCCAGGGCTCCTGCCACGGGGCGAGGGGGGGGGGGGGGGCTACTGTTGCCAGGGAGGGGGGGAGGGGCTCCACGAAGCACAATCTGACTACAGCTGGGGGGCGCCAAACACCTCCGAAGTGTTGCGAGGGCAGCCAGCGGACAGGCCACAGCCACAGCCACCACAGCCACAGCCACAGCCACAGCAACACATCCGCAGGCTGCACAGCTTCTCGTGACCACAAAGCCCACCCAGCAACTGGAGGTCAAACCAAACCCACCGTCAGCAAGAATTGCGCAGGGTCTATTCATTTCTACAAAACCTGTGCACATTGCCAGCCTCGGTACCTGATCCTGCACCCCGGACCCGAGGAGCCTCTCCAACAACAATGTGGGCCTGCGCTGAAAAATCTGATCGTGTCACACTCAGCCCCTGGAAGATCCCAGAACAGAACAGCCGCGCGACAAACGCCCCGTCACTACAACCCAGTCACTACACATGGGGACAGGGCGAGACAAGACACCGCCAGTGCATGGGATCTTCTTCCCGCACTCAGAATCAGCACAGCCATCCTCCACAGGCCTGGGACAGACATCGGCTGCTGCTCCCACTCCTGCATCTGCCGCCATAGCCTGCACTGCAGCCTCTGCAGCATCCTCCTCATCCCCTGCGGCCCACAACCAGCCCACTCCGTCGTGCCCGTGCGCACTGGCGGAAGCCGCGGATGTGCCACCATCGCAGACAACCTGGTACTCTAAAGGCACAAGTGGGGGTCGTGAACTGTCCTCTGAGGGTGGTGATGCTGGGCCACACTCTGAGGGCACGGGCGGTAGTGCTGGGCGATGAACGCTGGGGCATGCACAATCTGAGTGCTGCAGCCCAGGGTATGGGGCGTCGGGATGGGCCGCAGGTGCGGAGGTGGGCACGTCAGTTCTGGGGACAGAGGGGCTATTGGGAGGAGCAGTGGTGGGGTCGCACTCCATGAAGCGAGGGATCGTCAGAGGGGGCGTTAGGGGCGGGCTCAATGGAGGGGAGGGGAGTTGCGGACGGGCCAAGGGAGGTGTGTGGGGAGGGGCAAAAGGGGGGGTGAAGGGTGGAGGGGAGGGGGGCCGGATTTTGGCAGCGGACGGGACGCCGAGGACAGAGGCAGCCTCAGGAGTGGCAGGACGTGGGGCGGAAGGGGCCGGCGCTGCAGGCTCGGGGGTGGGGCTGGGGTGGATGGGGAGGGTGACAGGGGGCGGTGAGGGAGTGGCGCGGTGAAGGGCAGCCGCACCAGAGGCCCCATGACTGCGGGAGCTGAGGGACAAGGACAGGGGATTGGCGTGGCGATGGAGTGCAGGATACGGGTCAGGGTTGGGATCTGAGGGGGTGAGCCCAAGCGCAGCGGCCATATCAGAGACGGGGCGGAAGGGGTGAGGGAGGGCCAAGGCAGGCAGGACGGGGTAGGGGGCGTGGGGGGCGGAGTCCGGGGAAGGCGCCTTGCCGCGGGCGTGCGCGGGGCTTATGGCGGGGGATGCAGGGGTTATGGGTGGGCATGGGCACGGGGTGAACAGGGGTGGCGAGGGGCAGCCGGCACGGAGCGGAGATGGCGACGGGGGGCGTAGCAATTCAGGCCGGAGGGGCTCTAGGTCCGGCGGAGGGCTGGTGGGAGGGGGGAAGGAACGCCGCAGTGCGGAGCCGCTGAGGGGGACAAAGTGGCGTCCGTCCACAGGGCTATCAGTGGTGGGTCTTTGCAGCAGCTGATGGAGACTTTGGTTGAGGCCATCCAAGGAGCCCTGCAGGTCCTGAAGCAGGATTTCCGTCTGCAGAGCAGGGGACACATGTCACTTCAGATCTTCTTGTGTTAAGCCCTCAGTGTTATTGATCATATTGTAAGGGGGGACCGGTGTTATCGGCAATCTTGTATTAGCACGGCCGGTGACATGGAGGATGGTATTGTTCTGCCGGCGTTACCAATGACATTCTTGTGAGGGGGATCAGTGTCATTGAAGGTGTCGTAGGGCGGGACCGGTGTTACTGATGATGTAGAACAACTGGACCAGTGCCATTGATGTTGTACAGAGGGACATGTGCCATTGATGATATTGGGGTGGAGTATTTGCGCCATGCGCGCATTTTACAGCGGGATTACCCGGAATGGGTCGGCTGTTACCCCCCTCACTAAATGCCCCCTAAGGAGAGCAAACCCTTGGGTACAAGACCTTTGTAAACATCCCTCCGTTGTGCCCTATCTGGCGCCTCCCAAGAAGAAAATACATAAGATGGCCCCTTGGGAGCAACCATAACCCTAGTTTGGGGTCTCCCTGCTAGAGTGTTGATTTCTCCTACGCTTGTCCAAAATAGCGGAGGGCAATTATGGCTCTTCCGGCCTAGCCACAAGTTAATGTACAGCTGCTTGGTCGGGCCCAACGACTAAATCTTCGTGCCGTGCACATTGTATCCCATTTTATTCCCCATTGTATGGCGGCGTCAGTGCTGTTGATGAGATGGTAGGGCGGGGCCAGTGTTATTCATGATATTGCACCGTAGGGCCGGTAGTGCTGATAATGTTGTGCGGCGGGACTGGTGTTGTTGATGATATTGAGGTAGATGCGGCAAACCCTACTCTTGGCTCGAAGAGCTGGCAACCTCTCAGCACTGTCAAGTATCAACAGTCTGGTAGCCCTGGTGCACCTCAATCCAGACCCCAACGTACAGAGAAAGAGAGACAAATGCAGCATGGGGCGTGGCCATGTATTTTGCCACAATGATGGTTTGGCATCCGCATGCTGCGGTATCCAGCCTGCAGGCACGTGCTGTGGCCTATGCATGCAACACCAACATTGCATCAAAGGTACCCTCAGCCAGCACTGTCACCAAAAACCTGTATCACACCACTGCGACCCTCCTGTCACCCTGCCCCCCCCAAAAAAAATCGTGCAGTGTGCAACTGATACTGCATCACAAATGACGGAGCTTTCATACCCCAGGCCCTCAGGGTTATAAGAGTGGTGGCACTCAACTGTTGAAGCTGGTTGAAGACACAGTGGGAGGATTGCACGGGAATGTTGAGGGGCCGTGTAGGAGCATTGCAGAGGGTTGGAGAGGCTTGGAACAAAGGTAATTGGTTTGCCTAGGCTCTGGTATCGCATAGGGTTGGATTACATAGCATTGTTATGGGTGTACCCACCCGAGAGACATGAGCACCTCTGCCTTTGACAAGGAGCCGTCCGAAGCGTACTTCTTCACTATGGCTTCCAGCCACTGAATCTTTCCGCTCCAAATCTGCAGTAAACGGGGGTCCAGAGAGTACAGAGCCCAACAGAGCCAAGATACATAAATGCAGAGCCCAACAACAGTCCATGTAGAGGAAGTCTGCTCATGGTCTATGTGCATTGGTTTGCACAGCTCAGGAAAGAACACTGGCAAAGAACAGGACATGCAATTGCAGCTGCATGAGGAGGAGATTGAGTGGAAAATGTCGAGAAAGGATGGCATGGCCCAACAAAGAGGCAAATAGCAGGGCAGAAGCAGAAGGTTCCAAATTGAGTGTCCTTGGTTGCACCCCGAAGAGATCACGGGCACGGGAGAGACACAAGAGAGGGCACGGGGGGGCGACCCCTCGGTTGGCATGCGGAGTCTTCCACCAGCTCACTCTTGGCCGGAGGCCCCCTTGGGGGAGGGGAGGGGTTGGAGGGTGAGGTCTGGGAGCGGCAATTTGAGAGGGGGCTCTGGAGGGCGGGGTGGGGATAATTCACATGCCTCAAGGGCCATGCGTGGGTTCATCACGGCCCCCCCAAACCTCCCCTTGCCGTCCCTATAACCAGGACCCGTGCACCCTAATCAAGGCTGAATATTGGGACTGAGATGGTGGGGGATGGAACATCAGGTACACTAGTAAAAGGGGCCGAATAAAAACGCATGGTGAGGATACCGAGAACGATTCAGGCCAGCCCCCCCCCCCCCTATACCCCCCTTGCCCCATAACCTCCCCAAACCCCTCCTCGCTCGCTTCGCTCGCTCAAGAGACATGCCTCCCTAGCACTCCCGCCAGCACCCCCCGCCCCGGCTGCAACCCGACCTCCCCTTATGACCCTCCCCCAAACCCTTCGTTGCTCGCTCCACTTGCTCGAGAGATAGCCCCCTCCCCGGGCATTTAGAAAACCTAGTACGCGATGTAGTAAAATCTTGTAAAATGTAGTAAAACCTAGTGAAAAAAAATTTCTTCAAAAAACTTTTTTTAAAAAATTTTTACTAGGTAAAAAGGAAAAAGACAAAAATTTTTTGTTTGCTAGGTTACTAGGTAGACACAAATTTGGACTTCAATTTGAACAAAAAACAAACAGTTTATGGGGGGGGGGGGATCAACGATAGGTGGTATTTTTGTTTCAGGGCATAGTGCCCCCTGGTCGATTCCACGCCACTTGTGCAAGTGGCACCCCAACCGGGCCAAACCATGTATGAGTGGGCAAGGTCAGATGGCACACACATTTGGCACTAGAAACAAAATCAGGCTCAAGAAAAGAGTCCTGACAAGGCCATGGCCAAAACCAGCGCGGTGCCATTGGGAACAACACCGGGGTCAATAAAACAAGACATCCCGGCAGGGCCATAGCCAGCATTGGTGCGTTTATATCATATATACACAGGTGCACACATGTGTGCTTTATATGAAGTTGCAAAACACACGCCTGTAGATGAGGTCCGCCTTTTTATCTTTGTAGGTGGGTTGTGCTACTGGCGGATTGTGCTTGCACATGTTGCGAAGCACGTCCATGGTCTTCGTATCCAACTCTTCAATCAATTTTTTGTCATATTGCAATCTACCAGAGGCATCTTTGGGGTAATGCTCTGGAACCGAAAATTCCTTACCACGGATGACCACCTTTGGGCGGACCTCATCTATCGTCAATCGCAGGCCAGTCACCCAACGCGAATGCCAATACAATGCATGGAAGTGTGGCAGTAAATTGCACTCTCCATTTGCGCAATGCCACACATATGTCTGATGGACACAAAACGGAAGCATGCAGGGCACACTGATAAACTGATATTCAGGGCACGTGATGTGGACCGCGTCATCGCAAAAAAAGAGAATTGAGAGTGGAGTCTAAGAGGTTCCATCTCGAAAGATCATATTCTCTGAAAATGCTGAACAGGAATTGCAAGTGCGTCAGGCATCTCTGGCGTGGGGAATTTCCGCTATTTCCACTTCTCTCTCCAGCATGAGCCCTGCTCGAACCACGGCCTCAGGCCATGATGTGACATCCACGACGGTCCGATAGGTGGACAATAGGGTGTAGCATACATCTGTGCCAAAGCCCAACTCGGTGTGGTCTAGATAGGGGACACATGCGTAGAACGATAGTGCAAAGGTGCCTGTGCAATCTCACGAAACAACCACAATCTATCTTGTGGAAGTTGCATGCTGCCGTTGACAACACGCCTAGAGAAAAGGCAATGCAGCATTAGAGGGCAGGCAGGATGGCGTCCTCTTGATGTAGGAAGGTGGAGTAGAGCAGGGCTATAGCGAAGGCTACACTGCCAAACTCAGTGCCATCCGTAGATCTTTGCTAGAGGACACTGTTGCAAACAGGAAGGGCGAAAGAAAAAAGGGGGGGAGAGAATCAGAAGTGGCCCACAGGTGGGCCTAGTGGCTACATAACCCATGCCGCTTGGGGGATCCCTGACGCTTTAGAGCCGGGGACGAAATCAGAAGTGGCCAACAAGTGGGCCGGGTGGCTACATAACCCCTGCCGCCCAGGGGTTACCGACCCTTCAGAGCAGGGGGCAAAGTCAGAAGTGGCCCACAAGTGGGTCGGGTGGCTACATGACCCCTGCTGCATGAGGGGTCCCGGACGCTTCCGAGCAGGGGACAAAATCAGAAATGGCCCAAAAGTGGGCCAGATGGCTGCATAACCCTTGCCGCTTGAGGGGTCCCCGACGCTTCAGAGCGGGGGAGAGAATCAGAAGTGGCCCACAAGTGGGCCGGGTGGCTACATAACCCTTGCCGCCTGGGCGGTCCAAGACGCTTCACAGTACGGGACAAAATTAGAATTGGCCCACAAGTGGGCCGAGTGGCTACATAACCCCTGCCGCCTGGGGGGTCCCCTACGCTTCACAACGGGTGGTAAAAACAAAGTGGCCCCCAAGTGGGCCGGGTGGCTATGTAACCCCTGCCGCCTTGGGGCTCCCCGACCCTTCAAAGCAGGGGACAAAATTAGAAGTGGCCCACAAATGGGCTGGGTGGCTACATAACCGTGAGGGATCCCCGACGCTTCAGAGCATGGAGACAAAATCACAAGTGGCCAAGCAGCGGGCCAGGCGGCTACATAACCCATGCCGCCTGGCGGGTCCCCGACGCTTCAGAGCAGGGGACAAAATCTGAAGTGGCCCACGCGTGGGCCAAGTGGTTTCATAACCCTTGCCGCCTAGGGGGTCCCCGACGCTTCCGAGTATGGAGAAAAAATAAGAAGTGGCCCAACAGCGGGCCAGGCGGCTACATAACCACTGCGGCTTGGCGGGTCTCTCACGCTTCGGAACGGGGGACAACATCCAAAGTGGCCCACAAGTGGGCTGGTTGGCTACATAACCCTTACTGCCTGGGGGGTCCCTGATGCTTCAGAGCGGCGGACAACATCGGAAGTGGCCCACAAGTGGGCCTGGTGGCTACATAACCCCTGCCGCCCAAGGGGCCCCCGACACTTCCGAGCATGGAGACAAAATCAGAAGTGGCCCAACAGCGGGCAGGACGACTACATAACCCCTGCCGCTTGGCGGGTCCTCGACGCATCAGAGCGGGGAACAAAATCAGAAGTGGCCCACAAGTGGGCCGGGTGGCTACATGACCCTGCCGCCTGGGGGGTCCCCGGCGCTTCAAAGCGGGGGACACAATCAGAAGTGGCCCACAAGTGGGTCAAGTGGCTACATAACCCTTGCCGCCTGGCGGGTCCCCAACGCTTTAGGGTGGGGGACAAAATCAGAACTGGCCCACCACTGGAGCATCCCAAATGGTCCAAAAACGACTTGGGAAAAAAAAAATTTTAACTCAAACCTTGCCTCAGCGTTAGGGTTAGGGCAAGAATTGGGGGTAGGCTCAGAGAAAGACACATGCACCGCACCGTGTGTTTTTACCAGCCCATGTCCGGAATTTGTGCATTTTTAGGGTGGCATTGACGCGGTGGCCTAGGGGTTAGCATACAACCACAGAGGCCTCCACTCTACCTCGTCATCAATGGTGGTTGCAGCCGCCCACACCTCTTGCCATGGAGGGCCTTAGGAAGAGGAAGAACTCTCTGGTACAAGCCGCTCAGGCCAAAGAGCCCGATTCGGAAGGTTCGCGTTTCAGTGTGCCGATTTCATTTCTGCTTTACCAGTGGCAATTGTCCACCATCACAACAGCCATCACAAGTTGGCTTGGTGCCTATCCCGCAACCACAGCACACAGGCTCACCACGGGCGTGGGGAGGATGGTGGTGAGGTGCAGAACAAAAGCACAAGGGGGAAATAAACGTCGTCCGCACACATCAAATACGCACGCACGGTGTGTGTGTCTTCCTTTCAGGGTTGGGGTTGGGGCTAGTGTTGGGGTAGAAAATGGAGAGCAACAATGTGGCTAGGCAACCATGGACAGAATTGTCCTTCAGGCGCCTTTAGGGGAGGAGACTCCACGTTCTGAGCTCAGTGGAGCCGCAGCCCCCCCAACCCCCCACCCCCCCAGTGGGGCAGGGTAGCCCTAGACACCAGATCATCAACGCAGTTTCTTTACACTCAACAGACAACACAGACAATACAGACTCAAAAGACAAACAGAACTCACTACTTGGCAAACACAAAGACCAAGGAGGGACCACCATGCAACAGGGCCAGGAACCACGCCAGGGGTGGAAGGATGATGGCAGCATGTGTGATGCCAAGGACCACAAACCGTCTCCTGGTATGGGCTGAGCTGCAACTCTCAACAAGGGGACAGCCCACCAGGATCCCTTGCAGGGTCGGGTGGACAAAGCAGCTTGGGATGTGTCCAGGGGCCCTGGGCAGGCAGCAGCATAGCCGGCCGCGAGAGGCTTTCATCAAACCCAAACCCTAACCCAACCCTCATGTGCCTTCTACAAAGGTCTGTGAGGGCTGAGCTACAATGTGTAACCAACCAAATTGACTTGGGTGTCCAGGGACGGCCTTGCACTGCCGGTCAATGACAAGAGGTCACGCTAATGGTGTCGGTGGTTTGAAGATGAGAGGCAACATCGTAAAGCCGTGGGCTGAGGTATGGTTACTCGCAGCTGAAATGTGGAGATTCGTCATGCGTCAAACTGCAGATGCTCTGCTATTCTCACCCGTGCACGGCATTTTGATGGAAAGCGCAAATAAAATTGCTGGACCTGCATTGCAGTGCCCAGGAGCATGCTGTGCGCAGTGGCACGATGCTCTTACCTGCCACCCAAACCCTGACAATCAGGACATGTGGCACCCATACCTCCACCTCCTTCTGCCACGTGGCCATGTTTGCAAGAAGGTCGTTCACATAAAGGCCCAGAACGGAGAACTTGACCTCCATTTCGGTCCGCAGCTCCTGAACTTGGAACTCGCACTGAACACATACGCCTGACCCCATGTCGTGGCCGGCTGCCTTCTGTGCGTCCTGCTCTGAGGCTGCAGGCCCCTGAACGCCGCGCGGGCCATTGGGGACAGAGGCGGTGGAGTGCGGCTGGGCTGCAACCTGGAGGTAGGATGTGTGGAGCTGGGGTATTGAAGAGGAGAGGGGGATTGCGAGGGTGGAATGGGAGAAGGTATTGAGGAGGGAGGGATGGGAGCCCAACACCCTGTCATTGAGACTTCCGGATTTGATGTACCCGCAGCAACGAGCGGCGATGGCTTCTGGCCACTGACAAGACAATGATCGGTATTGCATGCCTGAAGGCAGGGGGTAGAAATCCAGTGAAGATGCAAAACAGCGAAAAAGACATAACAAAAGAAAAGCACACACTGACAGGGAGAGCAGGGAGTAGGGGCTGTGCAGGGACTGGGACTGTGTAGGGTAGGGACTGGGGCTCACTCGAATGGTAGTGTCTCATGTCAAGGAGGGCATGTGCCTATGAAGGACCACATCAACCTTGTGTAAGGGACCAGCTGTGCAGTTTGGGGGCAGGGTACCTTCGCAATCAACGGCCTTCACTATCCCTGAGGATATGCCTGATGCGCATCAATCCAGCCTGACTAAAACAATGCATTTGTACCGCATGTAGATCTGGCTTTCCCTGTGCCTTCACGAATCCACCCCCCTCCCCTGCTCGTTGCCAAAGAGGTCTTCGACTACAAGTCCCCACATGCAAATGACACGCTGAAAACAGGTCCAGGGCATGCACCTCATATGGCAAAGGCACCTCCTCCTGCTTCTCCGCCTTCAGCTTACAGAGCATTCGAGTACTATGGTACAGAAGCAACAACAAAAGCAACAGCAGGAGCAGCAGAGTTGGCACCCCAGAATTGGCGCAATCCAACACATATCTCCAATTGACACAACGCATGGAAGGTACAATGAAGAAGAAGAACCTTACATTCGTGGCAAGCGATGCGAGGTGTGCAATCACAAGAAAAGCATGTGTTAGCGGGGTCCGCAGATTTGGGTTCGGTGTACATCCGAGCCACCTCCCAATGCAGTGCTGGGCTCCTGGGGGTGGAGGCCGGCTTGGAACGTGGAACGGCTGTGGTACAGAGTAGCTTCGGCCATTTCACGCAACAATCACAATCTATCATGGTGGCACTTGCGACATGCCCTTGACAACGCGTTGAGACAAGGCACAATGCAATGTCAAGAGACATGCCGGATGGTGATTGACACCATCAACTTGCCAGATGAAGGTGGAATGCAGGGGCGCAATTGCAAATGTAAGGGCACCGAAAGCATCCAAAATCTTTGCCCACTTCTTCCGCAGTTGTGGTCGAATGCCTCCTCGATCGGCAATCAAAGCCACAACAATCAACACCTCTTGGTTTGCCAAAACAAGGTGTGGCCCGTCACATAAGGGGTCAAACTTATATCACAGGTATTCGCGAGTTGCGGCAATCAACAACACGTGGAGCACCCAATGGAAATTGCCGAAATTATATACTTGTACCACAATCAAGAGTGGTGCGAAAAACATATCAATGAACGACGCTTCCAACTTGCAGCTTGCCCGGGTTCCAACCAACTGTTGTCGGCGTTGTGGGCTGGCACATGAAGCATTCCACAATGAGTCACCGACAACCCACAGTGCCCGGGGGGATGCTCCAATGCTCGGCCAAGCGAAGGCTGTCGGTGGTGGCGGCGTGGGCCAAGGCGTTGAGGTCCAGGATGGGGCCGGACGTGAGGCCCCGGTGCTGTACCGGGGTCTAAAACTCAGCAAGGGGCACTTCTTCGCCACCGGGTGGCACAAAACAAAGCCGCCGGGCTGTTGGACTCCATCGTCCTCATGCGCCATGGTGCTCTGAATCTGCAGCTACAGGCCTCCTTGTATGTAGCCCACCGTGCAGTCCATTCCTACACAAGCATACCAATGTGGATCAGTTGGACTCTGGGATTGCAGTCCATAGCACAGATAAGCACCAACACATGATTGAGGTCTACCAAGTTTTCAACAAATCAGTTCCAAACTCGTCCATAATAGTGCCCATGGCACGCGAAATGCTGCCTTCTCGGTTTGTCTCACCAACAACGCATCAAATGCTGAAAAACTGCCACAAAAAACTCTGCCGGATCAGACAACAAGCAAAACCACAGCACTGTACATGGCTATGCAAGAGAAATGCCATTCTTGGACATTCTGGCATCCTTGCAAAAAAGGGGCAGGTGCAAAGAATATTTTATTTTTGCAATTTTTTTTGCGGGACCCATATTTGCGTAGGGCATGACGCCAAAAATTAATCTATTTTTTGTCTTTTTTTTTGCGGACAACAACACCTTTTGGCGGGAATTAAATATTTTCGCAAATCTTTAGGATTTGTACGGTACCGCATCGAGGTCATCCGGCGTTTCCGGCTCCATTTTGGCCAGGCCGTGGGTCCGTGGTCCGGTGCGGCGCTGGAGCACTTGTTCATGGCCGGCAAGGTATCCTACAGACGAGCCTGCAGGCCACGCGCAAGCGCGGTCGGCGATGGCATGAGCGGCGGCTATGCAGACGTTGGGGGCTACTGGGGTCAGCACCACGAACGCCCAGTAAACGTCCAACTGTCCTAGTACACGTCCAACTGTCCTCCCACGCGGCTCAAGGCCGTTGGCTGCAAGGCCCGCCAACGGTACTGGGGAAAGGGGGGTGGTAGTTGCAGGGGAGATGGTACAAGAGACCTTGAGTGGTTGAGTGATGACAGCACATGGCTCCTCCAGCCCATGACTACTCAACCGGTGCCAATCGGCCCCTCTAGGGGTATGCACCCCTTCCTCCCCTTGCGTGGGCAATGGGCTGCTAGAAATAATGCAGCAAATGCTTGAAGCTAGGCCCATCAGCGCAGCGCAGGGTTTTCGGTCGCCACAACGTACCCCAACAGGATCTTACCCTGCAGGTATGCCCCCTATGGCGCACATGCGCAGTACACAGGAGTCAGGGGGCTGCGAGGTGGCAATATGGGGTAGCAGCGCACCGAAACCTTCCTCCAGCAATTTTCAAAACATAACATGCCCACAAGATAGTCCCATGTCACGTCTGTACGACGAAATTCGAGGTGTGTAGCAGGCCTACGAATTGCACGCCATCAACCTCTCAACAATCAACCCACTGTAACTACCAAAAACAAATTGATGGAACACCGGGTGCCCATAATGCAACTCAGTCGATGTGGCAGTCCAATCCGCACTGAAAGCGGTCTAGGCAGCCCGCCAATATTACACCACAATCTCGGCGCAGTCTATGGCATACCTCTGGTTGGTGAGGTCGCTGAAAGGGCGCTCCTCAAACTCAAATCGTTGCGGCGACGAACCTTGAACCGTGACATGTAGTGGCTGCCCCTCATCGTCGCCAAGTAGTGCCTCTACCTCTAACAAGGATGGGTGAAAAGAGCCTTGGCTATCACTGAGTACTTCGCACAAATAACCCAAGATTGGTTTTAGAACTAGGGCACGCAGTATGAGCTACTGGGTGATGACTAGAGGGTGTAGCGACAACGATTCCAGACGGCATGGAGCTCGGTGGGACGGGCCCCAGTGGGGTACTAGATGCCTCAGCTTCAAAGGTGCCGCTTCCACCCACATTCACAGAGGAGGTGGGGTGCAAAATGGTTTTAGCCTCCACCTCCTTCTCCCACTTTTGTAGCACCCATTTTGCCTCATCCCTATCCTTCAACTGTCGGGCTAGGCACTCCACTCCAACCAAGCGGTGAAAGCACCCATCCGCAGTAGATACACTTCAAATATACGGCCCTATTGCATTGACCGCACATAAATGGTGGACCGTACAACCACATTGAATGCCACGAGCCTTTCCCAGGGGCCAACTCACGCTTCACGTCTTCGGCAAGAGAAAGACGCTCCCAATCACAACCATCATCACCAGAGGAGTCATCCTCAAAAATCTTGGCCTTTGTTTTGCCACCTTTTTTAGGGGCACTCATGCACATGCGGCAACTCAACCCGGGAGGCAATTGTCCGCCTCACACGGCCATACCTAAAGGCTCGGAAACCAACGTACTTCCATGAATACTGCAAAGGCACCGGAAAACCGGGCTCCTTAACAAGGAGCCATAGCAAAATGCCGTCACAAATTGCAAGGGTGAAGTACGTAGCACACGTGCAATACTCCTCCGTGACACGGTGAATGCAGAGCAAGGATTGAAACTGCATCCACGTCAGGGGGTGGCCTTCATTGATGGCGGAGAAGATCTCGTTCCACCGGTGAAGCTCAGCAACCCCGATGGGGGGGTAGTCAAGGATGGGCTTCCCGTTGGCCCGGGTTTTTTCTGAGGACACACCGTGGTGGGATAAAAAGGCATCACCCTTGGTAACGCTAGAAAACCCAATCTCGTTCTAGCCTAGATGGCGCCAGAAGGCTAGAAAGGAAAAAAAAGTTGGTTACCCCCCCCGTGGGGGGGGGGGGATACGTTGAGGGTTGTAACCTGGACCCCCTATCCGTACTCGGGGGCCCATGGTTTTTCCCCCCGCAATTTCACTGTTTTCACCTGAAATTGGAGTCCAAAATTTTTTCGTTCTAGCGACGTTCAAGCGACAATCTAGCGAGTGCCGCTAGAACGTCGCTAGAACGCTTTGCTGGAACGTCTCTAGAACAATATATATGAATGCTCCACCACTCCTCAAAGAGAGACTGCCCCAGCTACCATGGCCTGCCGTGGCCAATCACAGGGTCGCAATGCTCGACACGACTCACGGAGCGCCGGGTAGCCCCGACCCCACCCCGCAGTTAGCCCGGTTAGCCCCCCACCCCACCCCATAGGTCACTTGGAAGGTCACTTGGCGGGCCAGCGCCGGGTCACTTGGTGGTGGGTTAGCCCGATTAGCCCGGTCAGCCCCATTAGCCCCCCCGCCGCCCAGGCCCCCTTTCGCGAGTCGCGACACGCAGGCTACCCGTCGTGCGTGGTGGGGGGTTGCCGGGGCGCATCCTTGCTCCCGGCACCCCCCTTCTCACCCCCCGTGTCCCCTTCCTTCTCACCCCCCTTGTCACCCCCCACCTCACCCCCCTTGTCGCCCCCCCTCCCCTTTGTCGTCACCCTCATCCCCCTCGTCATCCCTGTCGTCCCCGTCGTCCCGCTCCTCCAAGGCCGCCCGGAGCTGGGCCTCCGCCTCTTCCGGGGTGCGGAAGAGGAGCTCCCCCGGCACCCGGAAGGTGCCCCACTCTTTCTCCTGCTTCCTCTTCTTCCCCTTCTTCCCCTTCTCCCCCCCCTCACCCCTGCGACACCACCCACCAGTCCCCCGGGTCCAACTCCTCATCCCAATTCCACGGGGGCGACCAACTCCTTCCAACGGGCTTGGAAGTCCCGCTCAGTGCAAATTGGACGGGAGTAGGGGCCACTGGGGACGGTGTGTGGGTACTCCAACTTACAGAGCGTGTAGAGCTCCGAGAGGGTCCTCCACGAGGACTTGGCGGCCCTCATGTTGAGCACAAGTTCACACATGGTGGTGGGGGGGAGTAGGGAGGCGGCATATGCCCCAACGGCGGCCTTGCATGCCTCACCCGTGGTTTGGGTAGAAGTGGCGGTGTTCACATATTGGACGGCATTGTTGAATTGCAGCAGTGCTAGGGGGCATGATAGCGCCCACATGGCAAGTAATGGCCCAGCCGCTCATCCTTGAGGTTAGAAGCCCCACTCAAGTCCTATGGTGCCTTAGACAAGAGAGAAGTATCCTTCCCGGTTGAGGAGGGAGCAAGCGGGGAAGTGGCGGGGCGTTTCATTGCAAAGAAATGCGAAATATCTAAGCGTGAGAGAAGGGACCATGGCACAATGCACTATGGCCAATAGCAAGCATGCACGGCGGAACAATGAAGGAAATGGCAGATCTTGGTAGACATCGTATCGTTCTAGTATTGATCTATTCTAGCCTAGAACATCTAGTCTAGAAGTTCAAGGCTAGAACGAAATTGGGTCTTCCAGCGTGTACCAAGGGCAACGTCATCCACAAACACTTTGTTGTGCAGCATCACCTCGGCCTCTTGCCACATCCATGGGGCAAGCCGCATGCCTCGGCCATCAAGCGGTGCAAGGCTTTGGGGGCACTGTGTACCCAAGTGGGCGAATTGGCTACGTCACCCGTGCCGTCTAGGGGGTCGCCACCGACTGAGAGAAAATGACAAAATCAAAAGGGGCCCACAAGTGGGCGGATTGGGTATGTCACCCCTAGTGTCTGTGGGGACCCCAACGCATTAGAGCAAGGCAAAAACTCAGTAGTGGCCCACAAGTGGGCGAATTGGCTACGTTACCCCTGCCGACTGCGCGCACCCAATGCTTCATACCAGTGGACAACATCAAAGTGGCCCACAAGCGGGCGGATTGGATACGTCATCCCCCTACCGTTCCGAGGTTTCCCACCACTTCAGTGCGGGGGACTAAATCGGAACTGGCCCGTAAGTGAGCGGATTGGCTACGTAACACATGCTGTTTTGGGGGTCTCCAATGCTTCAGATCAAAGAACAAAATAAGAAATGCCCCACAAGTGGGCGTATTGGCTACGTCAACCCTGCCGTCTCAAGGGTCCCCAACGCTTCAGAATGGGGGGCAAAATCACAAGTGGCCCACAAATGGGCGGATTGGCTACGTCACCCTTGGCGTCTAGGGGGTCCCCAACGGCTCATTGCTGGGGACAAAATCAGGAGCGGACCACAAGTGGGCGGATTGGCTACATAACCGTTGCTTTGTCCGGGGTCCCTCACAATTCAGGGCCCGGGAGAAAACAGAACTGGCCCAGCAGTGGGCGGATTGGCTATGCAACCCCTGCCGTCTTGGGGGTCCCCGACGCTTACGACCACGGGAGAAAATCAAAGGTGGCCCACAAGTGGGAGGATTGCCTACATAATCCCTTCGTAGCCCATGTCGTCTTGGGATCCCCAACGCTTTGCGGGCGACAAAATCGGAAGTGGCCCACAAGTGGGCATATTGGCTACATCACCCCTGCCGTCTCGGTTGTCCCCCAACGCTTGAGAAGGGGGACACCATCAGTCGTGGGCTATGACTGGGTGGTGGATGAGCTACACAATCCCTACAAACTAGTAGGTTCCAAACAGTTCACAACGCAGGAAAATATCGGCAGTGGCCCATAAATGACAAACTAGCTACTTAACCCGTGCAATCTAGGAGGTCCCCGAGGCTTCACAATGGGGTACACAATCCGTAGTGGCCAACCATTAGGCAGATTGGCTACGCCACCCCTGCCGTCTGGGGGGGTCCCAAAACGAAAAGAGCAGGGGACAAAATCAGAAGTGGCCCACAAGTGGGCAGATTGGCTACTAATCCCCTGCCGTTTCGGGGATTCCCAACGCTTCGCAGTGAGGGACAAAATTAGAAGTGGCCCACAAGTGGGCGGAACGGCTACGTAACCCTTGTCTAGGGAGTCCTCAATGTTTCGGTTCGGAGGACAAAATTAGCAGTGGCGGGCAAGTGGGGCATGTGATTTGGCGTGTCTATGCAGTCGCCAACGCTTCAGAGAGGGGGACAAAATCAGCACTGGCCCAGAAGCCGGTGAAATAGCTATGTCACCCCTTCCATCTGAGAGGTCCCCAACGCTTTACACAAGGGGACGAAATCAAAAGTGGACTACAAGTTGGCAGATTGGCTACGCCACCCTTGCCAATTGAGGGATTGGCAACACCTTGCAGCTGCAGCTTTTGTGCCGCGCTATGAAGCTTTGGGGACCCCTAGAATGGCAGGGTTTGCATAGCTAATTAGCCCACTTGTGGGCCACTTCTGATTTTGACGCTCGCTTTGAAGCATTGGGGACCGTTGCACGGCAGACGTGGGGTAGCCAAACCGCCCACTTGTGGGCCACTTTGATTTTGTCCCGCGCTATGAATGGTTGGGGACACCCTTGGACGGCAGGTGTGATGTAGCCCATACGCCCACTTGTGGGCCCTTTCTCATTTTATCGCGCGCCCTAAATTGTTGGAGACCCCTCCATACGGCAAGGGGACATAGACAATCGGCCCATGTGTCGACCACTGGTGATTTTGTCCCCCGCTGAGAAGCGTTGGCAACCCGCTAGACGGCAGTGCTTACGTAGCCCAACCGCCCTCTGATGGGCAACTTCTGATCTTCTTCCGCTCTGTGAAGTGTTTGCGACCCCGCAGACAGCAGTGTTTACGTAGCCAATCCGCCCATTTGTGGGCCACTTCTCCTTTTGTCCCCCCGTCTCATGCATTGGGGACCTCCAAGATGGCACAGGTTACGTAGCCCAACCACCCATTTGTGGACTATTGCTAATTTTGAACCCCGCTCTGAAGCAATGAGGACTCCCCAAACAGCAGGGCTAACGTAGCTCATCCGCCCACTTATGGGCCATTGCTACTTTTGTCCCCGGCTTTGAAGCCTTGGCGACCCCCTAGATGGTGGGGGTTACGTATGCTTCCCGCCCACTTCTGGCCCAGCTGTGATTTTCTTCCGCGCTCTAAAGTGTTTGGGACCCCGCCAATGGCAGGGGTTAAGGAGCCACTCCGCCCACTTGTGGGCCACTTCAAACTTTGTCCGAGACCCGCCAAAGGGCAGGGGTAGCGTAGCCCATCCGCCCACTTCACCCATGTCGTTTGGGCAGTCCCCAACATTCCATGGCGCCTGACAAAATCAGAAATGGCCCACAAGTGGCTGGATTGGCTACGTCAACCCTGCTGTTTGAGGGGTCTACAACGCTTCACAGCTGGGGACAAATCCGAAGTGCAACAAAAATGAGCGGGTTGGCTACGTAATCCCTGCCGTTTAGGGGTGTATAAGCGTTCGAAGCGGGGGGCAAAATGTGCACTGGGCCACAAATGGGCAGACTGGCTACGCCACCACCGGCATCCGGGAGGTCCCCGACACCGCATGGTGGGGGACAAAAGCAGCACACATTCAAAAGTAGGCGGATTGGCTACGCCACCCTTGCCGTTTGGGGGGTCCCTAACGCTTGAAAGCTAGGGACAAAATGCGAAGTGCACCATAGATGGGCGCGTTGGCTACGTAACCCGTGCCGTCTAGGTGTCCATAATGCTTCAAAGCAGGACAAAATGAGCAGTGGCCCACAAATGGGCAGACTAGCTACGCCACGGCCGCCGTCATGGGGGTCCCCAACACCTCAGAATGGAATTTAGAATCATCACACGTTCACAAGTGGGCGGAATGGCTACGTCACCCGTACTATCCCCAACGCCTCATAGTGGGGCACCAAATCAATAATGGCCCACTATTGGGCGGATTCGCTATCATCAACCCTGTCCTCAAGTGCGTCCCCAACACTTTAGAAGCGGAAAAAGAAACCAGCAGAGGCTCACCAATGGGAGGATTGCCTATGTCAACGTGTCGTCTGAGGGGGGCGCAACGCTTCAAAGGGAAGGACAAAATCAGTAGTGGCCCACAAGTGAGCAGATTGACTTCGTCACCACAGAATTCCACGATTCCTGGACGCCTAAGAGCAGGGGACAAAATCAGCAATGCTCCACAAGGCCGCGGATCGGCTACAGCACCCCTGCCGCTTAGGGTGTCCACAACGCAGCAACGCGGGGAACAAAATAAGCAGTGGCCCACAAGTGGGTGGATTGGGGCAGTCACCCCTGCCGTCTAGCGTGTCTGTCACGGTTTAAAGTAACCAAACCAGTAGTGCTTCACAAATGGGCGGATTGGCTATGTTACCCCTACCATCTGAGGGGTCCCCAAAGCTTCAAAGCGGGGCACAAAATCAACAACGGCCCATGGGTGAGCAGATTGGCTACATTGCCCCTGCCATCTAAGGGATCCGCAACGCTTCAAAGCGGGGCACTATATGAGCGGTAGCCCATGGGCGAGCCGTTTGGCTACGTCACGGTTGCCGTGTGGGGGGTCCCCAACGCCTCAAAGCGGGGGACAAAATCATCAAAGCCCCACAAGTGGGCGGGTTGCCAAGCAAATTGCGCTTTCTTGGGGATCCCCAACCGTTCACAGTGGGGGACAAAATCGGACGTTGCCCACAGGTAGCGTATTGGCTACATCATCCTTGCTTGGCGAGGTCCGCAAAGCTTGATTGCAGCGGACAAAATCAGCATTGGCCGAGAAGTGGGCGGATTGGTTACGTAACCGCGTCCGTGTGGGGGGTCCCGCACGCTTAAGAGGTGGGGACAAAATGAGCAATGGCCCACAAGTGGGGGGATTGGCGATGTCGCAATTGCGGTCTTTGTGGTCAATGGGGGCCCCTCACAGTGCCACGTGGGGGACAACATCTAGAAAAGCCCAACCAGTGGGCGGATTGGCTACATCACCCATGCCATCTTAGTAGTCCCGAACGCTTCAAAGGGGCAAACAAAATCAGAAGTGGCCCACAAGTGGGCGAATTGGCTAAATGGCCCCTGCTGGTTGGGGGGTCCCCAACGGTACAAAGACGGGGAGGAAATCCGAGGTGCAACACAAGTGGGCGCGTTGGCTACATAGCTCCTTCCATTTGGGGTTCCGGGGCGGGGGGCAAAATGAGCAGTGGCCCACAAATGGGCGCCATGGCTACATCACTGCTTCCGTCAAGCGGGTTCTGCAATGCCTCAGAGTGGAGGACAAAAACACACCTTCACAAGGGGGCCGATTGGCTACGTCACCCATGCGGTCTAGGGGGTCCCCACCCCTCAAAGCGGGGGCAAAAAGCAGCAATGGCCAACAAGTGGGCAAAAAGGCTACTTACCGCTCCAGTCCGGGTGGTCCCAAAAGCTTCAATGCGGGAGACAAAAAAAGTACTCGCCCACAAGTTGGTGGATTGGCCGCGCTACCCTTGCCATCTAGAAGTCCCCACTGCTTCAGCAACAAAATTAACCCTGCCCAACAAGTGAGACAATCGCTATGTCACCGCTGGCGTCCGGAGGGTGCACAACGCTTGAGCGCGAGGGACAAAACCAGCAGTGCCACACAACTATGAAGAATAGCTTCGTCACCCTTGCTCTCTAGAAGGATCGCAACACCTTAAAGCAAGAAACAAAATTAGTTATGGCCAAGAAGTGGACGGAACGGCTACGTCACCGCTGCCATCTGGAGGTTCCCCAATGCTTCGCAGTTGGGGACAAAATCAGCACGCGTCCACAAGTGGGCGGACCGCTTGTGTCACCCATGTCCTCTGGGGGGTCCCCACGCCCCTAAGCAGGGGACAAAATCAGTAGTCACCCACAAACGGGCGGATTGGCTACGTCTACCCTACGATCTAGGGGGCCCCCAACGCTTCAAAGCGAAAGACACCATCAGCAATTATACACAAGTGGGCAAAATGGCTATGCCACCCATGCTGTCTAGGGGGTGACCAACACCTCAAAGCAGGGGAGAAAATGAGCAATGCCCCACAAGTGGGGCAATGGGCTATGTGACCCTTGCCGTCCAGGGGGGTTGTCCAAGGCCTCAGAGTGGGAGACACATTAGCACGCATCTACAACTGGACGGATTGACTACCTCACCGCTTCTATGTAGGGGGTTCCCCAACCCTTAAGAGCGGGGGACAAAATCAGCACGCGTCCACAAAAGGGCGGACCGCCCGTGTCACCCATGTTGTCTGGGGGTCCCCATGCCTCTAAGCAAGGTACAAAATCAGTAGTGGGCGAGTGGCTACGTCTACCATACGATCTAGGGGGCCCCCAACGCTTCAAAGCGAGAGACACCATCAGCAGTGATACACAAGTGGGCAAAATGGCTATGCCACCCCTGCTGTCTAGGGGGTGCTCAAAGCAGGGGAAAAAATGAGCGATGCCCCACAAGTGGGGCCCTGGGCTACGTCACCCTTGCCGTCCGGGGGGGCTCCCCAAGGCCTCGGAGCGGGGGACAAAATCAGCACGCATCCACAAGTGGACGGATTGACTACGTCACCGCTTCTATGTAGGGGGTTCCCCAACTCTTCAAAGCGGGAGACAAAATAAGCACGTGTCCACAACCGGCCTTATTTGCTACGCCACATTTGTTGTCTCGGGGATGAGAGCCGCCTCAACGCAGGGGACAAAATCAGCAGTGGCCAACAAGTGGGTGGACCGGCTACGTCACCCTTGCCGTCTCGGGGGTCCACATCGCTTCAAAGCCAGGGACAATATCAGCACTGGCACACAAGTGGGCAAAAGGACTACGTCAACCCTACAGTCTATGGGGTCTCCAACACTTCAGAGCAAGGACACCATCAGCAGTGGCACACAAGTGGGCAAAATGGCTACGCAACCCGTGCTGTCTAGGGGGTGCCCAACACCTCAAAGCAAGGGGGGAAATCAACTATGGCCCACAAGTGAAGGGATGGGCTATGTCACCTTTGCCATCCAAGGGGGTCCCCAAGGCCTTAGACTGGGGGACAAAATCAGCACGCGGCCACAACTGAGCGGATTGACTATGTCACCCCTAACGTATAGGGGGTTCCCCAACCCTTCAGGGCGAGGGACACAATCACCACGGGTCCAAAAGTGGGC
Source organism: Eutreptiella sp. 'Long Island Sound 2002' (assembly GCA_964036045.1). Classification (NCBI taxonomy): domain Eukaryota; phylum Euglenozoa; class Euglenophyceae; order Eutreptiales; family Eutreptiaceae; genus Eutreptiella; species Eutreptiella sp. 'Long Island Sound 2002'. The sequence goes on along the minus strand of OZ038383.1, from coordinate 40,651,868 downwards.
GGATTAGCTATGTGGACCCAACCGTCTAGCACGTCTCCAACGCCTCAAAGCGGGGGACAAAATGAGTGCTGGCCCACAAGTGGGCGGATCGGCTATGGCACCCCTACAGTCTAGGGGATAAAATCAGCAAGCGCCAAACAGTGGGCGGATGGGCTACGTCAACCATACCGTCTAGGGGGATAATAGCGCTTTACAGCGAGGGACAAAATGATCAATGGCCCACAAGTGGGCAGATTGAGTACACCACCGCCAACGTCTAGTGGGTCCCCAAAGTTGTAGTTCGGGGGACAAAATCCGCAATGGCGCACAAATAGGGAGATTGGCTACGTCAACGCTACCGTCTAAGGGGTCCCCGGCACTTTAGAGCAAGGGATAAAATTAGCAGTGGTCAACAAGTGGGCGGCAGGGCTACGTGACCGCTGAAGTTTGAGGGGTGTCCAACACCACAAAGGGCGGGATAAAATCAGCAGCGGCCAACAAGTGGGCGGATTGGCTACGTCAAGCCTACCATCTAAGGGGTCCACGGCGCTTTAGAGGGAGGGGGGAAATCAGTAATGGCCCACACATGTGCAGATTGGCTACGTCACCGCCGCCGTCTAGGGGGTCCCCAACGCTGTAGTGCGGGGGACACAATCGGCAGTGGCACAGGAGGGGACAATGGCTACGTCAACCCTACTGTCTAGGGGCGAGGGACAAAATCAGCACTGATCAACAAGTGGACGGAATGGCTACGCCGACCCTACCGTCGGGGGGAGGGGGTCCACAACGCTGTAGAGGGAGGGGAAAAAGCTGCAATGGCCATACATGGGCGGATTGGCGACGTCACCGCCAGTGTCTAGGGGGTCCCCAACGCCGTAGTGCAGGCGGGAAAAGCAGCAACGGCACACAAATGGGGAGATTGGCTACGCCAATCCTACCGTCCAGGGGGTCCACGGCACTTTAGAGCGGGCGACAAAATCATCAGTGGCCTACAAATGGGTGCATTGGCTACGTCACCGCTAACGACCGGGGATGCCCAACGCTTTAGAGCGGGGGACAACATCACAGGTGGCCAACAAGTGGACTGAATGGTAACATCACCGCCGCCCTCGAGGGGATCCCCAACGCTTGATTGCGGGGGGCAGTGGACACAAATGGGGAGATTGGCTACATCAACCCTATTGTCTAGGGGGTCCCCAATGCTTTGGAGAGAGGGACAAAATTAGCATTGGCCCACAAGTGGGGAAATTGCCTACGTCAACCCTACCGTCTAGGGGGTCCCCGGCGCTTTAGGGCCAGGAACGAAATTAGCAGTGGTCAACAAATGGAGGGAATGGCTACGTGACCGCTGACGTCTGGGGGGTACCCAACACCTCATAGTGGGAAACAAAATCAGCATGGGTCCACACATGGGCGAATTGGGTACGTCACCCTTGTTGTCAATGGAAGTCCCCAACGCCTCAAAGCGGGGGACAAAATCAGCAGTGGCCCACAATAGGGCGGAATGGCCACATCGGCCCTACCGTCTAGGGGGTCCCCAACGCTTCAAAGCGAGGGACGCAATCAACAGTGGCCAAGAAGTGGCTGCGATGGTTACATGACGGCTACCGCCTGGATGCCACCCCTTTAGCGCGAGGAACAAAATCAGCACGGGTGCGCAAATGGGCCAATTGGCTGTGCCACCCCTACCGTGTGGAGCCCCCCATCGCTTCAGAGCGAGGGACAAAATCAGCAGTGGCACACAAGTGGGCGGAATGGCTACGTCAACCATACCATTGAGAGGTTCCCAACGCTTGAGCCCGAGGGACAAAATCAGCAGTGGCACACAAGTGGGCGGAAATGCTACGTCACCCTTACCGTCTAGGGGGTCCCCAATGCTTCAAAGCGAGGAACAAAATCAACAGTGCCCGAAAATTGGGCTGGATGGCTACGTCACCGCTAACATGTGGGGGGTCAGCAACATCTCAAAGAGGAGAACAACATTAGCACCCGTCCAGAAGGCGGCTTGGCTATGGCACCCCTGCTATCTAGAAGGTCCCCAACGCCCCAAAGCACGGGATAAAATTAGCTGTGGCCCACATTTGGGCGGATTGGCTATGCCACCCCTCCCATATGCGGGCTCCCCCACGCTTCCAAGCGGGAGATAAAATCAGCATTGGCCAACAAGTGGGCAGATTGGCTATGTCACCACTACCGTCTCAGGGGTCCCGAACACTTCACAACGGGGGACAAAATCAGAACAGGCCCACAAGTGGGCGGATTGGCTACGTGACCCTTACCGTGTAGGGGGTCCACAACACTTCGGAGCTTGGAACAAAGTCAGCAGTAGCCCACAAGTGGGTGGAATGGCTACGTCACCGCTGCCATCTAGGGGGTCCCCAATGCGTCACAGTGGAGGACAAAATCAGCACCCGTCCACAAAAGGGCGGAACGGCTACGTCACCCCTACTTTCTCGGGTGTGCCCAACGCTTCGGTGCTGGGGACAAAATCACTAGTGGCCCACAAGTGGGCGGATGGGCTACGTCTGCCCTACCGTTTGGGGGGTCCCCAACGCTTTAGAGCCGGGGACGAAATCAAAAGTGGCAACAGAGGTGGGCGGGTTGGCGACTTAACCCCTGCCATCCGAGGGGTCCCCAACCCTTTAGAGCGGGGGACAAAATCAGTATTGGCCCACAAGTGGGCAGATTGCCTACAAGGTAGCAGACCTTGTGGGGATATATGAGGAACAAGATCAGCACGTGTCCACAAGTGGGCGAATTGGCTACGCCAACCTTCCTGCCGGGGGGTCCCCAACGCTTCACGGCGAGGGACAGAACTAGCATTGGCCCACAAGTGCGTAGATTGGCTAGGCCACCCCTATTGTTTTGGGGGTACCCAACGCTTTAGAGCACAGGACAAAATCATGAGTGGCCCACAAGTGGGCGGAATAGCTACGTCGCCGCTCCCTTTTGGGGGGTCCCCAACGCCTCAAAGAGGGGGGGGGGATCAGGATTGTGTCCACAAGTGTGGACCATTTGGCTACATCACTCCTGTTGTCTGGGGGGTCCTCTAAACGTTCAAAGCGAGGGGCAAAACCAGCAATGGCCCACTATTGGGCGGAATGGCTACGTCACACCTGTTGTCTGGGGGTCGCCAACGCCTCAAAGCGGGGAACAAAAACGCATTAGCCCACAAGTTGTCTGATTGGCTACGTCACTGCCGCCGCATTGGGGCACCCCAACGCCTAGACAAAATCAGCACGTGTCCACAAGTGGGTGGATTGGATACATCACCCCTGCTATATGGGGGTTCCACAACGCCTCAAAGCGGGGAACAAAATCAGAAGTGGCCCAGAGGTCGGCGAATTGGCTACACCACCCTTGCCTGGGGGGTCCCCAACGTAAGGGGGATCCCGGATGCTTCGGTGCGGGAGATAAAATCAGCAATGGCCCACTATTGGGCGGATTCACTATGTCACCCCTGCCATCTGGGGAGTCCCAAACGCTTTAGAGTGGGGGACAAAATCTGAAGTGGCCTACAAGTGGGAGGATTGGCTACGTAGCCCTTACCATCTTGGGGGTCCTCAACGCTTTAGAGTGGGGGACGCAGTCAGCAAAGGCCCACAAGTGGGCAGATTGGCTACATAACTCGTGCCGATGGGGGGGTCCCCAACTCCTCAGAGCAGGGAACAAAATCAGCAGTGGCCCACAAGTGGGCGAATTGGCTACATAACCCGTGCCGTCTAAGGGTTCCCCAACGTTTCAAAGCGGGGGACAAAATGAGCAGTGGCAGCCAAAAGTCGAAAATGCTTATTTTTTGGTAAGATTTTTAACTTAGTAAGAACAAATTTTTCTACGAAGTAAGTGACTGAGCTAAAAAAAATTTACGAAGTATTTTCCATACTAAGAAAAATTTTTTTCTAAGTAATGTGCATCCTCTCCTCCTCCACAGTAGGGCAAGAAGGTGAAACCTGCCTGCCCAGGCACCCAGCCATCATACAGCACCTGTTTAATAAAGAAAGGATGGTTCGCAAAAAGATGAAAAAGTAAAATTTGCAAAGTGGTGCTATCACTGGCCCCCTGTGTTCAACTGACTTTTGCAGGAGCTGGTTGCTTCGGGGAAGGGGTCGAGAGCAAGGGGGTAGGGGTTTAAGGGGTATATACGCCTGTGACTGACTGATAGGGTCCCCCCTGATGCGGGGACCCGTAGCAACACACATGAAATGTTGTCCTGCACACCTGAATAGCTGTCCTGCATCCACCAGAACCATGAAAAACCCAATACCGTGGTAAAAAAAAGTGGTGCCAGAATTCGACCACGGGGGCGGTTCTTGCGCAAGGTGGTTCTTGGGCACGGGGGGGGGGGGGGGTACTTAGTGGAAAACCCACCCACAAAGGAAAAACTTAGTAACTAACAGTTTCTTTACTAAGTTTTGAAACTTAGAAAAAAAAATTGAAAAAATTACTAAGTTTTACCACGGACCCCATGCGTGCATCCACATGGCACATGGATGACCAGGTATGCATCTGAGCGAGAAGTAGATTTGAGACCCAGCGCTTGCGCACCAACTGCTCCACAGCAGGTTTCTTCAGCAAATTTGATTTCACTCCTCGATATTTGGTCCGAAAGGGGGGGGGGGGGCAGAGGGACCGATGACTGAGCCGGTTCTTTCCCAATGAGGTTTACAGCTCATTTTAGGGTCCACGGTGAGTAATGTATTTCAGTCGCCAGCAGCAAGCAGCAGCAGCAAGCAGCAGAAGCAGCAAACGGGTAAAAATTTTATTTGTGTGGACACCGAGGCTCAAAATTGGCATCCAAGTAGGTCAAAATGACCGCAAAGCAAATGTATATCATGTGAAACAGATTTTGAGCCGTCTAGCCCATTTTATGGCTGATTTGGTGTCCAAAAAATGGATATCTTCTGGCTGTTTTTAGGACTTTCAGGCCAGTATCAAGCAGGTGTCTGATTGGACCATCAAGTGTTTGCAAATGGGTGTTCTATGAGGCGTCGCCATGGTGCTATGGGGTGGTCCAGTTTGAGGTGAAAATGAGCCGTTCAGGAGAATCACGGGGACACAGTTCGGTCCTAGTAACAAATCTTGATAGGCCACGGCACCCTTGCATCCAGCAGTTATGATGCCTGCAGCGGAAGTAGGTCTTTTGGACCAATCAAAAAATGTTCATGCCACAGTTCATTCCCCTGAAGTATTCGGGAAGATGGCCGAAAGTACAACGTGGGTGTGCAGATTGGGGTAGCCTCCTGACAAGTCCCCCTTTGGTCCCCAAACACAGTGCCGGCTGAAAGGAGAGCATGGATGCTTCGCAGTCTGTGGAGTACAGTTCTGGCCGTTGTCGTTTTGGTGGAGGTGTGAATGCCACTTCTCATTCATCAGCGGTACATGCCTCACATGGTTCTTGTACCACATGTAGAAAGCACTCTTTGAATGTGGTGGTGCATTCGGTTGTTGCGGGTGCATTACGGGGCGTGGGGAGGGGGCAGGGGAGGTTGGCGCTGCAATGTGCCAAAAGGGAAGGGGAGGGGGGGATTGGCACTGCGGGGTTGAGGTTTTGCAGCAGTCTTAGATGTCAGAGAGGCCTTTCCATTTATCCCCCACATGATGATCCTCCGGAAAATTGAGACATAACCACCCATACCACGCATAATCGGAGAAATATACCACCACACTCCCACGACCCATGGCTTGCGTAGATGTGTGCTGAAGTAGAGGCAATTCTCGGCAAAGTACCCTCAAAATATCTCTAGCCAAAATTACCAGCCCCCACGCCATGCAAAACTGGTGTACCCCAACAGTGGCCACCCTGCGCATCAATCCCAGGGCAAAGCACCTCAGTAGTTGCATCGTCAGCTTTGTAGTGATCGTCGTGCATGGCAGGGTCGCGATCACTTTCGTCGCGCAGCGGACTCCCTGACATGCGGCTGTAGTGAACAAACACAAAGAAGGCCGATGTGTGACATGTGGTTCTTTAGCAGCAGTGATGACTGGGAGCAACTTCTGTGACGGGGCGGGGTGGCTCCCAGTGCTGGCACACCATAGGCCGTCGTGCACGCCGTTTGAGAAACTTCTTTCGCAACCAGCTGAACTCCTCAGCCCGAAAAACTAACTCCCACCATCAGCCATGGGAATGTTGTTGCACTGTGTGAGCGCTCCACTCACCAGATAATCACCCCTCTAAACCTGTCTAGCGGTGGTTACTTTGTCCAGTCCCCACCCATGCACAACAATTCCCCCACAACCCTGGGGAACAGTGCCAAACTGACAGTCAGGATGATCAAGGGGACAAAAAGCAAGGGCGTAGGATGCGCACAGTGGGTATGAGGTGTATGTACACGTGGCTACCAAACGCCGGTCACTCAGAGAGGCTCCACGCTTTCCCGACACTTAGTGCCGCTTCGTCTAAGAAGTCATCGGAGCACACTGTTCCGTGTGGGCTGCTGAACTGCTGCCACTACAACAAAAAACTCAAAGTGACGGTCCCCGCAAAACCCCACACCCACCAGGGTAATCAAGGGCAAGGGAGGGGATTGTGCTCTGGGCCAGGGTCCAATCCCACAGCCAGGATGAAATTCCATGTGACCACTGAAAGCATGAAATGGGCCGTGATTTGTGCATTTCTCTCCTTCACAGACAAAGTCCATGCAGTCCGCTGCTCCACAAACACACATCACCATGCTTGACAACCACAACCACGGCAATATGTCCCCTGCTCCACAACCACAGACATTATGAGGCCTTGAGAACCACAGCCATGCTCATGCATAACCTTCTTCACAGACAGGGCAAATCTGCAGAACAACATTCGGTGAAGGCTTTCCCGATATTCAGCCCATGAGTGCATATAATGCGTAGCACAGGCACATGGGCCTGGCTCAGGTTCGCGTTTGGTGGCAGAGTCTTGGGCATGGAGAAATTGGCATTTGTTTTGGATCACTGATGTGGGCAGGGCCCTGGTCCGAAACATATGACCTCGGTTTAATGCAGGGTAGCTGGCAGCGCCACGGACTGTGCAGTGTATGGCAGGGTTGAACACACCTGTGCAATATAAGGGATGGTCTTCCGATGGGCATGGAGGACCAATCAAGCTGATACCACGCCATGACCCCACCCCCAGCCGATATTCCCGTCCACACCCATGTCTCCATCCCTTCTCCGATCCCCCCTCCCTCATTTCCCACTGTGGGAGTGTTGGAATGTGGCAACATCGCAGGGCTGCACATGGGCATAGAGACGATCTCGGTTCAATAATGCCAGCATACATATCTCGTCGAAGATCTCCAGACGAACTCATCACTTCCACATCAGCCACCTCCCTCCCAATCGTTTGACGGGCTTGAGCAGCCACATCACAGAGTGGCACCAGATCATCAAGAGAGCAATACACGTTCGCTTTGGAGTTCTCAGGTGTCCCATTCATCGCAAAGGCAATTGCCTAAGATGCTGTGAAAGAACACAGACTGTGTGATCCCCCCATCAGACATCAGAGCACGAAAGCTGAAGTCACCCCGTGACCCAACAGCGCAGAAGGTGGGATCCCTTCGTCAGCCATGAGGAGGGAAATGTGCACCGCACGTGCACCGCATAATGTGTTGGGAAAATTACAGTGAAGTGGTCAATCCTTGGAACCCTAAAACTGGTGCACCTTGGAGGCCTCTGGGCTACTTGTTGTTGCTTTCTATAGCACGGGTGGGCCGTCTCCTCGCTTTTAGACGCGACCCCCCTCCCAATATCACTTTAAAACTAGCAAAGACGGTCGACAACGAGAGTGCATCCTTCTATGAAGCCTCTCTTGGCCGCTCCGATTAGTGGAAATCGGAGGAGGATCCGAGCTCTGTGGAATGTGGGTCTTCCGCAGATCATGATTCGTCCAGCGGTAACGAGAGTTCCGCAACTTCCGAAGACGGTAACAGCCCCTCTTCTTCCTCATCTTCTTGCTCTTCTATCTCTTCTTCCGGGGTGGAAGTTCTCCCCCAAAGTGCCCATCACCACTCCGAAGCAAAGGGCCATACGTAGTAGGCTTTTATCTTATCTATTCATGTGTGCCACCATCCGCATTAAAATTTTCTCCCATTGAACTGTGATTTCTGTGTGCAACTATGCGCCGGTAAGGTTTTTTCCGATCTATTCATGTGTGCCACCATCCAAAGTAGGCTTTTGTCCTGTCTCTTCACATGTCCCACCAATTACAGTACTATTTTTTTCTATCTCTTTATGTGTGCCACCATCCGCAGCAATTGTTTTTCCTGTCTCTTCATGTGTGCCACCACCCGCCATAGGTTTCTTCCTTATCTATTCATGTGTTACACCATCCACAATAGGCTTTTATCCGATCTATTCATGTGTGCCACCAGCCGTAGTAGGCTTTTATCTTATCCATTCATGTGTGCCACCATCCGCTTTAACCTTTTTTCCTATCTATTCAAATGTGATTTATGGGTGCAACCATCCGCAGTAAGGTTTTTTCCTATCTACTCATGTGTGCCACCATCCACAATAGGCCTTTTTCTTGTCTCTTTACGTGTGCCAACAATTGTGGTACGCTTCTTTTCTATTTCTGTATGTGTGCCACCATCCGCAGTAATCTTTTTTCCAATCTCTTCATGTGTGCCACCACCCGCCGTAGGTTTTTTCTTTATCTATTCATGTGTTACACCATTAACAATAGGGTTTTATCCTATCTATTCATGTCTGCCATCATCCACAGTAGGCTTTTATCTCATCTATTCATGTGTGCCACCATCCGCAGTAAAAAAAAAAGGCCTTTATCTTATCTATCCATGTGTGCCACCATCCGCATTAACCTTTTTTCGTATCTATTCAAATGTGATTTATGTGTGCAACCATCCGCAGTAAGGTTTTTTCCTATCTACTCATGCGCGCCACCATCCACGGTAAGTTTTTTCCCTGTCTCTTCACGTGTGCCACCAATTATAGTACGCTTCTTTTCTATCTCTTTGTGTGTGCCACCACCCGCAATAGGGATTTTCCTTATCTATTCATGTGTTACAACATCCACAATAGGCTTTTACCCTATCGATTCATGTGTGACACTAGCCGCAGTAGGCTTTTACCCTATGCATTCATGTGTGCCACCATCCGCAATAAGCTTTTTTCACATCTATCCAATTATTATTCATGTGTGCCACCATCGGTGTGAAGCTTTATTCCTATCTATTCATGTTTGCCACCATCCACAGCATGCCTTTTTCCTGTCTCTTCACGTGTGCCACCAATCGTAGTACGCTTCTTTTCTATCCCTCTATGTGTGCCGTCATCCGCAGTAATCATTTTTCGTGTCTCTTCATGTGTGCCACCACCCGCAATAGGGTTTCTCCTTGTCTATTCATGTGTTACACCATCGACAATTTGTTGTACCATCCGTAGTAGCATTTTATCCGACCTATTGATGCGTGCCAGCCTCCGCAGTAGGCTTCTACCCTATCTATTCATGTGTGCCACCATCCGCATTAGGCTTTTCTCCTAGCTATCCAACTGTGATTCATGTGTGCCACCATCCGCAGTAGGCTTTTGTCTTGTCTCTTCACGTGTGCCACCAGTCATAGTACGCTTCCTTTCTATCTCTTTATTTGTGCCACCATCCGCAGTAATCGTTTTTCGTGGCTCTTCATGTGTGCCACCACCGGCAAGAGGGTTAACCCCTATCCATTCATGTATTACACCATCCACAACAGGCGTTTGTCCTATGTATTCATGTTCGCCAAGATCCGCAGTAGGCTTTTATCTTATCTATTTATGTGTGCCACCATCCGCAGTAATCGTTTTTTTTTGTCTCTTCATGTGTGCCACCACCCGCAATAGGGTTTCGCCTGGTCTATTCATGTGTTACAACATCCAAAATAGGCTTTTATCCTATCTATTCATGTGTGCCACCATCCGTAGTAGGCTTTTATCTAATCTAGGCATGTGCGCCACCATCCGAAGTAACCTTGTTTCCTATCTATCGAACTCTGATTTATGTGTGCAACCATCCGCATTAAGGTTTTTTCCTATCTATTCATGTGTGCCACCATCCAAAGTAGGCTTTTGTCTTGTCTCTTCACGTGTGCCACCAGTCGTTGTACACTTCTTTTCTATCTCTTTATGTGTGCCACCATCCGCAGTAATCGTTTTTCTTGTCTCTTCGTGTGTGCCACCACCCGCAATAGGGATTTTCCTTATCTATTCATGTGTTACACCATCCACAATAGGCTTTTATCCTATCTATTCATGTGTGCCACCATCCGTAGTAGGGTTTTATCTTATGGGTTCATGTGTGCCACCATCTAAATTAAGCTTGTTTCCTATCCATCCAACTGTGATTCATGTGTGCAACCATCCGCAGTAAGCTTTTTTCTTATCTATTCATGTGTGGCACCATCCAAAGTAGGCCTTTTTCCTATCTCTTCACGTGTGCCACCAATCGCAGTACGAGTGACACATGGAACGCACGAAGCAAATACGCAGAGATGGGCGCCACCGGACAACTCACAATTGCTCGAAGTGTTCACGTGGCTTTCTTGTTATAGTGTTGACTATGTTACTCACTACTGTCGCTGCTACAGCTACTGCTGCGGCTAGAAATGGAGCTAAAAGACGATGCTGAGGAGCTGGAACCTGCACTGAAGTCACTGAAATCGCTGCATTCACCCAACTCATCCCTTCCCCCTTCCTCCAAAACCTTTGCCCTTTTGGCGCGAGCCTTGCGCTGCGGGGTCTTGCGCTCCTTGTGCTTTTTGTACCTCCTGCCAGTTGCACGCCATGCATGCGCAACCTGCTCATATGCATACTCACTGGCATTAATGTCCTCAGCACCAATGAGATGCATTCGTATGTTCCCCCAGCTCATCCTATTTCGCAAAGATGTGCCTGGCATGTGCCTGGGCAACTAGCCCGGCACAACTAAAAGCAGCAGCAATCAATGCAACAGCAGTGGCAGCAGTGGCAGCCTCCATTGCCCTCTTCTTCATCAACTTCTTCTTTTCGCGGGCTCTCTTGGAGGTGCATGCGCTCACTGTAGGGCACTGAGGTGAGTGCCCAAACTGTCCGGTGCAGCGCTGTTCCCAGGCACCCTTTACAGGCATGGTGACAGACTATGAGAAAAGAAGGGGCAACATCTGTCACTGTCTATCTGTCACTCTCCATCTGTCACTGAGTGACAGATAGCCCGACCCCCCCCTCCCCCCACCCCCATCAAAAAATTGGACCCCTTCTTATCAAGATCCCTGATGTGTGCCACCATCCAAAGTAGGCCTTTTTCCTGTCTCTTCACGTGTGCCACCAATCGCAGTACGCTTCATTTCTATCTCTTTATGTGTGCCACCATCCGCAGCAATTGTTTTTCCTGTCTTGCCATGTGTGCCACCACCCGCAATAGGGGTTTTCCTTATCTATTCATGTGTTACATCATCCACAATAGGCTTTTATCCTATCTATTCATGAGTGCCACCAGCCGAAGTAGGCTTTTATCTTATCTATTCATGTGTGCCACCATCCGCTTTAACCTTTTACCCTATCTACTCAACTATGATTCATGTGTGCAACCATCCGCACTAAGCTTTTTTCCTATCTAGTCATGTGTGCCATCATCCCAAGTAGGCTTTTGTCCTATCTCTTCACGTGTGCCACCAGTCGTAGTACACTTCTTTTCTATCTCTTTATGTGTGTGAGCATCCGCAGTAATCGTTTTTCCTGTCTCTTCATGTGTGCCACCACCCGCAATAGGGCTTTCCCCTATCTATTCATGTGTTACACCATCCACAATAGGCTTTTATCCTATCTATTCATGTGTGCCATAATCTGCAGCAAACTTTTATCTTATTTGTTCATGTGTGCCACCATCTGCATTAAGCTTTTTTTTATCCATCCAACTGAGATTTATGTGTGCAACCATGCGCAGCAAACTTTTTTCCTCTCCATTCATGTGTGCCACCATCCACAGTAGGCCTTTTTCGTCTCTTCACGTGTGCCACCAATCGCAGTACGCTTCCTTTCTATCTCTTTATGTGTGCCACCATCCGCAATAGGGGTTTTCTCCGTCTATTTATGTGTTGCACCATCCACAATAGGCTTTTATCCTATCTATCCATGTGTGCCACCAGCCGTAGTAGGCTGTTATATTAACTATTCATGTGCGCCACCATCCGCATTAACCTTTTTCCCTATCTGTTCAACCGTGATTCATGTGTGCAACCATCCGCCGTAAGACTTTTTCGTATCTGTTCGTGTGTGCCATCATCCACCATAGGCTTTTTTCCTGTCTCTTCACATGTGCCACCAATCGTACTAGGCTTCTTTTCTATCTCTTTATGTGTGCCACCATCCGCAGTAATCGTTTTTCCTGCTCCTTCATGTGTGCCACCACCCGTAATACGGTTTCTCCTTGTCTATTCATGTGCTACAACATCCAAAATAGGCTTTTATCCTATCTATTCATGTGTGCCACCATCTGTAGTCGGTATTTATCTTATCGATTCATGTGCACCACCATCCGAAGTAACCTTGTTTCCTATCTATCCAGCTCCAATTTATGTGTGCAACTGTCGGCAGTAAGGTTTTTTCCTATCTATTCATGTGTGCCACCATCCAAAGTCGGCTTTTGTCCCGTCTCTTCACATGTGCCACCAGTCGTAGTACACTTCTTTTCTATCTCTTTATGTGTGCCACCATCCGCGGGAATCCTGTTTTTCGTCTCTTCATGTGTGCCAGCACCCGCAATAGGGCTTTCCCCTATCTATTCATGTGTTACACCATTCACAATAGGCTTTTATCCTATCTATTCATGTGTGCCACCATCTGCAGTAGGCTTTTATCTCATCAATTCATGTGTGCCACCATCCAAATTAACCTTTTTTCATGCCTATTCAACTGTGATTATTGTGTGCAACCATCCGCAGTAAGGTTTTTCCCTATCTATTCATGTGTGCCACCATCCAAAGTAGGCTTTTGTCTTGTCTCTTCACGTGTGTCACCAATCGCATCGCCCTTCCTTTCTATCTCTTTATGTGTGCCACCACCCGCAGTAATCTTGTTTTTTGTCTCTTCATGTGTGCCACCACCCGCAATAGGGTTTTCCCCTATCTATTCATGTGTTACACCATCCACAATAGGCTTTTATCCTATCTATCCATGTGTGCCACCATCCGTAGTAGGCTTTTCTCTAATCTAGGCATGTGCGCCACCATCCGAATTAACCTTTTTTCCTATCTATTCAACCGTGATTCATGTGTGCAACCATCCGTAGTAAGGTTTTTTCCTATCTATTCATGTGTGCCACCATCCAAAGTAGGCTTTTGTCATGTCTCTTCACGTGTGCCACCAGTCATAGTACACTACTTTTCTATCTCTTTATGCGTGACACCATCCGTAGTAATCATTTTCCTTGTCCCTTCATGTGTGCCAGCACCCGCAATAGGGATTTTCCTTATCTATTCATGTGTTACACCATCCACAATAGGCTTTTATCCTATCTATTCATGTGTGCCATCATCCAAGGGAGTCCTTTATCTTATCTTAAGCTTTTTTTCTATCCATCCAAGTGTGATTTATATGTGTAACCATGCGCAGCAAACTTTTTTCCTCTCTATTCATGTGTGCCACCATCCACAGCAGGCCTTTTTCGTCTCTTCACGTGTGCCACCAATCGCAGTACGCTTCCTTTCTATCTCTTTATGTGTGCCACCATCCGCAATAGGGGTTTTCTCCGTCTATTTATGTGTTGCACCATCCACAATAGGCTTTTATCCTATCTATCCATGTGTGCCACCAGCCGTAGTAGGCTGTTACATTAACTATTCATGTGCGCCACCATCCGCATTAACCTTTTTCCCTATCTGTTCAACTGTGATTCATGTGTGCAACCATCCGCCGTAAGACTTTTTCGTATCTGTTCGTGTGTGCCATCATCCACCGTAGGCTTTTTTCCTGTCTCTTCACATGTGCCACCAATCGTAGTAGGCTTCTTTTCTATCTCTTTATGTGTGCCACCATCCGCAGTAATCGTTTTTCCTGCTCCTTCATGTGTGCCACCACCCGTAATACGGTTTCTCCTTGTCTATTCATGTGCTACAACATCCAAAATAGGCTTTTATACTATCTATTCATGTGTGCCACCATCTCTAGTCGGTAGTTATCTTATCGATTCATGTGCACCACCATCCAAATTAAGCTGGTTTCCTATCTATCCAGCTCCAATTTATGTGTGCAACTGTCGGCAGTAAGGTTTTTTCCTATCTATTCATGTGTGCCACCATCCAAAGTCGGCTTTTGTCCCGTCTCTTCACATGTGCCACCAGTCGTAGTACACTTCTTTTCTATCTCTTTATGTGTGCCACCATCCGCGAGAATCCTGTTTTTCGTCTCTTCATGTGTGCCAGCACCCGCAATAGGGCTTTCCCCTATCTATTCATGTGTTACACCATTCACAATAGGCTTTTATCCTATCTATTCATGTGTGCCACCATCCGCAGTAGGCTTTTATCTCATCAATTCATGTGTGCCACCATCCAAATTAACCTTTTTTCATGCCTATTCAACTGTGATTATTGTGTGCAACCATCCGCAGTAAGGTTTTTCCCTATTTATTCATGTGTGCCACCATCCAAAGTAGGCTTTTGTCATGTCTCTTCACGTGTGCCACCAGTCATAGTACACTACTTTTCTATCTCTTTATGCGTGACACCATCCGTAGTAATCATTTTCCTTGTCCCTTCATGTGTGCCAGCACCCGCAATAGGGATTTTCCTTATCTATTCATGTGTTACACCATCCACAATAGGCTTTTATCCTATCTATTCATGTGTGCTATCATCCAAGGGAGTCTTTTATCTTATCTTAAGCTTTTTTTCTATCCATCCAACTGTGATTTATATGTGTAACCATGTGTGCCACCATCCACGGCATGCGTTTGTACTGTTCCTTCACGTGCGCCACCAATCGTGGTACGCTTGGTTTCTATCTTTTGATGTGTGTCACCATCGGCAATACTCCTTTTTCCCTGTCTCTTAATGTGTGCCATCAACCGCAACCGGGTTGTTCCTTATCTATTCATGCGTCACACCATCCAGAATAGGCTTTTATCTGATCTGTTAATGTGTGCCACCATGCCAGTAAGCTTGTTTCCTATCTATCCAACTGTGATTCATGTGTGCAACCATCCGCAGCAGGCTTTTTTCCTATCTGTTCATGTATGCCATCATCCAAAGTAGGCTTTTTTCCTCTCTCTTCACCTGTGCCACCAATTGTAGTACACTTCTTTTCTATCGCTTTATGTGTCCCGGAATCCACAGTAATCGTTTTTCCTATCTCTTCGTGTGTGCCACCACCCGCAATTGGGTTGTTCCCTGTCTATTCATTAGTTACACCATCCACAATACGCTGTTATCTTATTTGCTCATGTGTGCCACCATCCGCATTAAGCTTGTTTCCTATTTATCAAACCGTGATTAATGTGTGCAACCATCCGCAGTAAGGTTTTTTCCTATCTATTCATGTGTGCCACCATCCACAATACGCTTCTTTCCTGTCTCTTCGCGTTGTGCCACTAATGGTAGTGCGCTTCCTTTCTAGCTATCTCTTTATGTGTGCCACCATCCGCAGTAATCGGTTTCCCTGTCTCTTCATGTGTGCCACCACCCGCAATAGGGATTTTCCCAATCTATTCATGTGTTACACCATCCGCAATAGGCTTTTATCCTATCTATTCATGTGTGCCATCATCCGCAGCAGGCTTTTATCTCATCTATCGATTTGTGCCACCATCCGCCGTAGGCTTTTGCCCTATCTATTCATGTGTGCCACCATCCGCATCGAGGTTTTTTCCTATCTATCTAACTGTGATTCATGTGTGCCACCATCCGCAGCAAGCTTTGTTCGTATCTAATCATGTGTGCCAGCATCCAAAGTAGGCCTTTTTTCCTGTCTCTTGATGTGTGCCACCAATCGTAGTACGCTTCTTTTCATTCTCTTTATGTGGGCCACCATCCGCAGTAATGCTTTTTCCTTCTCTTCTTGTGTGCCACCACCCGCAATGAGGTTTTTCCTTATCTATTCATGTGTTACACCATCCACAATAGGCTTTATCCTATCTATGCATGTGTGCCACCAGCCGCAGTAGGGTTTTATCTCATCCATTCATGTGTGCCACCATCCGCATTAACCTTTTTTCCTATCTATTCAATTGTGATTTATGTGTGCAACCATCCGCAACAAGCATTTATCCTATCTACTCATGTGTGTCATCGTCCAAAGTGGGCTTTTTCCCTGTCTCTTCACATGTGCAAACAATCGTAGTAGGGTTCTTTCCTATCGCTCTTAGGCCACGCAAACTGCCCACCTTCACAGAAGCATAGGTGGCAGACCAGCATCTTCGTCTGGTGCTGGTGCCAACACCAGATGGGGGGGTCTGTGGGCTCATTTTGATGGTGTCTTATTGTAGGCACAAAAACAGGGCCTTTTTGGGGGGTCTCAAACACGTTTCTTTCATTTTCATCTATTGAACCCAGTTCCCATTTCCTGGATTGAAGGTGTGATATCGGAGGAAAAGCACATGTAGGGCTTATTGCACCATGTAAACAGGAAGCTGTAAAATCACGCTGTTCTGGACCCCCCCTCAACTGTGGACACGAACAAGCACGCTGACACAGTGTCTCTATTTCCACATTGGGAACTTCGAATCGTATGCTTTGTAATACATTAGTAGTATCATATGCACATACACAACCATACATAGGAGTCACAGCTGCGAAGTATATGCAAAATTCACCTGTAAATTGTTGTACCTGAAAGACAGGGCTGTTTACATGAAAATCCAGCTAAGCACTTGGGGCCAGCACCAACACCTGGAAAAATGGCAATGAAGACAAGCAATTGGGCAAAGAGTAGCTGGTGCCAGCACTTCCTGAGGAAAACAAAGAAATAGTAGGTGCAAACCAAGCAGAGGTAGTGATGTGTAAAATCACGTAATAAAGAAGACCCATTTGAATAATGTCCAGTACGTAGTAGATGCCGAACAACGGAGTAGGAAAATTTCATTACAAAAGTCTGGTGATGCAAGTAAAAGACACGATGCACATGGTGGCAAAACACAGCACACTCCCTATCCTTCAATGAGATGCACGTACCTTATGAAGATAAACATCGATGGAATGGATATGGGAATGGTACTAACCAGGTTGCTCACTGGAGTTGGTGCTGGTGCCAGCACTCATAGTCCGGAACATCATCTCAGAGACTCGATTGCATCGAAAGGTGCTGGCACCAGCTACTTTGAGCCAAAGGGGGATTCGAGAAGACCATTTGAGTCAGCAGGTGCTGGCACCCGCACCTTTCTGCCAAAGAGAACCAAGAAAAGGTGAAATTGCTTGCAAAGGTGCTGGCCCCAGCTGCTTCAATGATAAACTTGATACCAAAGATACAAAGTAACAAGACATGTCCAATACGCGGTGACTATAGTAACCAACATGTGCACGATTGAATATCACCAACAAATGTAATTGCGGGACATCCCACAAGTACTTTTCGTCAAAGAAGGTGCTGGCCCCAGCTGCAATCATGGGAAACATACTTTTGAGATCAGCATTTTCAATCATCATGAGGTAGTAGTGTAGAAAGGGTGTTTTGAACCCCTAACTTCATCGGCCGCGAAAATACACGTTCAAAAAAGGGGAGTTTTTTACACTGCTCTTTTTGGGTATAGAACCGGGCAAAAGTGTGCCACGGGGGTGGGCAGTTTGCGTGGCCTAAGTCGCTTTATGTGTGCCACCATCGGTAGTAGCCTTTTTCCCTGTCTCTTTATGTGTGCCACCACCCGCAGTCAAGTTTTTTCCTATCCATTCATGTGTGCCACCATCCGCAGCTGGCTTATTTCTTGTCTCTTCATGTGTAGCACCATCCACAGCGGGCTTTTTTCTTGTCTCCTGGTGTGGGCCACTTTTGCCCATCCATCCCTTGGGCCTTTTGCCGCTTCATGCGACGCAATCACGTGCAGCCCTCATTCCCACAGTCTCGACCACAATTTCTTAGGCGTCACAAGTTGCCCGCCCCCCACCTGGCGCTATGGCCCACGGAAGTCCATGTTGCAGTGAGGAGAAAAGTATGTGAAAAGGGGTGTTATTTTGGGGGTATCTATCCCCCCCCGGTGGCAATAGGCAAAATGAAGGTATGTATGTGAAATATATGCCGTTATTTCTATTTCTAGCTACACACAAATTTTCGAAATAAAGATACCAAATCACAAAAATATGGTGGTATTTTACATTTAGACCATTGCATTCCTTTAGTAGGGGGGGGGGGGGTCCATCTATTATTACTTTTACCCCTTGGTTCCAGGGTTACCACAAAACCCACGTATACAGCACAAGTAAAAGAACAGCAAAAATATGGGTCATTGAAAAACAAACAAAACTACCCCCAAAGCATATACGTGTATTTCCTTTTTTTATGAACCTGGCCGAAATTTCGGCCAATTTGTGCCAAAACAATCAAAACACATGGTGTTATTCACCAGACAGGCCAAAGCTGGCCGAAATTTCGGCCAGGTCCTTCAAAACTTGAAATAACGCCACAGAAATGGATACGTTTGAGCTTTTTTGGAAGCTGGCCGAAATTGAGGCCAGCTTTTCCATTGGTTCCATTGGAAACATGCATGTGCATATACACCTTTTAACGCTTCTGGCCGAAATTTCGGCCAGCTTTTTGGTTTAACGTTGAATGACTATACTCATTTTCATTTTTTTAAGGGCTGGCCGAAATTTCTCCCAGCTCTCTGGTCTAATCAGCTTCCATACGTTCATATTCGGCTTTTTTGCCAGTCGGGTCCAAAAACATCAAAACACATGGTGTCATTCACGAGACAGGCCCAAGCTGGCCGAAATTTCGGCCAGGTCCTTCAAACCTTGAAATAACGTCACAGAAATGGATACCTTTGAGGTTTTTTGCAAGCTGGCCGAAATTGAGGCCAGCTTTTCCATTGGTTCCATTGGAAACATGCATGTGTATATACACCTTTTAACGCTTCTGGCCGAAATTTCGGCCAGCTTTTTGGTTTAGTGTTGAATGACTATACTCATTTTCACTTTTTTTAAGGGCTGGCCGAAATTTCTCCCGGCTCTGTGCTCTAATCACCATTCATACACTCATATTCGGCTTTTTTTGTTGGTGTGGCCGAAATTTCGGCCAGCATTTCCTCTTTCTGCGCATATCAGCAATTGTTTTCCCATCCAACACATTCTTCTTGGTTCCAGGGTTTCCACAAAAGCCACCTATGCACCACAAGTAAAAGAGCAGCAAAGATACGGTTCATTGAATAGCAAACAAAACTACCCCCAAAGGATATACGTGTATTTCGTATTTTTATTAACCTGGCCGAAATTTCGGCCAGCTTTTCCAAGAACATCAAAACACATTGTCTTATTCACCGGACAGGCCCAAGCTGGCCGAAATTTCGGCCAGGTCCTTCAAAAGTTGAAGTAACGTCACCGAAATGGATACCTATGACGGTAGACATGCGCAAAGAGCACAGGTGCACTGGCATTTGAAGATGGTGTACAATGTACCACACTCAATGACAAGCAAATACTTGCCAACTGACAAATCCACACGGGCTATGGGAAAAAACAATAGCAGTACACCAAAAACACTTAGGGACGCAGATGCTGGCCAAAATTTCGGCCAACCTTCGTACCGGCAAACAATATAACCCGTTGGGAATGGCAGTAGGCAACAGGAGACATACGAATGACTTTATAAAAAAGAAGATCTTGGATGCAATCCACTGGTGGTGCGGCCTTGAGATCGTCATAGCGCCGCTGCACACGATCCTCGGATAATTTACGGACGTGGCCAATGCTTCGGTCGTGGTCTATTACAATTTGGTCAAAGAAAACTTTTATTTTGGTTGTGGACGTGACCCAGTCGGATAACGTGATGGTGGTTGATGAATTTTTCATTGGTGGTGCCTTAGGCTTCCCTTGAAGTCCCTCTGTGCTTGCCTTATCCCCGTCCGGTTGATGGGCAGGTTGGGATTGCCCATTTTCGGACGCAGCTTCAGCTGGAAGGGAAATAAGCACCTCCTGTGAATCCATTGCAGGCTCGGTCATAAAAAAGGATGCTACAGTAGGGGATTTCATGGAAAGAGAAATAACAAAAGTGGCAATAACAAGCGCAATTCAACACAAAATGGCCCAAAATCGACGTCTTGACACGAATGATGGAATACCATAGCCGAAATTTCGGCCAGCCATGCACTGGATGTGAAACCACTGTTCAAAATTGGGTTGCCGAGAAGCTGGCCGAAATTTCTGCCAGAAATGTGTGTCATTTGGAATCAGGGGTCCACATAAGGCAACTTTGGCCGAAATTTCGGCCAGCAAAATGCAAAATAGAGAATGTACACACAAAACAGTGGCAATGCGTGGCACACCCCATACGAGCATGACAGTTATAGTAATACCAGAAAGCATTAACGCTGTGAGAAGAAAGCAGCTTTATAGAAGTGTACGGTGTAATATTTATGCACAACAAGAATTGCAAGTTGGCAGAAATTTCGGCCAGATGTTTTGGATGGGAAAACAATTGCTAATATGCGCAGAAATGGGACACACTGGCCGAAATTTCGGCCACACCGGCAAAAAAGCGGGATACGAGTGTATGAAAGGTGATTAGACCAGAGAGCTGGGAGAAATTTCGGCCAGCCCTTAACAAAATGAAAATGAGTATAGTCATTCAACACTAAACCAAAAAGCTGGCCGAAATTTCGGCCAGAAGCGTTAAAAGGTGTATATACACATGCATGTTTCCAATGGAACCAATGGAAAAGCTGACCTCAATTTCCGCCAGCTTCCAAAAAAGCTCAAAGGTATCCATTTCCGTGACGTTATTTCAAGTTTTGAAGGACCTGGCCGAAATTTCGGCCAGCTTGGGCCTGTCTGGTGAATACTACCATGTGTTTTGAATTTTTTGGCACACACTGGCAAAAAAGCGGAAGATGAACGTATGGAAGCTGATTAGACCAGAGAGCTGGGAGAAATTTCGGCCAGCCCTTAAAACAATGAAAATGAGTATAGTCATTCAACGTTACACCAAAAAGCTGGCCGAAGTTTCGGCCAGAAGCGTTAAAAAGTGGATATACACATGCATGTTTCCAATGGAACCAATGGAAAAGCTGGCCTCAATTTCGGCCAACTTCCAAAAAACCTCAAAGGTATCGATTTTCTGTGACGTTATTTAAAGTTTTGAAGGACCTGGCCGAAATTTCGGCCAGCTTGGGCCTGTCTGGTGAATAAGACCATGTGTTTTGATGTTCTTGGAAAAGCTGGCCGAAATTTCGGCCAGGTTAATACAAATAGGAAATACACGTATATCCTTTGGGGGTAGTTTTGTTTGCTGTTCAAAGAACCGTATCTTTGCTGCTCTTTCACGTGTGGTGTATAGGTCGGTTTTGTGGAACCCTTGGAACCAAGAAGAATGTGTTGGATGGGAGCACAATTGTTGATATGCGCAGAAAGAGGAAATGCTGGCCGAAATTTCGGCCACACCAACAAAAAAAGGCCAGTATAAGTGTATGAATGGTGATTAGACCAGAGAGCTGGGAGAAATTTCGGCCAGCCCTTAAAAAAATGAAAATGAGTATAGTCATTCAACATTAAACCAAAAAGCTGGCCGAAATTTCGGCCAGAAGCGTTAAAAGGTGTATATACACATGGATGTTTCCAATGGAGCCCAAAAGCTGGCCTCAATTTCGGCCAGCTTCAAAAAAACCTCCAACATGATACACTAGATGAAGCGGATACCTAAGGCTAACACATCACCACCTATTTCAATGGATGTCACACAACGCTGGTACCAACATTGCTCACATATGTCAAATAGCATACTCAAACTAGAAATGTAGAAGATTCTCACATCGTGCGTATATGTTGTCCTAGAGGGCGGGCAACTTGTGACGCCTAAGCATTTCTCCGTCACATCGGTGAGCTTGAGACCACGCTTGAAAGCAGCCCTTCGTGTGCATACCCCCCGGCCGCTTGCTTTGGATGTGGAAGGCAGCGACAACAGGCAGTTCAAGGTTGGTCAGTGGAAATATACGGCGGCCAGCTTCTATTTTTTCTCAGCAGCAAAACCATCGGCAAGCGAGTCAAGGGTTCGCCCCCACCAAGGGCGCTGCCCCCTATTGGGGCTTCGGCGTGAACGCACAAGAGGCAAACTTTCTTTCATCCATCATAGCATGCCTTCAATCATATCACTAGCCTCAGGGGGCAGTGCACAAAGGATTTGTGCGACTGGCGACATATCCACCCAGCCTGCTGGGCCGACACTGGTAAACCAAGATACCGCCTTCAAGGCCATGTAAACACATCAGTCCATCGCCTTGACCATGTGCTTCCGTATCAAAAGTTTAACCTCGGCACCCCTCTTTACAAGATTGTCGTGGAGGGTCTTGGAGGATGGTGTGCCCTCGAGATCCACTATCTTCAGCCTCAGGCGGCAGGCCTTTGGACGAGGACCCTTGTGCTGCTCCTTCTCTTGCTTGTCCTCCTTTTGCTTCTCCTCCTTTCACTTTCTCCACCTTTCTTTCCTTTCGTTTTGGCCATATCCTTCTTCTTCCCCAATGTGTCCTTGAATTTGAGGCCCGTTCTCTTTTGCTTCGGCTTCCCCTATTCCTCTGGCTCGCCTTTTGTAATGGGGACCGCAAAACGGTGCAGGGGAAAATCCCCCAGTACTCCGATGGATGCCATTGGTGCCTTCGGGGAATCTTCTCCTTCACGGCCTTGAGCTTAAGCGGCATCGGGCGGATCCTACCTCTTAGCACCCCAACTAGATACCTCAGGTCATTTGCGAAGTCCGTTTTCTCCTCACCCTTTTTCTTTGCTGGCACCAAACTGAGTTCATGCCATGTGGCCTCCAGTGTGCGTGGGCATTTAGGCGCAGTGAGTATGTACAACATGAATTGGGTAACCTACAGCTTCTTGCGGGCGAGGCATGTCTCTATGCACGGGGCGCTGCGGGGGGGGGGGGGTTCGCAGCTACTGCACAGGTTATACAGTGGTGTAGGCTGCCACAGCATTTTCGAGCCCACCATTCGAGATCAAGTTTTCTCCTCAGCCATCTTCAGTGCCACCAGGACTTTTTTGCGCAGCTGCTCGTCCTGTTTCCCAGCTGGACCCTTCCGCTTTTTTAACTCGTCCGGCATTTTGTTCCCTGCTTTGTGCAGGTCTTCAAGCGCTTCCTCCCATTCGTCCAGGGCCTCTTCTCTGCGCTGCACGGCATCCTGCATCCAACCGTTGACCTTGTCCTTCCATGCCCTCGATGGCTCTTTTGTCTGGGCTATTTCCCTTTCTTCTATCCACTCACAAGTCAAGGTCACGCGGTTTTTGTCATGGCTTGGATCAGGGAACTCGACAACGATTGGACTGGACTCGCATAGCTCCTTCCCCGGGCCCCAATACGCTCCGCTATCCGTCCTCTTCCACCAGGCCCATCCTTGCCGATGTGTGATCCCCATCATCGCCATCGTCATCTTCCCCATCCCCATCGCCCTCCCCTGGGATGGCCATCGCCATCGTCGTCGTCCACATCCCCATCGCCCTCGCGACTGCCGTTGCCATCGTTGCCATAGTTGTTGCCATTGCCGTTGCTGTTGCCACCGTTGCTGTTGTCGTTTACACCTACAAGCTGTGGTCCATCGTGTACTTCTACTGCTCCCGCTGTTTGTTGCATTACTTGTTGGGCGTGCTGGGCTGGCTTTTTGTTGCTGCGGAGGAGGTCTGCCCGTGGGTACTTTGTGTGCTTGTCGTTGCTGCTCTTGTACCGCTGCTTGTTGCACTTGTGGCTGCTGTTGCTGTCCCCCTGCCTGTGGGGTTACTTGTTGGGCTTGTTGCTGTTGCTCCTGTTGTACCTCTGCTTGCTGCGCTTGTGGCTGCTGTTGTACGCCTCCTTGTTGCGCTTATGGCAGCGACTTTTGTCCGCCACCACCGTCGGTGGCACCACCTAATCGCGGTTATTCCCGTTGCGGGACACCTCAAGGGCCCTAGAAAGCAGCACCAGCATGTCTCTAACTACAACTCAACATTGGGGTTAGCACATACAGCAACATCAACAACATCAGCAACAAGATTAGGAGGTGGCACTTGCGGAGGGGCTGATTGATGGTTGCCCTTCTCAGCTTTCTCGGCTTTCTCGGCTTCTTGCCACACTGCAGTGATGGTATGTTCATCGTTTTTGCGGGGAGTAGACTTGGGTGTGGGGGAACTTTTGCCCGGCGCGCGCCCGGCGCGCTACCTTTCTATTAAGTATCCCGACTTCAGCCCGAGATTTACCCTCTGATGGAGAAGGCCCCCCAAAGAGACTATGATGGACTGCGCACGTTCCCTGCAAAGAACGTTGCAAAATAAAGCAATATCTGTGAATTAAGCAACCCCAACTCTCATCTGTGTTGTACTCAACAAACAACATTGGTCCCACAAGTGTGGGTGTCAATACATTCAGTACAATAGTGCTCCTTACACTCATCACAAACTGCGACGGTGGAGCGCTTCTGGCAACACAACACACACACATCTGCCTCATCCTCTGCCTCATCTTGCGTGCCACAACCGAGCAAACGGCTGCTCAATGCTTGCCCTATGCCACCTGCACACGTCATTATAACATTGTTGGCGGGCTGTCAAAGTGCCATTCCTTCTTCCAATGAATGGCACAATGACATGAATCCGGCCTTCATAAGCACAATCATGGCCCCCAACTTCGAAATCAAAGAAATCACCTGGGGTACGAGAATGTCCATACCCATGCCAAATCAAAACATCTACCGATGTCCCGGGGGCCAAGGGGCAAATCCATATAATGTTGCCCAACATATCAACGGCAACAATCCACCGGTGGGGCACGGGTCACAAAAGATGCCCGGCGCGCGCCCGGCGCACTAACATTCCCTCTGTGGCGGGGCGTAGGGCGCACAAAGCGCACTCCACATCCCAAAAAAAACCATGCTCATGTCCCGTAGGTTTAACATCGGTGCGGAAGTGTACCACACTCTGTGAGACCTCACCCGGTGGCGCCTCATCCCAAACCTCCCATTCCCCACCATCCTCATCCGACGTCGCCGGCGGCCCACACTCTCCACAAGGTGGCAGGCGGTGATGCGGGCGCGCTGGGGGTCAAGCGCCCTACCAACAACCTTATCTGCCACAGGATTATTCATAATGAAGCGCAATGCAACAAACTTGATTATTACAAATGGTAGAGGTGGGAAAAGAATGTTGCAGAGGGAGACCTTTTTGGTGCGCCTCTTCAAGTTTGCGGCAGCAAACCACCGCTTCACCGTTGCCCATTCCAACTTTATGTCCCGGACCACTTGCTCACGGTGGCTTGAAAGGGCTCAGCGGGGGGTATGAACCATCCGTCGGCAGTTTTTCTCTGTCGGATCGTCAAATACCCGGTCACTGGCGTATTGGCTAGGGGGGAGCAGGCATGGATTTCAATGTGCCGGTACCGAATCCCGAACGAAAAATTGTAATTGGAGGGATTGGTGTTCCCGGCCAATTTGCGGGTGGTCTATTCTTTTACACTTAGGCGGTAAGGCATTTCCATGGCCACGGTGGTGTCTCCCGCCTTGCGCTTAAGATGGGGGGGGGGGGGCATAACCCTATCTACGAAGACTCGGATCATCATAGGCTCCAGGTAGCACATCGGGCTCACCCCGACCCTA
Organism: Eutreptiella sp. 'Long Island Sound 2002'; assembly: GCA_964036045.1. Lineage (NCBI taxonomy): Eukaryota > Euglenozoa > Euglenophyceae > Eutreptiales > Eutreptiaceae > Eutreptiella > Eutreptiella sp. 'Long Island Sound 2002'. The sequence goes on along the minus strand of OZ038383.1, from coordinate 40,626,190 downwards.
TGGCCATGCCACATTGCGGTTGCACTGTCCGTACCAATATCCGTTCCCCCAAGGTGTGCTCTTGTCCCCCCTGTCCTGTGGTGCCCGCCCCTGTGCCAATTGCTCTCTGTGTAATCCCCTTTTGCTGCAATTCTTCACCTTACAGGAACCCTTGCACCTTTGCACAACCCCACTTCATGGCCTTGACCCCTTGCTAGTGTTGGCATGAGAGAGCTACCGGGGGGGTATGATACATCTGGTGCCTCCCCCCATAGGTTTCTTGCTACCCCGTCCCACGCAATGCATTCGGCACCAGCATGTCAGACAGTGGATTTGAGGTTGGGGAGGTTTTTAACCTAGGTTGTGTGGATGCCAAGCACCTCCGAAGGATTCTCCCTCCGCTAGCCACCTTCAAGCCGTAGTCCAGCATGCCCTAGCGGCTCTATGTTTCACTAACCGTCCCATATATATATATATATATTACTACGCCCCTCTCCCCTTAAATTTAGCTAACAACAAGCAACAAGCAACAAGCAACAACAACACGTCTCCGTGCCGTTTTGGGCATTGCTTTGTCCCAACGCTTCGGATCTTTTGCCCATGTAGCCATCTTGGAGCCTAGGTGGTGCCCTTGCAAAATCCAAGATTTGAGCCAAAAACTCACCGGTGGCGGCCCGGGGCGGTGGCGCCAATTCGGGAGGTGCCCTCCCAAATCTGCGCAGTTTTAGGCCAAAAACAGTCATTTTTCGCCCAAAACAGCCCTAGTAAGGGTTCAAAACAGCCAAACGAAGGCAAGCGGCCGCTACACTCCACGTGCGGCTTGACTTTCTCGTGACCAAGGGACTTTTGGTGCCCTCTAACTCCACGACATGTCCGAGAAACGGCCCAAAAAGGCGACAAAAAGCCCCAAAAACTGCGCAATGTGCACCAGCACCCCAAAACCAAGAACGGGCCGTATCTTAGGCTGCGTGGCTAAAAACCGAATTCCGAGGGCACCTAGTCCACCTACAACCCCCCACTTTTTATGGTTTCCAAGCCTCTGAATCGCCCAACGAGACACTTAGACCCCCGTACCAGTGGTCACTTGGTGCAGCCGGAGGGCCGGCCAGCCCACGCACAGTGGGGGCCAACGGTGGGTCCACCAGGGTCCCCAGGGCGAAAAAAAACATTTTTTCCAAAGTTGTTCCTAGACCACTTGGGATGCTCAAACAAGTGTTTTTGGGCCCTTTTGAGCCCGTGGTGGCGCGTTTTGGGCCAAGGAAAATCCCAAAATGCCTTGAAAATGGGCCGTTTCTGGGACCAAAAGTGGGTCAAAAATGGGTCAAAAACGCGTTTTTGCAAAAGTGATCCTAGACCATTTGGGATGCTCAAACAAGTGTTTTTAGCCAATTTGGAGTCCATTTGACCGAGTTTAGCCCGTTCCACCACATGTATGCAGCCCTTTGTGCCCTTCGCACGTACCTTAGAGCCGTGTGGTGGAGCCACCTAGAGTTGGGAGAGGGACGTAGATTGGAGGATATATATATATATATATATCCTCCTATCTACACCCCTCTCCCAACTCTAGGTGGCTCCCCACACGGCTCTAAGGTACGTGCGAAGGGCACAAAGTGGTGCGTACATGTGGTGGAAGGGGCTAAACTCGGTCGAAACGGGCTCAAAATGGGCTCAAAACACTTGTTTGAGCATCCAAGTTGTCCGGGATCACTTTTGTTTGCACAAGCAGAGCACAAGAAAACTGCACAGGACTTGGACACCAATCTGGTCGCCCCTCGGACCACCCTATCCCCGTCCTGCCACTCGTGCTCGACGTCCAAATCCTGGAGCCCTCCGTGGTAGAACGGCGGTACGACAGCGTCCCACAGATCGTCCGGTAGCTGGTGGGAGCCTACCGGTCCCAATCCCCGGTCCAAAATGGCATCCTCGACCCCCCCCATGAACCGCGGAATGGGGGAGGTGTTGATATGGAGGCATGCCTCCCAGGCGTCCGGGTGGAGCTTGCGCAAGGCGCCCAGGAGAGCGGGTAAAGCCCCTTGCAAGCGGAAATCCTCGGCTGTATCGAATACTCTATTCAACCACAAATCCACCCTCTTCGCAACCATCCACAAGCCACAACGTTCCCGCTCGGCTATCCAGTGAAAATGGGGGGTGATCGTCTGCATGAACTCCAGGAAGAGGGGGGGCTGTTCCTGCACCCTCCCACCCCTGTCGGGACCCTTACAGAGGGGGGGGGGGGCGACGCCACTGGGCCCGCCCTCCCCCAAGTCTTGGCCTTGAGACGCTCAGCTGCAGCCACGAAGGCACCCTCCACCGGGCCTTGCGCCTCCGGCGTCCGGACACGCCCGCCCTGCCCGAGCTTGATGCGCTTGGGCTGCGGCGTTCCGATCTGCTGGGCCAAACGAGGTCTCCCAGCTTGACGGCGTGCGGGGGCTCGGGATCGCACGGCCTGCGTACCATCCAGGACCACCTTAGCGCGACGCGGCCCCGCGTATGTGCGGTAGACACGGCCCACCACTCCAGCTTTCGAGCCCGCTGCGGGTCCTCCTCTGACTGGGCCAACGGCTGCCCTGGAGGACCACGGCTTACGCTCCCGTCCAACGAACCTGGCAATTCCGGCCTGTCGACGCCCGGGGGAGCCCCTGGCGCTGCCGACTGCGAATTCGCCAGAGGGGTCGCTTCCGGAATCCTCGCTGTTGTCGTCGGTGTCCACGTCGGAATCGACATTGATGGGCCCGGCTGCCGTCCCCGGCCCGCACGCCCCCCCCCCCCCCACGGCCACCAAAGACCCCGCCACCGTGCACAGCTGACCCGCATCTTCCCGAGACACGGCGCCGCGCTCAATGGCAGAGGCCAAAGGAGGAAGTGGAGGGGGGGTAGGAGCTGTGTCAGGCCCAAGGCCCACCTCAGCAGAGCCGTCCCCTGGGGATTCCTCCAGCTCGGCCGCGGTTTGGTCTCCGTCGCCTACTCCCCCAAGCGTGCCGCTCGCAGTGGATTCCAGCTTCTGACCTCGCGGAAGTCTCGGCTTGCGCTTGGTCGGGGTGTTGAGGGCGCTCGCGATACTGGGGAACATCGGGGATCCCCACAGGGCCAAGACGCCCACGCGTTCCGGATTCGGCAAAGGCCCCTGGTCACGGGACCATGCGGGCAGCACCGTAGGGGCAACGACTCCCGGGTCTGACCATTTGGTGCCGTATTGCATCGCCACGGCCGTGCTTTGCCATCTGCCCCACCATTTGTAGTAGGCGAGGTCTGGCTTACGGGCCCAAGTCGCTGCGGCGCCTCCCCTGCGCAGGGCGTGCCACCTGGCCCGGAAGTGGGCGGTGCTCGCCAGGGCGTCGGCCATGCCTGCCTCCAACCCCGCTTCCCCTGACTGCCAGACGAGCACGTCTGAGGACCGGCCCAGCGAAACCATGTGGCCATGAAGCCACGCCCGGACGCTGTCCGCATACCTGTACAGGGGGCGGGTGGTGTACCCCTCCTCCCCTGTCTTGGAGTTCCCAAACTGGACAAAGCCTGGCATAGCCAGGTCAGTAACCCTGATGCCAGCTGCTGCGCCCACCCGCAGGTAGCATACCCAGCTGATGATGGCCAATGCGCTGAACACTGCTCCGTGTCTGGAGTCTCTGGCCTTTTCGACCAGCTGGACCAAGCCTGCTGGGGACAGATAGGGCTGAGAGCCCGAGGATGCGGCTCCCGCCGCGATCCGTTTGTGCAAGGTGGTGACTGTTGGGGGCAGCCACTGGAGGTCCTCCACGGCTCTGACCGCGGAGGTAATACCCCGCAGGGCTGACGCTGCAGCGCCGGCTTGCGCCCGCTCCGCCAGGAGGCCTGCCAGTGCTGCGGCTGTATCAGGCGGGCCCGTGCGGTCCGCGTAAGCCGCCAAGGCCCGGAGTCGGGACACGTACTGCGAGCGGGTTCTCGGTCTCCAGGACTGCATGGCACTTTCCTCCGGTGAGCAGGGGTCGTCTGACCGAGCTGCTGTCTCCCACCGGCGGGCGAGCGCCCGCAGCTCTGCCGCCGTGTCCGCAACGCCGGAGCCCGGGGCGGCCGGTCCGGGCTCCAGTCGGTCCTGTCAGTACCAGTGTGGGCATCTAAAGTGCCAGTGGCGTTCGTCGGGGGAGCCCCGCTGCGCGCACCTCTGGCACCCCCCGCTCGGCGGCGAGTCCACAGGGATCCACTCGCCCTGCCTCGACTGCCATTGCAGTACTCCTCCCACTTCCCTGAATTTCACGCTCCGCCACGTGAACGCCGATCCTTGTTCCTTCCATGCCTCCTCCAGCGTGGTGTACTGGTTGGACTCGGAGCTGGTTTTTCCGTGCGTCCCTGCATACCTTCGGGCATACGCCGCCTGGGACTGGGACACGCAGTCCCAGACCCTCCACGCCAGCTGCTCTCCTGGGTCGACTGCGGCCTCCGTCGCCTGGCCGCCAAACTCACTTGGTCGGGGGATCTCCCCCACCTCACCAGCTCTAAGGCGCACGTACGCCTTGATGTTGGACAGCATGAGTCTCATCCACTGTGCCAACTGGGGCTTCTCGAGGGCTCGGTTTACTTCTGGTACGCTCAGTGGGGGCAGGCGGGGCCCCTCCTTCACTGCCACTCGGGCGAGTTGCTCTCTGAGTTCTTGAATTTCTTTGGCTTGCGCCGCCAGCCGCTCCTCGGCTGACTCGTGCTGGTTCTGGCTAGGCTGCTCAACCCCGTCCATGGGTTAACAAAAACAAAGACAGGAAAACTGCCTAAACATTGGAGACGCAAACAAAAGTTGAGACGAGGCACAACTAGTGGAAAAACGCGTTTTTGACGCATTTTTGACCCATTTTTGGTCCCAAAACGGCCCCTTTTCAGGGCATTTTGGGATTTTCCATGAGCCAAAACCCGTCGCCACGGGCTCAAAACGGGCTAAAACCACTTGTTTGAGCATCATAAATGGTGCAGGATCATTTTTGAAAAAACGCGTTTTTGACCCATTTTTGACCCATTGTTGGTCCCAAAACGGCCCATTTTCAAGGCATTTTGAGATTTTCCATGGCCCAAAACGCGCCACCACGGGCTCAAAAGGGCCTAAAAACACTTGTTTGAGCATCCCAAGTGGTCTAGGAACAACTTTGGAAAAAATGATTTTTTTCGCCCTGGGACCCTGGTGGACCCACCGTTGGCCCCCACTGTGCGTGGGCTGGCCGGCCCTCCGGCTGCACCAAGTGACCACTGGTACAGGGGTCTACGTGTCTCGTTGGGCGATTCTGAGGCTTGGAAACCATAAAAAGTGGGGGGTTGCGGGTGGACTAGGTGCCTCGGAATTCGGTTTTGAGCCACGTAGCCCAAGATACGGCCCGTTCTTGGTTTTGGGGTGCTGGTGCACATTGCGCAGTTTTTGGGGCTTTTTGGCGCCTTTTTGGGCCGTTTCTCGGACATATCGTGGAGTTAGAGGGCACCAAAAGTCCCTTGGTCACGAGAAAGTCAAGCCGCACGTGGAGTGTAGCGGCCGTTTGCCTTCGTTTGGCTGTTTTGAACCCTTACTAGGGCTGTTTTGGGCGAAAAATGGCTGTTTTTGGCCCAAAACTGCGCAGATTTGGGAGGGCACCTCCCGACTTGGCGCCACCGCCCCGGGCCGCCGGTGGTGAGTTTTTGGCTCAAAACTTGGATTTGGCAAGGGCACCACCTAGGGTCCAAGATGGCTACATGGGGAAAAAATCCGAAGCGTTGGGACGGAGCAAGGGCCAAAACGGCAAGGGGACGTGTTGTTGTTGTTGTTGTTGTTGCTTGTTGTTGTTGTTGTTAGCTAAATTTAGGGGGAGAGGCATGTGGTAATATATATATATATATATATATATATCCTCCAATCTACACCCCTCTCCCAACTCTAGGTGGCTCCACCACACGGCTCCAAGGTACCTGCGAAGGGCACAAAGTGGTGCATACATGTGGTGGAAGGGGCTAAACTCGGTCAAAACGGGCTCAAAACGGGCTAAAAACACTTGTTTGAGCATCCCAAATGGTCCGGGATCACTTTTGGAAAAACGTGTTTTTGACCCATTTTTGACCCATTTTTGGTCCCAAAATGGCCCATTTTCAAGGCATTTTGGGATTTTCCATGAGCCAAAACCCGTCGCCACGGGCTCAAAATGGGCTAAAACCACTTGTTTGAGCATCCCGAATGGTCCAGCATCATTTTTGTAAAAACACGTTTTTGACCCATTTTTGACCCATTGTTGGTCCCAAAATGGCCCATTTTTAAGGCATTTTGGAATTTTCCATGGCCCAAAACGTGCCACCACAGGCTCAAAACGGCCTAAAAACACTTGTTTGAGCATCCCAAGTGGTCTAGGAACAACTTTGGAAAAAATCTTTTTTTTTCGCCCTGGGGACCCTGGTGGACCCACCGTTGGCCCCCACTGTACGTGGGCTGGGCCTCCGGCTGCACCAAGTGACCACTAGTACGGGGGTCTACGTGTCTCGTTGGACGATTCTGAGGCTTGGTAACCATAAAAAGTGGGGGGTTGCAGGTGGACTAGGTGCCCGCGGAATTCGTTTTTGAGCCACGTAGCCCAAGATACGGCCCGTTCTTGGTTTTGGGGTGCTGGTGCACATTGCGCAGTTTTTGGGGCTTTTTGTCGCCTTTTTGGGCCGTTTCTCGGACATATCGTGGAGTTAGAGGGCACCAAAGGTCCCTTGGTCACGAGAAAGTCAAGCCGCACGTGGAGTGTAGCGGCCGTTTGCCTTCGTTTGGCTGTTTTGAACCCTTACTAGGGGTGTTTTGGGCGAAAAATGGCTGTTTTTGGCCCAAAGCTGCGCAGATTCGGGAGGGCACCTCCCGAATTGGCGCCACCGCCCCGGGCCGCCACCGGTGAGTTTTTGGCTCAAAACTTGGATTTGGCAAGGGCACCACCTAGGCTCCAAGATGGCTACATGGGGAAAAGATCCGAAGCGTTGGGACGGAGCAATGGCCAAAACGGCACGGACACGTGTTGTTGTTGTTGCTTGCTTGTTGCTTGTTAGCTAAATTTAAGGGGAGAGGGGTGTAGTAATATATATATATATATATATATATATATATATATATATATATATATATATATATATATATATATATATATATATATATATATATATATATATATATATATATATATATATATATATATATATATATATATATATATATATATATATATATATATATATATATATATATATATATATATGGCTGCTTTTGGCCCAAAACTGCGCAGATTTGGGAGGGCACCCCCCGACTTGGCGCCACCGCCCTGGGCCGCCACCAGTGAGTTTGTGGCTCAAAACTTGGATTTGGCAAAGCCACCACCTAGGCTCCAAGATGGCATAAGCAATATGCACCAACCCCCCGAAACCAAGCACGGACCGTATCTTGGGCTACGTGGCTCAAAACCGAATTCCGAGGGCACCTAGTCCACCCGCAACCCCCCACTTTTTATGGTTTCCAAGCCTCAGAATTGCCCAACGAGACACGTAGACCCCCGTACCAGTGGTCACTTGGTGCAGCCGGAGGGCCGGCCAGCCCACGCACAGTGGGGGCCAACGGTGGGTCCACCAGGGTCCCCAGGGCGAAAAAAATCATTTTTTCCAAAGTTGTTCCTAGACCACTTGGGATGCTCAAACAAGTGTTTTTGGGCCCTTTTGAGCCCGTCGTGGCGCGTTTTGGGCCATGTAAAATCCCAAAATGCCTTGAAAATGGGCCGTTTTGGGACCAACAATGGGTCAAAAATGGGTCAAAAACGCGTTTTTTCAAAAATGATCCTGCACCATCTATGATGCTCAAACAAGTGGTTTTAGCCCATTTTGACCCCGTGGCGACGGGTTTTGGCTCATGGAAACTCCCAAAATGCCTTTAAAATGGGCCATTTTGGGACCAAAAATGGGTCAAAAATGAGTCAAAAACGCGTTTTTCCAAAAATGATCCCGGACCATTTGGGATGCTCAAACAAGTGTTTTTAGCCCGTTTTGAGCCCGTTTTGACCGAGTTTGGCCCCTTCCACCACATGTATGCACCACTTTGTGCCCTTCGCACGTGCCTTAGAGCCGTGTGGTGGAGCCACCTAGAGTTTGGAAAGGGGTGTAGATTGGAGGATATATATATATATATATATATATATATATATATATATATATCTATATACCAAGGCTTCCATTCGAATCATGCTCAAACTGCGAGGTCCAACATTCCTACACTCCTACATCGCTGCAATAACCATGAGTTCGTAGTTCATGTGTGGGCCTCCCAGTAGCCCCCAGCACACTGATTCACAGCTTCCTAACCGTAGGAACAATACTCCATCCGTCTTGCATATGGACATATGGGCTTCATATGGCTGGTTATGCCGGAGTCAGTGGGTCAGTGAGGCTCACCCCCCAAAACTGATTGAACCAGAGGTAGAGCAGAAACACTGCAACTAACAAACATACAAACGCCTCAGAGGGGCCCCAAGCCGTGCAAGTGCCGCGGTCATTCCCTGTGCCAAAACGAGTGCCAACGTGGGTGTCCGCGGAAACGCCGCAACGAACAAACGAGTCAGTCCCGTGCAGTATGACCCAGACAAAAAAAATAGAGTAGAACGCAAGGTGGTCGACGAGAGGGAGATTCCATGGACTACGTCGCCATACCCGCCAGCTACGAGCACCCAGGATTCGAACTTACCCCCAGGGAACTCCAGGCCGGGTGGCTGTCCACTATAGCACTATGACGATGTACCAAAAGAGGGCGCACAAAAGCCTGCCGCCGGCGCCGTCGCCTACACGCTCGGCGGCAGGCATAGAACCTACGCTCCCCGGGACGAGGCACCCGCGCACTACCAGTATGCTACGCTGACGATATTCAATGTAACCGCCACCAAACCCACCACTGCACCCCGCGCGGTACGCATGGCCGGCTGAAGTGTGCCCATCACCGCCGCTATCACTAACGAAGAACAGCAGCTATTGCTGCTGCTTGCCGCGCCGGCGCCGTCGCCTCCACGGACGATAGCGCGTCGAAACGCTACGCGGGGCCGGGCCCCCGTGCACTTTCAGGTATGCTCGCCCTATGCTTATCTACAGCCAAAACTAAAACCACCACCAAACAGAGGAGTCGGGGGGATTCGGGACGTTCAGTGCCACTCGACCCTCCTTGGGGTTCGAACCCACCTCTACGGGACGGAAGAGGGGCATGCTTCCCACTATACTACGACGAGATACAACGGCTGGGCACGGTGCCACCCTCACACACTGTCTGTTCACTGTACTGATGCCACACCAATAAACACTGGCTACGGAGCTCGACACGCCGTGCGAACCACCACTGATGGTCGGCCCGCTGCCTCCGCCTGGTCCCGCAGGAACTGGCGCCGTCGGGGGTGTGCCAGCCGGCCCTGGTTGGCCAGCTCATCCGCTCGCTCGTTCCCCGCCACCCCAATATGACTGTACACATGGCGCCAGAGGGTGGGGGCTGTTCTTGCATCTACCTCTGCCTGGAGCTGGAGCCACAGGTCCGAGTTCACAAACGGACGACCCTGCAACCTCCAACGCCGGAGGTGCTTCAGGATACCATCATACACGTACTTGCTGTCTGTGACAACCCGTAGTGCTTGTCCCCTTGGTACCACCCTGAGCGCCGCAATGCACGCGGACAGCTCCGCCCTGTTTACCGTCTGCACCTCCCCTTCCAGGGGCTGCGCCATATTGCGGGGGTCCAGTGGTCCGAACCAGAAACCATACCCTGCAAACCTCGTACGCGGGGCCTCCAGCCCAAAAGAGCCGTCTGTACACACCTCAGGGGTGTGCAGGAAGTCCGGGTCCTCCGGCCCCTCCGCCGCCGCCCGTGCCCTCTTCCTGCTCACTCTCTTCCGCCTGTCGCCGGAAATAGCGGTCCGGTTGCTGCGGGGAGGGGCACGGCCGCTTTTGACCTGCTACATCGGAGCCCTCACACACGGGGATGTTCCTGTCCGTCAGCCACCCATGCAAGGCCCCTGCATACATCCACACCGCCTCGTGATCAAGAGACAGGTGTGGCATTGCCAGCCACTTGGAAACCTCAGAGTGCAGCACCCGCACATAATCATTTACAGTTAGGCGCGCTTTCTGAAAAACCACTTCACAGCGGCAGGACCACAACACCCACACTGCCTTCCACATCAGAATCCCTGGCGCCCTGGTGAGGGACAGCTGGGGATAATCAAAACATAAACGGCCATTGCACCCTCCCCCCCGAACCCCAGACAAGCGGAAAGGTGCACTGCAGGGCCCGAACCGGTATGGTGAGCCAGGAACACGCTTTCGTGCAATGATAAATGTCCTCCAAGGGAATCAAAAGGGCACCTGTCCGAAACAGAGGGCCGGATCGCCCGAAGGCGGGCCCCCACCGACAGTTTCTTTCAAAGGCAGGCATGAATGAAATCTAGGTCCTGCGGAGGGAGGGCCAGGCGGCGAAACGCCTGCCACAGCTCTTTGGGCTGTAGCCTGTCGGCACGGCGCTGGGCCGCCAGCGCCGCCGAAATCGAAGTGAACTGTAGTCCCTGGTCCATGGGGAGGGGGGGGACAACCCCTTGCACCGAATGATGCCCCTCCCAAGCGGGGATCAACCTACGCACCAGAGCAGGCAGGGCTTGGTACTGGTGCGGCTGCAATTTCCTACTCCCCCGCCAGTCCCGGGAGACTGTGGCAACCCAGGCACTGGTGTCCACGACGTCAGAGAGGCGTAAAATCCCCCTGCGTATCAAAAACTTACAAGTAATGGACTTTTCCGAGACCGTCAGCAGGCGGCTATTCCACAGGGAGGCCGCCGCCAGTTCCTGCCACTCTAGCCCCAGGCCCTTCTGGGCAGCGTTCAGCGAGGACAGTGCCTTCACTGACGAGGCTAGCCACGGCGCGTTACGAATGCAACATGGTGACAGCTGTAATAGGGCTAACTGAGAGGGGGTATGCACCATGCCTTTACGCTCCAACCAGCTGGAGAAGACGGTATAGGCGCCAGGCCCATACCGGGACGGCTGCTGCAGATAACGCGTGAAGGTTGCTGCATGTGTCGTCCAGAGGTACACCTCCGGTGACCACAGACCGATCCCTCCCTCAGACGGACTGAGATGCAGGACGTTCAAAGGCACCTTCCAATTTTGGGCATGAAAAGCAATCACAAGAGCTCTGCGGAGCCTCTTAACTACCAGGTCGGGTGGATAGTGTGCAATGGCAGTCACCTGCAACACCGGATAGCACCACGTGTGCAGGAGCACCACCTTCTGTGTCCGCGAGAGGGGCATGCGAGAGATCCTGGTACAGCGGGACTCAAACGGCGCCACACACCGCTCGTAGGCCACCGCCGGGGATACATGTCCCACCTGGGCACCCAGGTAGCGCACATGGGGCACCACCTTAATTCCTGCCAATGTGTCACTATCCAGGCCGCGGATATATATATATATATATATATATATATATATATATATATATATATATATATATATATGTGTATATATATATATATATATATATATATATATATATATATATATATGACAGGTGATATTGTGGCCGTTCTGCGGGGCCAGATTTGGGTTTGGGTTTGGACGGGTCGCCACGGGCCATTTGCGTCGGAGTGTGTGTGTCTGGGCCTAGACAAAGGCGCCGTCTGACGGGCGGCTGGACAGCTGGGGTTGCTGCTGGTGGTTGTGGGTGCCCTAGTAGCCGAGACGTCCGTGGGCAGGGGGGGGGGGGGGCGAAGGGGCGGTAACGAGGATTGTTGGTGTGCCACCAACCCCGGCAACATTGTCTTTCCTGACGGCAACGGTGGCCTTCTTAGAGGGGATATGGGAACAGCATGGCGTTGTAGACAAGGTACCGTGTGCGCCACGATGACCCTCGCCCTCTCCGGGCTTCAATTGAGGAAGTCCCACCTGGACACTCGTGGTCCACCTTGCCACAAAGCTACTTGGCCTCGCCTGTCCAACGCAAATTGGTACCGCCTCCAACCGAGATCGACCAAGCCATCTAGGGTTGCTAGGGGCTGCGCCAGCCACTGCTCAATCCTTGGGGTGATGGGGTCGTTACGCTTGCGAGGGGGGGTGGGGGGGTTGCTGTTGGGCTGGGAGGATCTTTGGTGGGGATTTCGGCAGGGTGGTGATGGTGGATTTCGGTGTCAGGATGGAGCCTAGGATGATGCTAAGGGGGATGCTTGTTTGGGCGGGGTGGGCGGGCAGGGGGGGAGGGGGGGGTGAGCATTGGTGGTTGAGGCGAAGCAAGCCGCGAAAGGCTCTTGGCGGCGTTAGAGTCCCACGGTGACTTGTCGCCCTGACCACCATATAGCAGCAACTCAGGCAGCTCCGCCCACCCTACTGAGGGGGTAGAGGCCGGGGATGAGGGCACATAAGGCAATGCTTGTGCAGATTGAAATCATGTTGCGCCATTGTCCCCCCTAAGAAAGGTGTCGAGCAAAAACGTTCATAGACAGGAGGAGTGGAGAGGCAAAGCATCTCTGCGCATGGGGGACAGCTAGCTTACCTATTGGTTGCCGGGCCCTGCATGCGGCGGCAAGATGAGCCGGATGAGTGGTTGGGGGGCGTCCTCCAACTGCTAGAGGGGCCACCCAGGACATCCCCGGTGCCCTGCCTCTCTACCGGCTCCGTTGGTCTAGGACCGCAGTGTTCATACTGGAGCTCGGGGGGCTGTGTGCCACCATCGGGCGCCGCCTCAGGCAGGGTGTGCTAGAAAGAGAAGTGACTTTTGTCCCAAACCTCATCCCCAACTAGGATTCACAACGAGCAACGGCAGCAAGGGAAGCAACGAAGATAATGGTGAAGCACCGAAGAAAAAAAATCAGTTCGTTTTGAGGAAAAGCGACTATGGACCATGCCCCGGACAAGCCACCTAAATTCGTGTGTCACTTATCCCCACTAGCATCCTGGGGGTAAGTCGCGCCGCTGGGACTCCGCGGATCCCTGTTCAAAGGGGGGCTGGGGTGGGGCAGTGACTTGCCAAAAGTAGGAAAAAAAGAGAAAAAGAATTTTGCTTTGTGCGCCACCAAGTTTGGGGGTTGAGAGGGGGGGGTTGTTTCCATGTCTAGATAGGGAAACATGTTTGGGCAATGGTGACACAAGCGGTTTTGAAAACAGGGCATGCCGGATGACAACAACATCTATCAGTATGTCTGATCCACTAGTCATAAAAAGCAAAAGAAAAATTCACATCGGGTGCACCAAGCAGCCTTTTCCGGGCTCCATGTGGCAGCCTGATTGGCCCAGGAGTCGGACCCGACATCGGAGGCACCTTTGGAGGAGAAAAATCACGGAAAAAATTTCCAGGCTTCTAGAAACCATACAAAAAACTTTCCACCCATGCTGGGCCATGCTACGTGGCACCCAAAAATACCAGACGAGGAAAAATCGGGAGGAAAAACCATCAGTGCACCGCATGGTACGGCTGTATTCCGTGCTAGCCTCCAGGCTACATGTGAGGGCACAAAACACATCTCCCCCACCACCATGTGCTGACCGCAACACCAGTTCGCACAATAATGTTCAACCGCCAGCAGTACAAGATATTCTAATTGGCTTCCGCACCGTTTATGGTGCACCCGTCACAATCCAAACAGGCCACTAACTTCGCATTTTGCAAGCAAGCTGCCATTAGAAATCTTTGCACAGCCTGGAGCATTCCGGGGAACGCATGATGCTAAGTAACACATCGGCAAAAAAACCTTCAGTTACCCCAAGGCATGATATCGCATGTCTTACCCCTTGTAAAATCATTATTTGGCCTAACAAAACGATCCCCCAATGAATCTTTTTTTTATGAGCCCTCTACTGCCCCTAAGCTGGATACGATGTTGCAGGGGTGTCTATGGGGGGGGAGGTGTTCCAAAAATTGGTGCTTCAAACGATTTGAAGCAAGGTTGAATAAAAAAGCCGATGACCTCACCTTTGAGTCTTCTGACCCCCGAAACAGGTACCATATTTTAGGGGGCTGGGTGTGTCGGGGCCATGAGCAACGGATACCGAGCTCACAAATACCCCTGTGACAAAGGTATATGGTCATAGCCGCGACTCAAAGTACATTGTCTTGTTTCGCTGCACTGCAACGCAAACCAGATTAGTGCTGAACGTTGCCTTGAGGTGGCCGCACGAAATGTGTATCGAATGTTCCATGGACCGTCTGGGTAAGCTCTTCCCCCTCCCATAGGTGCCGGCTACCCATGAACCTTGCACTGTAGCGTATACTCCCCACCTTAAACCGGAAAAAGACAACAACCACGGTTCCGTGATTGGGGTATGAACCCGTGATCCGTGGAGTGTGTGTCGTGTGGGTGCCTTGTAGCCGGTGGTGCCAGCAGCAATATAGTCACTTTGATACTGCTTGGCAAAGGCCGAGGGGCAAATTGCATTTTTCGTTTGGGATCATGGTGGGCACCTCATATGGGTTGCTCCACATTATTTGGGCCATCTGCCGGTGATGAGAACAAAAACCACCTTTCACGCCACGGCTCCATTGCTTTAACCGTGCCGGAGGTACCCAAAATGTCTATGGAGGCTATATGCTTCACCTCCTCCGGTAGCAATGGCGGTTGTTGGGTGTTTGTTGTGTTTACCCCCCCCCCCGTTTTTTTTGAAAAAGGGTTTTTTGTCTATACGCATCTTATAGAAAAAAAAAACTTACGGGACTTATACCAAAAAAACATTCCGCCGGAAACAAAAGTGACTTACCCCGAAAAACAAATACGCGACTTACACCGAAAAAGACAAGCAAGCTACGCTTATTTTCACAATCAAGCTACGCTGTCCTCGTTTCACCAAGCCCGGATTCAAATCATTTAAAGCACAAACTTTTGAAGCCCCTGCACACAAGTGATACAAAGTTGTCGGTGGTTGGAGACCGCAAAGGGGAGAAATGACTTTGGGGGCGGGTGGCTTAGAAAAGCGTTACTACACTGACGGCAAGCAATACCACTTGCGTCCGGTCACCTCGGGCCAAGTACATTCTTCACATACAACCCTAATGGCGTGGAGCCAACTAGAAGCAATCGGCGAACACACGCTTGTACATCAAAGCACTCTTTGTGTCCGATGTCCTGGGCTTTGCACGCGGATTGTTGTTCCCTGCACAAGTGTCACGGTTGTCCTTCGCAGGGAACGATTTGACGCCGTCAATAAACCGTTCGTCGTTCAGCAACCGACCCTCTGCGCCCTTTGGGTACACCTCGGGGTCCTTGACACGCTTCCCACGGATGAGCACGTAGGGACGGGCATCATCACTTGTGGGGGGTTGGAAGAGGCAGCGGACTACAGGATCTATGGACGGGCCTTGTTATTGCCCTTCACTGACTTCCCATTGCAAGAGCTCACCGATCTCATTGTGGTACAACTTGTTGTGAAGCCACGCAAGAACGTCCTTGTCGCTCAACCAATCTCGCACAACAGGAGCCTTGGCTTCATTGACGGGCGTCCAACGGGCCGCCATCCGTGCTACAGTCACAGAGATAGCTGTATGCTCTTCCTCCGAAATGCCGGGATCTGACGGCTCAGCTACTTTGGGGGGAGTGTCAAGGACAGGCTGCATGGCATTTTGCTCCGCAGTGGCGCCATTTGAAAGCGCAATTACCCTACAAGACAGATTGTTCTTTGGAGTAAATAACATTTTCTTTTAAAAAGCACATGTCACTCACTTCTCTTGTTGCAAAAGGCCGAGCATCCAGAAAAGCGTATGTTGCGTAACCAAAAAAAGTTTACCTCGCTTTTTTTTTGTTTAGAAAAAAAAGTTTTAACTCGCTTAATTTTTTTTCCAGATGGTCGCGTATCAAAACAAAATTATCAAAACAGAAGTGGCCCACAAGTCGGCCTACTGGCTACATCACCCCTGCTCTCTCGGGGATCCCCAACACTTCAAAGCGGGGGACAAAAACAGAAGTGGCCCACAAGTGGGACGAGTGGCCACATCACCCCTCCCGTTGAGTGGCTACATCACCCCTGCCGTCCTGAGGGTCCCCAACGCTTGAGAGCGGGAGTTAAAATCAGAAGAGGCCCAAATGTGGGCCTCGTGGCTACATGACCCCTGCCGTCTGGGGGGTCCCCAACGCTTCAGAGCGGGAGACAAAATCCAGAGTGGCCCACAAGTGGGCCTTGTGGATACATCACCCCTACCGTCTTGGGAGTCCTCAACGCTTGACAGTGGGTGTCAAAAAAAAAGTGGCCCACAAGTGGGCCTAGTGGCTACATGAATCCTGCCATCTTGGGGGTCCCCAACGCTTTACAGCGGTGAAAAAAATCAGAAGTGGCCCACAAGTGGGCCTCGTGGCTACATCACCCTTGCCGTCTGGGGGATCCCCAACGCATTAGAGCGGGGGACAAATTCAGCAGTGGGAAGTTTCCTTGTTTTTTTGAGGGTAAATCACGGTCTTTTGAAAAGCGTAACTCTTGTGTCAAAAAAAGCGTATGCCGCGCAACAAAAAAAAGTACGGCGCTTTTTTTTCTTTTGAAAAAGCGTAATTCGCTTATTTTTTTTCGCAGTAGGTGGCGTATAGAAGAAGGTGTAGGTCGCGTATCAAAGAAGGCGTAGGCCGCGTAACAAAAAAAAGCGAATTACGTTAGATGTTTGAGAAAGCGTGACTCATTTCTTTTTTGTGCAGTAGGTTGCAGATAAAAAAGAAAAGCGTAATTCACCTGCCATACATTTTCAAGCTTTTTTTTTCCCAGACTCGACTTACGCCGGAAAAAAAAATAACTGTTTCTGCCTGCCTGCCTGCCTGACTGCTTGCCTGCCTGACTGCTTGACTGACTGATTGACCGATTGGCTGACTGTCAGCCTAATTGACTGACTCTAGTCTCTCTTCGAGGTGCCTTGCCGAGGGCAATAGAATTTTCCGGTGCTCTGTTGCCACACAAGCATCTGGAGGTGCTGGGCGCATGCGGTATTGGGGGGCGGTTGTAGGTTGATATGTTAGCTGAATTCTGTGCGCGTCAAAATGCAAATACAAAAGCATTCACCTTCAGATGAGTGGCAGCAGTGGCAAGCCATCAGGCAGCAAGCGCCCAAACCTGTTCCTTGTAAATACAAAACCATCCACGACCTCCCGCTGATACTCCGGCTGTCAAAAGCGCTCGGGGCCACCCAAAGGGCGCCACAATGGCTTCAGAGACAAGCCTCTTTGCAGGAAACGATTCGTATTGAAACTATTTCCTTGCTAATTCCCAACTGCAATGCGATTCTTCCAACAGATCCATATGCCCTTGTCCAATTGGAGTCCTGGGTTAAGTGTAATACAAAGCATTGATAATCTTCGAAACAGGTTAGATGCAGGTTCACTGTGGGTGACAAAACCTGGTCAGTGAGCAAACTATAATGTCAATATCCCATGGGGAGCAACAAAATCCACAGTATACTGAATTCAACTATTCTACAACTGGACCGTCATGACATTGCTCTGAATCCATGTCACAGGGACTGCATTTCCCTTGAAAAAGAAAGAGCAAAACTGGGGGGGAAATTAACTCACATACAATCATAGGCATACAGTTAAAAGCACAGGAGTAGGAAGGAAGGAAATCATATTAAGGAGCAATAGTCCATGGGGCTTCTACCCATTCCAGCCCCCAGACTCACCCAAGGGGCAAGTCGCGCGGGTTTCTGGAGAGCTGCCGGTAAGCACAGGAGTAGCAACACAGTAGCGTACATCCACACTTTGCTGAGGGGCACCTACACAAACATATGCAACCCAAAGAAAACCATATCCACAGCATATTGTATACCACACACCATGAGACCATGGGTTGGAACACTCAGGCATGTGTGCAGTGCTTTGCATTGAAAAAAACTTTATTCACAAAAATTATCCCCGTGATTTGAGGTTCTCCACTCCAGATGCACTGGTACTATTACCATAAACCTGCAGGCACTCCCTCCAGCGTCCACCTCGCTTTATGTCTCCCTCGCATTCAGGCAACACATCATACAAGACGATCAGCACCTGCATGGTCCCCTTGCAACGTGCATGTGCACCATGCCATGTGGTTGGCGACGTAATAGTATGCACCTAACACCTCAGGCCTGTTGCAGCAGGCACTGAGCCCAAGATGCATTCTGTACAACAGGTGACACTACATGCATCCAAGCAATCAATCAATTTCCAATTTTGAAAAGCAGGGGCCAGGGATCTGTTTGTAGGGGAGCGCATGCCTGGGCAGTCCTGCAGAAAAAATCGCCATTAAAACTCAAACAAGAAAGGGTGTGCACTTCGGTCCCTGGTTTGATGACAAAAGGTGGCTGCTCAAGGCCCGGGCAGGGGAGGGAGGGTCCTAATCAGCGGCAGAAAGAATGAGCTATGCTGGGCACGGGGCACACCACACCTGGCAACACACCTCGCAAACCACCGTGTCTGCAGCCCTTGTTTCTGTGACACAAACATTGACGTCTTACACAAACTCAGCGCTATCATATGTAACATTTGCTGAGGACTCAAATCCAGATAATTACGACTGCAGAGCGTCTGCGCTGGACACAGAACCCTCCTAGGCCAAGTGTTTGCACTGCGTGCGCACTGCGTGCATATTGCGCACACAGAGGCTAGGATACTCACCTAAGAATACCTGTCACCTGTTTACTAGGGGGAAGACTGAAAGGTGTCAATACCATAGGGTTGGCCAGGTGCCCATCGATACTTCTGGTTGTAGTTATAACCAACAGCATCGTCGAAGAAGAACTGTCCGGTCCTGGTGTCGACTCGCCACCATCGAGTATCGGCGATCGAGAGCCTTCGAGCGACGATGACCACGTTGACTTCTTTGCAGTTGTGGACGTGGCCATACCGATCGATGATCTTGAGCATCTCGGTTCGAGAATCACCTTGAAGTATACCAAGGTTTTGGTGCACGTACTATCTGTCGGGAAGAGTACTCTGCAGGGCGAATCAAACCGCCTCTACGGATATGAGGCTCGCTGCAGTGTCGACAATGACGACGTCGAGATCCGGGTCGTGTCGACTGTGTACACTTTGTCGATGGGCCTCTTCTAGGGGGAAATGGTTGACAAATCAAATATGCCACATCCTAAATGCTTGGGAAGCCAAAAAAACCCTGGTACGGAACCAAAAACTTGTGAAAAGGGGCCAAACTAGGGTTCGAGTATTAGCCAACATCCAAAACTTCGCACTGCGTGCGCACTGCGTGCATGGCATTCCCCTACTCTGGCTTCGGGGGAGCGGGCATCACATTGGAGACTCAAGAAGCTGGTGTCCTGTCAACCGCCAACCCATCACAGTCCTTAACATGCGCTCCATAAAGAGGACCTGATGCTTCTTCAGGAGCCTCTGTGATGCGTCCATCTGCAGTGTTCTGCGAAATTGTCTCACGTGCTGAGCTGATCACAGTGCCTTGCCTCGAGTGCCCTTTGCACTTGGCATGCGCAGCTAGCGCTTTACCTGGAGCGGACAACGCAGGCCTCACTTGGGGGCGTTGTGCTCTTTGATCAAATCATTGATCTCCTCACACATAGACAAGCACGTGGCCTTCAAAGGCAAGTAGTCTGCCTCGCTACCTTTCTGGGCAACGAAGTCGGAGAGCTGGAACACATTCTGCCAGACAGCACGGATCTTCTGCTCCTGCTGCTGCAGTTTCATGTAGACTTCGTTCTCTGCCAGCGACTGCTTCAAGGGCTCATACTTGCTGACCGTCAAGAGGTGCACCGCTGTCTTTAGCGCATCCCGCAGATTAGAACTTTCAGTCTTCTTCTTAATGAGATCACGCTTCCTCTCGTCTGCATCCTGCCGTAATGCGTCCAAATTGCTGTACGTTTTGATTGCCTCCTCGTTTTGCCTGATCTTCTCTGTGATAGCCTCCAATTCACTTGTGATCTTGGCGTCCAGGTTGTCCACCTTCTCCAGCTCCTTCTTTCTCAACTCTAGCTCATTCTTCAATCGCTCGTGGGTCGACACGGAGAAGTCCATTTGCTTCTTCTTGAACTCCAGATCTGCACTCATCTCTTGCACCTGCTGCTGCGAGGGAAGATTGTTCGTCGCGGCCAAATTCTTACCAATGGTTTCCAACAAGTGCACAATATTGGACTCCGTTTTGCTCATGGCATCCACCGTCTCCTTCTTGCTATCATCAAACTTGTCAATGAAGTCCTGCATCTCCCGGTCCTTCGCCTCCAACTCTTTGTACTTCTCTGCACGGTCGCCTTTGTACTCAAGCAGATCGTTCTCCAATGCAGCCAAGGATTCCTTAACTTTTTGGGTTTCTGCCTTGACCTCTTCGGCTTCAGCTTGAAGAGCCTCGATTTCATTGGTCTCACTCTTGACCTGGTTCATGAGCCGAGTCTTTTCGTCGGGAAGCGTGCCTCCGTGCGTTTTTATCTCCTCCAGAGTATCTGCCTTCTTTTGTTCAAGCTTAAGCTTCCTGTCTTGCAGCTTGAGTGCTGCCTGCTTGACTTGATCTCCCTTCAACTCCGTCTGCAGTGTTTTATGCTTCCGCTGTAGAAACTCCAAATCTCGTTGTTTGGGCAGTATCTCCTCCATCAGCTTCGTACTCTCTTCACGCAAGTCCAAATACCGAGCTTTCTTCTCTGGTTCTGCATTCAGTTTTGCGTCCATTTCCTCCAGCTGCTGATTGATCTGACTCTCCAAATCGCGGGCTTTACTGTCCCTTTGCTTGCTTTCAATGAAGACCTGATCCACTCTCTCGCTCTGCTGCGCGTTGTACGCCTTCAACTGCTCAGTGTCTGACTTCAAAGTATTCAAATCCGCCCCAGACGTCGCCTTGGAGACAGCAAAATTGTAATCACTCAATAAATTCTTTAGGTCATGGATTTCCTTCTCCAAACCTTTTGCCTTTGAATCCATCGAGACTTGAGCTGCGTTGTTCTTGATGATGGTCTCTTGCTCCTGGTTGAGGCGTTGGATCTCAGCCTGCAATTCCACATTCTTTGCACGCAGAATCCCAAGATAATAGGACCGGTCCGCAACTTGGCGGCCAGGGCCCAGAGACCCTGGTGCAATGCCACCAAGACCCTCTTTGGTCACTGGCCGTAAAGTTACTTCAAGTTGGGTATTTAGTGCGTTCCCCATGCCCACCATCGGTTGGCCGTACTGTGTGCCCGGACCTGCCCTGCTGCCAGGTGCATTGAATCCAGCCGCCTGAATGCCCCCTGATGGAGGTCTCATGCCCCCAAATGCTCGACTGGAGGGTGGGCGTTGCATCTCGCCCTATAAACAATATCAAATCCTGTAAACATAAGTGCATTGGTCCGAAGAGGTTTGCATTTTGGGGGGGGGCTGACCCGAAGTGTTCACGAGTGCTCAAGATACTTCGTGGAAATTGGGCGACTCAAGTATATAATACACTGGATCCCTGGCAGACAGGGCACAGGGCGAAGACCCATAGCTCAGACACGTGAACTGAGGAGGCGCTCTCTAGTACAGCAGGCAACCGCCACGCCACATGGCAAACCCTACTGGTCCGAACGGCTTGCATTTGAGCTTCGTGTGGAGCCAAAACACCCACCAGGGGTTTACCCACAAACAAAATTACATCTCCCCCAACCTCCTCTGCTACTTGTGTGCAGGAACATCTGTGCACACCCCAAGACATTGTTGAGAGCACAGGGATGGTTTTGGGGTTGATGTGGTGTAAGGGTGTCAGCGGTAGGCATGGGGGGAGATTGGACGCGGACAACTACTGCAAGGTGCAGGTTTCTACCCCAAAACACGCATGCATGCACCAAAGAGTTACGATGACCGATAGTCTGCACACCAAAGTCCATTAGTTTCTGCCCAAAAACACCCTACTATGCACCAAAAGGGTGAGTTGACGGATAGTATGTGGCCCAAAGTGCACGAGTTTCTACGCTATAACAATCATCTATGCACCAAAAGTGCGGGTTGAAGGATAGCCTTTTTTTTCGATCAAATTGGCCAAGTTCCAGAAGTGCCGGTGCCATGAGGGCAGATCCAAATGTGGACACATATGTGGTAGGTTTTGGCGAACGCCTTGGTAGCATACGGGATTCAGCTCCTGATTGGTCCCCCATGTTTTCCTTGAAAAGTAGACAACCGGTAGGCTGATGGCATGATGGCGGTACCAATCGTCGTTCCGCAGGATCGCAGTTCCGTACTAGGTACGGGCGCAGCAGCTTTGTGAGTGTTGTAAACACAACACCTGGAGACTGCCGTGTGTTACTGCAGTTGAATCTCCCACTCCACGGGTCCCAATGTATCTTTTGTTGTTTTGGTAGTGGCTGGAGGGGGATCTCCCACGTTGATGGGTCCCAATCTTCCCTGGGTCGCTTCCTATGGAGATACAGTTGTTGCCGTATGATGTGTGTCTCAATGTTGTACAGTGTGTGCATTGTTGTGTGTGCCTGTTGTTCTAGTTGCTATTGCCAGAGCCAGTCCACAGCGTGGTTATACAGTGTCTGTGCGTTCTGGTGATGTGTACGTATCATATTGTGCGGCCGTCGCATGTGTGCTTGGTGCTTGTCAGTGAGGATAACCCATGTCGCGCTGTCTGTGTATAGTGAACGCGTGTCGCACTTTGCAGAGGATCCCGATTATGATCCCAACTACTACAAGGGGCTCATCCGGAAACACGTGCAAAAGCGTACCTGGGACAACAACGAGCCCACCTAGGAGAAAATCCGAGGATGCCTTCGGGCACCAAAGAACAAATCCGCTGGACCTGACGGTGTGCACCCACACCAGCTACGGCACCTTCCACACCACCTACATACACAACTCTATCACGCTATATTAGATATTTGGAGGGGGGAAAACATTCCCCATGCCTGGTTGGTCTCCCGAGTTGTCCTTATCTATAAAAACAAAGACCCACGGGACCCCAAGAATTACCACCCTATATATGTATCAACGGCCATCTACGGCATCCTTACCCGCCTACTCCTCAAAAGCATAACCAAGGCCATGACTCCTAGCTTGCAAAACATTTAGCATGGTGCCCTAAGTGGGCGCAACACAACAACGCTAGCCACCACCCCTATAAAGCACTTGCACAAAACTGAGGGTTACATGGCTTTGCTCGACATCGCAAAGGCGTTCCCGTCAGTCCCCCGCACAATGATCACCGATATCATATGCAAGGCAGGGGCACCACAACCGATGGTGCGCATGGTGACCGAAATATATCACCATACACCCACAACACTCCACTTACACGGACGGGGCGTACCCATCCACCCCAAGCGGGGCATGAAGGAGGGCTATCCCCTATCCTCCACACTCTTCCTACTATACTACGACGTGCTTTTGCATGAAACACTCACACAACACCCAACAACACAAGAGTACCGTTTTGTGGACAACATCACGGTGCGGGCCCCAAACAAAATGGAGCTGCTCAACACCCTAAACCACCTCCACTGCGTGACGTACCGCATGGGCCTCCACTTTAACGCCGGGAAAACGAAAACATACCATTGGGGGCGCAACTACGAACCGGAGATCATCACTTGGCAAAACCAACATCTCACTGTACGGCCCCCTATACTCACCTATTTGGGGCACGTGCTGGCACACCTGTGCACGAGGAATAGGCCTGGGACATGGTTACCAACCAGCTATGGCATGACCTGGCGGCCTACAAAACACAGCCCCTAAATGGTTTCCAGAAAACCGCTATTATAAAAGGGGTACTTACACCGCGCTGGTGCTACAGGGCCCTCTTCCTGAGCAACAGGCAAAGCATGGCCTAGTGGGACGACATCCTCCTATAGTACGTCCGGGATACTCCCGGGGTAGAACCGCGAATGAACAAATACCGCATTGCCACAGACATGAGGGATGGCGGCATGAGCCTACGCCAAGCATGGTGGACCTTTATAACACGCTGGGTGACATTGGGTCAAAACAAAACCCGTCAAACAGGGCGGATAGACCGGCAGTTATCGGCTACCCAATAAGTACGTGGATGCCGTTCGGGCTCTCGGGGGATCGGCCGGACAACGCATCTCGCGTCCCAGGATCCCTCGCCCCCGCGTTGAAGGGTTATACGACTAGAAAGCTCACAGGAGGACCCTGAGCTCCGGGCCGTCAAACTGCAGGTCGCCACACACCGCCTGTCATTAGACAGCCTAACGCAACCATACCGACCGACCCCGGAAGAGACACAAGATGTAATCCGAATCCTCCCACAGACGTAGCACATACTCGGGGTCACCCTGCACTACACAGGCCATTCCACAACGAACCGTTGGTACACCGATGGGTCCAAACGCCACGGCAGGGCGGGAGGGGGCACTAGCAACGGTCACTTTCGCGTGGCCTTCCGGGTACATGGCCCCCAACAAGTGTACTGGCTTGAAGCCATGGCGTGTGTTGTGGCCTCGCACTTGGCCCAGCCCGGGGACGAAATGATCCCAGACAACCAAGGGGTGGTTAAGGCCACGCCCATACCCCGCAAGGGCGTGGTCAAAGATCAAGACTATAGGGACCCTAGTTGCCACAACGTAACGGGCAAAAAAATAATGGTACACTGGACTCCGGGACACCGTGATCTTCGTACCGCCACCACCTACCAAGACTACCTCAACATACAAGGGAACAATGACTCCGACACGGTGGCCAACATGGGCGACAACCTGCCCATGGAAGTGCCGCCACCCAAACCTCACGATATCATACTACACGGACACATCATGCCCGCACGTGCCAAGTCAGGATCATGCAACTGCGGCGGCAAAAACAAACGGCTGACGTACACCGGCTTAGCTGAATCCCGCTGAAGCACTATCGACGAGCCACATGGCTCCCTTGGTTGTGGGGGCAGGTACGCCGGTGGGGTCAAGGAGCACCCTTGGAGCAACTTCGCAGCCTGTGCGGCCATTGCGGCCCACGACACGGGAGTTCCGTGCAGATGCAGCTGGCCCTATGCCATTCTTGGACCATTTTTTGGACCGAATGGAGGGCCTGGTGGAACGAGTGGGCCTCATACACCCAAACTTGGCATCAACGGTAACGGACCACGAAAGATGGCTGTGCGCGCGACTTCTTATCACGCTGTCCTTTATTGACGTGTTCCCCCAACAGGACCGCCACAATCTTCGGTCCGTGGCAAGACTCTTCCAGTTACGGGCAATACAGGGAGTACAGGGACTCCGGCGCGAACTCGCGGCCCCAACGCCCGACCTCCCCCCGTCATCCTTATGGATCACGCGCTTCACCGCGCAACACTACAAACCACGTGAAAAAGTACAAAACATACCCAACATGGTTGGAGCCCCGGTAGGAACAACACGGAAACGAAAGCGGCCAGATGAACGGGGTCCGACTGTCATTGACACTGAAACTTGGCTGCAAGAAGCACGGCAAGCCAACGACATGGACGCTAGTTTACACGTACCATCCTCCAACAAACATACACTAATGTTCCCTCCAGGAAAACGCCCGGAACATTGAACTCCCTCCACGCACAGTGGACAACACTCCTGGCACACACAGAGGAACTCAATCGTAGACACTTGCGCAAGGCAACACAGACATACCAAACAACCTACCTCTGTGCTCACGCAATGAAGCACCTACGGGACCCGAAGGCACACTACAACAAAGCCCTAGAGGCTAAGTGACACTATTTTACATTGTTGTCGGCAAAGTTGCAAGATGGAATATGCATCACACAATTACAAAGCCGATTGGGCCATCACATCACTGTGACAGTTGAGGCCTATTCAACGGCCAAATGGTTTAGCACTTGCTGGGCCCCCCGTATTGGCGGCTATGGAGTGTCCTGTGATATGAGGCCCGTGCACCACCTCTTGACCGTTTCATAGAAATAGCCTCAGCGGTGTACTGCCGCAAGGCACATCTTACCAATGTATTTGCGGATATGTTGCTCTTGGCCAGCGCCCAACGAGGTCAGTTTGTCTTCCGGAGAAGAGGTGTCCTCCCATGCTGGGGAGGGTGTATAGCTACGTTTCGTCCAACGTGGTCGGGCTGCCGTGGCAATAGTGATCAAGATGGGTGGCGCCTTGGCTAATGGCGCGATCGTGTCGGGGTGGCCCATGCTTGCCATATGTGCTATTAATTTCTTGAAATGGTGTTTACCATCAGACCACGATTGGTTGTGCAGGGACCCGCGTAACACCTTGACCACTTGTTCGCCATCTGAGGCCGAGGAAGACTAGGGTGTGGTCCGAACAGGGCATCCGAATGACGTCACAGTAGGTCAAAGGTATGTTTAGGATTTGTTGGCGGATCAAGATGGCGTCAAGCCTGCGTGGTCTCCGTGGCGCGGGATGCACGTGTAGTACTGCCCCGCCTCGGGGTGTTGTGGGGTGGCCAGTAGAGGGTCGAGGAGGCTTGTGTCGTCCAAGCCTTCCTGCCACGGGCGTGCCGGGGCAAGCGCCCAGGTCATCATTGAAGTCTCCCATGATTATGTCGTAGGGGGACGTGGAGTGTATAAAGTGGTCGAATTCGTTCTTGTCGCGTGCCGTGAACTTGGAATAGACGCACACCGGGGTGCGTCGAGGACGATGTGGTAGCTACACCCGAACGGCTGCCGCCAAACCTCTTAGAAGTAGACCACCTCGAGTATATGCAGAACCAGGGCATTTTTGGCTAGGAAGGCCACCCGTGGCCCACCACTTGGCGCGGCGTAGCACTTGTAATCGTCCTGGAGGTATGTGGTTCTCGCCTCCGGCAAGGGGAAACTTGGGTCGTATTCTTGAATACCACAAAGGTCGATGTGACAAACCTTGACTAGTCGTGGTATGTTAGGCCACCTCTGTAGGCTCAACGAGCCTTGTGCGCCCTGTACATTCCATGTAGCGACCTTCATGTTAGTATCCTTGTGCTCGGGGGCTTGTTATAGGGTGGTTAGATCTCGCCGTGTGTTGGTAACAAGCTACTGGGCATATGTTTCGACGTCTCGGAGGTCTCGGAGGTATATCGGAGGTCCTTCTAGTGTCCGGGTGGGGTTGGTCAGGCGGTATATCCTGCGTTGTCCTGAGTTTGGATTTAAATCCCCACATATGAGGACCCTATTGGAGTTGTACCGCCGATTGTGTTGGCTTGTAGGAAGACCCTGGTATGGTGTGTGGTTATGTATGTGGCTTAATGGGGCGTTTGTATTCTACCGTGTATCCACGGGGTGTATTCCCCCTAGCCACGGGAGCCACACAAACACAGTCAGCTGCGGTTTTAGCGTAGTACGGGGGCACGGTCTCAGCGTATGTTGTGCCCTCTGTGGGCACCGGCGGGGTCTGCGGCTCGCCGTGTTTGTCCGTTCAGGGGGGTGAGGAACCGCCATCCTTCGGTAGGGTGTGATGTTGTGGTCGAGAGAAGCAGCAGCAGGAGGGGCACGAAGGCAAGGAGGGCGAGAAGACCTACCTCTTTCACTTTCCTTGGGAGTTTGTTGGTTTCATCTTTTTGCCGCGGTCTTTCCCCCTTTGGTCCCCAACCACAAAAGCTAGGGGTTTGTTGGCGGGGGGCTTTTGTGACCGGTCCGCGCACTTTGGGTCAGGCGTTTTCTTCTTGGCGGGCGGGGATACCTTTCCCAGCGTTTTTTGTGGTGTGTGTTCATGTCCCTTGTTTTTAGATTTGCGGGGTGCACGTGTGTCGGTGTTGTGTGGTTGGTATGGAGGGCGGTGCGTTATATTGTCGCCGCTTGGTTCCGGTGACTCAGGCTGTGTCACGGGTGGGGACGATGATGGTTGACCGTCACGTAGAGTCGGTCCCGCAACTAAGGTGCCATCGACTGCTTCAAGGCCGTTTAGGTCAGCAGCCAGCGTCCCATTCCATGCATCGACGTCAGTGGGTGTTGGCTCCGCAAGGAGTTGCTTTTATGTGTTGATCTCCGGGTCTTTGCTGGCTACAGTGGATGCCACGTTACACTGATGCCTGTTGATGCATTTCATGAATGTGTCGCAAGTGTGGATCCCCGTCTCAGGGGGACATCCCACCACCACCATGGCTTGTGCCAGCTTTGGCTCAAGGACGTCACTGCGGTTCTCTAGGCCTACCTTGAGTGGGGTGCCCTTGGTGAGGGGGTATGTTTTGTGTGTGGGTTCCCGGCCTATTTTTATGGTGTTGCCGGGGTGCAGTGCCATGATTGGCCGAGGTTGAAGGTGGTCGTCCCGTCTTTCTTTCTCCATCGACCACTTACAGACAGGGAATTGGTCAAATTGGTACACGCTGCGGACGTACCTTGATAGGATCTGTAGGGGTGCCCGATGCAGGCAGTCCATACCAATGCTCTACAGGGTTGTGGGGTCTTGTCGGTCGGCCTCGTAGGCCACCAGGAGTTCTTTGGCACCTAGTCCGTTCATTGCGATGAGAACGTGCTCGACACGTTCGTCTTCGCTGCCGCCCCCCCGTTATTGCCACGTGTATGTAGGTACGTATGTAGGTACGTACATGTATGCTTTGAGTGTGATTCTATATAGATATATATAGTGTGTGTGTATGTATAGTGTGTATGTGTGTGTGTGTGTGTGTGTGCATGTACGTACACATATGTATAGTGCAACCCCTTGTCCGGTCCGTGCACTAGAGACTCTGTGTGCACTGTACATATGTGTAGGTACAGGTGCAAAAATTACACGGAGACACACTCACCCCAAGTGCACAACACCCCTAGTTTACTAACCGGACACTTAGGTGCACCATACAATGTATACAGAGACACACTCTTTTCCTCTCTCTGGATCGCTCTCTCTCTCTCTCTCTCTCTCTCTCTCTCTCTACATGCATGTGCACATGTGTACACGGCGACTTTGCACAAAATCCTTGGTACACTCACCAGACAGGGGGATTAGCCATGCGCACAAATCCAAACCGCCTCTTCGGGCAGTGTACTAGGAATTTTGGGCTCTGTGCAAATGCACACGCATGTATGCATCTACACAGAAAGAGAGAGAGTTTGTGTGCGAGTGGGTTTCCGCGGGAATGCCATTGTACATACGGCAGTGACATTGAACGGGTTTCGTTACGAAGGTACCTCAGTGGTAAACACCACAGTGCAAATTCTATACCGGACCATAAGTAATGCAGAGAGGAAAAAAATTTACTCTAGTTGATAGCACAGCACATTTTGGCGGTATGTGGCGCAGGTTCGAATCCCAACCGCCATCTTCACAGTGGCCGGTTTTCGTAACCGGGGATTTTTTGCGTAGCAACAGCTTGCCCGGTCAGCCAGACGGGGATTTGGTGCGCAGCATTTCCGCTGCCGGTCAACTAGCCACGGATTTTGCGAGGTGCAAATGCGCCACGGGGCATCTGCCAGGGCGCCGCTTGCTGCGCTATTGCAGGGGCGCAAGCACACTTCCATTAGAAGCCCGTCATACCCGCAACACCGGGACAAGTGTGCATGCACCGTCACCGACAGGTACGCGGCGGCCTTAGCTCCCAAGCCGGACTTGGGGCACGAGAGGGCCTGTGGGACCTCCTTGGGGACCTAGGTGCGGAGGCCATTGAGGGGGTCGATGTCCTCCGCCGCCCTGGCCGCGAGCCACTGCTACTGCAAGGGGTGCACCCGACCAACGCCTCCTCGCTCGACTCGCCCGACTCAGTTGGCTGTATCGTCGCGAAAACTATCAGCAAAATTCATCTTGCGAGCGAAATAATGATTTCTGAAAAAGTGAATTTTTGAAAAACATTCCAACGCCACTAGGATCAATATCAATATCGGGGCTTGGGCGGGGACCATGGCTTGGTCTAGCAGCCACTACATGAGTCCCCATGGTGCGAAACCACCCACATGGGCACAAAATTATCACCCAACCCAATCTTGCGCGCGAAAAAAGGATTTTGGCAAAAGGTGAATCACTTTCTAAATGTTCTGATGCCACTAAATTGCCTCAAAGATCGGTTTTGGGGCTTTTCGGGGGCCCAATGCCGGTGCCACATGGTCCTAATAGGCACTAGCTTGGTGCCCATGGGTGCCCAAGTACCCATTGTGTCACGACATGATCACCAAAACAAATGATAGAGGCGAGTAAACCGATTCTAGCAAAGTGGAGATTTCACAAAGGTTCTACTGCCACTAAACCGCGTGAAATACGGCCATTTTGGCATCTTCATGGGTACCATGGCCCTAGCTACAGGGGCCTAGCGACCACTATGTGGGTCCGCATGGGGTTGAAGTATCCGCATTGTCACCAAAGGATCAACAAAACCCAACGTAAGGGTGACAAAAAGGGCCGGCAAAGAGAAAGATGTGGGGCAAGTTGCCTCTAAGCAACCAAAACAACCACAAATTCAAGGTTTTTGATGGTTCTTGGCGGCAGCGGTGGGGGTTGGCGTCAACTATGTGGGCCTAGTGGGAACTATGTGGGCCACCATGGGTGCTCAAGGAAGCCTATTGTTACCAAGTGATCACCCAAACTCATCGCAATGGCGGCGAGATGGTTTTAAAAGGAGCGAATTGCTGCAAAATTTTGGGTGCAATTGAACTACGCAGACAATATCAATTTCTGGGGCTTCAAGGCCCATGAAGTAGGCTACATGGGGCTAGCGGCAACCACATGGGTCTAGTAGGTGATGAAGCACTCGGATTGTCACCAAATCATCACCCCAACCTAACACGGTGGCGGCAAAACAGTTTCCAGAAAAACCAAAATATCCAAATTGTTCTGGTTCTACTGAACCGCAAACAACAATTTGGACCATTCTCCAATTGAAGGTCATTGGGAGATGACCAGAGGTTGGCGGGGCACAAGGTGTCAACGCGAGTTCGGGTGCCCCGCCTAGTCATGCCCCTTGCCTATCCTATGAGGCGGCCAAGAGGCTTAGTTGGGACTAGGTGTCTTCCATGCCGGCCTTGCTGTGCCGCCATTGTGGCGGCCGACATCCTCCAAGGGGCGAGGGTACCACTAGCGTGCCCGCCCGTGATGGTGCCACCTCCAAGGGAGCCGTTCGGTCACTATTCCTATGTGGTCTCGGTTGACGGTCCGCTATGTGCGGGGCTCTCCGCGGAACCGTACTTCCTTGCTCGCTCCGAAATGGCGGTAGAGCGGCCGCGGCTTGCTATCTAGTACCAGCAGGAGAGGTTTGGGGGCTACAGCTCGTGGGTAATGACCGTTGCCTCACGGACTACCACCAGCGGCTACCGCAAGGCACACTGCCGCCATTGCCCTCTGCGCAGGGGCCCCCACAAGCCCTGATCCCTCCAGTTCTTGCAGTCACGTAAAGGTGTCACCGTTCGGGCGACACTTGTTCGGTGTTCTCAGTGCATGGCATACCATCGCATCCCCTGTACACGCAACTGAATTTTGCCATAATGTGTTACTCTGAGTTGAGGTCTTTGGGCATGGACACTGGAGACTATAGGGACATTAGCACGATGGCCGGTTGGGGTCCTTGTGTGGCGGACATGGGCGCATCCTATGGCCAGTTTTTTTGTGCGCGCTTGATGAATGGGGATGGACCCAGTGCCAAGTGTTATGGCATCCGGCAGCGGTGTGGAGCAAGCCATGTGCGGCACCAGTGGCGTGCCCAGGGGCCACCTCGTACGCCGTTACCGGCCTTGCCGGTGCCGTGGCGGAAGGTGCTCCTCTTGGGTGACGGCTGCGGGAACAGAAATTCTTTGACGTTGGGTTGGGTGGTTTCACTTGGCACCATTGCGGAGGCCGCCTCCAACGGGGGCCACCTCTTAGTTTCTGGTGGAGTGCTTGTCGGTTGCAACGGTTAGGGTCGTACCCTGAGCGTGCGCATTGGTTGCGTGCACTGCGTGCTGCCCGGACAGTCCGGGAGTGGCAGGGATTCACAAGCATGCCCGGCCCTCGCAGTGAGGGAGACACGCCCATGCCCCACACACATACCGCAGTCCGGGGCGACCTCCGCCTACGACACCTCGCCTTGGTGGGGTGAGCATGCCAACGCACTCGCCCAGGGCACTAGGTCCAACACCAAACCTTGGGCCCACCACCAGCCCGCAATGAATGCGCCTCAGTCAGGGCCTCGCCGACTGCACATCCCCGGACAAGGGCCCACTCAATTCCTGCCAAGGAAACACAAGGCCTGGCCGAGGCAACGAATGATAAGAGGAAAGAGCCTCAGCCCCCCCGGGCCGGCCAGGTTGCAGAGGCATGCCACCATGTGTGCTACCGGCACCGCTAGGTACATGTCGTACACATCGGATAGGAAGTCGTCCAACTGAGCCCGTTCCATGCCCGCAAACAAGTGGGGGGGCATTGAGCCCCCATAGTGCAGGCAAGCAAGCCACTATTCAGGCTGCGGGGGCGCCCCACACCTATACCTGCCCCCCAGTCTAGGGCGGGGGCCTCCACACACCACGACGTGTGCAGCAATGGGGAGAGGGGGAAAGTGGTTGGCCATGAGGCAACGGATACTGGGCTCGCATACGCCCCCGTGTCACAGGCGCATGGTCATAACCACATTGTTCAGTGTTTTTCTCGCTGCACTGCAGCGCAGACCAGTTCTGTACCACACCAAGTGGTTGCTGACTGTGCTTTGGCCTTGGTCATCTGTACACTGAGGTCAGCTCGCACCCACCACCCTCCCACAGTGCCGGTTAGTCTCTAACCCTTGCCCTGCTGGTCGTGCTCATGCTGCCCCTGTCTTGCTCTTGCTCTTTGGCACGTGAGGACGTGTCATACCCGAACTTCGGGGGCGCAAAGGCGCCTTTGGTGGCGCAAAGGCGTCTCAACGTTGCTCCAAAAGTTTTGGTGGCTGGACACTTCAGCAGATCATTGCTGTACCGTGGCGCATACCTTTTCAGCAGATCATTGGTGTACCGTGGCGCATACCTTTTCAGCACCACACCATGCGTGCACTGGCCGCCCACATATCCATGTCTACTCACACCCAACACCCTCACATGGGCCGCATTCTCGCTGCCCCCGTCATGCTCGGGCTTTCCGACACGTAACGACGTGTCGCGCCCGTGCTCCGGGGGCGCAATGGCGCCCCGTTGTTTTACCATTAAACTGCTCTTTGCTGCCATGGCTTCCCATACACCCTGGTGAACTCGAGCCCACCACCCTCCCTCAGCGCCGGTCAGCCCCCGACTCTTGCTCTGTGGGTCTCTCTCCCACTCTCTCCCTCTCTCTCTCTCCTGCCCCCTCTCTCTCTCTCTCCCTGTCTCTTTCTCCTGTCCTCTCTCTCTCTCTCTCTCTCTCGTGCACTCCGTTCCTCTCCCATTGCGTCCCACCCTCCCTCTCTCTCGCATAAAAGGGGTTCTCGGGACGTTCGGTGGATCTCTATCCCCCTCGGGGTTCGAACCCTCCTCTACAGGACAGAAGAGGTGCGGTATACCCACTGAGCTACGACGAGTTGTTATCCGCATCACTTGCTCCGATCTGTCCTACTCCAGGGATTCTACTATTTCCGTGATTGGCCTCAAAAAACCCTTCCGTGATTTTCCGTGATTTTCCGTGATTTTCCGTGATTTTCCGTGATTTTCCGTGATTTTCCGTGGTATTTCCGTGATATTTCCGTGATTTTCTGTGGTGTTTCCGTAGTACAAAAATGTTCCTTATGCATCCGCTTTGCCTCACCTGGACACCCACAAGAGACGAAACAAAGCACAAGACATTTGGAGGCGGTCTACTGCCATTTTGCGAACCGTTCTTCAACATCACCATTGCAAAACATGGTGACGCAGGCCTCACGCAGGTCCTTGCCCATGCGCTGCCTGTTTTTAACATCAACTAGTCCAGCCAGACTAAATGACCGCTCGATTGCCGCGCCTATGACAGGGTACCACAAATATGGAGCCACGGCCTCCCGCAAAACCGGAGGTCTTGACTGCCAACATTTGATAACATCCTTACTATTGTGTGAGGTTCCCGGTTTTGTAATACCTTTTTTTCCATTCGTTCCACTTGTCTCTGGTGCTCTGCGCTGTACTTCACATGTTTCGAAGCTGTTGACTTCTCCTTGTGATCAATACGTTGCCCGCACGGGATGCACCACATCTCGTCACCCCGGGCTTCCATAATACCTGGAAATTGCTGCGCCCTAACACGTGCCGACATTTTCGACCCCCGCTGCCAGACCTTTCGTTTCTTTGCAGAAGGAGTGCCATTTTCATCAGAAGAAAACATGTCACAACTGAAAACACACAAAGAAATACACACTCTAACACTTAGCAACCAGGAAAAACAATAGCAAACAATAGGAACTTTCATTTCCGCTTCCATGATTTTCCGTGATTTTCCGTGGCGACCAGGAACAACAATAGCAAACGATAGGAACTTCAATTTTCGTTTCCGTGATTTTCCGTGATTTTCCGTGATTTCCGTGATTTTCAACGGTGGCCGATTTCCGTGATTTTCCGTGATTTTCGTGCCACGGAAATACTAGAATCCCTGCCTACTCCCCCCTGCATGGCATCCCCTGTCGGGCATATCGCCTTTCGCATGGGGGTGTGCTCAGCAGCGTGTAGAGGAACCGCACAGCGTCCCCGGGTACCGGGTCCGCCTGCCTGAAGGGCGTTCTCTGGAACAGCCTCAAGAGGTCAGCTCGGCCCGCCAGCCACACATGCATGCAGTCTCCAGTTCTGCTCACAGAGGAGGGCACCGCCCTGTGTCCCTCTGCCGTCGGACAAAGGAGGATCGCCTCCCACTGAAACGGATGCCACTTGCCTGCACTTTTGGGTCGCCACTGGACCTGCATGTTCGCGAGAGCCTGAGTCTTCAAGGTCTAGTTGATTTGGACCGTCACCGAGTAGAGCTCCTGATTGCTCATCAGCAATGATTCCCCATGATTGTCCACAATCTCACAGTGCATCCTGGTGCTGTGTGGTTGGTCCAGTCGGAGCCAGATCTGCCGATTGCGGGCCCAGGCCATTGTGGTCAGCTCTGCTTCGACTGCCCTCATTCCTTCGTTCGCAATGGCGTCCAGTTGGCTCAGTGCTTGCACCTTGAAACGCTAGCGTTCTTGCTGAGGCTTGACCTTCTTTGGGGCTGGCTGGATTGTGTGTAAGGGGCATGCCGTTGCTGACGTGGTCCCTGCTCCTTCCATGTCCTTCCCGGCGGCATTACGCCCGGAAGCTCTTCCGCGACAGGACGCGGGGTGTGTGTCGGAGTTCAGCCGCTTTTGTTGTCACTGCTGTGTGCTGCTGCTCGCCGCCACAGGACGCGGCTCTTGTGACGAGAAGCTCTGCGTCAGAACACAGGTTTCAGACATGTAGGCATTGTTGGGTTTGAAACCTGTGAGATATCTGCACCAGAATGCAGGGGTTACAGGCTCTGTCGTTATCGACCCTGTCCTGGGTTCCTGCTTTTCTCGAGCTTTCGTCTCTTACGCTGCCGCCTGGTGTCACTCACATCTGTGCTGAAGGACAGTGTTTTCGCTGCAGACAGTTCACTCAACAAACCTCCCTGGTGTGTGTGTCCTGTCCTTATGTCCTCACTTTCCGAACTGCTCGAGGTGTATGGACCCATTCCACGTGGTGCTGGTTCCCCGGATGCTTCCCTTGTCAGCTCATCACTATCCATGGGTACCATACCCAGGGATGACCAGAGTGCTTTGGTGTCCTCTGATTAGGATCCTGATCCTGCCCTCAACCCTACCGTGGATTCCGACCCTGATGATGACTTTTGTGCAACATGTTGAGCCCACAGCGGGCTCGAGCACAGGCCTTCCATCGCCAATCCATTTGCCACCTCATTCCCCTGCACGTTGACATGTGCTGGGACATGCTCCCACCTGACTTCTCTTCCTGGCGTCGCCATTTCCTGGAGCAGCATTTCCCAGATGGGAACGTGGACCTGCGGCTTACCAGACGTGGTTGTCCATCCCTTTGACTTCCAGTGTTGGGCCCTGCCAGTCGCTACCAGTTGCGGGTACTGTGAGTCGGTGAGGATTGCCAGTTTTGGCACCCAGAACCCCTGTAGGGCTTCTGGTGCTGCCCAAAGCTCCGCTCCGTTGTTTGTTTGCCTATGGCGTGTCGGTACGTAGCCGCAGAAACGCACCTTAGGCCCTTGTTCATCTTCCGCCGCGAATACGCCAAAGCCACCGGCCCTGCGCATGTCCTTGTGGCCGAGTCTTTTTGATGATCCGTCCGTGTACACAATTCTGTAACCCTTTGCAACCAGTTCTGCAATGAGTTCTTCCACTCCTTGTAGCACTCCCGGGCCTGCCTGCCTCGGGCGCTTCGGGCGTGATTCTGTTTCCCTATGCCAACTGTGTTTGTCGGCTGTGCGCTCTTGCGTGAAGCACTCCGTGTGTGGTTGCCACCATGCACTCAATCCGCAATGTACTCGTACTTCCCCTTGCCGCGGCTGCACTCCGGTATCTTGAAGTTGCTCCAGTGACTGCTGGAAGCCTCTCCACTGCTCCTTGATCTTCCGCTGCCAATACGCCAAAGCCACCGGCCCTGCGCTTGTCCTTGTGGCCCAGTCTTTTTGATGACCCGTCCGTGTACATAATCCTGTAACCCTTTGCAACCAGTTCTGCAATTAGATCTGGCACTCCTTGTAGCACTCCCGGGCCTGCATGCCTCGGGCGCTTCGGGCGTGATTCTGGTTCCCTATGCCAACTGTGTTTGTCGGCTGTGCGCTCTTGCGTGAAGCGTGTGTGTTTGCCACCATGTTCTCAATCCCCCATGTACTCGTACTTCCCCTTGCCGCGGCTGTCTCCGGTATCTCGAAGTTGCTCCAGTGACTGCTGGAAGCCTCTCCACTGCTCCCTGCGCTCTCCTGAGTAAAACCCCACCCATTCACACAGCTCCCTAAGCCAAGTTATTAGGTACGATGTGAACACCGGTGATGCTCCTGCTTTGACTTCGCATCGGTATTGCCAGTGGGCACTTCTTGCTGACCACATTGCCCAGCCTTGATTCGTGTTCAGCAACCACTCTTGGTGGTCGGATTCCATCGTTTCTCGGACTGCGGACTTCCCGTTCCCAGCTTCCAGCGGGCCATAGTAGTGCTATATCACCGCCGCCGCCGCTTTAAACATGGGGCACTCGACCATCGCGTGCTTGACCGTCTCCTTTTGAGAGCACACCGGGCACTTGTCCGTGCCCTACCTCTTGTAGACTCTTGCATGCACCGTCGGTTTGTGCGGGAATGGAGTGGGCGAGGTGCTTTCGGGACATTGGGGTGGACGTCAAAAACTTCCTCAAATATCTGGGTGTACGCTTGGGGAATATACGGCACCACCAGGATGACTAGGGATGGGGGCTGACAATAGAGCAGGCTTTTGCACCAGCACTGCAAGAGGCCTTTCGTCGCGCACGGGTGGTATCCACGCTGCAGTTGTCGATGGACGAACGTGCCTTCATGCTGACATCATGGATCCTGCCAGTTGTGGCCTGGGTATCCAAGGCATACTATGCCCCAGTCCCAGTGATTAGGCAGTTGAAGCTAGTGTACCACGTGACCATGGGCACCAACAGTTGGGGAATCACTCTGCCAATCCTCTTACGGCCACGGACGCAAGGGGGACTGGCACTGCCGGAGCCAAAGGTGTTTCTCATGCACAAGGCAGCGGCTCCGTTCGTCAGCCTCTTGGGAGAGCCTCACAAGTATCCCAACAAGGTAGTGGAGACCTTCTATGCATGAACGACAACCATCGGGTTCACACCGTCCAAAGACAACCTCCCATATATCCAGCTAGGCATGGTCCGGACGGCGGAGCTGACGTTCTTGGGATGGTCGGCAAAGGCACACTCATATATCCAACGGGTGGCCCCACAGGTGGCCCCCCCGGCAAACCGGGACCAGCTGCCACTTTGGCACTGTGTGTACTTCCGAAATGAGTTCAACTGCTCCGACTACAACATGAAAATGATCCGGCAGGGAGTGCTGACGTGGGGTCAATTGCAATCTGTGGAAGACGTGAGGCTGTTGAATGCTCTGCCTGGAACATGGAAAGGGGTGTACAATCATGGCGGACGACTCCTCAATAAAGTCCCGTCACAAGGGGGGTTTGATACCCCCGCCGTCCACGCCCAAAACTGGACCAGGGCATGGCTGCTTCAGTTCTACGCCTCTCAGCCGGGGGTCCGCGACCCACAAACACCGGAGGTATGGGAGCAATGGGCACAAGCGCAGCTACCGCCGAGGGTGCGGGACTTTGCGCTAAAAGTGCTGTGCCCACAGCTGCGAACTATCGCCGCCGTTTTATTCATGTTGACCTTCAGCCAGAAAACTGTCCAAAGCAGGACACCACTTCCCATACCTTCCCCAGCAGCTGCGGGTTGCCCCGTCCGTCCAAGAAGATGATGAGGTCATCCGCATACATCATCATAGTCAGTCCTGGACCCAGGTCTTGTAGCGGAAAAATCACAAAGGACGCCACTAGGGAGAACAGTGCCGGGGAGAGTGGGTCTCCCTGGCGCGTGCCTGCACGCGGATGGTGGTAGACCCCTGGAACGTATCCCTTACCAACTGAGTACAGATACGGTGCACGTAAAAGATGCAGTATCAGTCGGATGTACAGGAACGGTATGCACATTAGACCCAATGCCGCCGACACCATCTCGTGAGACATCGTGGGGAACGCATTTCTGAAGTCCACTGACAACGCCGCTCCTTCACGTAAGCCATCCCAGAGAGCCCGTGCCACCAGTTCACGATACCTTGTCTTCAACAGCGAGTGCCCGGTTTCTGTGAGACCCAGCAGTAGCTTACTTGGGCCCAACACATGGATTTTCACTGGCGATTGCGCTTGCAAGACGCCCGGGATCGTCCAAAACATTGCGAGAACTGAGGCATACAACATGGGCGACCATGTTTCCTTGTGTGTCTTCTTTATCCAGACCTCATAGACAGCAGACATGTTTGTCAAGTTGGCCCCACAATACCATTCCACTGGCTGGATCTGGAACCTTGGCTTGGATCCGAATTGTGATACCACGGTATTCACTTGTTCCTCATTCAATTCTGTGAAGAACAACTTCGAGTTCCGTGGGTCCGTTCCCGGAAGGAGATGGACTTCATCAGAGTTCAAACCGATAGACCCCAGCGGCCCATTGATCAGGTCATTGTGGACCTGGATGGCGTACTGATTGTCCCGCACATCTGGTTCATGGAACACCACCTTGTCAACCTCTGCCCCGTGTGTCATAAGCCGCACGAGCTTGTACGTTGGGGGCGGCGATAGGTTCCTGGAGTCCCTTGTGCTGCTCGCAATCCAGACATCAGATCGACCATGTGTGCGTATGTGCATGAGGGACCTGTCTGCCATTTGCAGCTGGTCGCACCCGAAAGGCAAGCTGGAGTTGAGGGCGAGTGCCCGATTGAGAAACGATGGCTTGTCATCCTCGTCGCTGACAGGTTCAAGCAGGATGGCAACAAAGCGGCCCAACATGGGCGGATCAGCAAGAAGCCTCTTAATTGCATTTTGAATTTTTTCATACCCAGTCATTCCCCCAACGAGCACAATGTTGGGGCGACTGCCGTAAAGGACGGCAGCTAGTTTTTCGGACGAGTCGCAGTCCTTGAAGAGGTCGTACGACAAGGAGGCAGCCTCTGGAACTCCACTCTTCAGCACCACTTCATCCTGGATGATATAATCTGCGTCATCGATGGCTGCCAAACACGCCAATTGGCCGGCGTTGGCATGGACGATGACCTCTTCGCCTGGTGTGGCCAGACGGGCTTGGGTGTCCCGGACACTCATGGTGGTGGTTGGGGGGGGGGGGTTCAACACTTTCCATGTAGTTCATCTTCTTCATTATTTCTTTCTTGTGCGCCTACATTTCCATGGGGTTTTCCATGCTTTGCCCATGTTCCGTTTTTCCATTTCACCTCGTTGTGCAAGGTGTGGAGTGGGGGCTAGGGGGGCTGACAGCGGCGTTGACGAGAACCACACAACACATTTGCATTTGCGGAAAGTGATACCAGCACACATACAACATCACACGTACGGCTTATGGTTTGGTGCTGGCTCACATCTCAAGGTGGCGACACACATTGCAGCACCCCAAATAGAAGCCGAAGATCTAATTGAATTCAGAGCACTGACTGCAAAATGTGGCCCCAGAGGCAGAACACAAATTGGGACCTGTGTGCACCATGCAACATGCGCGTGTGAGCACACCACTTCACACAGTTTGGTGAGGTTGTAGAGTTTGGTGATTCCTATGCTTCCGTGGTGCACTAAAATTGCAATTGAAATGGTTTGCATGATA
Organism: Eutreptiella sp. 'Long Island Sound 2002'; assembly: GCA_964036045.1. Classification (NCBI taxonomy): domain Eukaryota; phylum Euglenozoa; class Euglenophyceae; order Eutreptiales; family Eutreptiaceae; genus Eutreptiella; species Eutreptiella sp. 'Long Island Sound 2002'. Next base: position 40,586,174 of record OZ038383.1, on the reverse strand, counting down.
AATATCTTACAATGCATTTCATGAAATTTTGTATTGCTCAGTGGCAGTATGGAGATAGAGACAATCTACAGCCTTTTGCTGAATGGATGAAATGTTCTTCTTGTTTGGGGATTCATCGGTGCTTGGTGCTCTGCTACACCTCATCACAACCACCCCAACACTTTCTTTAAGGCACTAGTGGTCATTGTAGACAATATAGAGAGGAAACTCCCAATAGTGTCCATGCACAAAGTGTGTGGCAAAAATGTGATTCTTCAACACACCCCAAGGCCAAGGCTCAAAACAGTAACAACACGCTAGTACAAACGGCTGACAACTAGACAATTGGGGTTTGCCAAGAAACTGCAGTGGCATTTAGATGGAACCATTGACAGAGAAAATTCGCAACTACATCAAAATGCAAAGTGGCTTCCCAATGTGTGGCCTTGGAATGAGGTACGACAACAAACAACAAAACAATGCAAATGGAAAGGAAATGATATTGAAACCTTGTGTTCACCGTGCACAACTAGTAAAGCGAACTACAACTTGTCCTACTTGGCTAGTGGCTAGAATACGGGTGCTTGGTTGGACTAGACGGCTAAATCTCCACGGTGTGTGTGCGCCGTGTCGGGTGCCCCCCCTAATAATGACATGGCATGCTACCATAATAGAAAAGAACAAAGCTAAGGCAACTGATCGCCCCACCCAGCCCTGAGGGAGTTCCAAGACTGGCAGTGTTACTGTCCACGAATTGAATTTCAATGCCATTGTACATTTGGCAAACACTTTAGTGATAGAGAATCTATGGGGAAGTATAATCTAACCGGAAGTATTAGAGGTGGTAAGACCTATTCTAGGAATAATGCTACATGTGTCAATGGCAATGTACATACACATAAATGACGTGCGCTTCATTGCATAGGCAATTTTGGGGCAAATGCCTCTTTACTGCTCACAGCATCAGAGATTATGCCACTGTACCACCCCCCCGCCCTTGTGTAAGCTACGCCAAAGTCCCAAATTAATCCGGTCCCTACACCTACTGTAGCTTGGACACAGGCGTAGCTTGTGTGCGACACATACAACTACCGACACCGGGCGCCTAGGTTCAAAAAGAGAGGATTGCATGGTGAGCTGGTGCAAGCAAGGGGAGTATAATGCACAAATATACCCAAAATCAGACCGATGTGGGTTCAAGTGGGCAAACAAACACAACTATGTCCATGACTCTATGTGACTCACAAATGCGTCACCACACCCATGTCTTATGTGGCTGCACTACGTTTGGTACCGAATAAAAATTAGGTCCCATAATAATACGCCTACGCCTACTGTAGCTTGGACGAGGGCGCAGCTTATCTGCAGAGCGGTGGAAAGTCCAGCATTACGTCCCCACCGACAGACGTATGCCCTCATCAAGTATCACGCGGCGGAGCCGCGACACACATTGTCCCATCTGTCCAGCGAGGCGCCACAGCTCCTCCTCAGACACGGCGCCGGGGGCGCCGCCACAGTTCGTCAGGATAGGCCAGGTCTCCCTCCCTACCCTCAGCAAGAACTGGGTTGAGCTGGCTTGTACCTCCAAAAATGCAAACCCCCCCCATGTCGTCCACTACGATGAACCCCCAGCGGCCTGCCCGCCGGGATTCGAACCCACGACTGATGACGTGGGAGACAAGCGTGTTTCCGATATGCTATTGTCCGAGGTGCTGTGCACCGGCCGCTCCAACCACCAGGCCTCTCCACCCCCCGCTGGCCTCAGCTGTTGCTGCTGCGGTTTGCACTTAGTGCAGACCTTCCAGGCTCAAATCGGCCACGTCGGCCGATCTCCGGTTGCGTGTCCGCCGCCTTCGCCACCAACGGTGACTTGGGAGCCACGCGTGTTTCTGGTATGCTCCTCCCCTATGTCCTCTCTCGTCCTGCCCTCACTCACGCCCGTTCTGCCTTCCTACCCCTCTTCCGGGGGTTGTCACTCACATCTGTGCTGTAATCCTCACTGTCCGCCCACCCCTGTGATCCCGAGCTCGTAGACGTCCCTGACGAATCCCTTTCACCAAACAGGCTCCCTGTGGTAAACGAGTGGCCGCTGTCACTGGCTTCCCCCTCCCCTGAGGACGTCTCCTCGAGTCCCAACTCCTCCCACTGCCGCTCCAGGCAGCGTCGTTTCGGGGGGGACTCTTCATTGTAGGGATGCAGCAGCCTCCCCTGTTCCGCAAGCTGATCTGCCTGTTCATTCCCCTCTACCCCTAGGTGGGACGGCACCCACCGCACCTAGAGCCGGTCACCTGCGAGCTCCCGCTCTGCCAGTACCGCAATCCACAGGTCCTTATGCTCCACGTCCTTTCCTGACACCCTCCACTGGTGGCGTTGCCACTTGCTGGACCACTGTGTGATCCCCTTGTACACATACTCTGAGTCCAGCACCACTACCATGCGCTCTTCCCACCGCCGACCACGTACCGCACAAAGAACCCCCCTGAGTTCTGCCCTGCTCACACTTTGTTTCTCCCCCAGAGGGACGAACTCGGAGGCATTCCGAGGGCGCAGCTTATACAAGGGGGGCGGGGTACTTGACCATGGTCTTGACTTGTACACCGAAGGACTCTAGGATTTGCATGTGTTCCTCCCCCACTGCCCTTGCAGCAACGCTGATTTCCCGAGGTTGATGCTTACTCCTACAACAGTCCACACACATGTCTAGTAACAAACACATGGGTTAGGTTTCAGCAACTTATGGCTAGTGGCAGTCGGATGTAATTCAATAGGTCATCCGCACAAAACAACACATGGATGCCAACAGGCTTAGTGCCTGCAGCTTTTCTGGGTGGAAATGTGTCTCTGCATGCCAGACAGGGTCCCAGAAGCAGCTAGCGAACATGACTACTTTTCAGTGGTCCACTTTGGGTCTCTGTGATTACTTGGCCTCCATGTATATACACACCAAAGATTGGCTCCAGGTCACGAGCTGATGGTTGTCTGTGCATATATTTTTGTTGGACTTCGGCTCGCCATGAACGCTCTTTGCCTGTGGTCAGGCCGCTAAGGTGCTAATGCCTTTTTGAAAAAAAACAAACACATGGATGCATGGGGAGATATTGTATATTGTCTTGACCAGCACTGAGCATACCATCACAAAAATTGCCGGAGATAGAGGGTCGCCCAAATTGATGCCTGACTGTGGCGAGACATGAACGTCTTTGACAATGCCGCTCCCGACCCCAAACAGGTTGGGTTCACTAAACATGGACATGACCAGTGAGACCAGGGGTAGGGCAGGGCAATGTGTCAGAAGAATGCAACCATGTAGTGTTGGTGTCCACGGGGGAGGGGGTGTTTTTTAAGGGACCATTTACACTGCGTGGGCACTGCACATGCAGCGCTTCGGCACTGTGCACATTTGACACCGGAACCCAAATTGGTTACCCATGACAACCATGACCACCTGAGATCTGTACCAAATCAATGTACTGCTCGTTGAACGTGAATGATTTGAGCTCCTGTGAATGGGCATCCGTTCCTTGCACATATTCAAATGGCAAGTGTGACATTTATATATATCCGTGCCTCACCTGGGCTCGGTATACTTAGCGGTGTCGTTTGAACTTCAATTGTACGTTTAACCTTGACCATCTCACCTCTGATCATCTTTGAATTGATAATCATCATTTATCACATTCTTCAATATTCTGAGTTGGCGAAGTGCTGCAGCTTGCTGGGAATTTGCAGATGGCTGTGCAAAGCTTGCCACATTGGGGTCTCCAAAGTGGAGACGAGTCATGCGGCTTCATGATGCTTTCTCATCATGAAATAACATATACCACTACATCTGGAAATCACCATTTGCTCAAGAATTTTCATGTTTTGTTGAAAAACGCTGGGAATTAGGGCCCCAATGCTTTGGGCTGTACAAAAAGTTTGCATGGTGTGCACACTGCGTGAAAAGGCATCCTTTTGTACCAAATGTGAACACAACCATCTTCTTCCACCACACATGACAACATTTATTCAGGTGCGACGTGTGAATCCTTACACTCTTGTACAAGTATGCATGGCATTATCTTCTTGTCAGGTATGCACATCCTCATACTCTTGAACTGGGGAGGCTATGCAAGCATGTCCGGTGCATGTAAGCTACAACCCGAACTCACAACTCCAAATGAAAAAGGATGACGAGAACCATGCAATCTGCACATGACCATCAACAAGCCATCAAATAGAGGCTACAAGGAGCAGGCAAGGAAATAGATACGAAATTGGCTTCTGCATGAACAGGCGAAAACGGGCAGCAAGCAAGCTTCAAAACAGCATTTGGTGGTTGACAAACTTGGAAGCTCTCCAAACACAACATGAATGTAGAAGCGCTAACAACAGCGTAGAGCAAAGCAGCGAATAAGAAAAAACCCACAATAAACGCAAGACAAGCAATTTGTCATCAGCAGCAAACAGGAAACATAAATGCATGGGATCTATGCAAGCACACACCAAGCCCCGACACCCGAAAACGAACGGGTAAACACGACAACGGCCGTTTCAGCATTTCTGTAGAATCTGATGCAGGCTGAAAACATCGACACATGCTTGCCTGGTGAGTCGCAAATAATAACACTGAGTACTATCGTACACAATGATGTGCAACGCTTATGCATCCTGCAATGATAATGCGGTATCTTATCACACCCCCTCCAAATGGCATCCATATGATACATGGGAAACGTGGTTTGGCTGAAATTCAAGATAGCAAACCCTTGCTTACAATGCTGAACATCTCCTGGGACTCAATATCCTGTGATTATTAACCACCCTTCCAGCATCAGGACTATGATTGTTCATGGATACACCACAAACAGCTTCCGTGGTTCCCACCACTGCACCCACAGACTGCGGTTGAACCACCACAGAATGCTCCCACTTAAGACAAATGTGAGCAGGGGCCACTTTATTGGTAACCCTGGTTGAGAAAAATTCGGAATCTATTCCACAGCTCCATGTAACTTCGAATATCTCCATGTAATGTTGAAACACAAAGAGGGAAGTAAAGGCTTAGAAGGCAGGGCAGTCGACACCCCAGCCTGAAATGGTAAAAGTGTGTAGGGTCACAAGCACAACAACCACTTGGGCACACAGCAACCCAAGAAATACAGGATTTCTCCAAAAAAAAAAAAAGGAAAAACTCTGAAGCAGCCTGTACGTTGTGGGTGCCGTTGATGCAGATGGACCGAATAACATCCGGACGCAACTCACACCATGTGACCCGTGCAAAAAAAAAAAAAATGAATAGGCATGTTGCCCCGTCCATGGCAGCAATCTTTGCAGAGATACACCCGCGGTCGCATCAATACTTACTTCCCGGCATTGGCTTTCCTACCGGCGCCGCTGCAAAAAAGAGAGCACACCCCATTGCTTCAAACCATGAGACGGCACCCACCAAACAACAACACAAACTCCCCAGGAGCTTCCTCTGACCGAGTTCCGCCAAGATCGAGTTGCGCACCAACGGGGTACCCACAATGAAGGGGGCTGCTACAATCCCTCCCACGCTCAAAGGGTCGCGCTTTGTTTAGTTTCGTCTGCGAAATGTGTGGACAAGTCTCAGCACGTGTGGAAAAGGCGACAATGTGACAGCACGCAGGGTGGGGGCAGGCGATTCCTGGCCCCTGTCACTTGTGAAGCTTGCGCAGAAGATGCAAAAAAAAAAGAAAAAGAAAAAAGAAGCACACCCAAACTGTGCCAAAAACCGTACATAATATCGCGAGGCAGACACCAGCCCAAGGGTGGCCAACCTGGAGGCTTTTTTGACACCTTCAATGCCAACAAAACGACGCAATACCACGTTGGTATCTCGGTCATGTGGGCACTGGGTATTTGTTTTGAGCTCGTGATTCAGTGCCTCCCTTGGGCCCAACACAACTACGGCGTAGGAGAGAAAGCATGAGGGAGGGTGTGAGGGGGCGCATGATGCTAATGTTGCAGCCTACTCTCCAGCCATGCCATGCCGTGTCCCTCCCACTGTTCCCATAGCCTCGTGAAGACTGGGACATGAGCCGAATTCCAAATCTAACAAACCCTGCCCCTAGACCTGTTCCTGCCACAAAGGCAGATGTGTTAGTGCACAGCAGTGCAAACGATTTTGCGGTATAAAATTGTGGTGCCTGGCCAGAGAAGATAATGCTCGTATCCACAGCGTCATTATCTGTGCATAACACTGTAGACCAATGCGCACGAAGTATAAATTAGAATACGTGAAGCCTACATAAGAGCGATGAAACTCATGTTGCACACACATGTGCTGCAGCTCCATTTGTCGTCTGCAGTCATCATTGCAGTAATCCGGAATGACGAAATCAAAATCAGCCAATTCGTGCTGCTAAAACCACAATGGCACTGCTCTTGATTGGAGCAGGGCACTGGCGGTTGTAGAGCAGATTCATTGAGAGATATAGAAAACTGCTCATCGCAGATGCCGCAGGTGAGAAACGATCTATAGCTGGGGGCCTGAGCCAACGCAGTGCTGCACCGAACCCGGCGCACAACGGGTACAGCACCACCCGTTGCGGCACGTCCATGTTCCATCCAAGCACCTTCTGTGAACTGCACAGTGCCAAACAGGGTCACATGGTCATACAGAGCCAAACAGGGCCACTTGGGTCTGGTGCAGGATTGGGTCGGTGTGTAGACTTCAGCAGTGCAACCTCCAACTTGCACCCGTCCAATGGGGTCACAATTGTGCGCCCATATCACAGCCAATGCCCCGTCACCTCGACACACACATATGCGCCGAGGGCACATCACACTTAGAAGCCGGTCTTCACCTCCCATTGCGTGCCCCTTTGTCTGCCCGCTTCGGGCAGCACAGCTCTCCAGTTAGGGTCCTCGAAGGGCACCCGGCCTCGCACCGCTTGGAGGGAAGCCTGAACAGTATGAGCAGGTGTGGGCAGCCCCTGTGGCACCAACTACTCCCGCCCTCGGCCCGGATGCACATGTGGCACCCAAGCAACCGTGACCAACAGGGTGCCAAGGGACCAAAATGGAGAGGCCATGATTCTTCGGGACAGCGACGTGCACCCCGGGGCGTCATACCCTGGCATCACAAGCAGGTGGTGCTTGAGGCCAGCGCACCAGAACTGGAGTTTCGCAATTCGACCCCCATCCCCCACGCACACGCCCACATGCGGCATGTACGAAAATCCAAAAGAGACAATTTGAGGGGTTGCGGGTGGTCGTTGGGGCTGAAGCAGGGCCCTGAACAGCTGCATCACAGGACTTCCGATAAAGGGCTCGGGGTGCATTGGCATGTCAGAGCGCACCCAATCCCAGCGTGGCAGTGAACAGGCACACCTGCTCAGACCCTGGCACACGCTCAAGCACAGAAATCAAAGCCGTGCCCTCAAAGCCACTTGGTCGTACGATTTGGACCGCAAGACTAATGGCCCTCAAAACCGACAGACTGCCCTGCCATCATAATGCCCTCTTTAGGTCAGCGCCGTGAACATACCGATAACCATCATCGGCTGTCCCAACCCGCCGTCTCCTCTTTGGGCAATCAGAAGCGCACTGAACCCGCCCCCAGAAGCATTGCAGAGAAATTGGCTGCTCACGGAAAAACGCTGCCCAAAAAAGTTGGAGAACGAACTTGGCAACAACCAGGACCGCCTTGAGCATCAGACCTGCAGTCATATGGCTATGCTGACCCTTTTGTCATGGATGCAATAAGGCGGCTCCCGTATGCTCGGCATTGCATGCGAAAGCATGGTTCCCACAGCTGCTTCAACGGTCGGTGCTCCTGGCAAACTTTCCATCAACCCCACCATCACCGACCCTACCCCCAAATCGTTAGACACTGATGCATTGGCCCAAGCCTTGGGTTCACTGTTTACCACTGTTTGGAGGAAACCTGCCAATGACGGTGCCGGACTATGCCCAAAACCGACACGAATAATGAAACACCGCTGCGGTGGCAAACGGACAGAAAGAAGCATATACGCTCCAGGTCATGGAGAGCATGGTGCGAAACCACTTTTCTGCAGAACTTGGATCAGCCAAGGGTTGTGAGAGCTATTGATGGTTGGGGTGCATCCTGCACGGGTGTGAGAACGCCTTTGGCCTTTGGCAGCCGCATGGCTGGTCACGAGTTCGGCAAGGACATACTTGAATCACGTTCCTGGGCTCTTCACTCAAGGCACGGACCTGCTTCGTCGCCGTCTCGAGGGCCTTCGTCGCGACGAGAAGCTGGTGCCAGCAGTCGGACTCCTTCCTCTGCAATCAAAAGAAAACGTCAACACTGTGCAACAGAATGGCATTGAACAAACCGTCTGCGTACCAGTGACACTCTTCGAAGGGAGAAGGCAGCAAGACACTCAAGTCTGGACAATAGGGGGCCACTCCTGGTATCACCCGCGGCGCAGCGCCGCCAAGCAAAAGGCACGGAACAAAATAATGAGAGAACCGGCTGTACACTGATCTGCAGTTGACTGACCAAAATCACAGCAAACAGGGCCAATACACAGACTGCAGGGGCAGACACCACACGCTGCCCTTGTGCTGCTATTTCTTCAAGACTCTGACAAAGAGCACCTTGTTCCAGAACCTTCGAGTGACGTAGATCTTACCTCAGATGCTGTTGCATTCCCTGATTCCACATCTGCGAGGAACTCGATTCATCGCCTTGAGCAGCCCCAGAGTATTCCGCGTCCAACAACTTTGAAAACCCAAATCCACAGAGACCACACACTGACAGGCGTGCTATGCATGCACAATGATGGTGCACAGCGGCGATACGTGATGTGCCTGAAGGACTCACCATGCTCTGATTCCACTCCAGGGGGGCGACAAAGGCAGGGGAAGGACAAGGGCACGGGCCAACCTCCGAATTGCCCTCGAGCGTTAACTTGAAATTCACGTTGGGGCATTGCTTTCGGTAGGCCCATACTGCATCGCGCCGGTCACACTCCTCCTTGACCGCAGCTGTGAGCCGCTCACGGACCAGCGCTATTTGCTCCTGAAATATTACCGCTGGGCAGCACAAACACTGAAAAGCACTAAAAATGGTTGCGACCATACTCATATTACTCCAACTCCCCACATGCAGCGCTTTCGATCTCCAATGTGGTCCCAAGCCGACACTTGGCACACCTGGGCCTCCTCATAAGCCAGCACTCTGGTCCTGTTAATCCACTCTGACCGGCTCTTATTCGTGGCAATGCGCTTCTGAGAGAATTATGCAGAAGAAGGCATACACGAGGGACACCAAGATAAACAAGACATCTGCCTGTCGCATGGACGAAGGCAACGCAAATGGGACAACGTGTGGCCAAGCCCTTCGGACTCGCTGTGCATTTGATGAAAGAAGGGACATGCACATGTTCATCAGGCTGTTGTGTGTCTGGCTGTCTTGTTCTGTGAGGCTGCGTCACCCTCTGTTTGGCTACGGCCCTAATCCGTGCCTGCCTCATGTTCCAATGGTGCCATGCATGCATCTTTTTTTTTTGGGGGGGGGGTCCAGACCAAGATGAGCGGGCGTAGCCTTCTCACTGTATGGCACTCGAGACAACCTCTCAGAATCAAGGTTCAGAAATGACCAGTTCTACGATGATCCCACAAATGACTGTGGTGGCGGATCTGACACATAGTGAGGATTAGCTGAGTCTGAAACCAGGATACACGGTGGGAGACAATGGTGTTATGCATGCATCTGTCTAGCTGATGTGGTGCTTCCACTTGTGCCGGTTGCAATGGACGCTTGTTCTGCTACCACTGTTCCCAGTTCCTAGTCCACTGCAGACTGTCGCGTTCATGCCAGTCTACACAGGAAGAGAACAGGTGAGGAAAGGCAGCAAGTCTCAAAGTTCACCAGAATGCAGCGATACAGTGCAACAAAAGGACAGGTTGGAAGCACAAGCACTCACACCTGTGCCTCTACTTGGCTCTCAGTGGAGCCCGAGAAAAATCCAACAACCATCTCCATGTTGCTGAGAGTTAGAGAAGCTTTCTGCCAAGAAGTAACAAGATATGGTGCAGCCCAACTGATGTCGTTGCGATTTTGTAAATTCGGGCTCCATAGCCCAAGAGACGTTGCATCCGCAGTCGTCATGGGTAATTTTTCTCCTAAGCCAGGGGTAGGCACAGGTTTCCAGCCCTCTAGCTCCCCACCCGGCCATTGTCTCATGTTGCCACTACCACACCATTGTTGGTTTGTGGTTTGTCACAAACTTATGCCCATGACGTCAACAGTGAGTAGCCTTCAATAATGGCGGGCAGAATCGTTGCGGAGAACACTCAGTACACCATGCTCTCAAGGGTGGGAATGAGAACCCCGCCCAACCTCTATCAGTGGCCCGGGCCCATGGGGTAACCGAACCCCCACTCGCCGACGTCTCACATGAGTGCTCTGCGTCTCCTCCCCTTCCCAATGAAAACGAACTGTTCCAAGAGATATCCCCCGCGTCATTGGAGGATACACTGGCACCTGCCTGTTGCTGTAAGTCCGGCACATCTGACTGGACGGACATACCGTTGGATGAGCTTGTGGGTTGTTGCACCATGCGCGCACTGTGTCCGCACTATGGCAACTATTAGTGGTCAAACACTGGTGAACCATACCAAAATGCATCCACCCAAACAGCCCATAGAACCCCAGAACACCTTGGTTGCAAGCACAAGACCTGTCTTCTCAGGTGTTTTTTATGGTTGCCAATAATTCCTGGTGGTTTCTGGGGATTTTTGTTCTTTCTTGGGGGCCTCTTGATGGTTGCATTCATCACCAAGAGGCTCTTGGATGGTTGCATTTATCTCCTGGAGCCTTCAGGATGGTTGCTGTCATTTCCTGGGGCCTTTTGGGTAGTTGCTGTTGTTTGCTGGAGACTTGTGGATGGTTGCAGGATGCACAGGAAACCACCGTCTAGCTTAGAGGGCCCCTCAGCAACTGCAGGAACTCTCCATTGTACTTGAACGATGATAGATGACGTTGGTGGTGAAAAATGTACGTCACATACAACAAAAATTGCCACATCATGTTATTTTTTCTTACAGTCTTATTGTCAGCACGTGTAATTTTTTTTGACTGTCAGCCTGTGTATTTCTTTTGCTGTCAGCGTGCGTAACTTTTTTTTACAGTCAGCGTGTGTGATTTTGTGTTTTAAAAAATATTCTCTTTTGAAGTGTCGGTTTGCCTGCCTTGCACCCATTTGCTGAAGGTATGCTGTGTAAACATGACGTGGTGTAGGTACTGAAGTCATCGTTGTCTCGCAGCTCTGAAACAACATATCGGACCAACGTGTGTATGCTGTAAGTCGTGTAATTTTGTTTTTCCTGTTGGCATCTGTACAAAAACACCGCCAGGTCGTGTAATTTTTTTTTGGGTGTCCGTGTGTATACAAAAAACAATTGTCATGCCGTATGCTGATGGTCAATTGAAACATGACCAAGCTTTCTGCACACAGCTGCAAGCCGAGTTGAAAAAAAACTATCTTTGTGCACAATGAAATCCACAACAAGACGTGTTCAATCTCTCCTTAGTGGGTGCTATAGGTCCCTGTGGGTTTGCACTGCCTCCGCACCGTGGCAAGAACACCCTCCTTGAATATGTGGCCACGGGGAGCCTGATTGCGACGACACTCCAATTTGTTTGGTTCCCTCACATGTAGGGATTGTTGGCAATGAGGGTGCACATGGGCAGGCAGAACTGGGATGGCTGGATCATCCCAGGAATTGAATGCAAGTAACAAAAGGGCGGAATCGAATGCAAATAACAACAGGCCGGCCAGTGATCAGCGCACGACGTGCAGAACTGCTTGATGCTACAGAGTTGGAAGAAATGTGAGTCTGCTGATGCTTATGAATCTGCTTAAGATTGTGAATCCACAGGTGTGAGCGAGCCAATAGCCCACTGGCACTGCACCACCCCTTCCTCTCCCCCCGCAATAACCACTGCATCAGCCACTCATTATCTTACCCTCTGGCAGAGCGCGACTGCTCTGAGTTCTGCCCTATTGTTGGACTACCTCTCATCTGTTGGCAACGGAAATGCAACATTCCTCAAGGAGTCCTCCCCATAAATCCCCCATCTTAGGCCACGCAGACTGCACCCTGTTTTGGAAGGGGCGGACACAAAAAACAGCAACCAAAAAAACTATCTTTTTTGTACATTTGGAACACCTATCAAGCAGACACCACGAAAAAAATGGTTTTCCCCCGCGAATAGCTGGTTTTTTTAAGTTTTTCTGTGTTCAAATAAAATATTATTTTGCTTGATTTGAAGGGTTGGTAATGCCAAAGCCGTTGTTTTTGTATTTCAAAATCCCACAAGCACCTGCCATTTCAAAAGCTCAATTTCAAAAATCTGATTCTGCATAACACCAGTAGTAACGAAGTTTGTCTTCCGAAATAAATTGTTTTTTTTGCCCCTGAGTGCGCGACGCCTCGCGCACTCAAAGTCGTGGAAACAATTGTGGACAGAAGGTAGCAAAAACACAACAGGAAAGGCAACACATGCATACACTGAAGTGAAAGCTCTGCAAAACTGTACATGCCCTTAAGGGCGTATAAATGCATTCTCGTCGAAGGCGAGTACGCGAGACCTCGCGCACACATGACTGGAAAAAAGAGAAAAAACAACCGGGTTAATCTTGACTTACTTCTTCGGTGCTGCCGCCTTGGCCAACTTGGCAGACAGGCTTCTTGCCACTGAACTTCCCCCACTCGGAGAGGCAACGGTACCACGGGATGGCTGAGAACCAGAACGCGATGGTGGCTTGAACTCTGCACCTGCAGTCTTCGCTTTCTTCTTCGGCTGGTCCTTAGGCGCATCATCGGGACTTGCATCAAAGTCAGAGGCGGGTGTCCGCTTCCGCTTCAGTACCCCAAGTTGGCACAACTTGGGCAGTCTTCTTCATCTTGGGCAGGGTAGGTGCAGTAGACTCACTTTCATCAACGGGGGCCTCAGACACATCTTGTTCTTGGGGGGCTTCTGCAGCATGCACCTTCTGGTGCCCTTGGTGACCTCGGTCGCTATCCCAAACCCAGAGTGGAATGCCACGCAAAAGCTAGTGTTCTTGAGTATCCCAATGTGCACCCGTTACACCATCCTCCATGTGATCGGTGTCCAACATGTACCGCATGACGATGGCATGCTGCAGAGCACCTCCAACGGCACTGCTAAGGTCCTTTTGCCGAATGGCTGACACAGCCAGAAACGCCACTTTAGTCCTCGTGTCCGACATCGCAATCTTTGCGGCCATGGCCGGAGTCTCATCCACAACAACCACTGCATCCATACTTCCACAATCAACCACGTACTTGTCAAGGTACCACAGCACGTGAATCAGAGGCATGAAACCACCCAGGTTCTTGTCCTGCATCTCTTCGACATGTCCTTCTGAGTACGTCAGATAGTTGGGCAACTGCAAATGTGATGGGAGGAAACATGCATAACTGGTGCTACAGTGCGCGAGGGCTCGCGCACTCAACGGCGTCAAAAACAGCGAAAGTGACGGATATACCTTCTTGTCCCAGCGGGATGTTGTTCCAATCCACACAGTCTGCTGGTCAAATTGATACATGTTGGTGGAGACGGGCCCAACATCCAAGAGTATACCGGCAACCGGGCGTGATAGAAAGCCACTGTACTTGGGTCCTTCTCCTTCTCGGCACGCTAGAGCCTTTGTACGTCACCAGATCAGTATCGCCATAGAACATCAGATCCTTGCCCAACATCATCACATTGAACAACCACTTTGGAACGATGCATCCTGCAGAGTTGTGGGCCATGAAGAGGTCGGCGTTGACAACCCACAATGGGTACTGCAAGTCCCGGAAACGGGCCGGTGGTGTCTCTTCAATATCCCCGATACGGCATGCTGTTACGCTGTACTTGGTCCCATGCTCGTCCGGCTTGGAGACATTGATCACTTCGCCAGTACTCAACTGTGTCTCTGTCATCGGCGCTGATGCCGGTCCCTCAGCCTTCGTTTGAAGTTGTTTCCGCACGGAGAGGGTCTGCGGTGTCGGAGCTGCTCCCTTGTCCCCAGTCCGCCATAGAGGTGCACCGCTCAACGTTTTCCACTTTGGCCACGGCGACCGGTACTTTGTACTTTTTGCGTCGGCCCAGTACCCCAATTCCCCAGACCAATCTTCAGTTGCGGCGTGCCCAGTGCTGCGACTTTTGCTCGAATTTTTGCTCGAATTTTTGCATCGGCAGCTGTGCAAATGTGAAAAATGTGGAGGTCGAGTGCGCGAGCCCTCGCGCACTGTAGCCGCGAAACTGCCACATATCTGCGGTCTGGCTGACGAATTCCTTGTTGTCTGGATGGTCAAGGTGGAATTTGACCCATTGTTCCGTAATCAACATGTCAATGTGGGCCTGTGTACTGCGTATGGTTGCATCCTGCAGGTTCATGTGCGCACAGACCTTTTGCAATAAACTTGGTAAATGCAGCCCCTCCAGTTTCTTAAAGGCATTCCTTGTTATCTCATCTTTGTTGCTCCGACTCTCGAGGTTCTTCATACCGTTCACCGCGTCCATACCGCAGCAGTATGCCAAGGAGAAGATGTCCCTCCATTGCTTGAATGCTGCCTCCTAAGAAGACAAAATGTGCAGCGTTGAGTGCCCGAGACCTCGCGCACTGAAATTGCCAAACGCCCCTACACATACTGTGTGTCCTGGTTCTTCCAAATTCTCTAGGGCAACGTACGCCGAGTTGGCGGCAGCTTGGACGACAGCAGATTTGAAACGCTCGAAATCTTTCTGTTCTTTTTCCCGCTTCTGGTCCTCAACGTACAGCAGCATGTTGTGCAACGCCTCGGATAGCGGAATCCACGTCACAGACTGGCTGCCATACTGCTGTAATCCTGCGACTTTCGCCCGAATCCTCCAAGGTGTTTTGTACTTGAGAATGTCCACATATGCATATTCTTGCTAGTCCTCCGGTTGTTGGCCTTCTGCAAGCCGCATCTTCTGAATCTCCAAGAATTTTGTATTTCATTTGTACTGCAGCGTAGAAGTATTGTACCGAAAGATGGGAAATCTACCTTTCATATACTTTCATTCCTCCTTTGTCAGTACAATGTGAGTTTTGATAACCTGTGCCAACTCTGCACTTCCATATACCTCCAGTCTCCGCTGTTTGTGCGGTGCCATAGCAAACTCTATGTTGAAGATCTTGAGTGCGCGAGGCCTCGCGCACTCAGATCACCGTAAAATATAAAAAACTGCCCATTGTAGAACACTGAGTTGCATAGTGCCAAAAAAAACAAATTATTTCACATTGCCCAAAAACAACATCATCAAGTATCCCAAAAAATAGTTTTTTTGCTATGTCGTGAACCGGTCCTTTTCCGCGCGTTTCATGCGAAAACCAGGGTGCAGTTTGCGTGGGCTAAGCCCACACCCCACCTGGTCCTTCCTCTTCCAGCCTTCCGGCTGCTGCTCCAGCTCTATGTTGCTCTTGTGACTGCTTAGCCTGCTGAGCGTACTTGGTCCTTTCGAGCGCTGCCCATTTCGCTGCAGTCATGTGCAATACCGAGTGCACGCCCTGGGTGTGTTTTTAGGCATTTCCTAGCAAGGGTACATCGATGTTTCATCAATTCTCAGGGGGTTTGAAAAAAGAGAGAGAAATGGTGGGTTCTCATTGACTGAATGCCCCCGCCATAGGCACTTCCAGCCGTTAGTCCAATATGTTGTGTTCACACTAGCGCATCGAACTATGAACAGTGGGTGACTGAGTTATGTACACATCGCATCGGAATGGCTGCTCGTGACAAAATATATTAAGAAAAGAGGGGGGTGGGGGGTAAAAAATACACCTGAAAAAAGGGAGGGGTTTTTATGCTTGAAAACATTTTCAAGG